>JAENPR010000224.1:0-600000 GCA_018135685.1 Themeda triandra
ATGAGGAGGATGAATATGATCAACTACCACCCTTCCGCATTCTAAAGAAATCTGAATATGAAAAACTGACAAATGAACAGAAGTCTGCATATCTTGATGAACTGGACTACCGTGAGACATTGTACCTAAAGAAACAGTGGAAAGAGGGAATAAGAAGGCAAAAGCTTACTGAAGCTCAGAATGATGAAGCTGGTGATGATTATGAAGAGAGTGCATCCCCAGAGATTGTGCACATGTCAGATATGGAAATCCCACTAAGTTTTGATTCTGATTATCCTGTGCATCGTTACCGTCACATTATAACTGATGATCAGTTGTTTAGACCAGTTTTGGATCCCCAAGGATGGGACCATGATATTGGGTTCGATGCCATCAATTTTGAAGCATCTCAAGAGTTAAAAGAATGTCTCTGCAGCAATTGCAGGACAGATGAGAAAGGACAAGGAAGACATGTATATCCATTCAGAATGTTCAGTAAGCTACAGTGATCAGAGAGGCTGCTCCTTGATGGGGGGTATGGATATGCAAACGGCAAGCAGAGATTTGGTTTGTACTGTTCATGGGGATGCCATGTTCCGCAATCTGCCTTGGAACACTACTGGAGGTGGCGTTTCTGTTACCAAGTTTGGCAACAAGTACTTTGCTGGGGCTAAGTTAGAAGACTCTGTTACCATTGGGAAACGAGTCAAACTGGTAGCCAACGCTGGTAGAATAGCTGGCTGTGGACAAGTGGCACATGGAGGTGGTGTGGAGATTACAGCAAGGGGGAAAGATTACCCTGTGAGGGAAGAGAGTGTCACTGCAGCGGTCTCCGCTTTGTCGTTTGAAAAGGAAACTGTAATTGGGGCAAACCTTCAGTCAGACTTCCGGGTGGGCCGTGGATCAAAAATATCAGTCAGCGCTAACATAAATAGTAGAAATTTAGGCAAGCTCAGCGTCAGGACTAGCACGTCAGACCATGCTGAGATAGCTCTGATAGCAGTTGTCTCATTAATCCAGTTCGTTCTTAGGAGAAGACCAGCAGCAGCTGATAAAGGTGAGCAAGAGATTGGCACCTATTTGGATGACTAAATAACAGGTAGAAGGAAAAGATAATGATTGCATGCAATTATGTCAATCTAGGGTTTCAACTTGTACAGACTTCTTGTATATGAATTTTTATTATGAGTATAATGTATGAAGGCAGCATTTTCCATGAAGAGAGCTCCTTCTGCCTACAGGCGATTTTTCTAGGTTTTAAGGATGTAATCAGATGTAGTTCTGAGTTTTGACATCAAATAAAGTTGGTTTTACTTTTTTTCCTTGCATTGGAATGTTTATTTACTTGTTATACCTAGTTGCTGTTCCCAATTTTAAAAGATATTGCTGATAAGAGATTTCACTGCTCAGACAAAGATACAACCTTTATATGTACGAGGAAACTGTGAAAACTATGAAGAGCACACGTATGAGGAAAACGACATGATCGAACAACAGAAGGTTATTTACTTCAATGACTTGTCTTGTGTCGTCTCGAAGTCCACTTTTCTTGCCAATCCTTTGAAAACATTTTGGAAACTATTTGGCAATCTTATAACCGGGCTTGCCAAGGCGAACATTTGATAGCTTGGTTACCAAATTTTTAGTGACCCAGTCTGACCGCATCGCCCTTCCAAACTATTTGGAATACATTTAGGTCCTGTTCGGTTCAGGAATTGCTCCAACTGCTCAAAGCTTGTATAAATTATTGGGATCATTCCAGGGAATGATTTGTTACTAACCGAACGAGCCCTTAATAGTTTAATTCCCACTGGTAAAATGAAAACTGTATGAAAATCCATATAAAAGGAATGCATAGAACACAAGTATCTCAGTGCGCAAAGGGAAGAAAACAGAGCCAATCATCCTCGGATGCAGGTCAATCCTACTACTAGCTGAATCAGGCACCTGAATCGACAAGCAAAGCAGGCATAATCAGTAATCATTCAGGTAGAAAGGCAAACCTCCACTTGCATTCAAATCAAAGGGCAGGACCATAGAGGATAAAAAGAAGGCATAACACTCCAGTTGTAGTTTGACCCATATGCCATCACAGGCAAAAACGCTCAGCGTTCAGATGCTCGAACCACACACTACGACTGAGCGCTGAGATACTACTACGGCGACCATATAACACGGTGCAGGTTCTCCATATCACGAGCGTTGCCACCGCAAGGACACCATGACTTAGCAACATGCCAACATCTACAGATGACTAGGCATTCTTTTATGGATAAGCAGGGGCATCTACCGAGATTGTGTTTCCAAGCTGAGAAACTAAGGTAGCCGCTGAAGCCCCTTTACGAGCTAGAGGCCTCAAAGGTATCTGGCTTATGCTTCTCCATCAGGCACGTCAGGGCTGCGTCGAGCTCCCTCTCCAGTTCCAGCTCCTTCTCCATGTACTCTTTCTTGAGCTTCATCTTCTTCTCCTCCTGGACTTTGATCAGCTCATCCCGCTCAGCTTCAAACTCTGCCACATCCTTGACCTGGCAATCAATGAACTTTTCTACATGTTCCTTCCTGCACAAGACAGGGATGAACTCAGAATGGGAAACAGCATCTAACATGCACTTTGAAATTACAATGTCTACATGAGATGATTGAAGCAGAAAACAAAATCAATCCTGACAACTCATGCATTAGTGACACACCTTAGCTTACAATCTTCGGTAGTTCCAGAATCTACTTCAAAGCGTAGAGCCTTTGAGCGCTCCTCCAGCAGCAACTTCTCAAACTGCTTTTCTTTTTCCTCTATGGCCTTGTGAATTTTCTCAATTTGACTAGGAAAAAATTCCTCCTGGTACTTCATCTGCAATGCATGGAAAACAGGGTCAACAATAGGTGGTGAAATCAAAAGATGGCAGCATCAATCTTATCACACAACATAAAAGTGTGACCCTGCAGCAACAGCAAGTTCTTTATCATTTGTTACTAAAGCCATTGACGCACACTTAGATGAAAATAAAATTGTTGATTCTCCCATGTTCATTGGTAGAAAATATAACAACTTGGGTGACCTTATTACCTCTTGCTCATACTCCAAGTGCTTCTCTTTTGCTTTACTCCTGAGAAATATATTCTCTTCCGTTTTCTCACGAAGCTTCTGGGTAACAACACCAAATGATTCTTCTACTGCTTTAGAGCGCTGCTCTGTTTTATCCATTTTGTTCTTCAGGTAATTCAGTTGTTGGTTGTCTTCACTCATCTGTTTCATTTGCATCACCACCATCTCATTGTAAGACTTCATCTCATACTTCAGACGGCTTTTACCTGTAATTATAGTGAAGATAACAATCCAGTTAGCAATTCATCAGTTAAGTTAATAAAACACTCGATGTCCGGTTTGAATTAATTTTATACACAGAGAAGAAAGAATTAATTTTATAAGAAACAGTACCGTGGCAATGCTTGTTAAAAGTCTCCATATCCTCTTTGCTCGCTAAGAAACCAAATAGCTGCCTTTTCCCACCAGGTACAAATCGAACCTTGCGGACCTGCCATGCATTCCTGTCTGTACCTTGATTAACAAAGTGCCTATGCAGACGTTCAGCTTCCATGTAGCCCACAGCTGAGCTTTCAAATAATAACACGCTCATACCACGGTGCCCAGAGGGACCATAGGCATGACGTGCTTTAGTTGCAGCATATTCTCCAAAATAATCAAGGAGCTCTTGGTTCCCCATGCCCATCCACTAGATCAGGTCAAAGAAAAACAGAAAATCAGAGTACAATACAACTTAATTTTGTAGCCCTTGAAGAGCTTTAAAGGACTTCTTCTTTAAGATCTAAGAAGCATTTATGATCCCACTAAGCTCAAAAAACTGGGGAACACAATGTATTGAACACAGTTAGCTATAAAATAATAAAGAGGATCAATGTGGTCAAAGTAGAATGCACATGACAAGAATATAACATCTAGATAAATAAATATAATACATTATTCATAGTAACTGATCCACTTACGGAGCATATTGCACCTTTGTACAGTCAGATCAAATGCTCTAAGAAGATGTAAGAGTTATGCTTAAAAGGGGTAGAGGGAACCAAAATGCAAAATCTTTACTTAGCATCACAGGAAAAGAATACTACAACCAAGTTACCTAGTCAATATTAAAACATCATAACCTCTAGTAGACAAGGGACATGGACATAAATACGAAATTATATAAAAAAACAGTCACCTTATCATCGTCATCTTTTTCCAATAAGGTGTTCATAACAATAACCATGGGTGGCCACACTATCTCCCGATCAGTGCTTTCTCGCAGTCCTTTCCATTTCCCAAATTGTTCGCCTGCTGGTACCACTGAAGTTCCCCTGTGAGAGAGCTCCTCTTCCAGCAAGGCAGCCAATTCTCTATGAAGCTTAACCCTTGTAGAACCCTTAGTTCTAGCATGAGTCATTAAAGGTTGCAGCCCTTTGTACCAATCAATTGCCCCAGGCCCATTTTTGCATGCCGGGCAATGCCATTGCCTAGTTGGTTCATTAACCTGTTCAACAGTCAATGTATTCAATTCTCCAAAGAACTTTTTAAACCACTTATTTGTTTTTCGGCTCTCAAAACTTCTCTCACTTGCATCAGAATCATAGTCATCACTGGTATCACTCAGATCATCGTCATCATCTGTTTTGTTGCCATCAACATTCTCCACCTCAGGGTCAGAACCAGATGAAGGAGCATCATCCTTCTCGACTTCAGAACCAGATGGGCGAGGCCTGGATTGCCACTGCCAACCATTTGCCAGAGGTGGAGTCACAGCAGGGCGCAGTGTCTGTGGTGGCGGTCTAGGGTTGCCTCTGTTAGCAGCACCACGATGTGAATCTTGAGCCCTACTCGTTCCAGAAGGGTGCGAGGAACCATTGCCGCCAAATGCTGGCCTTGCTGTGTTAGGTGTTGCATTTGTGGAACTCCTTGGTGCCCACTGTCTCCCACCTACTTGCCCTTGTTTCTTCGACTTCTTGGTTTCCCAGCCACCATCTGTATGCAGGGTAGGATTATGCAGTGTCAGATAAATATCAACAAGTATCTGTCAGTAATGGCAAAGAACATCATACCCCACTACGAAACACAATGGTGCTAATTAATCAGTGAGGAGAGTTGGCAGAGAAAATAAAATAAAAAAATATTTTTACCTATTCAACATAGTACTTTCACAACTATCAAAGTTCTATCAGTAACTAATATACTGAACAAAAGCTAGCTGCAGATCTAATTAATCAGTGAGAAGATACATACAAGTCATTATAGGGCCAAATACACGTTATGATAACAACTGGTGGCCACTGGTGCTAATTTCACTAGGCTCAAAGTATGCATAACAATCACTAAAATGCATAGAAAAGCAATCCTGCAGTAGGGATAACATGTTGCCATCACATAAGTAAATCACATACATCTAGCCTTTCACTTGTTAAAATGAACATAGCCCACCAGATGGATCGACCATGTCAAACCAATGGCAGTAACATAATTCTCGCTAGAATCATTCAGTTATTCAGTGTGTTATCGGGCTCCATGAAAGAATGAAACAGAGTGCAACACAAGGTAAAAAGACAAGCATCAACAATGAAAAAAACAAAAAACAATTGACTGCCAGCAACCATGCAATTAATAACCTTAACAAAAAGAACTTTCTAAAATTCACAACATAACCTGAACCCTTATTCAAAAGGTAATCCAAGCTCATGAATAGAAAACAATTGTAAAAATGTCAGAAACCAAACCACACAGAATCAAAATATCATGCGTTTACTAAGACAATAAAATAAAATCACTTAACATTTTTAACCAAAAAAAAAAAAACTACTACCGCAGATGAGAACATGAATACCTTATTTATTTTAGGATTTAGGATAATAAGAAACTGTAAAAATGCAAGGGTTAACTCTAGATCAATGATTTCTTAATCGTAAAATCAAAGGACAAAAAAAGGAAAATCCTTACTACCTTAAAAAAAATGGCTAAACGCCACCAAAAACAAACACAATAAAATCCAATAGCAATCCGCTAACCCCAAGTCCATCCAAGGAGATAAACTCGAGATCAAACGATTTGACCCGAGCGAGGACCGTGGATCCGCATTAGGATGAACAACTGGGCGCCCAATCAAACCCACAGATTCCGCACCGTACCCACGCGAATCAGCATTCTCCCCTGCACCCTGGTCCGCCAAAACCCCAGTCATCCGGAAACAAACCGCCGGAAACCGAGCGACACGTGCGACCAACCCGATCCGCACGCACGAGACGAACCGCATCCAATCCGCACGTACGCACGAGACCCATCACATCATCGAAACAAAGTTCCCCAAAAAAAAAACCCTAAACCCTACCCAAACCCCTCGGCGATGCGGCATTGCGCGGCGAATGCGCGATCCGTGCACACCCACGAACCAAAGGGAGCACGAGGGGGGAGCGGAGGTGCGCGCTCACCGGGTCCAGGGAGGCCCCCCGCCGCCGCGTCCGCCGGAGCCCGACGACATCGATCGATCGCGCGCTCCTCTCGTCTCCTCCTCTCCGCTGCGGCGTGGTGGGGGGTTGGGGTTTATGAAGTAGTACGAACCGCAGGGAAGGCCAAGAGAATCTCAAGATCCGCTCGATCTATATATTTCCACTTTTCGGACGACACAACTCACGACGGCATGGGCCGGGATAGTGGGTCCCGAGTGCGATTGGTAGGGTAGCTTCCGGCAAAGGTGACGAATGATGAGGCCCACGTGGCCACTTTCGAGAGGGATATCGTGCATCCATGCGCGATCAATGAGTGGCACTGCCAGTAGGGCCCGCCGTCCGCCTCTCCCTGATTGCCGGTTCCTGGTGAACGAGTCAACCGCGGGAGCACCGGGCAAATAGGGACGGGACCGCATGTCAGCGTGGTTAAAGTTGGCTCACCTTTTTTTTTTTTATTTGGATTATTCATTTATGGTTTCGATTGGGTTTGAGGCTATCGGCTCTTGATATGATTTTAGAGGAAAATGACAATTTATTGCTTAGGAAACTACACATGATTTAATTTTCAAAAAACTACACATAATTTATAAGATGATACCTCGTTGTTGAGAGCAAAACTTTGTAAGATGTTATGCATGCGGCGTCACGTGATAACTGTTGAAAAGAAACGTTTTGATAATTGCTCAATTTTTAGTGATGAAATTCTTGATATTGTGTCGGTTTGTTGAGTCCGAAAGTATGCACATAAAGTAATTCAAATGAATCACTAGGTAGCTAGAAACTAGAACAAACCAACATCAAGATCGGGTGCTTGTCTTTGTGTTGCTATATGTATAGTACTGGATTGAATCAACATACTTGTTTTATCCCCTCTTTTTCTATTTCTTTAGAACTGAGTGCACAGTATTAAGTTGAAGGAAGTACCTAATAGTAAAAACACTCTTGGTCATTGTTCCTTGACTTTTTTTTCTATGATGACTTGTCAAAGGTACATTTGATTTACAACCCATTGTGAGATGTGCAGTGTGACCTAAATGGTTTTTTTCTCGTCGTAATTCATGAACTAGCTCCTTTTTCTCTTTTATAATTTTCTTTTATTATTCCAATTAATAGTTCCATATAAAGTGCTTTTATGTGATATATAATATAACTAATGATACGTATTAGTTAAGAATGTTATGAGTTGTATGTTTGTACCTACTTTTCTTTTACGTCCTCCATCTCATATTTAAAAGGACGTCTGGGATTCAAAAAATTTCCCACAAATAATCGGTTCATATAGGCCTGGACATGACAGAGGTGTGCAGCACTAGCTGGATCTGACGACAGAGCAGTGCTGAGCAACGATTTTTTAATTCCTCTTTCCATGACGTGTCCAACCAATCTGCTCAGTGGCAGGATCCTATGCAGCCTGGAGAATACTCGTACAACACAATGGTTTGGTCCACAAATACCACGCCACGTGCACATCTCAGGCATACCCTACCATAGCCCTGTCGCGCAGGATCCCTGTCTCCTCGTGAGCATGCCCGGCTGCGGCAGTAAAGCGATCAGCGTTCTACCAGATACTTGTAGGGGTAGTTTCGTCATTTGTCGCTCGCCTTGGTCTTCGCGCCCAAGTCTAGATGTACAAATATTAGTGGAACGGAGAGAAGTACTTTTTTTATTAAGATTACAGGGTCCGTTTGAAAGCGCTCCGTGAAGCGGATTCTTTGAGAGAATCACTCTCTGGCTATCAAATGCATTTTTCAGCAAAAAGTGACGTGAAGAGATTCTCCAAAAACAAACTAAGAGGTTGAAAGCTGAAAAAAAAGTAGCTTCTCCGATTCTGTGAAGTAATTCTCCATCCTAATTTTGAGAGTTTATGCTAAAGAATCATATAGAATCACTTTCAACCATAGAATAACTTAATCGTGCCTAGGATGATGTTCTTTTCCAAGTCAACCTGGATCATCCAGGGGAAGGAAGAAAGAATGCACGAAAACAAGCACACGATTTGTTTTACTAATTATTGCTAAAGGAAATCCCACATTTATTCAAAAATGGAATTTGATACTTCCTATAACTCATCATATGGTTTATCTGCAGAGCAAAAGATCATCTTGAAGAAAATTGTAGGCCTCATTTGAATCCTTTGAATTGAATTCTTTTTTTTTTTTTGACGAGATTGGAATTGAATTCATTGTAATTTAGGCACATATTTGAGTTAGTTATACTTGGAATGAAATTGAGTTAAGTTGGAGAGTGCAAATATAGCATGGTGATTTATAGAATCCATTTTTCATCTCTCACCCTATAAATAAATTTGAGATAGACTTGAGAACTTTGGAAAGTCAAGGAATCTCAAATTCTAAACTAAATAGCCTAATTTATTAAGTAGATTTCAATTCCTCTAAATTAAAGGGATCCGAACGCTAAAAATTGTTTGATTTTGTAAAATCTAATCTTGCGGATGTTGGCAAACATTTTTCATTCCTAGATTTTCGTCGAGTGAATGGACCGGCTACAACTGATAGGGCAGAGATCGATTCGAACTAGCTAGTTACAAGCCTGTTCATCCAATCCAAACAGAAAACAACGCTAACCTCTCACGCTGCGAACAGTTGATGGGTTTAACACGTTGAATCATACAGCACCTTGGTGTGACCCAGCCGATGCTTTTAAACCACATCGACCTTTCAAACTATTATTCCCCCACAGGGGGAAAAAGACAGGGACGCATATGAAAAAAAAAACAAATAACACCACCAATAAAACGATGCACATGGGCGTGGGGAGGGACCAGCGACTTCGACAATCGAAGCAGACGTAATCAGAAATCATTCAGGATAAAGCAAACCTCCACTCGCATCCAAATCAAAACGCAGGATCAGAGGATATAAAGAAGACATAACATAACACACCAGTTGTAGTTTGACCCATATGCCATCATAGGCAAAACGCTCAGAGTTCAGATGCTCGAACCACACACTACGACTGAGAGACTGAGATACTACTACGACGACCATACAACGGGGTCTCCATATCACACACGGAGCCACCACAGGGGCTTAGCAACATCTACAGAACGTCTAGGCATTCTTTTATGGATAAGTAGAAGCATGCACGAGGTTGCTCCAAGCTGGATACCTAAGGTAAGTGCTTAGCCACTGAAGCCTTTTACGAGCTGGAGGCCTCAAAGGTATCTGGCTTGTGCTTCTCCATCAGGCCCGTCAAGGCTGCGTCGAGCTCCTTCTCCAGCTCCAGCTCCTTCTCCATGTACTCTTTCTTGAGCTTCATCTTCTTCTTCTCATGGACTTTGATCAGCTCATCCCGCTCAGCTTCAAACTCTGCCACATCCTTGACCTGGCAATCAATGAACTGTTCTACATGCTCCTTCCTGCACAAGACAGATGAATTATTCTCACAAAAAAAGACGAGAATGAATTGAGAATGGGAAACAGCAACTGACATGCACTTTGAAATTACAAAGTCTACATGAGCTGATAGAAAGCAGGAAACAAAAGCAACCCTGAGTTCTTGAAAACTCATGCATTGAGATGGAGCATTTACATTATTTTTAGTTACAGTTGCAGGTAAGGCATTGTAACATCCAACTATGAATTAGTGACACACCTTAGCTTACGATCTTCGGTAGTACCAGAATCTACATCGAAGCGTCTAGCCTTTGAGCGCTCCTCCTGCAGCAATTTCTCAAACAGCTTTTCTTTTTCTTCTGTGGCCTTGTGAATATCCTCAATTTGACTATGAAAAAACTCCTCCTGGTACTTCATCTGCAAGGCATGGAAAACAAGGTCAACAGGTGGTGAAATCAAAAGATAGTGGCATCAATCTTATCGCAAAAGTATTAAATTGTAAAATATATGTGACCCTCACAGCAGCAGCAAACTCTTTATCATTTGTTACTAAAGTCATTGACACAGACTTAGCTGAAAAGAATTGTTGACTTGCATGTTCATTGGTAGAAAATATAATCACTTGGGTAACCTTATTACCTCTTGCTCATACTCCAAGTGCTTCTCTTTTGCCTTACTCCTGACAAATATATTCTCTTCCATAGTCTCACGTAGCTTCTGGGTAACAACACCCAATGATTCTTCTACTGCTTTAGAGCGCAGCTCTGTCTTAACCACCTTGTTCTTCAGGTAATTCAGTTGTTGATTATCTTCGCTCATCTGTTTCATTTGCATGACCACCATCTCATTGTAAGACTTCATCTCATACTTCAGACGGGTTTTACCTGAAATTATAGTGAAGGTAAAAATACATTTAGCAATTCTCCAGTTAAGTTAGTAAAGCGCACAATGTCATGTTCGGTAGATGCTACATAGCTAGTACAGCCTGAAGTATGCATTTAAAAAACACTCGACTATTTGCTGAACTTGCAGGCTTCGTATTTCAATAAACAGGTTACATATCCCAACTCTTTGATTTATCTGTTGTACGGTATGAAAAGTCATACTACCTGCGGTCAATGGTATATCATTCAAGAGTGGGTGATGTATTTTCACAAACAACACAACAATTGCACACAAAGAAGCATTTTGCTTCGATGATTCATAAGTTATCAGGAAGTGGTCTAATGGCCATACGATTTAGTTCAAAAGGCCACATAACAAAAGTTCATAGAGAAATCCTCCCTTCCAAAGCAGGACCATGAAGGGAGCTGCACTAAACCGAATGTCCAGAATTGATTGGACTATTAAAAGAAGGGAATCCACAGCTTGAGTATCATTCTTCTAAAATATGAGCGACATTTTAGGTTGTGCTTCACTGTGGATTCAGTAGTTGTTAGAAATATTGGAAAGATTTTGTTGTTATTCCTCTCCAAACAAGATGCTTCAATCGAAGTTCTAAAATATGAGCTACATTTTAGGTTGTGCTTCACTGTGGATTAAGTAGTTGTTAGAAATATTGGAAAGATTTTGTTGTTATTCCTCTCCAAACAAGATGCTTCAATCTAAGTGCTACATCCAGATTTAGAAATTTGCGACTGCTCTTGAAAAGGAACAAATCCAAACAGAGCATATAGTGATGCACTTTAAAAATCAAAAGAATTAGAAATGATGTTATGTTCCAGCCACCATAAAAACCCTGCTTAGCCTTCATAGATTAAACAGGATGTAAGAAGGTAACAAAAACAAGGGGACCAATTATCAGCGGGTGAACAAAATGATTACTAGAAGTACCAAGCATAAGCATAGTCATGCACTTTTCAAATTGAAATGAAATAAGCATAAGCAAGTGCTATTGAAAAGCACTACACTTCCAGACAGGGCATAGAGTGATGCACTTCTAACAAGTAAATTGATATAAAACTATCATTGTGCTGCAGCCACCAAAGAAACGATTATAAGCAGGATGTAATTGGAAAGGAAAGATCAGAGAGGACCAATCGCTAAAAATGTATTAGACTGTTCAAACATGCATTACCAGCGTGAACAAAATGATTACTAAAAGTAACAACCATATAATATTTCAATGGAGTGGAAGGATAGAAATATCAAACTTCATGCTTCCTTATGATTACTGAAACAAAAAATATATATTTCACGTGTACAAGTTTTATTCAGACTTGACAGAGACCATTATTCAAGGCATAAAGAACTAAGGGAGAAGTCCACTAAATCATGTTGTTTGCTAGATAGAAAAAGCATATACACAGAATTTGTAAACATCAGTACCGTGGCAATGCTTGTTAAAAGCCTCCATATCCTCTTTGCTCGCTAAGAAACCAAATAGCTGCCTTTTCCCACCAGGTACAAATCGAACCTTGCGGACCTGCCATGCATTCCTGTCTGTACCTTGATTAACAAAGTGCCTATGCAGACGTTCAGCTTCCATGTAGCCCACAGCTGAGTTTTCAAATATTAACACGCTCATACCACGGTGCCCAGTGGGACCATAGGCATGGCGTGCTTTAGTTGCCGCATATTCTCCAAAATAATCAAGGAGCTCTTGGTTCCCCATGCCCTTCCACTAGATCAGGTCAAAGAATAAATAAAAATCAGAATACACAACAATACAACTTAATTGTATAGCCCTTGAAGAGCTCTAAAGGACTTCTATAAGATCTAAGAAAGAAGCATTTATGATCCACACTCAGCTCAAAAAAATTGTGGGGACACAATGTATTGAACGAAATTAGCTATAAAATATTAAAGAGAATCAACGTGGTAAACTTAGAATGTACAGGACAAGAATATAATATCTAGGTAAATAAACATAACACATTATCATAGTAACTGATCCACTTAGGGAGCATATTGCAACTTTGTACAGTCAGATCAAATGCTCTAAGAAGATGCATAAGTTGCTGAGTAACAGGGATAGAGGGAACCCAAATGCAAAATCTGTATTTAGCATTTTACAGGGGTAAAAATAGTACTAAAATGAAATTATATATAAAAAGATCAGTCACCTTATCATCGTCATCTTTCTCCAAGAAGGTGTTCATAACAATAACCATCGGTGGCCAAACTATCTCCCGATCAGTGCTTTCTCGCAGTCCCTTCCATTTCCCAAATTGTTCGCCCGCTGGTACCACTGAAGTTCCCCTGCGAGAGAGCTCCTCTTCCAGCAATGCAGCCAATTCTCTGTGAAGCCTAACCCTTGTAGAACCCTTAGTTCTAGCATGAGTCATTAAGGGCTGCAGCCCTTTGTACCAGTCAATTGCCCCAGGCCCATTTTTGCATGCCGGGCAATGCCATTGCCTAGTTTGTTCATTAATTTGTTCCACACTCAGTTTATCAAAGACTTCAAAGAACTCTTTGAACCACTTGTTTGTTTTTCGAGTCTCAAAACTTTTCTCACTTGCATCAGAATCATAGTCATCACTGATATCATCACTCAAATCATCATCATCGTCATCTGATGTATTGTTGCCATCAGCATTCTCCACCTCAGGGTCAGAACCAGATGGAGGAGCATCATCCTTCCCAACTGCAGAACCAGATGAGTGAGACCTAGATTTCCACTGCCAACCATTTGCCGAGGTGGAGTCACAGCAGGGCGCAGTGTTTGTGGTGGCGGTCTAGGGTTGCCTCTGTTAGCAGCACCACGATCTGAAGCTTGAGCCCAAGTCGTTCCAGAAGAGTGTGAGGAACCATTGCCACCCCATGCTGGCCTTGCTGAGTTAGGTGTCGCATTTGTGGAACCCCATGGTGCCCACTGTCTCCCACCTACTTGCCCTTGATTCTTGGACTTCTTCCCCATGGTTTCCCAGACACCATCTGTATGCAAGGTAGGATTATGCAGTGTCAGATAAATTGATCTCAACAAATATTTGTCAGTAATGCCAAAGGACATTATACTCCATTACGAAACATAATGATGCTTAGTAATCAGTGCAGAGAGTTGCAGGAATTAAGCTATAAAATACTTAAGAAATAAAAAAAAACTTTTATCTATTCAACATAGTAACGTCACAACTATGAAAGTCCTATCAGTAGCAAATATAGTGACCAAAAGCTAGCTACAGATCTGATTGTCAAGAGATACATGCAAATCATTATAGGACCAATACACATTAAGATAACAATTGGTGGCCACTGGTGCTAATTTGCTCAAAATATGCATAACAATCACAAAAATGCATACAAAATCAATCCTGCAGTAGGGATAACATGTTGCCATCACATAAGTAAATCACATACATTAGGCCTTTCCCTTGTTAAAATGAACATTACCAGAGTTTACCCAATGACAATGTCAAACCAATGTGCAGTAACATACATAATTTTCCCATTCAGTTATCAGTATGTTATCAGGATCCATGAAAGAATGAAACAAAGTGGAACACAAGCTAAAAAGGAAAACATAGTAGGAGATAAGTATCGACTAAGAACAACGAAAAAACCAGAACCCCTACTCAAGACGTAATCAAAACTAGCAAAATCGGGATAATTGTAAAAATATCAGAAACCAACCACACAGAATGAAACCTAGAGTACATAGCGATTACATAAGGGCAGTGAACTAAAAGAGCCATCAAAATATCATGCAATTACCAATAAGCAAGACAATCAAAATCACCTAACATTTTAATTAAAAAACCCCAACTACCAAGGATGAGAACATTAATCCCTTATTAGTTATAATATGAAATTGCAGAAATGCAAGGATGTATAAACTGATAGATCACCGATTTCTTAAATTTAATACTACAATAGTTTCTATCAATTAAGCAACAGATTATGAACTCGCTGATCACTGATTTGCTTCGCACAGAGCACACGATCCCAAGTAAATGGCTAATTCCTTACCTCTACCAAAAAAATGGCTAAATCCCACCGAAAATAAACGCTATAAAATTCAAGCGCAATCCGCCAACCCCCAAGTCCATCCAAGGAGACGAAACCAAATCAAACAATAAAAAAAAGAGTAAAAAAAACTAGACAAGCAGCACCAAGGATTTGCGCGGATGAACCACTGGAACGCCCAAACAACCCCCACCCCACCGATTCCGCACCCACGCGAAGCAGCATTCGCCCCTCGCCCCTCATCCCCAAAACTCCCGTCATCCGAAACAACCCGCCCCAAAATCCAGCGACTCACGCGACCAACACACAAAAAAATTGCTTCGCACAGAGCACACGATCCCCAAGTAAATGGCTAGATCCTTACCTCTACCAAAAAAATGGCTAAATCCCACCGAAAATAAACGCGATAAAATTCAAGAGCAACCCGCCAACCCGCAAATCCATCCAAGGAGACGAAACCAAATCAAACAATAAAAAAATCTACGCAAGCAGCACCATCGATGAACTACTGTTACGCCCAAACAACCCCCTACCCCGCCGATTCCGCACCCACGCGAAGCAGCATTCGCCCCTCGCCCCTCATCCCCCGAACCCGCGTCATCCGGAACAACCCGCCCCAAAATCGCGCGACTCACGCGACCAAACCACACGCACGCACACGAGACGCAACAGATCCGCGCACCAAAACTCCCCGCGAATCCGCCCTAAACCCTACCCGACCCGACGCCCCCGCAAACGATCCGGCATTGCGCACCCGTCCACCCGCGAACCACAGGGAGGAAGGAGGAGGGGAAGGGGAGAGGCGGGAGGCGGGAGGCGCTCACCGGAGCCCGCAGCCCCGCCGCCGCGACGATCGCCGGCGCCCGACATCGTCGCCCGCTCCTCCTCTCTCTCCGCCGTTCGCTACGGCGGTGTGGTGGGGTTTTGGAACGGTTGCAGTGGTTTGGCAGTGAGCGGAGGAAGTGCGGAACGGGGGCGGGTCATATGGGCGGCACCACCCCTCGAGCGGTGCGCGGTTTCGCTCGCCGCCGGGTCCGGCTCTCCCGAGTCGACCCAGGTCACTGACGGGGAGGGGCCAGGACGGTGGGTCCGGAGAGGCAGTGGGTAGGGTAGGTTCTGCCGAAGGTGACGAATGATGAGGTCGACGTGGCCACCTTCGCGAGTCGAGGGAGGATATCACGCATTCATGCGCGATCAAATCAAATCAATGATGAGTGGCGCTGACAGTGGATCCTCCTCTCCCTGATTGCCGGTTCTCGTGAACGGTGGGGGTCAATGAGTCAGGATCGCCGAGGAGATGGGGACGGGCCCGCATGTCAGCGTGGTTAGAGTTGGCTCGGGCTTTTATTGGGTGGATTTGGATCATTCATGGTTTTGGATTGGGTTTGATATGGCTTCATTTGGTGAGGATCTGGGAGGCCAAGAGAATCACATGCCGAAGGTGTTTCTTTCCTTTAGAGGGACATATACTTTCCTTTAGAGGGACATATTCTTCTTGTGTTTGCTATGTTTTGGTCCCCTCTTCTTTAGCCCATGTTAAAGGAGAATATAGGTTAGGATTAGTGATCGTCAAAAAGTGATGAATGGTGAGCATCTTTCATCTACAAAATTGCCTCACCCCCCCCCAACACCCCCTCACCCTCTATCCCAATCTTAAAGACTATTGGCTCCGATATTTTAGATAAATGTTAGGTTATTGCTTAAAGAACCTACGTGTAATTTATAAGATGATATCTCATGGGGCCAAACTATACAAGATGACCTACACATTATGCATGTGAAGTCTAGCTAGGTGGAATTATGAAGATACGAGGGAAAAGATTGTTGTAAATAATTGCTCAACTGTTGGTAGTGAATTCTCAATGTTATGTCGGTTAGTTGAGTTCATAAAGTAATTCAAATGGATCACAGGTAAAATGCTAGAGCAAATTAGTAATGAATAACTGTGCTACAAACTAGAACAATCAAACACTAAGACCCGGGCGCGTGTCTTTGTGTGTGATGTATGTTTATTGTATCGGATTGGATTCATGTACTTGTTTTGTTCTATTTTTTATTTCCTCACGGATTGAGATAATTTACTTGAAGAAAGTACATGATCCTAAAATGGCATGGTCATTGCTCCTTGACTCTTCTACTATGATTTAACAATAGTGCGTATTTGATTTTGTAGCCCCTTTGTGAGAGTTGCAGCGTGACTTAAATGGTTTCTTCTTTTCATTCTTTGCGAACAAAAGTGGATTCATGAATCTGCTCTTTCTTCCTTTTATGATTTCATCTTTTACTATCACAGTTAACATTTCCATGTGAAGTGGTTATTTGTATGTCTGTACCTAGGCCCTATTTGGATCGTATAGGTACTAGCTATCAGCTAATAGTTTTCTCTTTTAGATCCAAACAGGTGTACCTAATAAAATAGCTAATTGTTGGTTGTACCTCTAGATAATAACTATCTCACCGATTGGATGAAACCAAATACTAGTAGCTAATGGTTATCTTACACCTTGTTATTTGGATCGTTTTTGTGACTAATAAGTCATTTGGTGTTATTTTATTGTGAGAGAAAAACATTGTACCATGAGTGATAAGCTGGGTGATAAATTCATGCGAGCATGGCATTAGTAGCATTTTTCATTACTTATGCATCCAAGAACCCTCCAGCTAATATAGAGTTAATAGTTAGCTAGGTAATATTAGGTATGAGTTATTAGCTAGCTAACTATTAGCATATAATAAATCTAAATAGGCCCCTACTTTCCTTTTACGACAAAGACTGATTCTCTATTACTTAAGAACAAAATTGATGCTTCGGGTCTTGTGGGTGAAGCATGCGGCTGGACACTAGGATGGAACCCTAATTAGATGTAAAAAGCAAATTAAAAACATGCCATCACATGATAATCCCAACATTATCCCAGTCTCGCTTAAGTTGTCACAAACTCATTTCGGTAGATTAGGAATACTCTCAAGCTCAAAGCCAAAGTTACATTGTTACAAAACTTTTTAGGATTCATGTGTTGTCCTATATATTTTCCTTGTTTGCGAGAAGGTTGTTGATATTAAATCTTACTAAAGCAACCCCCACATTTCTTCAAAATGAAATTTTCTAATTCTTTCAACCCATCATGTGGTATTTTATCTGTAGAGCCAAATATCATCTTAAAGAAAAAACACTTAATCTAGAATCTAAAAATTGCTCAATTATGTAAAATACAATTTCGGCAATGAGAAGTTTTGGCCATATCTTCATTATTCCTCATGGTAACTATTGAGCAATTGGATCTTAACGTACCATTAGGTCTCACAGGATATCTCTATGATCGCTAGTGTACCCTGCTACCTAGAGATGGCAATGGGCCCTGATTCGTAGTTCTCTCGGGTCGGTTTATCCCCCACGAGGATTGATTTGGGAAGAATTTGATCCCTATCGAGGAGGGTGGGGATGGAGATGGTTCCCGATCCCTTCTTCCCCCCCACCTTTGCTACAACATGACTCATGAGCTAGATGAAATAGAGCACAAAAGCTCTAGGTCTATCGTAAGGCCCATTATTTTGCACCACCACTATCCCCGAGTCCCCCAAAAAAGGTGTCCACCTCTTTAGTCCACATCATCCACTACTCATCAGAGCCTTCGAACAACATGTTGCTACTATTGCATCACCGAAAGTTGAGATTAGGAGTCCTATTCGTAGAGTGTGCGCGATGTCACCAATGTCTGGCTTGTTTCTTGCGAAGTCATTGTTGGTATTTCTTAGCGAAAGCAGTAAATTCCACAAGCGCACGGAAAGACCGTTGTAGCACTTCACCCGGTGATAGACTGGGTATCGTAAACTTCACGAAGAACGGTATGGTCAGGTTTAGGTCTTAGCTAAGTTGCCCAGAGGAGAGAGTAGGTAACTGGGAAAGTGAGGTTTTCTATAAGACGAATCCTTAGAGAAAGATAACTCCACCGCTGAAATGCTTACTTCGGGCACCGGATCGCACCTGGACTCCCAGGTGATGCCGGCCTGTAGCTCTACGCCGTACCCGGACGTGGGGGATTACAAAGGACGGACAGGGCTGTCACCATCTGCCGCCTACCACCTCAACCATGGAGTACGGGGCAAACGAAGGTAACTAATTAGCTTAGACACCACGTCTACGCCAACGTTACAGTTCTAGCGTCGGCCAGGAACATCCGTTTTTATCAGGAGTCCTCTACTAGAACTACCGCCACAAGGACGGTCGACGAACCCGCAAGCAAACGACGATAAAGATAACTTTGCAAGAAGGAGCGTACGAATAGATAAACACGAACCTCTTACTTCAAGCGTAAGAAGTCACCGAGGTACAAGTGAGGAGGGAGCCGACAAATCCAGAACTCCACCCCGTGGAAGACTAGCCTCCGGGAGTACTCGAAAAGAGTTACTCCGCTCTTGACCTCTCTCACTCTCCTACTTCTATTCTAGCTAGAAGCTAGGTATAATGGCTCTACTCTTCCTCTAGTGTAGGCTTGTGGAAGTGGAGAGGGAGGAATGAAGAATGAAGAATGAAAAGTTGGATGTGTGAAATGAAAGAGAGAAGGGCTTTTATATGTGGACATGGTCGGTTTCCGCACGCCCAAATGACCAAAACACCCCCGCACCGCCCTCTGGGGCATTAATTGCACCGCCTCCAGTGGCACAGCCCTCTGTCGAGAGGGGAGGGCGCGAGCGCGCCCGGCGCGAGCGCGCCGAGGGTGCCGCCTCCCCCTGACCGACCTTGGCTGGTGGGTTTGGTCTTGGGCCTGGAGTTGGCCCATGCGGTGTTTCGTCATGTTGGTACGTCGGTTTGGCCATTCTCTCCTTTTCTTCTTGTCTTGCCTTTGGGCCAATTTTATAATTCAAATATTTATTCTCTTTTCTCTAGCTTTTGGCCCAAAATACATGTTTTCCATGAATGCTCCTGCAAAACAAGTGTTCACCAAAACTATGGAGTTTTGTTAGTATAAACCTCCTATCTAGGTGGTTTTTGGTGAACTATGAACCTAAGTTGGCGGGGTTAGATATGCAATAAGGACCGCCAACAAGCTCCCCACACTTAGCGCTTTGCTCGTCCTCGAGTGAAGCAAAAGACACTAAGGTGGTTTTGTCTTCCGAGATATTAACTCGCATACAGATTATTCCAAGCCTCATTTTGGTTATCGTGAGCATTCACGGTGTCTACCAAGTAATCTTGAGCTTATTGAGGGATGGAACAGCCTGGATTTCAAGTCAACTCGTGTCTTCCTGCTTTCGAGACTTGGGGTTTTTAAATTTTTGTAAGGAAAGATAGTGATGAATTCCTCAAGTGATGCTCTCAAGTCACTCTTTTTGTGGGTGTTTGATCCTCACCGAGAAGGCCTTTGTTGCCTTGCTACTCATCCTACCTCTAATGGCGATATCGGAGTTCATAGGTATGGATGAGGTGCATGCTTTCCTTGCGAGTGTTTTGTTGTGTCAAAAAGGTGGATCAATGGAGGGAAGGACATAGCCTTAGATCGAATTGTGCAAGTGTGTGAAATATGGATGTGGATGGAACTCCCTTCTTCCATGTTTCTCTCTCTTTTTATTTGAAGGAAAATATGGGCTTCCCTATAAAAGAGGACATTTCTTTCTATTATTTTCCCTTTTCTTTTGTTTCTTTTTCTCCCCTTTTTTTTTTTTTTTGATCGGGACAATGATTCTAATGAAGCCCATATTTACGCGAGGTAAAAGATATTTGGGGGAGAGAGAACCATGAGCATGGTGGAAGGAGTTTTTATTTGTGGTGATGATGCTGCGTAACTCTCAGTGTAAGAGTCAGCATTTTTATGGTGGATGGGTGAGAGGATAATGTGCGCGACTTTCAGGGTAAAAGTCGGCAATTTTATTTGGTGTGTGTGTGTGTGATATTCGATCTTGGGGATATGAAACTTCTCGCAACGATCCGAAGAGGTGGGACACAACTTAGGTGCAAGGATAAGCAGCTATGTGGCAAGATTTTGTAAATATAGCACTAATATTTGGCCTTGGTAGGAATTTAACCATCACTTGAGGATCATGCTATAAGTTTTATAATTTTCGCAAAGAAAAACCCAAGTCTACTGCAAGAGATAAACAAGTTTCATATCATCCTACTATCTCTCATCCCACAATAACTTAGATATTCAAGGGGTCCCTAAAAATTAGTTGCTCACGAAAGATAGAATTTTGGCGAGGAATAAAAAGTATGCGAGTCGCAATCGATCGGCGAACACAAAGGTAGAGCGGCCAATTTTTTTTAGTTATAAAACCCAATTATTTCTAGGAAGAATAAAAGTGCTTGTGGAGAGTGAGAAAATGCGCAAACCGATGATTTTAAGGCGTGAATTTTTGCGTATCGCTTTGAGAGGTTGGGGTAGCCTCCCCCACACTTGTTTTTGTACCTGTCTCTTGAATCTTTGTGCAACACATAGGACAAAAATAAGTGTGTACAAGACAGAAAATATATATATTTATTCAATTATAAAACTGAAAATTACAAGTAGGCGCATGATTACAAAGTAAATTGGAAAGGGAAACGCAACAAGCTGAAATTTTAAAATAAAGTGCGTGCGCCTAATTATTCGGGTGGAGCGGAAGGCTCTAGAAGGGAAGCTCGAGGACGTCGGCAACTCTAACTCCTCATACATCTCTATATGAAGGTAGTCGATTTCTTGCTCTAGCATGAATTCAGCCGAGCTCCTTTCGGCGAGCCTACCTCTAAGAAAGCGAATGTAACTAGAGAGCTCTTTGAACGGTGCACTCTAATTTTTGAATGGAATAAAAAAGGGATTTTCAAGAAATATTTTGTAAAATATTTATTTGAAATATCCAGCGCTTATAAAAAGGATGAAAAACCCAAGGATAAATGCTAGAATATTTCTATGATAGAAAAATATTTTTGAAAATATTTTTGATAAGAAAGAATAGAATAACTAGCCTAATCAAAAGAATGAGGGCACTCAAAATCTAGGCATAATTAAATCTATTCAATCTAATTCTTCACCGAAATTTAAATTGCGGGAAGGCTCAAGGAAAGGTTTAAGACGCTGACCGTTAACTTTGAAGATGTTACCGTCATCATCTTGAATTGTGATTGCCCCGTGAGTCGACATGTCGATGACGGTGTACGGTCCTTTCCACTTACTCCGCAATTTCCCTTCACCGAATAGTTTCACCTTCGAGTTGAAGAGCAAGACCTTCTCGCCCTGCTTGAAGGTTTTGAGCTTGATTCGATGATCGTGCCATCTCTTAGTTCGTTCTTTGTAGAGCTTGGCACTATGATAAGCCTTCTCCCGCCATTCTTCCGGTTCAAAAATCTCTGCTTGTCGATTTACGCCGGCTAATTTGAGATCCATATTCCGGCTCTTGATAGCCCAATAAGCTCGATGTTCGAGCTCTACGGGTAAGTGGCAACTTTTCCCGTACACGAGCTGAAATGGTGACATGCCGATAGAGGTTTTGTAAGCGGTCTGTATGCCCGAGTGCATCGGGAAGCTTACTTTTCCAGCTTTCCCCATATCGTTGACCGTTTTACGCGGGATGTTCTTGATCTGTTTGTTAGAGGTCTCTGCTTGACCACTGGTTTGAGGATGATAGGGGGTTGCTATGTTGTGCTTGGCTCCAAGCTCTTTTAGGAATGCTCTGAATGTCTTGTCAATGAAGTGGGATCCTCCATCGCTTATCACCATGCGTGGTGTTCCAAAGCGAGGAAAGATCACTTCATGAAACATTTTCTTGGCGTGCTTGGCGTCAGCTGCTCTGCAAGGCATAGCTTCTACCCACTTGGATACGTAGTCAACAGCCACTAGGATGTACTCGCAATCTTGGGACTTCTGGAATGGTCCCATGTAGTCAATGCCCCACACATCAAATATTTCTATTTGAAGGTTGTAGTGTAATGGCATTGCGTTGCGAGCCGTGATGCCTCCTTGGAATTGACACTTGCGACACCTCCGAATGAATTCTTTGGTGTCCTCGTACATCGTTGGCCAGAAGAATCCACATTGCCAGATTTTTGCTTGTGTGCGGAATACTCCATAATGACCTCCGTACGGTGCAGAGTGACATTTCTCAATAATTTGTAGGCCTTACATTGCTGGTACGCATCTCCTCAACGACCGTCCAGAACATACCCGATACGGGTATGGGTCATCCCAAAGGTGATGTCTCGCGCTTTCAACTTGCGGCTTTTTCTGTTCTCCCGGCGGTATATATCGGCAACCATATAGTTGACGATGTTCGCGTACCAAGGGTTGTTGTCTGTCACCTTTAGTAGCATGTCGTCGCGTAGAAAGTCATTTATAGGTAGTTTCGCATGTTAGTGACTGCATATGCGACAAATGATCCACTACGGTATTTTCTACCCCCTTTTTATCTTTTATTTCTAGATCAAACTCCTGGAGTAGAAGAATCGCGAATCGACGAGGCTTTGCGTCTTTCTTAGTGAGCAAATATTTCAATCTTTGCATGGTCTACAGTGTAGACTATGACTTTTGCTCCCACTAAGTAAGAACGGAACTTATCGATAGCATAAATGACTGCTAGGAGCTCCTTCTCTGTGGTAGCATAATTGAGCTGAGCTCCTGTTAGCGTTTTGCTAGCGTAAGCGATCGCATGATGCTTCTTATCTTTGGTTTGGCCAAGGACCGCACTAACAGCATAGTCACTAGCATCACACATGATCTCAAATGGTAGGGTCCAATCAGGAGGTTGAATGATCGGAGCCGAGATGAGTGCATTCTTAAGGGTATTGAATGCGTGTAAGCACTCATCTATGAATTCGAAAGGTACGTCCTTGGCTAGCAGGCTTGTGAGGGGTCTAGAGATTTGAGAAAAGTCTTTGATAAATCTCCTATAGAACCCTGCATGGCCTAGAAAGCTGCGGATTCCCTTTACATTCACAGGGGGAGGTAGCTGTTCGATAACCTCGATTTTAGCCTTATCTACCTCTATCCCTCGTTCCGACACTAGGTGGCCTAGGACAATGCCCTCATGGACCATGAAATGGCACTTTTCCCAATTGAGTACCAAATCCTTTTCCTGGCACCTTTGCAAGACTCTATCTAAATTTTCGAGACAATGATTAAAAGTTTTTCCATAGACTGAGAAGTCGTCCATGAAGACTTCCATGATTTCTTCAATCATGTCTGAAAAGATAGACATCATACACCGTTGGAAGGATGCGGGTGCGTTACACAACCCAAATGACATCCTCCTATAGGCATATGTTCCATATGGACAAGTAAATGTCGTCTTGCTTTGATCATCGGGGTGGATAGGTATTTGATGATAACCTGAATACCCATCTAGGAAACAGAAGAAAGAATGTTTCGCTAACCGCTCCAACATTTCATAAATGAAGGGGAGCGGAAAGTGATCTTTCTTTGTTGCCGTGTTGAGTTTCCGGTAATCGATACACATTCTCCACCCCGTGACGGTTCTTTGCGGGATAAGCTCATTTTTATCATTTTTGACTACCGTCATACCTCCTTTCTTTGGAACCACTTGGACGGGACTAACCCAGTCGCTATGTGGTACGGGATAGATGATCCCGGCGTGAAAAGTTTCAAGACCTCCTTTTTCACGACTTCACGCATCGCATTATTCAGCCTTCGCTGAGGTTCTCGAGTTGGTGTACTCGAGGGGTCAATTGGAATGCGATGTGTGCATAAGGTTGGGCTTATTCCCTTGAGATCATCCAAGGAATACCCGAAAACCGTTCTATGCTTTTCTAACATAGCGATGAGTTCGGCCGTCTCCTTGTCGCTAAGCTTATCGCTTATGATGACAGGAGTTTGTGAATCGCCATGTAGGAAAGCATAGCACAGCCCTTGAGCAAGGGTTTAAGCTCAATAGGAGGTCGTGTCGGTTTCTCTTCTTTGGGTAAATCTATAGTTTCTCCCGGTTCGTCTTCCTCTTCTATAAAGTGAGGAGCATCGCTCTCTAAAGACATCTCGGGGTCTCGAAAGGAATTACCGACATGACCTCTAGAGGTCTACTAGGCGAAGTTCGATCGAGTTTTTAGCTCGCGTGACTTGAATAGAGAAACGCTCTCTCCCTAGTTTGACTCCTAATTCCCCTGTTTTTGATGGACTCGTAATAAGTGTTTCTAGGGGATGACCGATTAGAATGTCAAAATCCTGGATGTCAAAGACATGAAAGTCCAGGGCCATTTCGATTTCTTGATGATGGAGAGTTATGTTGTGTAAAATCCCAAGTCCGGTAAGAGCAGATCGTGATTGTAAGGTCGAGATGGCGGACTAGAGGGGGGGGGTGAATAGTCCTTTTTAAAACTAATCGCTCGGCTAACCGATATAAGTGCGGAATTAAATCTATCGGCCTAACCAAGACTTTCACCCCTCTATCTATGTCTCTAGATGCACCTTGTAAAAGGTCCTAAACAAGAAGACAAGGTGCCAATCTAGCTAGTGCACACTAAACAAGTCTAGCTTGCAAGGTCACACAAACCTAAGCAACTAGTACTTTAGCAACCGGGTGTGCACCTACACAATTCTAATGAGCAAAAGCACAAAGCCAACCTAAGCTCACTAGATGCTCAAGGACCAAGCTACACAACCCAAACCCAAGAGCTCAAACTTACTTAACTACACAAGCTAAGCAAGGCAACTTACTCTACTTCTAGCTACACAAGCAAGAAGGTGATTAACAAGCTACACAAGCTAACTAATCACTAGAGCAACTACACAAGCTATACAAGAATGTAAGGAAAGTAAATACAGAGCTTGTGAAAGAGATTGCAAACCACCGCGAAGTGTGGACACAAGATGACTCGGCGATTTTTCACCGGGTTCACTTGGTTGCCCCCAAGCTACGTCTGTTGTGTCGACCAACACCTTCGGTGGTTCCTCCGGTCTTTTCACCTAGATGGTTCTTCGGTGTGACCCTCAAGTCACTTGCCCCTCAAGGCACGCCCCGCAAGGCACCGCAAGACACCACTCTCAAGTGAGCCCCTCAAGGCACCGAGCAAACCCACACACTCAAGGGTGGTAACTCAATGACACGCGCAATCCAATAGGGCTACTCTTCGCGATCCCCGCGAGGTGAGTCGACCTCTCACAATCTCTTCTCCGGAGCACCGTATCTCCACGCGTGCTACCACGGAGCCTCTTGCCACCAAGCCGTCTAGGAGGTGGCAACCTCCAAGAGTAACAAGCTCTCCGGCTTGCAACACAACCACCTAGTGCCACAAATGCAATCTCACAAAGCACTCGCACTAGAATCGCTCTTCTCACACTATCGGATGGTCACTACCAAGCATATGTGAGTTAGAGGGCTTCCAAGCACCACCACGCAAGGCAACATAGCCAGGGCGTGCTCAGCAACCGGCCACAGCCGGCCAAGACTCATATTTATAGCCCCCATGGGCTAACTAGCCGTTGCCACCTCGGGCAACTCCGCAGTAGTCGCCGGACGCGTGCGGAGCAAGCCGCCGGACGCGTCGGCGCTCCTCCGCGCTCCACGTGTCCGGACCGTTCAAAGCCGACCGTTAAAGCCCCAACGGCTAGCGGCCCGATCACGCGAAGAAATCCTGCGCAACACGCGCCGGACGCTCAACGTGCACCGCCGAGTCCGCGCCGCGTCCGCCGTGCGTCCGCGACCCAACCGCGCGAGACCGAGCCCGACCGAAAGTTTCTGGTCGGCGTCCGGGACCGCCCCGGACGCAGTATGCCGCGTCCGGCGCTCGCGCGCCCCGCCAGCATGCCCATGCTGACTCCAGCACGCGCCGGACGCGTCCGCCCGCTGGCTCGCCGCGTCCGCGCTGCGTCCGACGCCCGCGAATCCATGATTCACAGCCCATCGAAAACGCGATCTTCTCCACCATGCTATCCAACAAGTATACCAACTTGATCACCAGAGATAGCATGTTTTCAACCACATTTTGCATCCGGCGCAATTGAAAATATGCCTCCAATTTTCCCGAAAGCGCCGAATCCCGCCGAGCAAGCTCGGCGGGAGGGAGAGAGGGACCCAAGCCCAACTCAACCCTACAAACCACAGCGCGAACATTCGCCACCTTTGTAAATGTGCCAACACCACCAAGTGTACAACTCCATGTGCTTGTGTGTTAGCATTTTCACAATCATTTTCAAAGGATTTTCTCTTCAACTCACAACGCCACTCGATCCTAGCACATCGCAATGTTAGATCGCTCAAGTGGCACTAGATGACCGATATGCAAACAAGATTACCCCTCTTGATAGTACGGCCATCTATCCTAAATCCGGTCAAGTACTTCTCTACTCAACCTTTAGACCGGTGAAATGAAATGCCCTAGGTTATACCTTTGCCTTGCGCATTTCCATCTCCACCGTCATCCTCCATTGTGCCAATGCACCGCATGCACGACACGATCATCAAATGATATGATCCACTTCATATCATCATGTGACACTCTTGGTCCATCGATCTTGACCTCACTTGCTCTTCACCGTTGCGTCGGTCCATCGGCGCCAAGTCTTGCCCAAGCTTCACCATCGCATGGTCCTTCGCCGCGGCCTCAACTTGCCCTTCACACTTGCAACCGGTCCATCAAGCCAAGCCTCATCTTGATCTTCACCTCTTGGTCACATGACTCCATGTCATGTCTCATTTGCAATGAGCTCCTTTATCAACTCATGTGTTGAGCCTCACAACATCTCCCATCTCCACCATGGCATATGTTGCTCACACACATGTACCTGTGAACTAACTCCTGTGTATCTCAACCATCACACATGTTAGTCCACCTAAAGTTGTCACTCAATTATCAAAACCAAACAAGGGCCTTTCAGTGGTCCTACTCTAAAGGATTTGACAGTTGGAGTACGTGGTTTTTCTCCCAAACACATGAATGCGTATGATTTTGACATGATGTTTGTTCCAACAGTGGGATTATACAGAACATCCATCCAATCTCCTTGAATTTTACATCGAAGGGTTGAGGAAGGGGCATGAATCTGAATTTCTTCAGGTGAGAGCTCTCCTTCTGCTACCCATTCTGAGCTCATGATAGCGGTCAACTCCTTAACAGATTCTCTGAGAAATAATTCATCAAAAGGATTGCTAGGAGTGACAGAGATTGGTGGTCTCCTATGACATTTGTATTTTGAGGTGTTTCCGAAATCTTCGAAAAGTTCGTCCTCGAATACAGGAAGTTCCATTTGTGGAAAATTCCTCTATGGCCTACGGTTCGGGAGAGGCGAGTCTCTATCACGGGTTTGGCAATAGCCGAAGAGGATTCCTCTAAAGCGCTCGGGCTCGAACCGGATGGGTTCTAGCGGGGGAGTGTTCTCTAGAATACGATTTAGGAGAGCTTCTCCTTCTGCTGTGGTCTTATGTATAAAAGATCCACCGGCAGATGCATCGAGCAATAGGGCAGACTCTCTACCTAATTCTAGCCAAAAGTGTTGTAACAACACATGGCTTGGAATAGATAGGTCGGGACGACAGTCGGGGTCAAGAATTGGTCCCAAGTTTGCTCCTGTAGTTTCGTTTTCTAATTGTCGGAAGTTGAGAATCTCAGACCGTAGGGAAGCGATCCGAGATATAGGGAAGAATGCAACGCAAAAACTATCACGAAGTTCTTCCCAATCTCCATTTACCTTTCCTACGGTTTGGTCGTACCATTGTTTCGCCCTCCCATTGAGTGAGAAGGAAACAACTTCCAACGCAACGTTTCTTGTGACATGCCACAAATGGTTAGGCATTCACGAGTTGCTCAAACTCCCTTAGATGATGATATGGATTTTCATAATCCAAGCCTAAAAAGACTTGGTTACGAACTATGGCTATGAGGCCGGGCGGAACTCGTAACTAGAAGTTTGTGATTGGCTTCGATGATTGTGGCTTTTTAATGAGTTCGCCCTTAGGAGCGAGATAGTTTGGCAATGGTTGGTAGCTCCATTTTGTAAGATGGAAAGAAATGTAAAATAGAAGCAAAGGTAGAACAAGGTACACGGGCAACTAGGTTCGGAGATAAACTTGACAACCGTTCCCCGGCAACGGCGCCATAAATGCTTGTTGGTATTTCTTAGCGAAAGCAGTAAATTCCACAAGCGCACGGAAAGACCGTTGTAGCACTTCACCGGTGATAGACCGGGTATCGTAAACTTCACGAAGAACGGTATGGTCGGGTTTAGGTCTTAGCTAAGTTGCCCGAGAGGAGAGAGTAGGTGGCTGGGAAAGTGAGGTTTTCTATAAGACGAATCCTTAGAAAGATAACTCCACATTTGAAATGCTTACTTCGGGCACCGGATCGCACTGGACTCCCGGGTGATGCCACTGTAGCTCTACGCCGTACCCGGACGTGGGGGATTACAAAGAACGGACAGGGCTGTCACCACCTGCCGCCTACCACCTCAACCGTGGAGTACGGGGCAAACGAAGGTAACTAATTAGCTTAGACACCACGTCTACGCCAACGTTACAGTTCTAGCATCGGCCAGGAACATCCGTCTTTATCAGGAGTCCTCTACTAGAACTACCGCCACAAGGACGGTCGACGAACCCGCAAGCAAACGACGATGATAACTTTGTAAGAAGGAGCGTACGAATAGATAAACATGAACCTCTTACTTCAAGCATAAGAAGTCGCCGAGGTACAAGTGAGGAGGGAGCCGACAAATCCGGCACTCCCCCCGTGGAAGACTAGCCTCGGGAGTACTCGAAAAGAGTTACTCCGCTCTTGACCTCTCTCGCTCTCCTACTTCTATTCTAGCTAGAAGCTAGGTATAATGGCTCTACTCTTCCTCTAGTGTAGGCTTGTGGAAGTGGAGAGGGAGGAATGAAGAATGAAGAATGAAAAGTTGGATGTGTGAAATGAAAGAGAGAAGGGCTTTTATATGTGGACATGGTCGGTTTCCGCACGCCCAAATGACCAAAACACCCCCGCACCGCCCTCTGGGGCTTTAATTGCACCGCCTCCAGCTGGCCTGGCCCTCCTGTCAGAGGGAGGGTGTTGGCGGTCCTTAACTCGATTCTAACTCCGCCAACTTTAGCCTAGGCAACACTAAATCTCACCTGGAATAGGGCTCTACTCTAACCATTTCCACAGTGTGGCGCAGAATTCTTGTTTTGCAGGTCAACACTGAAATACACCTAAAAAGAGCCAAGAACTGGAGCAAAACTATGATGTGAGAAGGTGACCCACTTACCGGATAATTCGGGTCTCAAACATAGCCTAAAATGCCAAGCATGAACCCAAGAAGTGGAAGCCCAAAACTCGGTCCATCTCCATCTTGGGCTGCAGGAGTGGGGTTGAGTATTTTGGCCATAACTCCCTCATCCGGACTCTGATTGACACAATTCACCAGGCTACGGAAAGCTAACGACGAGGCCCACGTGCCTGTAAAAGATGGGCCCAATCGGAGCCAAACCTGGTGCGCTCGTGCCCCAGGCGCGGCCGCGCCTGCGCGGGCTCTGATCAGGCCCAAATTTGACCCGGTGGCCCATGACGATAGCCCAATGCGAATGGCGGTGGTGCTTCTGTGAATGAAAGGTGCGAAACCACCCTATGAGGTCGGTTTTGAACCTACCATGTGAGGATGGCACTTTTCCAAAGAGCCCCCTCCTCTCCACCTATAAAAGGAGGCTCCCTCCTCCTCATTCAACACACCATTCCAAGGATTAAGAGCCACTACACCTAGAGAATAAAGAGCTACACACCATGGGGGCTTAGGCCCTAGCTAGCTAGTAGAGCTTGGTAGTGGAGAGATGTGAGGGAAGAGTGGGGAAGAGCCGGGCTTGTCGGTCTCTCCCCGACCTTTTACCTCAACGAACACTGTGCTACACTTCGTCGGGTTTTCCCGCTACGTGAGTGTTCGTGTTTTCTTTGGTAATAAGTCTTTCGGTATTTATTCTTCGCTTATACTTGTTTGCGGGTTCGTCGGCCGTCCTCGTGGCGGTTGCTCTAGTAGAGGACTCCGATAGAGACGGATGTTCTGCGCGATGCTAGAGTAGTAGCTAATAGCATAGACGTGGTGTCTAGGCCGGCGGCTACCTTCGGTTGCTTCGTAGCCCACGGTTGAGGTGGTAGGCGGCGGTGGTGACGGCCCTGTCCGTCCCTTGTAATCCCCACGCCGGTTACGCCGTAAAGCCTTAGGCCGGCATCACCGGAGACAGGTGCGATCCGGCGCCGAAGTGAGCAAGTGTAGGTGTAGTTTATCTACTTTTAGACCCAAAAGCCATAGAATCCTTCTCTCCCTCCTACCAACTCTATCCTTGGGTTGTCCTTGGACGTATTAGCTAGGAGAAATACCTCCGTTCCCTGTGGAAAATACGATACCCTGAATACTTCCGGGTGAAAGCTACAACGGTACTTTCCGTACGCTTGCGGATTCTTTCTACACACGTTAAGAAGTGCCAACAAGTTTTCTGGTGCCGTTGCCGGGGATAGACTTTTTATCTGTGGTGATTGCGCTAAGAAACGTTAACAAGCTTTCTGGCACCGTTGCCGGGGATAGACTTTTTATCTTTGGTGATTGCGCTAAGAAACGTCAACAGAGGGCGCGAGCGCGCCCCTGGCGCGAGCGCGCCAGGGTGCCGCCTCCCCCTGACCGACCTTGGCTGGTGGGTTTGGTCTTGGGCCTGGAGTTGGCCCATGCGGTGTTTCGTCATGTTGGTACGTCGGTTTGGCCATTCTCTCCTTTTCTTCTTGTCTTGCCTTTGGGCCAATTTTATAATTCAAATATTTATTCTCTTTTCTCTAGCTTTTGGCCCAAAATACATGTTTTCCATGAATGCTCCTGCAAAACAAGTGTTCACCAAAACTATGGAGTTTTGTTAGTATAAACCTCCTATCTAGGTGGTTTTTGGTGAACTATGAACCTAAGTTGGCGGGGTTAGATATGCAATAAGGACCGCCAACAGTCATGGACTTAATCTCCAAGCTATAACGCCATCCACTATTGGTTACCACTCTTGAACCTTAGCTCCACACACAGTTCCACACCATTCACCAGAGCCAAAAGAGGCAAGGCATGCAACCATGGACAGAAGATGATGTGGTGACTAATATCAGTTCCATTCAATGTCACATAGTTGTAGGCCTCTTCGCTACTGTGGTGCGTATTTTCTTCAGATTTGCGAAAATAGAACTAGTGTTTCTTATTCTTTGGGTTTTGACATACGATTTTCTAATGTTCCTTGTCCTTTTGGATTTTTGAGAAGAGAACAACATTTGTTTTGAGAAATCGGACTAGAATCTTTGGTTCTTGTGCTATGTCCACTTCTATCTATAATTTTACGGGGATAGGGATCTCGATGGGGGCTAATTCCCAACCGAGGAACCAGGATGGTGAGAAAAAGTGTCCCTGAGGACGGGGATGCGAAGTCATCCCCCGGTAGGAAATTCTCTTTTGTCGTCTCTAATGCCCTTCATATTGTAAGATAGTGCATATATAATATAGTCCATATGTCATCAAGATCATAATACACCTATAGAAAAATGAAAAAAATATAGTTACTTCATCGGTGCATGAATCTACAACAACCTGCTCAATACAAGTCTTGTTGCAAGATGTTGAGTTTAGATCAATTAAATCAATGCAAGAAGTAGAGACAAATTATGTCAAAGACAAAAACCTTTTTAGGTGCTTTTTTAGCTTCTATATTTTTTTGAGATTGTTAGCTAGCTCAAAATTATGATTTGCAAATGCGTTAAATTTTCTTGCAGGTTCATTCCAACTTTTAATTGAGCTAACTAACTTTTATTCCAAGTTTTGAGTTTTTGATTTAGTGTTTAGTGTAAGTTTCTTGAATTGTTAGACCAAGTTAACGAGATCTTCATAGGAAGAAGGGGAGTCATTATGACTTACATCGTTTTTTTGCTTTCAACTATATTTCTTGTCACGAGACATATGTGTGAAGAGCTTGATGATAACTTATTTTGGAGCCTCTTGTAGTGATGTGCTTGTTTCACAAACTATGTTGGAAAAAAAAGAAAGAAAGAACGACAAAACCACAACCATATCCGTCAACATCTCATTGTCTTATACAAATAACTAAAATTATCCAGACTATTTCTTAGGACAACGACGATGGTGGCGGATGTGAAATGAAACGTAAACCTAAACCCCGCAACTTCGGTACAGTGGTGGCGAACGAAGAAAAAGAAAAGAGAGCGAAAAGAAAGACAAATTCTTATCCACATCTGTTGGTATCAAGTAGTAGTCTTATATAAAATGATTATTAAGATTATCCTAACTATTACCTGTGGACGATGGATGGTAATGATACTAGATACGAAAATTAAACTGAAATTCGTCGGTGCAAGCTGCTAGGTAAACCTATGCAACATCCATCCATCCAACACTGAAGAAAAGGAAAGGGAAAGTGAAAGTGAAAGAAAAGCAAGCCGCACCCGTCCGATCCCCATCCCGAGCCAGCCAGCCTAGCCGCCTACTCCTCCCTCCCACTGACCACGCGGATTCTATTCTCCCCAACCCAAAAAAAAAAAATCAAAATCCTCGCCGCCGTCTCCCACCACGGCGACGGCCACCGCTTCCCCGGCCCCGACGCTGCCGCCGCCGGCGCCCGCCCCCACCATGTCGGCGCGCTCCTCCCCCGTCCCCACGCTGCGGCCCGACGAGCGGTCCGACCTCCTCACCCTCCTCGCCGCCGCCAACGCCGCCCGCCCGCTCGCCGACGTCGTCGCCGACTTCCTCGCGCGCTTCCCCCGCGAGCGCCGCCTCCGCGTCGCCGGCGCCCTCTCCTTCCTCCTCGAGGCACGTCACTCCCCTCGCCCTCCCCTTTCCCCTTTCCCCTCTCCCCCCACCCCGCTCCCTGAACCTCCCTCCAGCTTTCCTCTTGCTTGCTCTCCCCTCGCCAGATTGGGCTGGCGGCGCGCAACGGATCGGGGGCTAGCTCCAGTTGGTTGCGCTAGGGTTTGTGCTGGCTGCTCAGATTCGGTGGGTTTTGCTTCCCCGCGGCCGCTTCGGGGCACTGCTTTAGCTCCGGTCGACCCGCGAATCGGGACGAGTTGCGCTGCTGCATTTTCGCGATTCCACTCCCTGGTTGCGGTTCAGGCTTCGGATGGAGTGCCGGGTGGTTCCGTGGAGCTGACATTTCTGGGGTTTTGCAGACCTCCATCTCTAGACTCTGAATTTTGAATCTCTGGGTCGCTGAGCGTGTAGATTTAGGGCCATTTCTCCTGTCTTTCCGAGTTTGAGGCTGAGTTTCTCGTGGGGCTATCTGATCGTGCTTGTCTTCGTGGGGTTGGCTCGATGTGTGATGGATTTGTGCTAGGTGGGGTGGGTTGGCTGACCATGTTCCACTGATTTGTGGCATGCTGTAGTTGATTTAGTGGGTTACGACAGCGCTGGAAGTGTTGGGCTGTTTAGTGCTGACAGTTGCCCCCCTGCCTGGTATGCTATCCTGTAGGAGACAATGCGCAACACTAGTGACTTCTGAACCAAATTATGCTGTGACAATAGTAGTTGGTGTTTTCACATGCATTCTCCTTCTCCTTAGTAACATCACATTTGCACCTCACGTTTCAAAATTTTTGGGGATACTATTCACCGACCTTCAGTTCACTTTGTAATTTGGGCTGGGTCTGCTCTGTTCGCTTTGAGATTCTAGATTCATATTTGCTTTCACTTGAATGGTGCTACAAATCTGATATATTATGTTTCCCTTCTACTAGGACAAGAAGATGCTCCATCCTACTGGCCGTTTAATTGCATTTGCAATTCTTCATCAGAGCTATTCGCCGCAGACAGCAAATCCATATATTCCTATATTGATAGATGTAAGTGGTAAACCTTGCTGTTCCAATTCTGTGATTTGATTTATGATGGAAGAATTCACATTTTTTCTATTCAGCGTAATTGAACAAACAAATGTGCAATATTGCAATATTCTTCCATATGTTATGCTTGACTCGTTTGGACTATAATTTACACTTCCCCAACTCCCACATCGATAGCACTGTACAAAACACATACTCCCTCCGCCCCAAAAAGAGTGTCGTTTTAGACTTTCAGACATCATGTTTGACCACTTCGTCTTATTCAAAATTTTTAAGTATATTATAAAATAAATAAATCAGTATTAAAGTATCTCTAATGATAAATATGGTCATAAAAAATAAATAATATTTATAAAACTTTTTTGAATAAGACGGAGGATCAAACATGATGGATGAAAAACCTAAAACGACACTCTTTTTGGGACGGAGGGAGTATTATGATCTTAGTGAAGTTCAGGTTTGTGCCTATGAGGGCACTCTTCTTTCAGGAGATACTTTTTTTTTGACAAGACAGGAGATACTTATGTGGATCAAAAGTTTAGTCTCTACATTCTTCTGATGGGGAATTGGTCTCTTGAAAAATTCTGCCTTTTATTGTACATCGTCTTTCTTCTACAAAACCTTCAGTTCCCATTTGGCCAAGAGTTGCCTTTATATTCTAGCATATATGTAAGCTGGATCCTTGCATTCTGTGCTACCCACTTGACAATCTAGGGTCTGGGTTTCTTACTTTATGTTGACCTCTATCACTGGAATATGTTTTTGTTATTGTAAACTTAGGGTCTTATTTGATTTGCGCTTTAGCTGAATCAAACAGCTGGACATTGGAGCCTTGTATTTTAGGTTTCTATAGCTTTATTAATAGCATAAATGACTGTTTCCTTAGTATCTAGCCATTTTGAATCAATTGTATCAGTCAATGTTGCCTCTATTATATTTCTTGAATTGTAACAGCAATTTCTTAGCACCATTTTTTCTGTAAAGATTTTAAAAGGCCAGGTCACACATTTTGAATGGATTTCTGTTCAAATCAATCATGTATTCCTCAGTTACTGCTCATCGTTTGGCTCCATGCTAGAGGGCTACTGTTTAATACTTATAGCAACTAAATCCTTGCCTCTTTCAATTGTTGTTTTAATGGCGCAGAAGCATAACTGATTATTTTCTTTCATCATTTAGCATCATGCTGAAAAATCAAACATTGCAAAATGTTTTGCTACTTCCTATGGTTCTTGAGATGTAATTATTGCAACATCTTTTGGGTGGACTAAATGTTTTTCATGCTTGATGCCTTAGTTTCATGTGTTGATATCTACAGGCAGCCTGTGATGAAACATCGGAGAAATCAGAACGAGCATTTGTCCAATTATTATTGACTTCATCTAGTGGAAACAATAATAACGAGGTCTTCTCTCTTTCTTTGATTTTTAAATACGAGTCAACATTTAATTTGGCATAGAAAGACATCTTTCCTGTGCTGACATGCATCTATTGATTAAGGGTCATTAGGCATCCCTACTGTAAAATTTTATATAATAAATATGCAATCAACACCCTGGACATTGTTTTTTCATTTATTGATTCTGAGAATGGAAACTGCAAAATGTGTATTTAGTTAATTTCTGTCGTGATTTTTGTTTCTCAGGTCCTAAATCAGTCTGCTGTAGACTACATAAATGGATCTGTTTCTGCATCTCAGGTGGGCTTTTGATTAGGTATAAACAGCTTATTATGTTTTGATCGAGTATGATTATTGATATGCTCGTCTACGTGTATAGGCTTTTTTGCCTCGGGAACAACTTGAGAAGCAATATTGCAGTACTAGTGTACATTCCCAGCCTCAGATTAGTAGTTTCAGAGCTGCTACAGTTAGAAGTGTAATACCAGATCCAGACGTGCCTCAAAGTTGTGCAAATTCATCAGAGTATGTAGGCTCATGTACAACCTCTTATCTAAATTGATATTTCTTGTAAGGTCCTTGGAGTTCATTTGTTCAATTTCTTCTCCTTTATTTATTGCTTTTATGACCTTATAAGGTCTTCGATATCACCACCTGGAAGCAAACAAAAATCTGCTTCTGATGATAGAGATGCTACTATTGCTGTTTTACTCCAAGACAAATCGGGGGGAAGGTTGGGTCCACAATGGATTCGGCCCACACCCCCAAGACTTCCTGTACTTGATGGGGAGGTAAAATTACTCAGTCAGAAGTTGCATTTTAATACCAGTTTTGTTTCTAAATCTAACTTCTATTGTTATGAACATACAGCTACAATGGTTGAACCCTGAAAATAACCATGAGCTATTATGGGATTATAGCATGTGTGCTGACACAAGTCGAGGGGCTGCTATCCGAGATTTGATTGCAAGAGCCTTAAAAGGTCCACTTGCACCTGCCCAACAGGAGGTTCACTGCTACATTCTAATATTTCTTCAAGATAATGATGTCTGTTTTTATCAAATTGCTTGTTCCTATGACTAGGATTTTTTTACCTCTTGTATCCTTATGATAATTGTATAGCCTCATTGCTGGACAAATTTATGGCACCTAGGTTTTATCACCCTTTTTTTTTCTCAAAAGTTCTTTAGTACATAAGAGGTTCCAACGGTTCATGCCTAATTTGTTCACAGTTTCTTGCAGCAAGTCATAGTAGAATTGACAAAGGATCCTAAACTGGTTTATTACTGTGGGATGACCCCACAGAAGCTTCCTGTACGTGTACTCTACGAATCCTGAGTCTCACATATTTAACACCATTTGATCTTGGAGTTCTGAATCTATGCGTGGTTTCAGGATCTTGTTGAACACAACCCACTGATTGCTGTTGAGGTTCTTTCGAAGCTAATTCACTCTCCTGACATTTCTGGGTGTGTCTCTTTTCTTTGTTGTATGTTCTATTATCATATAGGCATCTTTCTTCCTGCTGTTTATCTGATCGATGATCCTTTTTTTGTAGTTACTTTGATGTTCTTGTGCACATGGAAATGAGCCTGCATTCTATGGAAGTTGTGAACAGACTTACTACTGCTGTTGACCTTCCAACAGAGTTTGTCCATGAGTACATCACAAATTGTATCCAATCATGTCAAAACATTAAGGTTTGTTCTTTGTTTGATTCATTTTGATTGGAGGTTTTTTTGAAGCCTTTCATCTGGACAGCTGTAGCATCTGTTCATGCACAAATGCATGCCCACACTACCCACACACAGCACACTCACACCACGGATGCACAACTAGACCTACACACACAGATCAGTAGTCCTTCCAGAGGTCACCAGGACCAGCCATGGTTCTGTAGGCGACGGGGCACGTTGCAATCCCTTTTTGGCTTCCACACAATAGAGGCTACAGAGCATTATTGGGCGCAAGTCCCGGTGAGAGACGCGAGTGCTATTCCTGGGAATTGTACTCGTGCTGGCAGCGTGCACACTGTCAACGCTAGCCACTCGAGCACTAGCTCTGTTCATTTTGATTGAAGTTGATCAAGAAGTATTCTTCACCATTTTTTTGTAATATCACATCTTAATTGAAGTTGATGATTAAGTAATTTCGGTTTCATTTTTTTTGTCCAGGATAAATACATGCAAAACAGACTTGTGAGACTAGTTTGTGTTTTCCTGCAGAGTCTTATCCGAAACAAGATTATAAATGGTGAGTACTCATGCTTAGCAAAGTTCTGCTTTGCATACCCTGAAATGCCGTAACTTTTGCCGTCTCAATTGAAAATAATCAGCTGTCAAATATTAGAGTTTCATATTCCTGCTTTGTGCCTCGAGTATAATATCCAATTGTACACCTTGACTTTAGTATTTTACCCCCTGTACACCTTTCAGATTGTTTATTTCTGCCATGTAAGTATGGTTTGCTCACGTCTGTAGGCTAGTTGCTTATTGCTTGCACTTCATTCCCTGCTGCATTTTTTTTTTTTTTTGAAAATTAAAATGCTCTTAAGCTACTTGTTGGTCATATGTGGTTAGAACATTGTGATCTCTCTACTATGATTTGAGAACATATGCATATACAGCTGTAACACTTTAGTCATTTTCTTGTTTTGGTTCTTGTTACTTTATTTTTCCTTGGATATCTTGGTGCTGTTTGACAATAACCACGAATGCATTATGTATAACTGTTCTTGTAGTTTCCGGCTGATATAACATGTAGACTTTGTTATTTTATTAATAAAACAGTCTGTCTTGTGTGCAATATCATTGATGGCTACCCTGGTGCAATTTGGATCTCACAAAAATAATCGTGTTCTTTTCTAGTTTCCTTGTTTCCTTGTAGGCTTGTAAATTGTTGAAATGCTAGCCCACTAGTTAGGGTTTTCCCACCCTTTTCCGAGTGGACAAGGCAGATAATTTTTAGCATTTTTATTTGGGTGCAGTTCAAGATCTTTTCATCGAGGTACAAGCGTTCTGTATCGAGTTTTCACGGATAAGGGAAGCAGCTGGTTTATTCCGGCTACTCAAATCATTGGAGTGAAAGAATTTGTATGTTTTTACTTACCTTCTCTGTACAATACTGCATCTTTTTCCTAATTATGTATGTACATCTTCACTGTCATGGTTCAGTCAAATGCCTCAAGGGCATTGGATGCGATCATGTGCTGTATTGAAATTTTCCATGGAACCATTTTTGGAACTTTATGGGCTGTAGTAGTATGATGTGATAGAAACGTCCTGATTGTTTAAAATTCCAATTGTCAGATAGACTGATTGTATCGACATCGAATCGAAACTTTGAAGTTTGCCTGTTCTGGGTTGTTCTCTGGCCACTGGGTCTTCAAGATCGGTCGCGGTATGTTATGTGCACATTCTCATCTTGCAGTCTGTGGCACCCTTTCTATTGACAGTGCATACCCTTGAAAGAGTGGCTAAAATACCAAGAGCAGTCGGCCAGTCAGATGACATGTGTTAATTGTTGGTGCATGTTTAGATCAGCTTGTACTTTGTAGGGCCATTTGTATGGAAACGAAGAATACATGCATGTTTTGATCTAGTCATATTTGCTGTGTAACCTAAACAACGCTTCAATCTGTTTTATAGTCAGTCGTTCTCCCGCTTGGTAGCTGGATGATTTTTCCAATCGATTTACCGTTCTGTTTGAGTTACATCAAACATGCCTGTGTTTTAATAGTAGCGTCATTGTATTAGTCAACTAACAAGGCAGGTTGGTTCTATTATGGACAAAATGTCAATCAATAAGCTCTATGTACTTTCGTTTCTACTTTTTGGACGAAGATGTGTCGGTGACCCGGTTGTGATATTGGTGGCAAAGAAGAAGAGAATGAACCACACAGATGGATTCATAGTTCATCTCGTATGGGATAAGTTTGTTAGGTAGTGTGAGTGCGATGACGCTCGATCTGCTTTTAGATGGCGACCCGTGCTGAACCAAAGATCCTTCCGCAGGCTGCAGCAAGCGAACCTATGACCATATTTACATTTTTTTTCTCTGGTTTTTATGTCAGCCAGCGAGCATTTTGCTTCACAAAAAGCTGAGCTGCTCTCCATTGAATGAATTACGATTTGATGGCTCTTATTGAGCGTTGACCGTGGTTTCGTCCAGGCGCCGGGCTGAAGGTGACGTGGACATTGAAATGTCTTAAGGAGACAGCTCAGCGAAGAGTTGCACCGGTGACAGAGGCCGGCGTTGACGTACGCGACCTCTCGCTGCTGCACCTCCACCATGGCGGCCTGCGCTACTACACGCAATAGCTAGCTAATTGATCGCGCGATTATAAATCAGGAGAAGGCACAGGCACGCTTAAAGAGTTGCAAGACACATGATGAAGCATTGAAGCTGCATCAACGACAAGGAGATCATCAAATAATTAACTTGATCCAATTCCATTCCCTGAAACAAAAATGAAGAACAAGTAGCTAATCGCCGGCTCGTGTCTCGATCGATGCACACGTATGTAAAATAGCCAGCTAAATCATAAAGTTTTGGCAAGTACATACAATTGTACAAATACTAATCACCGCCGGCAGGCAGCACGACGCGCGGGTCGTCACGACGAGGCCGCCGCCGGGAAGAAGTCGTCGCCGTCGCCGTCGCCAGCGCCAGCGCCATCACCATAGTCGTCATAGCCGCGGCATCGGGGGCTCTCGGCGAAGTCGCCGAGCGGGAAGCTCGTGGCGACGGGTCCGACGTAGAAGCTGAGCGTGTCCCCGGCGCGGTCCACCTCGCCGACGCCGAGCCACAGGAAGAGCACCTTGACGCTGATCCCGTCCAGCGCCGTGAGCGAGCCGGACGCGACGGCGCCCCGCACGCGGGGCTCGTACCGGACCAGCCACGTCCCCGCCAGCAGGAACTCGCAGCGCCGCGGGAAGTACACCTCGAAGCTGCCGTCCCCGCGGAGCTCGTACCCGGTCACCCCCGCCGGCAGGATCCCACGCGGGAAGTCGTACCGCTCCAGCATCTCGTACACCGTCGGCGACGACGACGACGACATCGCGTTGGTCCGGGTCGCGGTCGCCGATGCCTCGCTGGCTGCTGCTGCGGCCGTGGCCGTGGCCGCCAGCAGCAGGAGCAGCAGCATGGGGTAGCTGCTGCTGGCCATGGAGGAGCAGAGCAGGTGGGTGGGTGGAGTGGCTCCGACGACGACGATTCCGAGCTGGCGGCTAGTTTTAGTGCACTGCTTACTTGTCCTTTGGAAATTCCAATGGCTTTTGTAAGTGGCAATTGGATCCATGTGGGCTTGCTTTACATACATTCTTGCTATTGTAAAAGAAAAATGGTTTTTATTTAGTTTGGGCATAGTTTGACGGGGCGTGTAAAAGTGTCTCCCCTCAAGCAAAAATGCCTAATTAATTAGCTGAGGTTGATGTAATTGACCAATCATAGAAGAAGTTGTAGTACTTGCACATTGAGAGACTCTATAGGCTGTAGCAGTTGGCCACTGAGGAGTCGTTGTCTTCTTCCGATTAATTAACGCACGGTCACGGTGGGTTGCCTTTGATTCGACTATGCATTTTGTCGCCAAAGGTACCCAACGGAATGAATTACTGTGAAAAGGGAAAGCTCATTAAGAAAATTCAGAGAGCCGCCGACTAACCGGAGTTGAATAGAAAATTCAAAAGACCGACTCGAGGGAATGGATGTGGCCCGAACGGACGGCGGCATGGAGGAGATAAGCCCGGCAGAGGAGATTCTCTCGCTTCCATCCAAGATGCTGTGGTCTGATTGGGCAATGATGGTACTTGATAGGCCCAGGTGAGCAGTGGAGTAAGAGCTGAGATGCTCGTAGCGCGGCCGTCTGCGGCACGCTCCGCATGACAACGACGGTGATGCTCGTCATGTGAAGTGTCGCCTTTCCTTTTGTGAAGCAAAAATGGTACAGGAGTGGGCGCAGCCCGTCTAATTTGGGTGCCTTTATGTTCAATGTTTTTAGATCCTCGATTGAGGGTGACATCCATTTTGTTGCCTTTTTTTTTTCTTATTAGGTTGGTTGTGCACCACTACCACACGAGCAAGGTTAAGAATCCTATGATATGAGTGGGCGTAGCCTTCTAGTTTGGCTAATGAATCCAAGGCCTTGTTTAGATGTCAAAGTGGGGGGGGGGGGGGGGGGCGCAAAAAGCAGCATTTGACACTACTCACTCCGTCCCTAAAGGCCGCTACGTTTAGAAGCAATTTTTACCAATTTTATATTAAAAAATATAAGTATTTATGGTATATAATTAATATCATTAGAAAGATTTTTGAATCTAGTTTTTTTAACAAATTTATTTGAATATTTAAATATTGCATTAAAAAAGAAGATTCTTCATCACATCAAAATGCTTTGGCATATGCATGGAGTAATAAATGTAGATAAAATTTAAAACTAATTGTACAGTTTTGTTGTACTTTGCGAGACGAATATTTTGAGCCTAATTAATCAATGTTTGAACAATTATTACCAAATAAAAATAAAAATGCTACAGTGCACATTTATGGTACAATGCAAACTTTGCCACTCCAAACTTTGGATGTAAACAAGGCCCCAAAGCTTTTGTGGCTAGTTAGGTCCGGACTACTCTGCTGCTCCACCTCGAGAGAAGTTCGGGAGTAGAGCTGCAAAAGGTGAAGCAGTGTAGTTCCAAACAGACCCTAATAAACATACAAGATTATTAAAGTCCTCTTAACAAATCACCATATATTAGTTTTCTGCTTTCATACTTACTAAATATAATTTGAAGGTCAATCTCCTAAGGGACTAATATGGAAGCAAGGGGCGGCAAACCCAGGGTGAAAACACACCCATAAAGAACTTAAAGGACAGGTAATGGCGGCTGGAGAGAGAGAGAGAGAGAGGAGAGGAGGAGGGGTTGAATGGGAGCCTCAAAATTTCATTTGATCACTCACACATTTGGTGCATCGGTTGGGGGGAGGGGAGACTCGGAGATGTATTCCTTTTGGCTCTGATGAGAAATACAACTACCTAATTCTATTTAAAATTTCACATTTGCTTGACATCAGTCGCTTGACCTCTGAGGCGACGTGTCTAGAGCACGATCTGTAGTTTTACTGCTAAGTTGATGGAAGGAAGCAAATCACGGACCTTGAAACGTCGCCTTTTTTTTTAAGCAGGCGACTGTGCAATAGCAAGTCCTTTAAAATTTATGCATAGCAAGTCCTTTAAAATTTACAATAAATACTTTATCTTTTTGCGGGTACTTGCACAAGCACAATGTAGCCTATTAGAATGTGTTTGGTTAAAGCGTCTCTAGGAGCTGAGTTTGGTATAATTTACTTGCTAAACTAATATTAAATCACTAGTGGAAGCACGGTCACAGTAGTTGACTTCCTACTTGCCGTCCTTGCTGGTCGTGATCTTGTTGCCACTGTGTCAGACCCAAGGTCGGTCAATCGCATAGCATTTTTTGAGGAACGGTCAATCCCAGGGTTGAGACTTTGAAGCCGCCCTATCATGTTCTTGGGCTATTTTTCTTTAATATATTACTCGAGCCCATCTAAAGGCCCAAACCGGCCCAACACAACTCGATTACTCCAGGGGCCAGGTCCACATGCCCAGAACCGCCGCCGCCACCCGCCGTCCGAACTCCGAAGCACGCGGTACGCCAGCCACAGCAGCTCCCGTCGCGCTTTCTCCAGGCCGCGCCGCCGCCCGCCGCCCGCCGCGCCTTCTCCAATCCCCAGCAACTCCGGCGTCCACCGGCCGCTCTCCAGGCCACGCGGACGCACACACCACGCCGCCCCAGCCCGCTCTGGTGTGTACTCCATCCCGCTTGGTACAACTGTACTTTTGCGGTTGATTTGCTTAGAGCTGAGAATCGGACTTAGGACATGCTGTTCTCATGTACCTTAACATGAGGTTCTTAGCTTATAACCTCCAAACATAGTATTCGATTCTTTTGCTCTGGCGGTAGGAATGTAGTGTTGTTTAGCATTCCTCAACAATATAATTGCTGCCACGATATTCAACAGGATATTCCTCTACCATTGTTTTGGTTTCATTTTTATATGTGCATACTGAATTTCCTTGGAATTTGTTTTACCTGTATACCGTATCGTGTGTTCGTTGGATTGTACCGAATTGTTTATTATACTACTCTGGGCTAAAATCCTTGGTGCGCTACTAATCAGTTGCCAAGGTGTTTGACAAAACACCTCTGAGACCTGTTGTGCTGGTTTCTGTCCGTCCCGCTGTGTCCAGGAAGATGGTGGGGCTCTCAGAAGGGGAGAAGCACTTCATCCACGGCGGCATTGCGCAAGACGTCCGCACTGATGGGCGTAGGCGGCTGCAGTTCCGGGCCCTCTCTGTCCAGACCGGAGTCATTCCACAGGCAGGTTTCGGAACTTGTTTGGTCACATCTGCGTGACTTTTTGTCTTTCATCTTTCTGGGATGCCCCGCGGGTTTATGTTAATTCAGATTGGTGGTTGTTACAGGCGAATGGCTCAGCGCGTGTTAGGTTGGGGGCTACTGAAATAATTGCTAGTGTCAAGGTAAGAGTTTGTGCTTGCATTTTGCTGTCAAAAGGGCCAGGCCAATGTTTTTGCATGTTTAGTTCAATCCTCTGTACAGTATTTTATATGCTGAACTTAGCTTCAAAATTCCTACGAATCAACTCTTATTTATCCTAGACATCTAGGATATCAATCATTCATTGTAATTAAGAATCAGGCACCTATGCTGCAAGGCTAATGCTTGTAATTAAGTTTTGTAGTGTAAAGTGAAATCATATTTCTAGTTTTGCTTGAGCCATTCTGAATGACAATAAACTGTCCAGTTTATTGTCATTCAGAATGGCTCAAGCAAAACTAGAAATATGATATCTGTTGATATTATTAGTTCTTAAACTTGCCCCACAGTAATAAAATAAACTTGTTAGACATAGTGTGTTCGTCTTCCTCTGTGTCATTTCATTTGACTTCCTTTGGTTTTGACGAATTGGTATCTGCAGGCTGAGCTGGGCAAACCAAGCATTCTTCACCCTGACAAAGGAAAAGTTTCCATTTTTGTTGACTGTAGTCCAACAGCTGAGCCTATGTTTGAGGTTGGTGGTTTCCTGTGGCTGACTAAAAATGAAAATAACCACAACCTTATACATTATTTGATTTCGATATGCTCATTATTTAACAATGTGGTTGTGGCGTTTGTTTCAAAATCTTTTAGATCTTCTATGGAGATATGCATTTAGGCTTTGCTAAAATTCTATGATTAAATGCTAATGATGTCACATTGAATATGAAGAAACAACAAACTTTTTAACTATTAAAAATAAAGAAATCACTAGGGCACATTTGAAAAAGTTTATCTCAAAATGTTTCTGATAGTAGTTTTTGATGTTTTGTTACTAGTGGCTTTTATTATTTACTGGTGCTTTAGCAGATAAATCCCTTTTCAGGCTGTGCTCATTTGATTACAGGTAGTAGAAAAATAGTATTTTGCTTTGTACATTGTCTAGCATTGTCTGGTAAAACAATGCTGCTAGAAAGGAATATATATTCCATTACCATTGTTGTAACTCCGTAGAAAGGGAAACACTATTTTTTTTGTTCCTCTTAAAATGCATTCTGTTTGAAAATTTTATAGTTTTACTTTTGTATAATGCTTATCTTAGTTGAATTTTTCTAGGGTAGAGGTTCTGAGGAATTGTCCGCTGAGCTCTCTGTTGCCCTGCAAAGATGCTTGCTAGGTGGTAAAAGTGGCGCAGGTAAAATATAACTTTATTGCATCCCTATAATCATATCATTTGACACAGCTTTGGAAAGGTCTCATTATATACTGATCTCCTTTAGTTTGATACTGCTTATATCTACATCGTTTCTTCTCAATATTCAGTTAGAACTACTATTTGAACATGGGTGACGACATTATTTGTGTCATTACAATTGGCTGCCAATTAATTGGATGTACCTTCATTAGGTTAAGCTTTTCCTAGACAGTGAATTATAACGATTAATTTGGACTATGGCAGGATATATGGTACCGATATTAAGCACATTTATTTAGGTACACCAACTAGAATGGAATTGCATTCATCACCATCTATTGCCATTGTCATGCCTATTTAGTTGCAGGCATAGTACTTAATATCACAAGTGTTATGGATGATGTTCTTTGGACCAAAAATAGATGCATGTCATTATTTCTGCCAGTCATCCTACATTTTGTATAAAGGTAATTTAATGTGCTGCAGTTGCTGAATGGTCATATCGGTGATTGTTCGTTAAACTTCCATGTTATTGGGAGATTTCATTTAGAGCTTAGTGTTTTAACCAGTCGCAATTCTGCTTGTTTGATCGCATTGTTTGTTATAGTCAAGAAATTCTTAATGAGAAATAAATATTCATTTTGTTATTCATCTGTTTCCTTGTATGTACAGTTTTATTTCAATTCAAACTAATGCCAGCAATATTTTGTTGGCATATAATTGACTACACTGCATCGAATTAGCAGCGCATCTGTTAGTGTCAAGTAACGACATTCTCATTTCAGGTGCTGCAATTGATCTGTCGTCCCTAATTGTTGTTGAGGGAAAGGTCTGCTGGGATCTGTACATTGATGGGCTTGTGGTCAGTTCTGATGGTAATTTGCTAGACGCACTAGCTGCTGCAATAAAGGTGACTTTTGATTTGTGTTGCTTGTTAGTTGAAGGTTTAAATTTCATATTTTGCTTGCAACTCTTTGAATGGAATCTAGTGTTTCCACTCTACAAATTTATTAGTGGAAAAGTGTCATCTGTTCCTCATAGACAATTATCATTGCATCAGATACGGAAAATATTAGAATATTCAATAACAGGACTAATGCCGTAGATTCTTTACTCTCTGTTCTTACATGTTACACATCAATTAACTTAACATGATTGTATAAATGTTATTCATGGCTTCAAATAATTTCATCTGACGACCGACAAACTGAGTGTCTCCAAGCAATTTAAGGCAAACTGATTTATACATGTCGATGTTGAACTGCCACTGAGGACCAAGTTTTGGTAAATTTCCATATGGTTATTTATTTCTTGAATAGAAATAAAAAAGAAAGAATCACCTACTAGTTAAATAATATTATTGACAGCCTTATTAACCAGTCAACCAGGTTGAATATTTGTAGTGTGAGGGACAAACTCTGAGCAAGGAATCAGCTACTAGTTAAATAATATTACTGATAGCCTTATGAATGCTGTGCAGCTGTTTAAGCTGACGTTTTCTTCAAAGGGAATCTGCATGCACCATCTTATTTTCTTCATTTATGTTTTGATTTGGGTATAACTCCAGCTTATGCTCTCAGCTATTGAAAAGTCTTTCAGCTTGAGAACTGCAACACATAGTTTATAGTAATTCCCATTTGTTAGGTTCTCTGATCTGTTGACCCCTTCTGGCTTTGAAAGTTAGGAGTTAGGAATCCATGTCTGGTTTTAGTCAAGGGTGAAGGTTACACTTTTCAGGAGATGGCGGGTGTATCTGAACTTTTCCTTAGATTTAACTTCCTTTTCTCCATCTTTTTTTTTTTACTTTTTATAAGAGTATTTTTTTATCTATGCTAGCTTAACGATATCCGGTGAGCTATGTATACTGATTAAATTAGTACTCCCGAAATTCACTGATGCAATTCTTCTGCAAATCCCACTCTTGAGTGTTGTCAAGTGACATGACTACACTTGGTATAAGCACATATGATTCTATTTGAAATAAAGTTTTTCTTATGAATGTAAAACACAAATCATGACATATAAATTAACCAGGCATAAATTGGAGTTACTAGTTTGTAACGCTTGGATGAATCAACATGTCTCAAAAAAAAAAAAAGAATCTGACACCTGATGAAATCTGGGGTGTTAGTGGCCATTCATTTCTTAGCAGTTTTCAGTTTTCTTACTGTCATATATTTCCTTGTTATGCTTTGTTATACTCGATGACACCAGCACATTAGTTGACAGTTGACAGTACAGTGCAATCAGTACATTTGTCCGGTGCTAACATTTTATGCACATGCAGGTTGCTCTGAGTGATACAGGTATCCCAAAAGTTAATGTTTCTCTTAGTGCTGCATCTGACGAGGAACCCGAGGTTGATGTAAACGATGAGGAATTTCTGCAGTTTGACACCTCCAGTGTACCCGTTATAATTACATTAACCAAGGTAATGTGTTGCTTCCCTAACTCATTTATCTTTGGTGTTGAGTAGACATATGCTTTATTGATTGTATGGTAGTTGTATTAAAATGTTTCGAAGTGCCCCAACATGGCAGCAAAGTAACTCTTGGGTACCTTCAGAGGTTTGAGCTGCTGACTATAATGTAAACTATTGAGTAGCTTCAGTATATTCTCATATTAGGCTTTGCTGTCTCATACAAATATGAAATATGTACCAGATGAATACCCCTGCATCACGTGAAAAATATGAAACTACCCAGCACATTGAGCCCCACTAACAAATTGTCACTGCCTAGGCAGTAGCTAGCAATTGAGCACCCCCAGTAACAATTGTCTTATGTTTTGTTTCTCATGCAGTATCTGTTTTTACATACAAATCAGTTACCTTTGTTGCTTATGGCAGGTGGGTCGGCACTACATTGTTGACGCTACCTCAGAGGAAGAATCCCAGATGAGCTCTGCAGTGTCGGTGTCTGTCAACAGGCATGGTCAAATATGTGGGCTTACCAAGAGGGGAGGTGCAGGGCTAGATCCAAGCATCATCTTCGATATGATATCTGTTGCCAAGCATGTGAGCCAGCAGTTCATCTCCCACTTGGATTCAGAGATAGCTGCCGCCGAAGCAGAAGTGGAAGAGTGAAGGAAAAAAAAAGCAGGCAGAGGCGGCGCCGTTTAATTGCTAAGTACTATTCATGTAGGAGTACTCTCTTTGGATACAAGTATGAGTTCATTTTGAGGATGGAATGTGCACATTTGGAACACAAACACACTTGCATACTAGTGGGGAACACGAACGTGACTGAGGCCACACATTCACAAACGGAATGTAGATTAATCTCGACGTGATTCGTGTGCTGATACCATGAAAGAGTGGAATAATTTGACTAATTATGCAATGTATGATGACCGTTCATCGCATTATTTACGTAAGCCTCTGTTATTATTAGTTGCAAAGATGTATCTTAATATTATTACTCTTTTGCTACAATGTTTCTCGTTATTAGTTGCAAAAACCTATTTTAGTACACCATCGTTCAATTCCTCTCCACTTGGCATATCAACCGAATATGTATGGAGATTGTGGAGTGTGCAACATGCTCAAGACTGATCAATTTATTCATAATTTATTTCCAAAATACAAGTAGATGATGATTATACAAATAAAGCTACTATCTTCTACAAACACATGTAAATATTGATATAGTGAAATGCATGTTTACATATATTGTTACTATGCATAGGACCATTCATAGTAGCTATTTGTATGTCTGATTACACGGATATGCTTAGATATTTTCCTTTCCATCATTATGGAGACTTTACATATAGAGTCCGGACCTTTAAAGGTACTGTGTGAGTATTCCTTCGGCTGATATATAGCCCATTCACTCAGTTGCTATACCTTGTTCTGCACGTTACTTCTTTTGGCCATACTTTAGAATGCCTGGGATGTGGATGTTAGTGAAATAATAATCCCAGTCAATGGACCTGGGATTAAAATTAAAGACCTCACTCTGGTCTGCACTTGTTGAAGTCTCAAGCATTGACAAGTTTGTGTCGTCAAAGCTGCATGTAAAACAAAAGAAACAAAACCAAGTTAGCATTTTTGGTAGAATAAAATAAAATGAATCTGTGGTAGGTGATAGGAATTGTCTATGTATTTCGATCTCTATAACTGCAATGGTACTTGTATATGGTAACGAAATAAAGACCATTGCTAAGGATATAAATACACATTGATATGTGTATAGTAATAACAGGGAAAAAAAAAGAGGAAACATAATATTAGGAAATATATATAACAAAGGGGCTGGAGAAAATAGATCAAATAAGTATCTAATTAATGTCCACACAACCCAATGCTTTAGCTTTACCATTCCAAGGATGCAAAACCTACCGGGCATTGAAGAAACCATATGGTGCATAGAACTTTGCCAAGAGAATGAAGTATTTGTAGCTTTTGTTCAACTTATTGTAGTAGCGAGAAAAGAATCCGCCCAACAATGGATTTACCAAATGCAACATCTGTTTGTCAGATTGAGGGCACATAGTCAGAGTGATACATCAGAGCACATATGTTTTGCATCCATAATAAATTCGTACTATAAGTTCTTGATGTTGTAGGGGTCTGACCTCTAATGGCAGCTTGTACTTAAGAAACATGTAAGTCCGGAAGCATTCAAATTTGTGGGTTAAGAGTAACCTTTTAGCTTTGATGACCCTCCCATTCTTTCCCATCTGTGGGTTAGTGGAAAAGTAGCGATACATTATATCTAGTGTGGTAGCAGTAGATAGTGGATTTTGCAGGGACGAGGTCACATGAATGACAACTTGGCCTTTCTCATTCCAATGAATGGCTATCGCTGCCACCATTGCATTCACCACCATGTCTCCAGGAATCTGGGAATATGTCATCATATTTAAGCTTATTATACTAGTATACAAAATGAAAAAAATATTTTATATCTTTTGTCGATTCATTTATATATTCTTACCACATCAAGGATGACATCACCATGGCCAATAAAGCGTGGAATGCTTTGCTTGGCGTAAGCAGCTATTATAGTATCAATTGTCCTATAGTACATAAAAAGTGTTTTCCATTACATGTCAGCTACTTTACCATCTTAGTTATATTTATGAACCAGTTATAATAAAGCAATGTACAATTAACATATATACCTAGTCCCTTCTATCCAGCCAGGCAACGGGTCATGGTAAATGCTGGTTACCATACTGGGACGAACAACTACAACAGGAAGGTCACCCCTGAAGTGCTCAAGAAGCATCTCACCCATAGCCTTCGTGAACACATATGTGTTTGCCCATCCAAAGTGTCTAGCCCTTCATAAAAGACCAAGTTTCATGTGTTAAATACCAATAGCATGCCGCACATATATTCTTGCATTGTATAAGTTCAATGTGGTATTATGTTGGAACCTCTTCAGTCCAAGTTTCTTCATGGTTTTCTTCTCTAATTGCTCTAAGTTGCCACTTGAGTGCATAATATCTGCCTTGATAGAATCTACCAACTTTAACTCAGCATCGATATCCAAATGGCAACCTTGTTTTATCATTTCGCTAATCTGAAATGGCTTCTCCAATAAAACCCCTTGTTGCTCACGCGCTACATATGCTGTCAATTTAAAAATAAATTTAACTCACTGCATATCCAACGGCAATGCCTATTTATTTGCAATTCAGTTAGCAATGATATAAGTATATATTTATCAGGATTACGTACCAGTGGAAACATGAAGGAGCATTTTCAGATTTGGGCACTTGTTCGCAAATTCACAAACATACTTTGTGCCCAAGACATTGGATGCCAATGCGGCATCATATCTGCATATATTGATATGCTCATTAGTCACGAGACCCGGCCCAGTTCATTTTTGTTTTGTTTCTTTGACTGTTGTACAATATGGATGAATAATACCTTTCATAAAAATTTGTTGTTGCAGCTCCATTGACTATGATGTCAATCTCTTTTGACAACTCCAAAATCTTGGAGCTCTCAAGCCCTAAATTCTCATCGATTATATCACCGACTAAAGGTTTTATCTTTTCTTTGGCGAAACTATGAAAATTGGACCCATACTTTTCTCGTAGGGTGCCAAATAATTCATTCCCTACAACCTAAAAGAATAGAGCTTGAAAAGTTAGTTCTTGGGCAGCGGGGGCTGGGGGAGGGGGGTTTGGGGGACTAAATTTGTTATTAACAAATCACAGACAAATGCAGGGGGAGATCTGGTTAGTGAACTTCAATAAGTTTTGATAATTGATTGACAAAAGTATCCAATTTTCATCTATTAACTTAACACCGTGAAGGTAATATGCCACTAGATGTGGGCAGCCTCTAAAATTCAAACTACTGATCTGCCAAGTTAATATTTGTTCCATTTGATATAAATTTCCAAATTTCTATCGCATCCCAGACTCCAAGTGAGCATAGCAGTGCTACAATAAGATCCATTCATGATGAATACATATGTCGCCCTAAGAAATGTATATAAGAACATAATTTGTTTGAACCTCATTGCAGACACGCTTCTCGGCTGCTGCCATATCAGCAGCTCTCACCAGGAGGTAAACCTTCTTCACATCGGGTTGAACCCTCAGTATCTTCTCTAAGAGTACTGTCGATGTAATAACATTAAATCAGCAAAGTATTTCAATTTGTCGACTTCTTAAAATAATGAATAATCAAAAGTTGGCGTATGAAGCGCTGAATTCAGTAAAAGATGGTCATATGTATAGAAGAAGGGGAGAGTAGTAGTAAATCAGACCAAAAGTCGGTGTACAAAGAGTATATATAGAGTTTATATGAGCAATAGTTTCCCTAACTACTTGTATATATAAATCTCTCGAAATGCATGTTAGAGGCGGTAGCTGGATAGGTATATATACTTTTTCCAAGGAAGCCAGTGGAGCCAGTGATGAAGATGATCTTATCCTTGAAATGACCAGCTACTGTAACCGCATCCATGGTGTGCGCGCTACTATATGTGCTTTGATATGGATGTGCTGAAGGTGCTTGTATGTCCGGCCTTGATGTGGTGAAGTGCCCATGCAAATGAATGGTTGTATTTATAGGCGGTTCTCGCCAGTTCACTTGAGCTAAACGTATTTATGCAACTCAGACAAGTCACTATGAAGCATAACTAAACCTTGACTACAACAGCTAACCTCCACAGCTCCACACCGGTTGCAGACACATGGAGAAGCTAGCTTACACAAACTGCAGGCAGTCCACTTACGGCAGCCTACTCAACTTCCAATTCAGAATTAATCGTAGCACAAACCTTGGCAGCTTGTACATACAAATCGCTATCTTGGTACCGGTCTACGTACGTCCTGGGTTATATGTCGTGCGTGAACTGATCTGTGACGACTAGTATAAACCTTGGCATGAAGCTTGGAAAATCATTCATATAGCTTAAAATGTACTTGTGCGCGTTCCAATGCAACCAGGACGAGTTAGATGCTTGCTAACGCACACTATAAATACACACAAGACCCGTACTAGATTGTTCCATTGCAACAGAGCCAAGAGCTAGCACCGAGCAAGCTAGCCCTCATTCTAGACGTACACGGCCTCAAAATATTTTTACCAGAGAGACGTTGAAACCAGTCACTAATCGCCATGCTGCGAGGCGTCCCCATCACCATGACCACCTGCTGCATGCTCGTGCTAATTATCGTTGTCGCCTTCGCAGCCGGGGCTGAGTCGCAACAACAGGCGCCCGCGGCAGCTCCGGCGCCGGCCGGGGGATGTACCGTGCTGCTAGCCAAAGTGTCCGACTGCCTGCAGTACGTGACCCCGGGCAGCCCGGTGGGGCAGCCGCCGGAGAAGTGCTGTGCGGAGGTGAACAGCGGGGTCAGGGACCCGGCGGCCGTTGCCTGCGTCTGCGGCCTCCTCGCCGGCCACACCTTCGGCCTCCCGCTCAACGTCACCCGGGCCGCCGGCCTCCCGGTCGCTTGCGGCGCCCCGGCCACGTCTTTGGCTCAGTGCAACGGTTGGTATATGTATATATATACATGTTGTTGGATTCATGTTTCCCGCGCAATTTCTTTCGAATTGCCACTCTGAACAATAAGTAACTTGCCCGATATGGTTGGTGTTCTTGCGTGCAGCAACATCGCCGGCCCAAGCAGTGCCAACAGGAGGCACAGGTGGTTCTTTGTCGAAATCAGCAGCGATCCGGTTTCCCATCACGGCAATCCTCCTAGTAGCTAGTCTTCTTATGTCTTGCTAGTGGCTACCACCACTTACTAGGATTCCGATCGTCCACTCACATACACCTTCACTTTATCAGTACCTTTGCCTACGTGCAATATAGTATCATGTCTTCTATTATTTATTTATGAGCACAAATAATTAGGAAAAAAACTCTTTCTTATATTTGGGTATTTTGAGCACTTTGTATTGGATATGTATTTTTGAGGCACTATTGGGAATAAAATTTACTTTTGTCAAATTTGTCTCGGTTAAACCAATGGATGATGGATTTCGTGGCATGACATGCTACAACAAACCCGGCGCTTTCACAAGCGCGTTGTATGTTTATCAAACTATGATACACAAATCTTTTGCGTAGTATTCAAGAAAGACATGCTACAACAAACGAGGATCCACAAATTAATTAGATTTCTATTAGAAAATGTTAACTGTAAATAAAAGATCTAGAAAACATTATAAGGGCGACTTTGGATGGACTCTACCTGGTCCCGCTCCACACTAAAATAAACAGAGAAGCCATAAAACGTGGCTTCATGGGCTCCCTGTGGCTTCATCAACATTGACGCTACATTATCATGTGTTAGCCTAATAAGCCGGAGGTGTTAACGTTGTTGGAAGCTGTCCCACATGGGGTGTGCCTAACAGTACCATGTGTCACACTCGAGTGCTACTATCTTAGAATCGTGTTTGACCGGTATCTGTCAACTATGAAATTCATAATTTTGTTAAGAAAATAGTATGTGCTAATATGAGTGTTTGACTATTAATAGATGAATATAAAAGTAACTGATATTGTAAAATACATATACATATAAATGTATTGGGTAGACATTTTGTTGAAGACCCATGTATATGCCTAACGACATCTTATCTCTACTTTAGTGTCTCTTTGTCAGCAATATTTGCCCTTGAAATGGACCATGAAGATAGCAAGTATGAATCATGACCTCTGTTGGATCATTCCATCCTTTGTTGATAAACCAAGAATATTGTAATTTCCACAATGACCACAGTAGAGATGCCTTGTAAAATATTTGTATCCATCGCCTAAATAGTTTGATTACACTAGATTGTACTCACAAAAAATGTTTTGTTTATACTAGAGGTATAGATTTTCTGGCAGTAAAACTATATATGAGTACACCACTACTACATAAATCATTTTAGCTCTATTTTAGATAGAGGCGGTTCAATCAATAATGACTTAACAGTTTCTGAGCCGATTGCCTCTACAAAACAAATTTTTAGAGGCTGAAAAGCCAAGCTACCTCTATAGAAATGCCGGATTTTAGAGATGGTTGGAAAGTCGAATTCCCTCTAAAATGTCATTTCTAGAGGCGTTGAGGATTTCTATCCGCCTTTTTTTTGGGAACGGATTTCTAGCCGCCCCTAGAAATAGATTTCTATAGGCAATTGGTAATTTGACCCGCCTCTAAAAATAGGTGCACCATAGTAAACTTCATAACTTTTTAATAAAGTAATAAAGTTGGATAAAGCAAACTTTATATCAGAGGTGTAGTAAACTGAAGAGATGTACAACTTTGTAGTTAACTAATTTCTATTTAAATTTCTCATAATTTGAAATTCATTATTTTTGTTTTTTAGAAATGAATTAGGATGGAGAAACCACCTAATACAAAGATCTACAACTTTTCATTTTTGTGAGAGAAAAAAAGTAGATCATGTGTTAATTACATGAAGTATGTCCTAGTACCCAACTACTATCAAAATAAGCTACAAACAAATATATATGCAGGTAGCAGTGGATTATTATTATTACTAGCAAAGACGCCCGTACGTTGCAACGGGAGAGAAAACACAATAGTATCTCTAAGCTTATAGACTTCAACTCAAATGATAATATTTTAATTTAATGTTAATTCTAAAAGTTACCTGCCATTGAAGAATTAAATATCCATAGTGAGTTTATCTTTTTTTCTATTTCCTTACTTTTATCTTTTTTTCATTTTTCCTTTTCTTACTTTTCTTTTGTTTCTATTTCCTCTCTACCTTATCTCTATCTCCCAATGGCATGGAACCTCTCCACTTAAGTTGACGTCTGTAAATTCCTCCGTTCCTCACCATACGTCCTCAACGGCCACCACTCCCTCCCTGTGCCGGCTTCCGCGCCCCTGTCCTTCTAGTCTCGTGTCCCTAGTGCAACGGCGACCGTGGCCGGGCGACCACACGTCCCGGTGATTCATATATTAACTGGAAAGGTCAATTCAACTAGAGTAAACACGCTATATAACACTGTACAACGTGCAGATATAGCGACGCCTGAGAAAAAGCGGAGAAGGTATGTTGACAGTGTTGTCCGGCTTTGTAGTTGCCACATTAGAATTGTCGACACAGTGCACTGAAGAAATCCAATAATGCAATTACCATCGTGCATGCAACAAGTTTCTCCAATAATTTGTCTGTCTCGGCGTGTCGCTGTACTGCTATTTTGGATCAAGTACTGGAGAGCATGCGTAGCTATCGTCTGGCTACAGGCAAGCTTTTTTGGAATGCGTGCCGGTCACTATACGAGTCGTTCGTTGCTCTTTTTTGTGATCAGAGACGCGCCTAGTAAAGAAGAGTCACTGACTTGTCTCATTAGTGACGCCTTTCGTTTCCGGGGCATGGGCGACAAACCGTTGATGTGTTTTGTTTACCTGCATCACTAATATAACATTGGCGTGGCAGGTTTTAACTTCGGGTCACCAATTGAAGTGACTCCTTTGTGCTATTTTGGCTTAGTGCTAGTTGATCGATCTGCTTGTCATTCTCAACCTGAGTCTTCCACGACATTAACTTGACCCAACCCAAGCAAAATAACCAAAACAATGGCAGCACGTATGAACTCCGGTCGTGCCCAGCTAGTGACCGGGCTGGGTCCTTGGGCCAAGACGATTCTACAGCGTCACTTTAGGGTCCTTGGCTTGGACAAGAAAGGTATTGGAATGATTGAAATTTCCAAAGTGTGAGGCAATTAACGGTGGCTGTGTTTTCACCTCATCGTCACTCTACATCTTCAGTGCAATGGGCCATCGCTACTAAATTTAGAAGAAGAATCTGAACCTGGCACAAACTACCTACAATAACAATACTTTATACAAATGTGTAAGGCCAAGCATTAGTATGTTTTTCTTAGCCATTTGTTTTGGTGGAAATAGTGGAGGGGTTTGCACCCCACAGATTTTTTTGAAATAAACAAATAGTTATAGGTACATATAAAAAGACGTGGCAGGGCCGGATCTCACCAAGTCGCCTGCGTTCATGCACTTATTCTTATGCGGGTCACTCAAAATATCTATAGTTGTTGTTGTCCTCATTTCATTGTCTCAACCTTGACTGGACGCAAGAAAATGCTACCAAAACAACTGTCTCCTAGCTGGACAGCTCACGACCGAGTATACACTAACGACCTAATCGAGAAAAATAAGAGAATTCCAGTGCGTCACGTTGGGTTTTGAAATAGGAGTAGGTTCTTTGATGCAGGATATATTGACAAGCTAGCAACAAGTTCGTGTTTGTGTTTAGAAGTGCAGAATCCGTTGGCAGACTGGGTCTAGTCGGGTCCAAACCTAGCATCACCCCGAATTGAATTTGACGGAGAGTAATCGTTGATAAGGCTTCCATATCATTGCTGGTTCATGGATTTGGCCGTGATAGGAAGATATCATTGTCGGGTCAAGGCTATAAAACCCGACCATGATATGACACTATTTCGATTTGTACAGATGCATGGTTTTGTGAACCACCAATGTGAGAGGCGTCACTTAAGAACCACATGTATAAATATTTACACTGGCGGTTTTCTTAAGGCAACTGCAATTGTAAATCGATGTACACTAGTGGCATGATTACACAAACTGTCAGTGTAAATCATCTTTTTCTGAATTAGCAAATTAGGCCAAAATTAGCAGAAAAACATTAATATAAGAGAGGTCCACCAACTAGCACCATGGTCATAAGTTAAAATTCACGTGATTTTACTTGTGAAATACAAATTTGTGTAGTTATCAGGATCAAACTCTATGACCTTAGGCCTCAAGTGTTCATTCCTTAACCACTACTCCTTTCGTCCCATAAAAAATAATGTTATTCTAGCATTCAAATTTTATCCCAAAGAGTGACATTATTGGTAAAAATCTAGATTTCATCTATATACTTGACATAAAAATTTTAAATTATTTTAACAAAGTTGACTATACATTGTTCACAAATGGATATATCTGTGACTAGTGTTTACTAACACTTTCTCAAACGCAAAAATGACCTGTGTATCAAATATAGATTTTGGTGAGTTCTACAAACATGGTATTCAAAAGTTTTTCATTTGAGGCAATTTAGTGCCTCATTTGACCAAGTTTGACCAAGTCAAATCTTGGATTTTTTAAAAATATGACTAGTGTTTACTAAAACTTTCTCAAATGCAAAAATAAACTATGTAACAAATATAGATCTTGATGAGTTATACAATCTTGGTATTCAATAGTTTTTCATTTCAGGTCATTTAGTGTTTCATTTGACTAATTATGTCTAAAACCGTAATAAGGTGTTCATGTAATTACCCTAACAGTTTATTTCATAACCGTCAAAAAAAATACACCATCAAGGTAATTCTATTTACCCTGACGGTTTAGGCAATTTCCCTGACTATTATGTGCACTCACAGGTTAATTACACATTTCCCTGACGGTTATTTAATTTCCCTATGTGTTTTTTTCAAAAACCATCAAGGTAATGCATTTACCCTGACGGCAATTTAGTTTCCCTGTGTGTTTTTCAGAAACCATCAAGTTAATTCTATTTACCCTAACGATTTTTACAATAACTATCAAGGTAATTCGACACCGTCAGGGAATTTTGAGTTCCAGTAGTGGTACATTCTATCCGTATTCCCAACACACTAGAAAAATACATTATGAGCTACCTTTTTGTTGGGATATTTGGTCATTAGTTTGTTATTTGCACTGGTATTTCTAGAACGACAGAGACTTCGTGGGATGGAGGAGTAAACCTCAAAGTCAGTTGTGACCGAGTAGCAGATACATTTACTTTTTGTTTACTTTATCGTTTAGTAAATATTGTAATACATATTTCAGACCCAAAACAAATCCAAGTGAAAAAGTTTGAACTAAAATGCTTTAGATCTTTTCGAGCACTACAAGTTTGGTTTAGGTCATTTTGCCATCCAACACCATTTGAAAAAAATATATGAGTTTCAGAAACCTTAGTCATAAAACATAATTTATGTGCACCGAATGATTTCAAATGAAAACATAGTCCACTTCAAAGTTGGGGATCTTTTGAAGTACTACAACTTTTTATTGAATCATTTCTCCATCTGAGATCATTTGAATTTTGTAAAAGAATGATTTCAAATTATTTGTATTATCGATAGGTTAAGAAAACCATCGACGATGTGAATACATCTTTACTGCAGTTAAGGTTACCAATGGTATAAATTATGTATATATATTGGGGTTACTCTTAAACCTACTAACCAATTTGTGCTAGCTATTGTCTTAAGATTCGCAAGTGTAAATACATGATTTGTATCAGTGGTAATAACCTTAAGAAAACCGTTAGGAAAGATGCATTTAAACGTCCAAGCACGATACAGATTCTGGTTCCAAAACATTCTGGAATACCAAGAGCGTGTTTGGTTCTATCAATAATCCGTGGATAACAAACAAAAAACATGTTTATTTGGATTTTGTTGGGGGAAGAGAGTTGAGTAAGCGAAGGTGAAGAAGGTCACTGGCCCAGGTGACCGGTGGCGCGCTCACCTGTCTGCTCCGGCCCCCTCAGAGAGCTTCGCTACTAGAGATAGATCGAGCGAAGATCGCCAGAACCGATTAACTGACCCTAATTGATATGTTGTGAAGCTTCGCTGTGCAGGGAGCGTCGTGCGGAGGTCATCAGGAACGCCGCGGTCGGGCGACGCGTCTGGAGAAGCTTCGCTCGTGCAGTCTCCTGGCGAGGCGGAGACCGGGACAAAGAGCCGCGCTGCGTGGACCTGTGAGTGGGCCGCATCTGCTAGCGCCCGTAAAGCAGCCCAAGGCCCAGGACGAAGAGGGACAAAGACCAGAGTGCCCTCCCCAAGTGGTGGCCGACTCCAGTAGGACAGCAAGAAACCCTAGGGGTAAATGTGTAAACAGGAAATCTAGTTGGATTGGCCCTATAAAAGGAGGCCAACCTTGATGTAGAAAAAGGAGAAAAAATAGATCCCGAGATCTAGCCCTAGATTTTAGGGATCTAATTGTAATAATTGAAAGTCTTTTTAATGCTACTTTGAAATATATTTGAGTGTTTGAGATCTCAAGCTTCGCTAGCGGTATTCAATTGTCTGGGTCCAAGGTCCAACAGGTGGCGCCCACCGCTGTGTAGGCCGAGAAAAGGACACGCAGATGCCACCCAGGAAAAGCAAAGCGCGAGGACCGGCAGAGCCGGGCGAAGCAGCAGCTCCGCCGCGCACTCGCGGCAGACCAAGAAGGAATGTTGCAAGCACATACGCGTCGGAGCCACGTATGAAGCAGGCAGGCAAGGCTCTTTCTATCTGCAAGACTTAGAAGGGAACTTGACAACCCACACTTGGAACATTGATAGCCTGAGGAAATTCTATGCTTGACAATGTAAGGGGCCTCCGCATAAATATAAGCGGTTGACCTCAGTTACCTTCACGTTTCTCTTTGTTCTTTTTTACTTCTTTCAACAAAAATGACTTCGCACTCTTTTCCTCACACGGGGGCTCCATCTATGGAGGTGAGGTTTTTAACGAGGCGAAGCTTGATGTAATCAACCCCTGGAAATATAAAGGGGCCCCCTGAAAAAAGCAAGAGTATGGCAACACATGCAAAAAGTCGAAAGCAGCTAGCAAACGGAGCTGCAACATTCGACAAAAGTTTCATTGTTTTAAAGGTCACTTCACGAATAACCGAGAAAGGTTACTCCTGAAACGACCTCCGCAGGCATGAAGTCCTTGGAAAAAGACCTGTCTCTCGAGCAGGCGTCAAGGCAGCTTCCGCTAGCAAATAGCTGGCTTGGAGTTTTTAGCAAAAGCTAAAGTACTTCAACTTTTCTTTACTTCGGATCAAATCCAAGTCACTTTCGCTATTATAAACACTATGGAAAAGTCAAAAGTTGCAAAAAGTGTGTCTTTTCCATTCCTTTAATCAAATTACAACAGAATTGTTACATAGGTTTTCTCACCTTACAAAGAGCATAAAGATTACAAACTAAAAACTTCTCCGCACTAGCCTAAGACCACGCTAAGGCGGATCAATTCTTCGCTAGGTCAGCTTCACTTTTCGCGGCCAGTGACACTCACCTTGCACTTGTAAGCTTCAAGTAGCAACTGCAGCCCCAGCTCAGAAGACCTCCGCTCAATTGGCTAAAACCATCTTGTCGACGGAAGACTTAACTTCCATTTCTTGTTCTAGCATAACTCAGCACAATTAAGCAACTCCTTTCCCATATGCCTCCCATTACTATCAAAACTGCAATTGATACAATCACAGAGCTGCGCCAACATTCAAATCGAAACAAGCAAGCTCCGCGAGGGTGTCTCAGTATTATTGATTTAAAACTAAGCACCCCTAAAAAAGAGCAAGTCACTCCAAATAAGAGGAGCCACGAGCTCAGCAGCGAAGCTGTCACTCGCTCTTAGCGCAAATAATGAAGAGAGCTAATGCTATAAAGAAGATAGAAAAGGCTCCCAAAATTGCACCAAACGGATGAAGATACTCCAGATACGGAGTCACTTGAACAGTTTACAGGTGCCCTAAGCTCCCTAGAGGTTTGTGCGCAACTCGAAGACAAGTCTAAGAGTCGAAGACCCAAATAAAGAAAGGGCAACACCCAAACCACGGCCTACTTGCTAGCACGAAAGCAAAGCCTAGCAGGACTTAGGTTTTTTAACGAGCCAAGCTTCGCTCAAGCATTTCAGCTCTTTTCCCAGGTGCCTCCCAATCCAACTAGTGGCAGTAGATCAAACGTACAAACTACTCTCATCTGCATAAGACGCTCCTCTCCTGAGGCTGATTTTTTCCTGCTTATATAGGCGCCCTTAGGGGTAATAAACATGCTCAACAACCTCCGAGTTAATGCAAAATCAGCAACACAATCCAAGTATCAAATAATAATGAATCTGGAGGTTTAAATGAGGATCACACCAACCATGGGTTAAAGAACCCAACCTCCTTGATTAGCAGCGGATCAGCCACCCTATAAAAGGCAAAAGGCCTCTCCCCCCGCCCGTCATCACTCAACCGTCTTCTTACCCCAAACACATGTCTCCCATTCATCTCAAGTTTAGGAGATCGACACACGTTTAGGATTAAGAGGCCTCAGGAAACATAAAGACTACGGAGAAGGGATCAGCGGTGTAGAACGGCTAGGGTGCCTCCTTGCCTTCAACACAACAAGAGTTCCGCATCCCAGTAGCTTCGCGAGTAAACCTATCTCCGCTGTAGTCAGAACGCAGTCCCGTCACAGCGATGGCATGTTCAGGCTTAAGTCTTGTTTCTAGCCGAGCAAGTCATATGATGCTCGGTTGGAAGGCATAACTCAGGAAATTTACTTTGCCTGTCAGTGCCTTCATCGCATTGGATAGCTTACGGGAAGTTGCAGAGCGAGTCAACGCCAAAGGCCTTCGCTGGATCAGCACACAGCTCCAAGAGAGCAGAGAAACACATAGACCAAGCTAGGGAAGCTTCGCTTCATTACTTTTATCTTTTATGTGTTTCAAAATGTAAAGTGTTTCCAGCACATGTCAACAAAATAAAGTAAGAACACCTCCGAATGTATGACAATTTACATGAAAAGAAAAAGAAACACAGCAAGTCTTCGCACAAAACTTGGCGTCATTTACAATAATGATAAGCAACGGAGAAATCACTTCATGAAACATTACGCGGCCCCCTATAAGCTAAGGATCAAGTGAACAAAGCACGTTCATCGTCAATATCATATAGAACAAAGCTAAACATATCGTCCACAGTGCGATGAGGAAAGGCCGATTGCCAATACTCCCACAATTCAGCATCAATATAGACACCATCCTTCATAAAGGTTAGCGGTACGGCGTCCTGCACAGGCCCTGTGTAGGAAACCTGCGCAGGACACATGCATAAGTTTTACATAACATTAAACTTTACAAAAGACGAAGCTTCAGTTCGTCGACAAGATAACTAGAATACAAATCATATTAGACCTCCGCATCTTCTTGCCCAGCATTCGAGGGACCAGCATCCTTCTGAGCGGTTGGGGTCGTCTCGGCTTGGTCGGCCACGATCTCCGCGTCTTTCTCCACTTCAACCCTCTGGCCATCAGGCTCGTTTTGAGTAGCAGGGGCAGGTGCTTCGCCAGAGGTTGGGTCGGCCATAGCATTGGCGGAAGAAGCCCCAGAAGCTCTGGTGCATGTTGACTACAGGGAGTGCAGCAAAGAAAGTTTAAGCATTTGTAAATCAGCAAAATGGAGGTTTCAAAACGAAATGGGAAAAGGAACAGGGCAAGAGGGATCTCCTACCTGTGAGCTCCGCTCCTCCACAAGCCGCGCAGCTTCCTTTCAGCCAAACTTGCCCCACCATTCATAGAGGAAGGTCTTGGTTGCCTTTATTATACTCTTAGATCCTTCCCCGAGCTCTGCCGGACTAAGAAATTTCTTTGATTTGCGAAGATCCTTGATATGCTCACATCCCACCGTGCCAAGGCTTTTCACAAGATTGTGGGCACAGGCGAAGGCGCAGAAATCACCAATCTTATAAACAAAGTCAGGGAGAGCATTGATGCTGTCGCGAAGCCAGGAGAGCAGGGTGGATAACTCGGCCTCTGAGGGCGGCGGAGTGGTTTGGCCTCCAAATTTTGAGACCACTGTCGAAACAGCAGAGCAAACCTCAGCGCCAGCAACCTTTGCTTCCACCAGACGCCGCCTCTCCTCCGCCAACACTTGCTCAAGCTCCTGGACCCGTTTCCCTAGGGCTGCAGAAGAGCTCCGCTCGGCCTCCGCCTGTTTGCGCAGAGTGTCCGCAGTTTCAACCATTTTTTCAAGCTTCGCGCCCAAGACTTGTTGAGCTTTCTGAGCTTCGTCCAGGGTGCGGCCTTGCTCCTCTATGTCAATGCATAAAGCACTATTCTCCTTCTTCAGCTTCGCTTCGGCCTCAACGAGTTTCTCATATTCAACTCTCATAACTTCATAATCAGCAAGCACCTTACGGAAACGCCGTTGGAGCTCACCAGTCATAAAGTTTATCTAAGGAAATAACCAAGCCGAGTTAAAAAATATAAAAAAAAGAGGCGGGGGAAAGAAAAACAAGAGGCAGTAAGCAGAAGACTTACGATCCCCCCTTGGTCAGCGCAGGCATGCAGCACATCAAATAGGTTGCCTTTGCTGAGGTACTCCTTGATGAAAGCTGCAGCAAATAATCAGGTCACAATCGAATCGAAGACCAAACAAAAGAAAACAATGAGAAAAACTAAGACGAGCCAAACCTATGCACTCCGCGTATTCTTCAGCTCAGTGACATTGACAGGGCAAGGCGTGGCATCATCACTAGGGACAGTGGACTTAGTAAACAAACTGGGGGGAAAGCTCGCGGAGGTCCCCGCTTTCTCTGAGCCGCCAATCCCCGCACCACCTAAAAAGAGTAAAGAAGTAGAAGATCAGTGTGCAAATCAAAGTCACGCAGCGGGTGATTCACTCAGATCAAAAACATGAAGAAGCACTTACGAAGCCGCAACATCTCCTGAGCGGCCAAGACAGCATTGCTGTCAGGAGTTGGAGCTTTGGCCGGCGGAGACTTCTGAGCAGCCAAGACAACGCCGCTGTCAGTTGGAACCCTGTTTAGCGGAGACCGCTGTGGGGATCTCAAGATATCATCATAATCAGCATGAGCACCCAAGATAGCCTCCGCTTCCTCCTCCTCAACCCCACTGCACCCCTTGGAGTGCTTAATGGCTTTGCTCTTGCTACCACTGCTAATCTCCGCGTGGTTACCATCGCCATCCTTGGGGGTCTTTTGAACATCCTCATCATCCGAGTCAGAGGGAGGATCGTCGAAGAGGTTGGGAATTGAAATCTTTGCCCCCAAGTCGGCCACACTCGGAGCTCCCCTTGGGTCACTTGCAACTTTCGGCGAAGGACTCCGTCTTGGCTGGGGCGGGGAGCTGTTTAACTAACGAGCGGGCGAAGGTCCAGCCCCAGCGCCCAAGTCGTCTTCCACAACGATCTGCCGAGTCTCCGACGCCTGCTCATTCCCAGACTCCCGATTAGAGGAGATCGGACTGTCAGGAATGAGCATGGTCGCACGCGGCCTCTTACTGATAGCCTTCGCCCGTGCGACGGCTTTCCTCTTCTTGGGGGCAGCGGCGGGTGGATCATCGAGATCACTTAGCGCCGCGCCAGAGACGGCAATTTCCTTTGCCCGGGCCTTGGCCTCAGCCTTGTCTTTTTCAGCCTGAACCTTCGCTAGCAAAGGCTCAGAAGGTATCCTTTCACGATAAACCGCGCCAAATTGCTCGAACACTCTGTTCAGGCGGGGCATGTTACCATTAGCTGCGCGGCGAGCGGCATACTCCTTCACGGTTATCTCCCCCGCGATCCTTTCGGCTTTCTTCTCCACCCTGGTGATGAAAACGTCAACAGCAACGCCGCGCAGAAGGTCTCCCTTGAACCGTGGGAACGGAACCTTGGCGCCATCGCCAAAGATGGGCATCTGTCGACGAAATATCGGCGGCAGTCTACCTAGGGTATGCCTAAGGTAGTAGATTGATCGGTAAGGCACGCTAGATGACGAACAAGATGTAATCAAGAAGCACAAGACACTGTATTTATACAGGTTCGGGCCACGATTCGTGTAATACCCTACGTCCTGTGCTCTTGATCGTCTGTATATTAATGTGGAGATGAGTTTTGGGAGGGTGTCCTGATGGCCTTATATAATGGGGGAGCAGGATTACAAGCCGAATATTTCGGGATACAAATATTTACGCAAAGCAACAACCTTGATCCGATCCAATCTTTTGTGATCGATATCCTAACAGCCGACCAGAGGTGCTGGTCAGCTCTCTCTTCCTTCCTTGTCCTCCAAGATAGCCGACCAGACTTGGGCCCTGGTCGGCCTTGCGCTTTTGGGCCAAGGGTCTTCATCCGAGCAGGCCTAATGTCGTGCCATGCGGGTATAGGGGTTTATACCCCCACAGCTAGTCCCCGAGCATCATGTGTCTTGAGGTACTTGAAGATTTGCATGCATCCGACCAGTAATTGGTCAGGCTCTTTGAGCTTCTGCATGCTGTATTAATCGAAAGATGAATGTTGCTCTTTTGTATGAAAAGAAAAATTTATCGAATGTCCCATGACGTGGGCCCACAGTCGAAAGAAAAAAGGTTTTCTTGACTGCCCAGAGACAATCGTGTCATCGTAAAATGCTGCTTAAAAATTAGCCCAAGTCACTGCAAAGTGACGTGGGCCCACGTAGTCCCCGAGCCTGATATAAGGTGTGGAACAAGTTGTATCAGGATCAAGAGAGAGCCTGGTGCACCGAGTAAATGACGGCGGCAGTGCCAATTAATCGCCAGTGATGAGGATGGGACTGAGATAGCAATGTGTACCATTCCTCAGCAACAAAGTGGCGGTTGTGCCGACCAGTCCCTAGCAATGGTGATGAGATTGTGTGAAATCTGCTAGCGAATCCTCAGCAATGAGGATGAGACTGTGCTAGCTCTGCTAACCAGTCCCCAGGGACAAAATGGTGGCTTGGCCGACCAGTCCCCAGCAATGGGGATGAGACTGTGCTTGCTCTGCTAGCCAGTCCCCAGGGACAAAATGGCGGCTTGGCCGACCAGTCCCCAGCAATGGGGATGAGACTGTGCTAGCTCTGCTAGCCAGTCCCTAGTGACAAAATGGCGGCTTGGCCGACCAGTCCCCAGCGATGGGAATAAGATCGACCACAACTGTGTTGTGTCTAGACATACGGCTCTGCAGTTGCCTAGTGAACATGGCCAAAGTATACGAGAGAGTGGAGTAGGGAAAACCAACATTGTCGATTGAATGGGAGGCAGCTTTGCGTACCGGCCAAACCCCAAATGCCATGTGTCAAGAAAGAAAAAACATACCCAACACTAGCTCCATGGCTTTATCATGGGGAACGTGGTTATAACCGCACAATTCCAGTCCTTGGCTACGCCGAAGGCTAACTAGGTGGAAAATGATACATCTTTGATGTATCCTTGCGTAATACGCGGTCGGTGTGGGCCCGTGCTAAGCACAAAAGCCTCATAGTGGACCACAGCTGTGCCGTGTTCTGGTCGATGCTGTGCATCATTCCAGAAAGCATGGTAGTTTTGCCGAGAAAGTGAAGGAGAGGAAAATGACTTAGTCATTACTCTGACCGAAGCTTTGCTGGTCGGTCGAGCCCTCTGTTACCATGTGTCCATAAGTATGCGTTGAACTCTCCTAACTTTGTTAGGAGAGATGAAAAAGCTGTGCCTTTTGTACTCAGTCCCCAGCATATTGCTGGTGAACTAGGTCAACAGTGGTCGGAGAAAAAATTGTGGCACGTGGAAAAATTCACACGCGGGCAAGAATTAAAAAGCAAAAATGAGTTTTGTGCGCACGTGTGTCCACGTGCGCCGCAAAACGTCGGGTGGAACCGCCAAAAGTAGGGCGATCCCGCCGTTCCATTTTTGTCAAAGGATGTAGCAGGCCAAATAAAGATGTCATCGTGGGAATAAAATACAGAGGCCCACCTCTGCCGGCCCATTTAGAAAATGACCCCTGGGAGTCAACCCTAGGTCACGTGCGGGGACCGCCGAGCCGTATAAAAAGGGGAGAAGCGGCCGCCGCCGCTCAGTCTCTTCACTTCCGGGCAGTTCCACACTTGTCTCTTCTTCTCTCGAGCGCACTTCTCACTCTCCAAACCCTAACCACCGCCGCCCCCATCTCTCGCCACATCCCACCGCCCTGCGACCCGCCGCAGCCTATCGAGCCGGGTCGGAGCCGCACGACAGCGAACCGGCGGGCACACCGAAGAAGGAGGCGGGGTAGATCGGAAATGGCGAGCGGGCAACTACGGCTATCGGAGGTGGCGCGGCGGAAGCTCTTGGTGGAGCACTGGGGCCCATCGAAGACGACGAGGGAGTCGCTGCTGAAGCTAGTGGAGCGGGGCCTGCTGCCGCCGGAGGACAGCGGGATCTGGCGAGCGCCGCCGTCAGGTGAGCGGTTTCCGCTTCCCCACGACGATGAGATAGTAGTGCTAGAGGATTACTTTGTCCGCGGGTTGGGGTCGCCGGTTCACCGCTTTGTTCGTGATTTGTGCCGCCATTGGGAGATTTCTCTCTGCAACCTCCACCCCAACTCAATCTTAACGCTATCGGAGTTCATCGCCATTTGTGAGGCGTTTCTTGGCATTCGGCCAAACTTCAATCTTTTCCACCATTTTTACTGCTTGAAGAAGAAAGGGGAGGGTACCGGTGGGTCCCAAATAGTCGGGGGCTGCTACATTGTGCTGCGGGACGGGATGAAATCCCAGTGGGTAACCATCCCCCACTCTACCTCCATGAAGAACTGGTTCGACAAATGGTTCTACATGAGGCAAAATCCGGAGGGGAGGCCGGTCCCTAATGACGTGGCGCTGGTCCCGAAGCCGAATGTGAAGTGGGCGACGAAGCCCAATGTTACGGAGATGGAGCAGGTGAGCGAGCTGCTGCCGCTCGTGAATAGAGACCGTGTGCACGGCGTGATGGTGGCTGTGATGTGGTGGCAGCGTCGCTTGCAGCCGTGCAAGGAGAAGCCCACCCTGATGTATGAGTACCGGGGGTTGACGGACCCGTCCCGCGAGGGGACGGACTCTGTGGATGCGAAGGAGATGACCGCTCGGGGGACCGAGTGCTTCCACAACTTTGATCCGGCGAAGATGGCGCCAAAGAAACCTCAGACGCCGTACACTGCTGCCTATCTGCCACCAGCGGTATGTTGGCATCTTGCGCACCTTCGTATGCTAGGCTTATGCTTGTGTGGTCACTGATGGTGGTGTTCTTGTGCAGGGTCGTGCTGTCTACATCTCGGACGTTAGGAGTGGCCCCGCGGCGAGGTCCAGGGCTACGATCGCATGCTGGAAGAGCGTCTTGCTCGGATGGCGGCCCTGGACGATGAGTCGAGCGACGGGGATGGCGAGGAGGAGGCCGCGCAGGGCTCTACGCCACGGGCGCAACGGGCGCTGCGGCGAGTGGCCGCCAAGCAGCCAGAGTCCCGAGCATCGCCGCCGAAGACCAAGACGCTGACCAAAAGGAGGAGGAGGGCACAGATTTCGTCGTCGTCATCGGGAGGCTCAATGGACGATATTCCATTGAGCCAGCTATACAAGAAGGCCCGGGCCGGGGGGTCGCCGACTGCAACGCCGCCAGCCGCGAGCCCGGAGGTGTCACTGGGAGCGGTCGCACCGGACCTGCCGTCGCCGAGCAGGCTGCCGAGCCGCGAGCCCTCACCGGCGCCACTATGGCCGGAAGACGCAGGGGTGGTTGGTGGCGGAGAAGAGGGGCAGAGCCAAGAGGTGCCCTTAGAGGAGCAGCCCATAGTCCCGGAGGCCGTCCAGGATACTCCTCTGGAAGCGCCACGCGTCGCGGTAAGCGAGAACGTGCCGACCACGGCCGTCATCGAAGATCCTGTGACGGCCGAGTAGGTGGACGAGGCAGATGGCGCTGCGCCGACCATGGGGGATGACGAGAACCCGGGCGCAACGGAGGTGGAGCAGGAGGCCGAGGTCAGTGATGCCGCTCCAACCACAGGAGTCGACGAAGGCCCGGCCGCAGAGGTGGTGGAGCAGGTGGCTGTGACGGCGGAGCAAGCCACCGGAACTACCTCGCATGATGGAGGGAGTAGCCGTGGTCGTCGCCGTGACCGCTTCCGATCGACCTTTCCTGTGGTCGCGAGGTAATGAACGCGCCTCAAAGTCATTTGCAAGATATTCACCACGTTAACGATTGAAGGACCACTGATGATGCGCAGGGAAACTGAGGTGGTGGCTGAGCCGACCACTGCCCAGAACATCGCTGACGATGGAGCAGGCGCCGGAGCAAGTACGCCGACTGCCGAGCCGGGCACGATGGTGATGTACACTCCGGCGTTTGGTCCGCCTCCACGTCCTGAAGCCACGCCGACCACGCAGGAGACTGGGCAGAGCTCAGGAGGTGGAGCTGTCGACGCGGCGGTGGAGGAGGAAATTCCAGAGGACGCCATGCGTCAGATGGAGGGGACGGTGACCAAGCTGCTACGCCAAGTGCAGGTATACCATTGCATGGGGAGTCATTTCTTTTGTTGGAGATGATTGTCTTATGTAGCCTGACTGACAGTATATTCGGCAGAGCGTCGGTCGGGCCGCTGATCGGCGTAAACGTGCCTTGGAGCAACTTGAAGCGACGGCGGCGGAGAACGCCCGGCTACGCAGTGAGGCCAAGCATCTGAGGGGCTCCGTGCAGGGGCTAAATGCACAGCTGGCAGCTCGCGCGGCCGAGCAGGAGGAAGTGGCCGAGCATGTCAGGCAGCTGGCGCAGCAGAAAAGAGGTATGTGATTTCCCAGGTGTGAACGATGTGTATTTTCCTGTTGTAATTGTTGTAGTGATGTGCTGTTTGGCGCAGATGCGGAGGAACACGCCGAGCAGGCGGAGAAGAAGATAGCGGAGATGCGCCAACAGATGGAGGAGCAGGCCGCTCATCATGCAACGGTGCAGCGGGATCTTGAAGGTATGACGCGTCCCCTTGTCTTGAACTAACGGATAGTAGGGGTTGTATCTCACATTACTCGTGATGTGCAGGCCGCCTTCGGTCGTCACTGGAACAGGTCCAGGGCTTGCACGCGGATGCCCAGCGCGTTCAAGGTGAGGTGGTGGAGCTCGTCGGCGGCATTGCTCCGGTGCTAAATGTGCTGGCCGAAGATGAAGCAGAGGCCATTACGGCGGCGACTCCCCTCGGCACGGTTGTTACTGCCGGCCGATCCTCTTGGTCCCGGCTACAGGAGTTCAACCGGGAGGGTGCCGAGCATGTGGGTTCCCACGTGCTCGCCGTGGTGCGCTCCTACTGCCCTTCGATCAACCTGGAACATCTGCGGCAAGGGTTGGCGCCGGGCACCGATGCAGACGCGGCGGAAGAACTCAGGCGCGACTCACTGGAGACGTCTAAGGCGATGGTGAAGAACATCCGCATAGTGCCCTGAACGTTGTAGTGATACTTTTGTTTTGGCTTGTGCCGGAGGGCAGAAGACTTGTATGGTGTGATGTGGAATGTGGTCACTTTTGGTACATTGCTGCTATGGCCGCTTTATTATATGTAGACGTGTTTAGCTTTATTCTTGATCGTGTCTTGTAGCGGTAGGAGTAAAAGGTTGCGAATGATGCCCGGAGATGCACTTTAAACAAGATGAAACAACAACGATCTTTATTCAATCGACATGAATCGAGAAAATACAAGATAGGTACGTGTAACTCTTAGCGCTAGGTGCTACGGGTAGAACTTCCGTAGGTGGTCGATATGCCACGAATTCGGGATCTCTATCGGAGGATCGTCCAAGGTGCACAGCCGATACGAGGTCGGCCTGGTGACCGCCTTAATCATGAATGGCCCTTCCCAGTGGGAGGCGAGTTTGTGAATGCCAGCGAGGTTTTGCTTTCATCGTAGAACCAGGTCGTCGACCATGAAGAAACGCTCTTTAACGTTGCGGTTGTAATACCGGCGCATGGAGGCGAGGTATTTAGCGGTTCGTGCGCAAGTCTCGAGTCGCTTTTCCTCGACGGAATCGACTTCTAGAGCTCGGGCATCGTTGGATATGCTCTCGTCGTACTAAGTGACGCGTGGAGAGCAAAAAGCGATCTCGTCGGGGAGGACTGCTTCGGATCCAAACACCATAAAGTACGGAGAGACGCTAGTGCTGCGACTTGGCTGTGTGCGGAGTCCCCAAATCACAGCCGGGAGCTCTTTGAGCCATCGTCCAGGTCGCTGTTCGTCGGCGTCATCCTGGTAAAGGCGTTTACGTAGAGCATCGAGTATCATGCCATTTGTGCGTTCGACCTGTCCGTTGGCCCGTGGATGGGTGACTGAGACGTATTTGACCTTGATACACTTGCTGTCGCAAAAATCGAAGAAATCACTTCCGGTGAATGTGGAGCCGAGGTCGGTGATGATTGAGTTTGGGACGCCGAATCGATGGATGACATCGTTTAGCATGTCGGCTGCCTTTTTGGTGGTAGCCTTGACCAATGGCAAGTACTCGATCCATTTGGAGAACTTGTCGATGAGTACGTAGACGTATCGAAATCCACCAGGAGCTTTCTTGAAAGGGCCGATCATGTCGAGCCCCCAACACGAGAAAGGCCATGAGGCCGTGATTGTCTGCAGCTGATGAGCCGGAACGTGTGTTTGCTTGGCAAAAAATTGGCAGTTGACGCAGTGCCGAACCAACTGCTCGGCGTCGGCGACAGCTGTTGGCCAATAGAAACCGGCACGGTAAGCCTTGCCGACCAGTGTTCTGGAGGCAGCGTGATTGCCGCACTCGCCGGAATGTATCTTGTCGAGGAGTTTTATGCCCGCGTCCTGCGTTATGCACTTTTGCAAGATTTCCTGCTTGGCATTTTTCTGCATGAGCTCGCCGTCCATGAGGACATAATGCTTGCTGCGTCGTATTATACGTTCGCGCAAGATGGGATCGTCTGGCACGTCTTCGTTGGTGATGTAGCGGATGAAGTCCAGCCGCCAATCAGACTGGTCGGGCGTGGTCGGCGCGGTGTCACGTGACTGTTCATGCGGTACCAACGCATCATCGGCCATGGCGTCTTCGTCGCCGTCGATGTCCATCAAGGCAACGTGGTCGGTTGTGACGTTGCTTGGTGACTGAGGGCGCGGAGGATTGAGATCCGGCTTTGCTGGGAAAGGAATTTGCGCCTCCGAGGGCATCGGAATGGATGGTTCGACCAAGCCGTGAACGAAAACACCGTGTGGGATGGCGGCTCTGGTGGAGCCGAGTTTTGACAACTTGTCGGCGGTGTCGTTATTGTCGCGTACGACATGGTGGATCTCGAGGCCATAGAACTTGTCTTCGAGTTGTCGTATTGCGGCGACGTAGGCCTCCATTTGCTCGCTGGTGGTGTCCCACACTTTATTCACTTGGTTGACGACGAGGAGGGAGTCGTCGTATACCATTAGGCGCTTGATACCGAGCTCGACGGCGAGGCGTAGTCCATGAAGCGCAGCTTCATATTCGGCAGCATTGTTTGATGCCGGGAAGTGAATGTGAAGGACGTAGCTGAGCTCGTCTCCTGAGGGGGCGGTGAAATGCACTCCGGCACCCGCGCCATCGATTTTGAGAGAACCATCGAAGTACATTTCCCAGTACTTGTGATTGGACTCGTACCGGGGGTGGTAAGGTCCGACCACTCTGCCAGAAAATCGGCAAGGGCTTGTGACTTGATGGTGTTGCGGTTCTTGAATTTGACGGTGTATGCCATAAGCTCGAGCGCCCATTTGACGATTCGACCACTGGCGTCCTTGTTGTACAGGATGTCGCCGAGCGGGAAGCTTGTAACCACCGTGATCTGCCGAGATTGGAAATAGTGTAGAAGTTTTCGCTTGGTGATCAAAATTGCATATAGCAATTTTTCAATGTGGCGGTAGCGGTGCTTGGAATCGTTGAGCACTTCGCTAATGTAGTAAACCGGGTGCTAGACCGGGTAAACGTGACCGGCTTCCGTTCGCTCGACCACCAGTACCATGCTGACTACTCGGTCGGTGGCCGCGATGTAGAGGAGCATTTCTTCGCCATCATTGGGCGCCGTAAGCACCGGAGGATTGGTTAGGTAAGTTTTGAGTTCCATGAAGGCGGTGTCTTCCTCTGCCGACCACTCGAATTTTTCTTTTGCTTTTAGCAACCGAAAAAATGGCAGTCCTTTTTGCCATAATCGCGAGATAAAGCGGCTTAGGGCCGCCATGCACCCTGTTAACTTTTGGATGTCTTTGACACACTGAGGGGGCTGCATGTTAAGGACGGCTTGTATTTTTTTGGGATTTGGGCGTATGCCGTCCTGGCTCACGACATTGCCGAGCAGTATGCCGGAGGGTACGCCGAAGATGCACTTGGTGGGGTTCAGTTTCCATTGGAACACGTTTAGGGCGTCAAATGTTCGCTGGAGGTCGGCGACCAGAGAGTCGGATTTTGCGGTTTTTACCACCACGTCGTCCACGTACGCCTCGACCAGGCGGTCTCTGATCTCATCTTTTAGGCAACTCTGGATTGCTCATTGGTATGTGGCCCCAGCATTTTTGAGGCCGAAGGACATCGTTTTGTAGCAGTAGGCGCCGAAAGGAGTGATGAAGGAGGTTTTCTCCTGGTTGGCGATAGCGAGGGATATCTGGTGGTAGCCGGAGTAGCAATCCAAGAAGGAGAGCAGCTCGCAGCTCGCAGTGGAGTCAATGACCTGGTCGATACGCGGTAAGATGAAGGGGTCTTTAGGGCAGCATCTGTTGAGACTGGTGTAATCAACGCACATTCTCCATTCTTTATTTTTCTTGCGTATAAGTACCGGATTGGCCAGCCAATCGGGATGATACACTTCTTTTATAAAGCCTGCGGCTAATAGCTTTGCTACTTCTACCCTAATCACCTCCCTCTTGTCGTTCGTGAACCGTCAGAGCTTTTGTTTCACTGGCTTGGCGGTTTCGGAGACATTTAGGAAGTGCTCGGCCCGTTCCCTGGGAACACCCGGCATGTCTGCTGGTTTCGATGCAAACACGCTGATGTGATCCCGAAGGAACTGGACGAGCGCGCTTTCCTATTTGCTGGAGAGATTGGCCCCGACCAGGGCGGTTCTTGTCTTGTCTCCTGGGACGAGCTCAATCTCTTTATACTCCCGGTTCTTCTTGGAGGAGCGCTTGGACTCCTTGAGTGGTATCTGGAGGTCGGTTGGGGGGATGGCCTTGGCCTCCAGCACCATATCCGCCATGCGGGCTCGGAGGTCGGCAAGGTCGGTGGTGGCGAACGAAGCTGACTCGCAGTGGCACGCCATGAGGATGTTGCTGCGGAGGGAGAGGATGCCCTTCTCCGTGGGCATCTTGAGCATCATGTAGCCGTAATGCGGGACCGCCATAAACTTGGCGATGCCAGGTCGGCCGAGGATCGCGTGGTAGACACCTTCGAAGTCAGCGACGATGAAGTTTAGGTACTCGAAGCAAAAATGCTGCTTGGTACCAAATTGGACTCGGAGGGTGACTTGACCGAGGGGCATGGAAGGCTTTCCTGGCATCACCCCCCAGAACGGTTAGTCATAGGGCTCTAGGTCTTCTGTCTTGATGCCGAGCCCTTTGTACGTCTGCAAGAACAATATGTTTAGGGCGCTGCCTCCATTGACCAGCACCTTCTCGAAGCGGAGGTGCTGGATGACTGGATCAAGGACAAGGGGGAAGCGACCGGAGTCCTCCCCTCGTGCCCACATGTCTGCTCGGCTGAAGGAGATTGGCTGCTCCGACCAGGCGGGTGCCTTGACGTCTGCAATGCGTTCCTGGTCGGCGCTGCTGAAGGCGATTATCGACCGCCGGAGTAGCTTCTTGTCCCTTTGGGATTCAGTGGCGACCTTGCCGCCAAAAATAACAGCAATGTTTCTTTTGGGTTCTTTGAACTCCCGGCGGCCGTCATCGTCCGAGGTGTTGTCGTCTTTCTCCTTCTTGATGTCCTTGTCGGCGTTGCGGTTGTCCTTCCGATTTTTGTTGGCACCCCGCGGTCGCCGCGTGTCAGCTTTTTTGAAAATGTTGGCAAAGCCCCAACACTGACCCATCGTGTGGCCTTTATTTGGGTGCCTTGGGCAATCTTGGCTAAGGACCTTGTCATAGCCATCATCATATGGCTTATCCTGGTTGTTGACATTGTGGACGCGCTTTCCGCGGTAGCGCTGGCCATCATCGCGTCGGTTACGCTTGCGTCCATGCCGATCGTCCTCGCGGCTGCGGCTGCGCTGCTCGCGGCAGCGGGAATCATGTCGGTCGTCCTCGCGGCTGCGGCTGCGCCGCTCGGGGCGCCGAGAGTCGCGTCTATCGTCGCGGTTTCCGCGGTTCCGTGCGCGATGATCGCGATCGCGGTCGTCGTCGTCGTCGCGGCGGGAAGGACGTCGAGATGGACCGTCCTCTTTGCTGGATCGCAAAGCGTCGTCGACATGTGTCCATTCACCGGCGATTTTCAGGGCTTCGCCCATTGTCTTTGGCTGGGTTCGGAGGAGTTCGATCTTGCACTTCTCATTGCGGGGTTGGGTGAGCCCCTTGATGAAGAGCTCAACGGCTTCTTGCTGTGTGATGTCCGTCACCGTCGTCCACATGTCATTGAAGCGGCATATGTACTCTCGTAGAGGTTCGTTGGGGTAGTCGTGGATCTGGGCCAAGGCGTACTTGGAGCCAGGCTGATGACACGTAGCCTTGAAGTGCTCGGACAGCATCTGGCGAAGTTGAGGCCAACTGTGAATCGAGCCCTCACATTGGCACATGAGCCAGTTGGTTGGAGAAGGGCCCAGGACCACCGGTAGGTAATTTGCCATCACACTTTCGTCGCCTCCCGCTGCTTGGATTGCAGTTTCGTATAGGAAGAGCCACTGGTCGGGATTGTTGCGGCCATCATACGGCTGCACCTCACTGGCCTTGAAGTTTCGCAGCCAATGCACCTCCCTGAGTCGCACTGAGTATGGCTTGGGGCCAGGGATCTCGAAACGGCCCCCATCATAGCGCCGATCATCATCGCCATAGCGATCCCTGTGCCGGTGCTGGTCGGCGTCGTCATCACGAAAAGCTCGGCGGTCGCGTCGCTCCCGAGGTCATCGCGGTGAGTCGTCGCGGTGGCGCCTGTCCGGCGATCGTCGGCGGCGGTCGCGGTTTATGGATCGTACGTCACGGCTGGTGGACTCAGAACTGGAGTCGTTGGAGCGATCTGAAGAGTGGGCTGGTCTGTTGCTTGGGTCGTGATTCGCAGATCTTTCCCCTAATTCTGGGCGGCGGCTGCGTTGAGCGGATGCTGCAGGGACTTCTGGAGGTACCTCGGCCCGGCGCATGCGATTCACCTGCCCCTCAGCTGCCATCAGGTGGTCGATGATCTCTTGGACCGCAGGGGTGTGAGGCAATGCCTCCAACTTGCTCTTGGCTACCGCGATGTTAGCTGTTGGAGTTTTGTGAACCCGACGCTGTCCGACCAGATCGAACTCATCAGCAAAGTTGCGGTTAACATGACGGGCTTGATCGGCCCGTTGCTGCGCTTCGTGCTGTTCTCGATCGCGCCGGACACCACGATGTACGTTGCGTGCCATGCAATCGCGGCGTTGATCGGGAGTCTCATTGTCGACGGTGGGCTCGTCGTTGCTGACCATGAACACGGTGTTGCCGAAGCCGGGAGGACAGTCGGGGTTATCATCTTCTTTGTTTGGCTCAGCGGCCGACTGGAGAATTTCCTCATCTGGAGCATTGTTGTCCGTGACTTTATCGACATCCATCGCCATCGGCGACACTTGTGTCATCATGGAGCTCGGCGTTTCTGTGGGAGCGGGATGCGTATAGCCGATAGCGTCGAGGAGTTGACCTGGAGATCCCGCTTCGAGGGCCGCCTGAACGGCGGAAGGGAGCGATGGGATGCTAGACTCATCCATGCCCGATGGCTGCTCTGCAGCGTCCGGCGCCCCTCCTGAAGTGATCATGTTGACGAGGTGGGGCGAAGTCGGTGGTTGCCATATCCAACCAGCGTGCTGAGGGATCAACGGTGGGAACAGCTCCTGGTAGGATGCGGCGGCGTTCTTGAGCCCAAACGCAAAGGGGCTGACATGGCTGTCGTCCAGCAGAGGGCGTGGCAGGCGGGTAATCGGTGTCCTCGGGCGATCTGATCCGGATAGATTTGGATCTGACCGGGCGATCTGTCTGTTGCAGCGCCTTCATCGCTGCACGGGGATAAACCCATCGTCGACTCGGAGGTCGGCGAGTTGCTTGAGCGCGGATTCCGCGAGGGCGAGAGTTTCTGCCAATCCTTCTCCATGGCGATCGATCATCTCGATCAGATCTGAGTTGTCGATTCGACGCCTTTGATAGCGTGGGATTGGTGATCGGACCATCGGCCTTAGCAGCTTCTCGGTGTGGTCGGGGCTTGGTTTCTCTGGTGGAGTTGCAGCTCGGTTGTCAAGTGCGACAGCCGGCGCAGCCTTCGCAGCATCGTAGGAGCCGAAAGAGCCGAAGGTGATCGGAGCAATGTCGTCGAGGTCCATGGAGGCAGGGAACGAAACCATCTTGTTCATCTTGAGATCTACACGCATAGCCCCTACCTGGCGCTCCACTGTCGACGAAATATCAGCGGCAGTCTACCTAGGGTATGCCTAAGGTAGTAGATTGATTGGTAAGACACGCTAGATGATGAACAAGATGTAATCAAGAAGCACAAGACGCTGTATTTATATAGGTTCGGGCCACGATTCGTGTAATACCCTACGTCCTGTGCTCTTGATCGAGTCTGTATATTAATGTGGAGATGAGTTTTGGGAGGGTGTCCTGCTCGCCTTATATAATGGGGGAGCAGGATTACAAGCCGAATATTTCGGGATACAAATATTTACGCAAAGCAACAACCTTGATCCGATCCAATCTTTTGTGATCGATATCCTAACAGCCGACCAGAGGTGCTGGTCAGCCGACCAGACTTGGGCCCTAGTCGGCCTTGCGCTTTTGGGCCAAGGGTCTTCATCCGAGCAGGCCTAAGGTCGTGCCATGCAGGTATAGGGGTTTATACCCCCACAGCATCTGATGGTCCACCAAATCAAACTCTGGCCTGAATCGGCCTATGGGCCAGCAGTGCGAAGCTACCATCTCCTCGACCAAGTCGCACCCACCGGAGAAGCGGCAGGCCATACGGAACGCATCTTCGCACCTGCGACGGCGCTCGTCGTATTCGTCGTCGGTAATTACGTTGGTCTCTGGCTTCATGTCCTCCAGCCGAGTGGCGAACGGGTAGAAGGCTTCGCGCTCCCCATCAGCTTTCTTCTTGTAAGCCGGAGCATGCTTCGCGTAAAACCAGTAGGACTTCCAGTCCATGTCCCACTTGTTGGGCTGGCAGTAAGAGAGCTCCAGACGCTCCCGCCCGCGGCGCTGATTTCTCTTCGCGTTGAAAGAGCAGCTCCCATACTGACATTGCATCCCCTGATGGTACTTGGTCTGCTTGTGCAGTTCATAGTAGTCGCAAAAAGTCTCAATGTCGGGCTCCGCACCATATGAAAGGCAGGCCCAGCAAAATTTGCTAAGGGCCAAAACACCATTCGGAGTGAGCTGGTGGATCTGAACATTGAAGAAAGAGGAGATATCCCGCATAAAGTTGCACATCGGAAAGCGAAGACCGCAGTGAAAGAAGTCTTGGAAAACCACAACCTCCCCGTCCTTAGGCTTCGGAAGAACTTGACCTTCCGGAACAGGACGACCAGCACCCCTTGGAAAATATCCAGCTGCCTCCATCCCATCAATCATCTCCTGAGTCATCTTCGACGTTGGAAAGATGAACGTACTAGTATGGGCCATCGCGGTAGCTTCGCTTGGTCCAACGAGATCTTCGACGGAAGCGGACACGTCACTCAACGTGTCGAGAATCTCTTGCGCCTCAGTCTGGGCTACCAAATAATCCTCCAAAGATCTCCGACCAACCCGAAGGCCTCACGGAGCTCAGAGATGAGTATGGCCCGCTGAATTTAGGCCAGCGGCAAAAGGGACGAGCCACGATGGCGAAGGTGGCTAAAGGATTGCGCGCTCTTGGAGAATGGCTCTCACGATAGCGAAGGTGGCTAAAGGATTGCGCACTCTTGGAGAGTTGCTCTCACGATGGTGGGGGTGGTCTCCGATCTCTCCACGGCGGCCCCTTTTATAGGGGGGGGAGGGGGTCTTCGCGAGTCGTGCCCAACGGTCGTGTCAGCCCAACAGTCGCGTCGCTCGGGCAGCGCACTCGATCAACCAGGAGCTGACACATCAGCAAAACTATACTTCGCCAGATTTCAAAATGGATCAGGGGGAAGGCTAGGGGACCTGCATCACCTCCGCTACTTATGGATTGATGGCGAAGACCCATTTTGAGTCCGGGCCTCACCCTCAAGGGGGAACTGTTGGGGGAAGAGAGTTGAGTAAGCGAAGGTGAAGAAGGTCACTGGCCCAGGTGACCGGTGGCGCGCTCACCTGTCTGCTCCGGCCCCCCTCAGAGAGCTTCGCTACTAGAGATAGATCGAGCGAAGATCGCCATAACCGATTAACTGACCCTAATTGATATGTTGTGAAGCTTCGCTGTGCAGGGAGCGTCGTGCGAAGTCATCAGAACGCCGCGGTCGGGCGACGATCTGTTGAAGCTTCGCTCGTGCGTCCCGGCGAGGCGGAGACCGGGACAAAGAGCCGCGCTGCGTGGGCCGTGAGTGGGCCGCATCTCGCTAGCGCCCGTAAAGCAGCCCAAGGCCCAGGACGAAGAGGGACAAAGACCAGAGTGCCCTCCCCAAGTGGTGGCCGACTCCAGTAGGACAGCAAGAAACCCTAGGGGTAAATGTGTAAACAGGAAATCTAGTTGGATTGGCCCTATAAAAGGAGGCCAACCTTGATGTAGAAAAGGAGAAAAAATTAGATCCCGAGATCTAGCCCTAGATTTTAGGGATCTAATTGTAATAATTGAAAGTCTCTTTAATGCTACTTTGAAATACATTTGAGTGTTTGAGATCTCAAGCTTCGCTAGCGGTATTCAATTGTCTGGGTCCAAGGTCCAACAGGTTTCTTTCTAGGCCGCCTAGTGCAGGAAAATTCGCTTTGCCGCCGTGGGCAAGGCAAGGCTCGCTTGTCAAAGTGAGGCGGTAAGGCTCAAGCTGGAACAAAACATGCTCAAAGTGTTTTTATGGTCCGCCATTTTCTCCCATATCCTTACAATTTAAGTGTGTGTGGCACGACAACGAGTCTAATTCCAAAACGAGTTTTAAACAGAGATGACACAATCATTCATAAATCTCCGTGCTACAAATCATCTAACTAACCACGCTACAAGCTGGCTGAGAAACCAGGCAAACGAAGGCGAAACCACATGTTTCGGCATTGTTTCTTGGGTGATCTCCCAGCGACGCCACCTCCTACGGCCACGGCCGGCCAGCCTCCCGTTGCCGGCTTTGGCTGGCCGCGGTTGGCCGTTGGTGGCCATAGGTGGCCAGCAGCCTCCCGAAAGGTTTTTAACCCTAGTTCTCAAGCTGTGAAGCTGCCACCGCCTCCTCTCCCTCACGCACACGCCGCCGCCACCTCTGCCCTAACCCTAGCGCCGCCACCTACACATGTGCCGCTGCTAGGAGCCCCTGCCACCATGCCTGTTACAATATGGACTGCGTTTACTGACTTCAGTTGTCACACGGGGAGTTTTAATAGAGTTCTATTTGTATTTAATAAACATTTTTTGATCATGTTACAGTATTTTTAAGAAATTTAAGAAATGCGTTTCGTGTAGATAAAACTCTCTTGGCTCAGTTGTGAACTCTAGATAACATTGGTGCCTGTATATCATGGTGACTGTCCAAGCGGGTGACCGTACCTTGTTGCATGCTACCTATACAACCATGCCATCTATACCTCTTATAAAGATAAAACCCACTTAGTAATTCTCTCAACATGCAACCTATCCACTTCAACAGTCCACCCAATAATCCACTATAAGTTGTAACTACAGTCAGTAATTCTCTCAACATGCAACCTATCCACTTCAACAGTCCACCCAACAATTCACTATAAGTTGTAATTACAGTCAACTAGCACAATTAATTACGATAGTTTCTCTTCATCCACTAACATGTATTTAGTTGTCAAAAAGATATGTCAAATCATTTATCAAAATTAGTTTAAAATAGTTTTATTCGTATAACTATAAATATATATCATCTAATTTCTTTCTAAATTGTCCGGAATACCAGTAGTTATGCGTGGGGTATCCATCTAGTTCTTGTGATTTCACTCTCCAACCTTGACTGGACGCAGGAAAATGCTACCAAAGCAACTGTGTCACGCCTTGCTCACGACCGGGCCATACTATGACGGCCTAATCGGGTAACAAAAGAATTCCATAGCGTCACGTTGGGTTTTCACGGAGTAAGTTAAAATTTCTTCGATGTGACTGGTCGACAAAGTGACGAGGAGTTTGTGTTTATAAGTCCTCCCATGCAGCGGATGGACGCAGACAACATTTTGACGACAATGGTACCTGTACAATGCGGACGGGAATACGTACGGCGACCGCCGATCTCGCCGTCAGTACGTGTCTACGACACGTACGTGAGTATTATAGGGTGTTCACGCGACGTACAAGACTACAGTCTTGGTCTTTCGGGGCTCACTCTCATGTCTCATCAGTCTTTACCCAAAAAGATCGTGCCTGTCAATTTTGCCTGGCTTAAACCGATAGACGTATCGTAGATAGATGCCTCGTGTGCGTAGGGAAAGAATGTGTGGAGTAGGACAAGGTTCCAATACAAATTTACAATAGTGAAAAAAAGTACAGAAGTGATAAGGATGATTCGAAAATAGACATGGATTTCTGATGCAAAATTGTCTTATATGTTTTAGGAGTCAAATTTTAGAAACTGTTGGAGAGCCAACAAATTTGCTGCTTAGCCAGTTATAAATTTTATTAATTTACCAATTATTTTTGGGAACAATTGAACATGCTCCCCCAATTTCCATCTCTAACGGGAAAAATTGTAATTGAAGGAATTTGAGAGATTCAACGTTACTTCAATCTCGTCTTCAATGAGAAAAAGCTTCTCGGCCACTTTCTAGATACTACTCAACTACTCCATCCATCTCAGAATAAGTGATGTTTTTTAATTTCAAAGTTCATATTATTCAATTTTTATGTAAATAATATCTATTTTACTATGACTTATTTTATCATTAGAGATACTTTAATAATGATTTATATATTTTGTAGTTTACCTAAAAATTTAATAGAAAACCAACTAGTTACTCTCTGCGTTCTAAAATAGATGTCATTATCACTTCCTAAGAAGTCAAATATTTCTAACTTTGACCAAATACATGTAAAAAATATTAATATTTATACGTAATTAGTATTGTTATAGGTAGATCATTGACTATATGTTTTTAGAGATATAATGCTGCACATATTTTCTATAAATTTAGCCAAAGTTAAGAAAATTTAGCGTGTATGTATCCCATAAAAACTTCTATTTTAAGACGGAAGGAGTAACTTGTAACCGTTGGTCCCAGGACCACCTTAATCATTCTACGAAGGCTAGTCTCAATGAGCATTGTGGAGGCTATGATCGTTTCATCCATCTCTTGCTGATGTGGAGTTTTGGAAACCGTGAAGTGAAACAAGCATTGTGACTAGCCTTACAATCCCTCACGTCCTATTGGCCATTGTACTTTGATATTAGCATAGGTTGGGTTCTTAGTAGTGAAACCAACGATACCCACAGTACTCCTCCGGTTTCTTTCACGTGTCGTTCTAACTTTCTGAGAAGTCCAATATACTAAACTTTGATTAAATAAATAAAATAAAAATATTAATATTTATAGTGCATAATTAGTATCATTAGAAAGGTATTCGAATCCATCATCATAATAAGCGTATTTAGAGATACAAAATATTGCTATTTCTACAAACTTATTTAAAGTTGAGAAAGTTTGCCTGACATAAATTCCATGACAACACTTAAATGGAGACGGAGCTAAGAGAGTAGTTATTTGACCTAAGACAACCTCATCAATAGCGGTAAATTTTAGCAATGGCTTAGGCCCACATTTTAACCTCACATGATGTCACACCCGACCCGTTTGGCCCGTAGTGGCCCATGTGTGTTAATGAGATGTTGTGGAGAGTTTAGTCCCACCTTGGTTGTTAAAGGTGGGACAGACCAACATATAAGGCTTCTAGAGTCCATCCCACTATCCCCGGGTTAATCCTTTTAAGCGAAGCGAGGACGAAAGCTTAAGTGGGATGGTGTGGCAGGTGTGTTTCGCTCTGAGCCGTTTGGACTCTGGGGCGTTACATATGATTTTGAAATGTGTATATATAACTTCTGTCTAGACTACATGATGTTGATCCAAGGGGGTGCGAGGGAGAGGTGGAAGGGGGGATTTGTAAAAGTATAAAGTTGAACATAATAAAATAAGAAATTGAAAGATTTCGTTGAAATTGTTCGTTTGGAAATTTCCCGAAAAGCTAATTATAGGTTCTTCTCTCCATCGGAACAATAGGGCCGTTATGCTTATTACTAAACTTGTTGAAGAGATGAAATAGAACCAAGGTCTATCTTTTTGATTAGAGGTTAAATCGATCATCAGAAGAAGAATTAGGCCAAAAATTAGGATACATTCTGGGAAAATGAAACTTCCATTGAAGAGAAGCAAATGAAACGCTTTCATAAAAATTCTCGTAGAATCGAGAATGAAGTTTTCATTCTGTACATGCCAGACTACATGATGTTGATCCAAGGGGGTGCGAGGGAGAGGTGGAAGGGGGGATTTGTAAAAGTATGATTAGGAGTGGGTGGTTAGCGCAAAATTACCCAATCCCCAGTTTATTACACGAAAGAGGTTGGTTTACACTAAATACGTTACCATTATATAAGACTAGCTTTTGAACATGAGAGATAGCTTTTCTCTATTTTCTACAAAATATGAAATAAAATGTTTGAGCTAGCTCATAAGTAGGCCATTGTTGGAGCTGCCCGAACGTGGTCACCGCGTACCCTTATCTAATGATAATTACTGCATTCTCGATGTTGATCCATAGTACACAAGAATTTTCCAGGTTTCCAACACCAGTACCGTGTTGTCAAAAAAAAAAAAAAAAAAAAAAAAAAAAAAAAACACCAGTACCGCGCTATTAAGTTGTGGAATAATACGTTACAATAATTCCAAATCATATATCACAACATATACCATTACACAACAATTATTATTATATATATATATAAGAGTGGTATACTGCATATAAGTGTGATCTATCTTGCTGGATGAAAATACGCCATTTACAATAGCCACTGCTCTGGATTTTTTATAATAGTACATGGTATAATCCATATATGTGTGTGTTCCATTTTCATAGAATTTGCGTGATCTAAAATGTCCTTATCTTCCAGTCACAATAGTTATTGTTAGATCATTTATACTTCTGCATGTAGAAGTAGATAGTTCCCCATGTGTTGCCCTTACATTGAAGAACGCTGGCTGTTTGGGCTCAGGTAGAGCCTGCAACTTTCCTGATAGCATTGTAACGACATCCGACATAGTTGGGCGATCAACTGCATTCTCCTGAACACATAATAATGAAATTTTTATACATTTCTTAATCTCTGTCATATTGTCTTGACTTACTAATGACGGAGCTACAAGTTCAATCCAAGCTTCATCCTTCCAAAGCTGCCATGCCTGCAATAATTTTGAGCCATCAGTTACACACACACATACCCAACGGGTGTCAAGGTGAGTTTGTAGGCATATCACTCGGTTATGTTTTTTTTTTTCCTAAATGGTTATTTTGTTGGAAAGATGGAAAGCTATAGCTTGTAGTAAAAAACTAAAATAATGTAGGTCACTCTGTATTTGCATAAACAAACTTACATAGCCGAGGAGATTGAAGAAGTCCCCACACTGGTGAAATCCAGAATTTCTTTTCCCACTAATAATCTCAAGAACCAAAACCCCATAGCTGAACACGTCAGATTTCACAGAGAAGCAACCCTCAGATGCATACTCAGGAGCCATATAACCACTGAAAACAACAATGAATGAATTCAGGTACCTGACAGAGCAGAAGCAATGTAGGAAAACAAAGCACTACTGAAAACATCTCATTTTGAAACAAGTAATATAGGAGAAGTGAAATGCTTACTATGTGCCCACCACCCTTTTAGTGTTTATATGAATATCTGTGGAGTCAAATATCCTTGCAAGCCCAAAATCAGATATTTTGGGATTCATGTTATAATCTAACAGAATATTACTTGCTTTTAAGTCTCTATGTATGATGCGTAGACGACAGTGTCTATGGAGATATAAGAGTCCTTGTGTTATCCCCTCTATTATGTTCAGGCGTCTGTTCCAGTTGAGAATTTCAGCTCTTTTTAAATCTGCACGGTGAAACAATACATGTTAAGTATGTTTTGTGAAATACTTAAAAAAGTACTACTTTTTGTGCTACATATGTATTCTCACCAAAGATGAAGTAGTCTAAGCTCTTATTTGGCATGTATTCATAGACCAGTAAGTTCTCTTCTCCTTCAATAGAACATCCTCGGAGATTAACTAGATTTGTATGTTGTAGCTTGGCAATAAGTTGGATTTCGTTTTTGAACTCAACAAGGCCTTGTCTTGAATGTGCAGCAAGTCTCTTAACGGCTACCTCGAGCCCACAACGCAATCGCCCCTGCACAAGTTTTGGGAAATATATTTGAATTCAAGTTTTAATTACCAAGTTTTCTATAGCAATGTGAACGAAACTTGTATTTTCTTAACTAAAGAAAATGAGATGTGTGTTCCTATATTCAAAATATAATTACCTTGTACACTGAGCCAAAGCCTCCTTCTCCTAGTTTATTTGCTTCACAGAAGTTGCTAGTAGCCTCTTTTATTTGAGTGAAATCAAACAGCGTGAAATCTGAATTGCTTTCTTCTATTCTCCAAAGCCTAAGTACTTCTTCTCTGGTCGCTGTGTCTTTTCTCCGAAACTTTAGTTTATCTAAACATACAAGACGTGATGGTTTCAAAATCTAATGCATGCATATAACACATTTAAGACGAGAGATTATTGGAATGAGCATATGTTAATCACTCACAGTTTCTAATGCATCTTATCCACGCAAAGGAAAATATGAGGACACAAGAAGTTGCAATCAGTGGCAGAAGTAACGCAAGTATCAACAGCTTGCTTCTTTTCCCTGTGATAAAATGCCACCTCAAAGATAAGTGTACTTTCGCCGCAAAAAGTTTCAGTTTGATCTTTTTACGCGGTAACAATTTCAATATGTAATGGATGCCAATATGTATTCCAGGGGCTTACCGGAGGTGTCTAGTGGCCGCGGTGGCGGCGACGACGGAGGTCGACTGTCCGGCAAAGTTGAGTTGATCTGCGACAGCGATCCAATCTCGAGCAGGGGCTCCCCACCGTAGAACTGGTAGGTCTCGTACCTGTACCCGCAACGGGCGCCGATGCTGCGCACGCCGGCCGTCGACCCGTTGAAGGTGGAATTGCCGACGAGGTCCTGCAGGCACTGCCAGCAATCGGCGCCGGACATGTCCGGCGTGCACTGCATGAGCGAGTAGAGCGGCGGCGTGACGACGTCCATGCGCACCGTGCTGTACCACCTGATCTCCGTGGAGTTGTACACGGCCCACTGCACCGTGTAGCTCAGCAGCGCCCTGACCAGGGTGACGAAGTCGGCGCCGGCGCTCGTTGTCGTCGCCGGGTTGTTCCGGTTCCGGGTGACGTATAGCCTTATCTGGCCCAGATTGGCCGTGGAAGTAAGGAAGTCGTCGCTCGAGAAGAAGACAAGGCAGAGGTCGTCGTAGATGCCGGCTTCCTTGCTGTACGGGCACAGGCTCGGCGCATCGCGGAAGGCGCGCGCCGTGCAGTCGAGGCAGGACGAAGCGTTGTTGTCGCCCCGGCAGAGCGCGAGGGCGAAGACCTGGTCTGTGTCGGCGCCGGCGGCGGCCTTGGCGAAGAGGGCAGGGGATGAGGAGGCGTTCGACGGGAGGGTCGTGGAGAGGAGCTCCAAGTTGGCTTGGTACTTGCTGCCAGCCGTGTAGTTGCCGCTGCTTCCGCAGTGCTGCCATGGCGGGTGGGGAGCAAAAACGACCGGCAACACAAGGAGTAGCAGCGGCAGACCAAGTAACCTTGCCATTGCCAGTCGACTACACACATCCATCGTACACATGCTTATAAGTTATATAAAGTGCACCTAGGGACTGTGGAGTTACATGTTGAGTTGTTGACACGTTCATCGTACGTGCAGTAATTAGTGACGAATAAATGTATGTTACTGACGGGATATAAATCGTTTCTATATGTGTTGAGAACAACATTAGTGACATATCGATCTTCATCTCTGATATGTTACATAATAGCAATGTTATTGAGAAAACAATCTTTGGAGCGTATTATTAGCAGAGAGCTGGTGGTTAAGTAGACCGTCTCAGATTAAAGACAACATTGATGGCTTATCTTTCCGTGCGTTAGTAATATCCTTGGATTAGAGACAGGGTTCACTTTTGTATACGTCTCTAATATGTACATAATAGCGATGGTTACTAAGAAAATTTTGTTTCTTATGCGTGATACTATAGATATGGTGGTTAAGGAAACCGTCTAATTAAAGATAATGTAAATGGTTCATCTTTCAGGGCATTTATAATACCCATGGTTTAGAGAAGGGGTTCATATTATTATTCGTCTCTGATATGTGCATAATAGCAACGATCACTGAGAAAAATTGTCTCTAATACGATCAGACATAAATCTAGATATGATCTAATAGCTAGCTAAAGCATCTTGCAGAAAGTAGTGTGGAAGGAAGGGATCGAGAGGAGGGGGATGATGGCTGGCGGCGCAGTGCTAGCTCTACCTAGCTAGTAGAAAGCCGCATGTCTACCACTACCTACACACTCGAAATAAAGAACTCAATGCATCTTAGATTTCTATTAGTAATGAGGCACATATAATACAATGCATCGCTAACATGCTTTATATAGAGAGACATGGGACAACTTCGCCTGTTGTTGACAAATTACTGCCTCCGGAGCATATGTATAATACAACGTGTCACTAACATGCTCAATATAGAGAGACATGGGACAACTTCACCTGTTAGTGGCAAATGACCGCCTCCGGAGCATACAACAAAGAAGAACATCTCGAAGAGTTTAGGATAGTTTACTTGCTAAACTATTAGATCTAGTAAGTTAAGAGAATAAATAACAACCATAGCTTTTGTCCTTATCTAATAATATCTTCCTAAATGATTTTGCATTTGGAACCCTAAACTATTTCTAACCAACCAAACCTTTTTAATGGATTATTTGTCTCTTATCTCTTTCTCATGTGGAATCCATATTTTTTACCTACAATTTGCACCGACCTCTTGAGACAAATGGTCTAAGGGGAGCGGATACGAAGTTCCACGGTGGACTACGGAAACTTACAAATTTGACATATTTGGAAACATTTTATTTTTAAGGAGCTCCTTTTTACCAACTGTTGGAGGTCACCTTTTCCTCTTTGCTAGAAAATAAAATAGACCATTATTTTACAAAACTCTTGAATATGTTCGAGGAGAGTTGCCAAATTACAACATAACATCACTACATCTGTTGAATTCCTTAGACTAGATGGGCTACAAAGATCCGCATTTGTGAAATACAATAATTTCTCTAATGTGTATTCTAGAGTAGATGGGTATCAAGGAGGCACGTCTCTAAAAGAAGAGACGGCTTATGGATAGACGTGTCAGATGGATATGTTTGTTGCATAGGTCTGGAGTCTGGACAAACAGAAGAGAGACGGGCTTTAACAACACACGTCTCTAGTATGTTAGCTGTGACGCTGACTAATTTATTGTGTCTCTAATGTATGTCCTAGGCTTCATAAAAATGCTTTTTTTTATCTGTTATGGTATTTTCACAATCTGACATATACTGCGAAGTCAAGATAAGACCAAAGCCTACACAATTAGTTGGTGAAACCCAATTAAAGTGTCTTAGAGCCAGCATTTCTAACATAACTTATCTCATATCCAATACCAAATACAACTAGACAAATGATTTTGACGATCTCTTCCCATTTTTCAGTTGTGGAGTTCATATAGCAAACCACCTCTACCTACGTTGTGGAGCACTTTAGCCTACAAACCATCCCAAGAAATCCATTTTGGGGTTGTTCTCTTAAGAACATCTCTCTAGTGGTAGGAGAAAATCTCAACACCAATATTAGGGAGCTACAAACTTTCCTTGAGGGTTTTAAAATGCCCCACCCCCAACTAAACGAGAAAATTACAACCCAAATATCTCATTTGACATATATATTTGGGGTCTATTAGTCTTGTTGCGTGAACAAAATTCGGCTGATGATGGAGATGGGGCTATCTAAATCTACATCCTATAATACTCACGTACATATGGACACTGACGGCGAGATCGGCGGTCGCCGTACGTACGTTCCCGTCCGCATTATAGATTTATAGTCAAGATGTCGGCGTCCATCTGCTGCATGCATGGATTCTGGAACTTCTAAACACGAACTCGTCAAGTCGTCACTTTGTCGATCTCAGACCCATCGAAAGAAATTTAACATACTCCTATTTAATGTCAAAACCCAACGTGACGCTAATTCTTCCGGCCAAGGTTGGAGAGTGAAATTACGAGAATGACACAGTTGTATGGCTAACATGCAGCAGGTACGGTCACCTCTGGCTCTGTCGATCTAAGCGCTTGCACAGTCACACAAGCAAATATTTGGAGACTTATTGTCACACAAGCGTCCAATTTTTGGGTCTTCGAAGTTAGTTTTGTTTCATCCAGGTCTAAACAGGTGTCGATGTGACCTGATAGTTGATTCGACATGTTGACTCAGCGCATAAACGAATCTGGCAAACAAAACCTACATGCAAAGCTTAATCTTAGAAAAGAAAACCCTATTTTTTCATACAACTTGGATAAATATGACTTTTGTATACAAATTGTAGCACTCAATGAGATCTACAACGAGGTTTTTCATTTGAGATTGTTAGGATGTTAAAAAGTTATTAAATTTTAGGAGCATATTAATTAATCGCGTACCAAATTTGACACTAGAAAAATAATATCTTGTATGTTATTGTATATAAAGACACTTTGTATATAAAATTTATAGCATTCGATGAGATCTATAACTTTCTAGTTTTGAATTTCTTATATTGTGTTAGACCAAGATGCTTTGTATATGAAAATATGAAAATTGTAGCGATCCATGAAATCTATAAGTTTCTAGTTTTGAGGATTTCTATTTTAACTTATTTATTTTTTTTAAAAAAAGTTCAAATAAAAATATAAACAAGTTTGAATAAAAAACTTAAAACTTGAATTTCATAGAGCTCATTGAGCGCCAGAACTTTTGTATAAAAATTATACTTATCCAACTGCATATAAGAAAGATATGATTTTTGAATGCCACACAGTTCGGTACATGACTAATATGCTACTGAAATTTTATAATATTTATTTGAGTATCTTAATGATCTTAAATGAAAAATCTCAGAGAAGTATGAATATGTAGATCTCAATGAAGAACTATACTCCCTCGGCCTGAATTAAAGAGCATCCTGGCTTTTAGTTGGTGTCCCTAAATATAGTACATTACGGAGATATGATAATATTTTTTTCTTAATAAAAATAGTGCATGATTGTGGCTGATTGTTGTTTCCATATTTTGTATAAAGAAACGTAGATTGCTCCAACAATCATGCAAAATCGGATCAGATTTAATTATATTAGGAAGTTAAGTGAGGGGTATATGCGTCTATCGCCATCTCTCTTATTTTGGCTTAAAATAGATAGGATGCTCTTTAATTCAGTAAGGAGAGAGTAGCTTTTATTTACAAGGTATCTTTATCCGATAACATACGAGAAAGATATGATTTTTCTAAGGTGACATATGGTACGCGAAAACTAGAAAGCTATGTCTCCGATCGGGTGATACAATTTTCTTATACAGATTATCTTTATCCAATAACATATAAGAAAGATATGATTATTCAAAGGTGAACACGATTAATATGCTGGTAAAACTTTATAAATGCTTTAGCATCTTAACAATCTCAAATAAAAATATTAGAAAACTAGAAAGTTATAAATCTTACCGAGTACTACAATTTTCATATAAAAGTTATATTCATCCAAGATATTTTGAAAAAATATGGCTTTTAGATTAAACTTTGCCTCTGACACGTGGATACTATCTGTAGGAGATCCATGTGCGCTGAGTCAGCTAGGTAAACACCAGTTTGGACCTGAATGTGATCCGAACTAACTTTAGTGGCCTAAAAATGCATTTGGAGACTTTTAGAACCTATATATGACACCTACGTACTGAGAATTTCAAGGACCTGAGGTGGATTTCACGCAAAAACTTTTGCTCGAAAAATATAGCTACAGTTGGCAATAATATTTACGAATAGGATTTCCAGCTCCTCGTCCAGAACAGATAACGGTGGAACGGGCCAGACGATTTTTTTTTTTTCTCAAAGAACAGACGTGAGGTTAATTATGGCACAATTAAGAGCATCTACAACAACTCCTCAAATCCACTTGCTATTCTTATAAATTTGACAAAAAACACAAAAACATCTCTCCAACAACTTGGTAAATCCACCTGGTATATTTCCCAACTTGGTAAACGGAGTCTCCGCACGTTGCATGGTTGGTTTGCATGCTACATTGAATGGTTGGTTTGCATGCTACTGTGCCGCTGGAACTTGTCAAACTTAATTGAATGGATGTGTGGATGGCCTGGCATCAACGTTGAATGGTGGTTTGCATGCTATTGTGCGGTACAGGTGGGCCTTCTTTTTTATTTTTTACAAGTTGGAATACCAAGTTATTAGAGATAGTTTTTTTTTAACTTGCGAAATGAAATAGCAACTTGCTAAAACTTAAAATATACCAAGTGATTTTTACCAAGTTATTGGAGATGTTCTATGATGGATTGAGAGGAGGACCGGAACGTAACGCTGTAGTAGCATTGTGACACGGCCCGGTCACTAGCTGTGCATGACCGGATATATAGTTGATCCATACCCGTGCTACCGTTGTTTTGTTGCATTTTGGGTTAGTCAAACGTGGAAGAGTGAGACTGAAAATGACAAGAAGATCGGCATTCCAAAAGCCAGCCACCAGATGAGCTACATATGTGTGCTTCAGCAGTTAATATCCAATGGGGCTGTACAGCGACACCCGGACACAGACGACAAATCCTTTGAAACTCACCTGGATGATGAGAATTGGTGCACTAACGACAATTCTAAGGTCATTTTTAATGGACAATTTTATTGAATTGTTTTAAAACGTACAATGCATGTTAAGAGACTTCTTCAACAGTCGTGACATGTGTACATATTGGAAATATTGGATTTAGACTGTTCTAACTTGTATGAGCACGTGACGTGAATATGACAACATACGACACATGGAGGGCGCGCAGGGAGCCAGGGACATTGACAAAAATGAAAACTAAAAAAAGACGAAACCGGATGAATCCGTTCTCTCTTTATGAGCACGTGACGTGAATACGACAACATACGACACATGGAGGGCGCGCAGGGAGCCAGGGACATTGACAAAAATGAAAACTAAAAAAGACGAAACCGGATGAATCCGTTCTCTCTTTGATATTAGATTTTTATAGATAATGGATAGTTCATATCCGGCCTCATCTATCAACTAGTTGATAGAATCAGACCAATTATTAAAAAGTCTCGCCCAAAGGCATACACAGAGTTCCAAAACAGCATAACTGACGCCAACCACATAGGTAATTGAAACAAAATGAAGTTTAAACTAAACATAACCAAGACGTTTTATAGATTTCCATCCATTTAAATTAAAAAACTGCAGGGTTGAGGACTCTAGGCGCTGTCCAACTAGGATCAACTGATCTCAATGATCATCACGCCGTTGCAATCTTGCCTACTGACGAAGCCAGTACGTTCCCCTGAAGAGTACCTGCATGAAAGATTTTGGTCTGCATTTGTCAAAAACCACCACGTTTTTGGTTAACATAATGGCCTAGAAAAGTGCTGAAGCTGCTGTTAGTAATAATGAATTATACTTTTGGTTCGCTATCTTTGACCACCTAATGAAAAGGTCATTTATATCTCTGGAGCGCAATACCAAAAAGTATATGTATAGCACGCCATAAGTATTTGGTATAAGCACATTCTAAAAATAGGTGTTATATGATCCCTGGATATTGATAGAAGCAGTGCCTGTCCCCATTCCAGTTCCGCCTAACTAAGTTATCCTTAGTTAGGATTACACTTTTTTAAGTACCACAAAAATATGTTTATTTTTGTAGTTACTTTAATTTGCTATAAATCTTATGATACTCTAACCCCATTGTTAATTAACGCAGCATACATGAACTTGACTGTAAAGTTCTCAGATGCATTCAGACTCCAAACAAAAACATCCCTTTGCTCAAGTAAGTTAATATATTGTAAAGAAGCAACAATTCTGTGCCACCCCGTTAAGTTCATCACCGTTAAATCTCGTCAAAATGAAATATTTAGTGGGACTGTACTGAACCTGTGCCATAGAGTCTTGTTTTCTTCTTACTATATCAAACCACGATGGGAATTTGTCTTTGAGGGGCTTGTCTCGCATCCAAGTATCGAACCAAAACCTAGTTTGAGATCCATCTAACACTTTAAATGAGCCAAAGTCCATAAAGGCATCCTTGAAATTCATTAAACTTTTTTAAAAATGAGAATTTGTTGGTTTGTTAACACAACTCCATAAAGTCTTACCTTTTATGTATTTGTTCCTTAATAGTTCTCGCCACATACCATCTTCATTCAAGAGTTTGAAGAGCCATTTACTTAGTAAACACTTGTTTTGTATATCTAAGTTTTGGATGCCTAAACCCCCTAATCTTTGGGTTGAGATAATATTTCCCATTTGGCCATTCTATATTTCCTTTTGTGTTGATCAATTTGCCAAGTAGAAACATAATCTAAAACAGTCTATTTTTTCAACACGCCTTTTGGTAGTTCAAACAAAGACATCATGAACATCGGCAAGCTTGACAGCACCGAGTTTATCAAAACCAAACGCCCCCGCCCCCTGGCTGAAAGCATTTTTCCTTTCCACCCACTAAGTTTCTTCTCGATTCTCTCCTCAATTACCTTCCAATCTTTGTTGGCTAACTTCGTAGTATTCATGGGGAGACCAAGGTAGCGAAAGGGGTATTTTCCAATAACACACGCAAACAATTGCGAATAAAACTCTTCATGATCTTTTGCTTTACCAAAGCAAAAGATTTCACTTTTGTGAAAGTTAATTTTAAGCCCCGATAGTTGTTGAAAGGTGGTAAGTAACAATTTCACATTTATCGCCTTTTTAACATCATGGCTCATAAAAATTACTGTCTCATCTGCGTATTGGAGGATAGACAAACCACCCTGGATGAGATTAGGAATAACCCCTTCAATCTGCCCTGCTTCCTTTGCTCTCGTAATCATTATGGCGAGCATGTCAGCACTATATTGAATAGTATGGGCGACATTGGGCCACCTTGCCTCAATCCTTTTCTAGTTTGGAAGGAGGATCCTAACTGATCATTCACCTTAATGTTAACATTACCCCCTTGTGTGAATTGTTGCACCCATTGACACCATTGGTTGGAAAACCCTTTCATCCGTAATGTGTTTTTTTTAAAAAAAACTCCAGTTTACCTTATCATAAGCCTTTTCAAAGTCAATCTTAAAAATGACCCCATCCTTTTTTCGAATGAAGTTTGTGTATTGTTTCATGGAGTATCACCGCTCCCTCCATGATGTTTCTCCTTGGCAAAAATGCCATTTGGGTTGGTCTAATTATTTTCTGGGCAATGGTAGACAATCTATTGGTCGTGACTTTAGTAAAGATTTTGAAAGATATATTTAGCAAACAAATTGGTCTATATTGCTGAATCACTTTTGCATCCTTCTTTTTGGGTAAGAGAATTATAGTACCAAGGCTAAGGCGATTCAATGGTAGATTTCCTTGATGGAAATCCATAAAGAGAGCCATCAGATCATCTTTTATTACATTCCATAAGACCTGCTAAAACCTTTGGTGGAAAACCATCTAGGCCCGATGCCTTATTATGTTCCATTTGAAAAATCGCAACCCTCACCTCCTCTTGAGAGGAGTCAATCAAGAACTCATTTTCCTGCTGAGAGACCTGAGGAATATCATCAGTATGTGACTCGTCCAACATTATGTGCAAGTTAGGTGATGGCCCAAACAGGTTCTTATAATAGCTAGTGTTGGGGGGATGGGTAGCCATGCCCCACCCCATGTTTGTAAAAAGGCCCAATGGGCTAAAATAGGCTAGAGGACTTGTGTGTAAATTCTTCATTTGAAAGGGGGAGGAAGGAAGATTTCCTCCTCCCACCAACACTATAAATAGAACCCCAAGGCCAAGGGAGAAGGGGGACGACTCATTCATTTGACATCTCCTTTCCTGTCTGGGACTAAGACTAAGTACAACCCTCACCCTGGAGAGGGTACCTTCTCCACGTTTGGAGAAGGTGCTCTCACCATAGCTGGTGAAGGTATAGCGAAGATCTTAAACCCCAACAGTTGGCGCCGTCCGTGGGGTTCGACACAGAAATTCTATCTTCATCGCTCTACCGTGACTAGTGCTGGACAGAGCTACCCTCGCTGAGTCATCCTAGCTACCCTCGCCGAGTCATCCTTGCCTACAGCGCTTTAAGCACATTTCCTATTGTAGTACACAAACTCACATGTTTTCTTTTTTAGACTTCCATCGTTTACTCTCGTACAGGTCCGCTCTACTGCAGCAAGCCAACCGATGCAGGTGCTGGCCACGCGAGGGTCTCTCTGCCTGAGCCACATGTTGTGCCACTCCGGGGAGCGAGGGCACGTAGCTTCTCCACGCGTCAATAACTTACACGCTCGATGCCCCGACGGGCAGAGCAAACCTTCGCCACGGCCGGGCGCCATGACAACCTCCGCCACGGTACTGCAGCCGGCCAGGACGAGCTTCGCCAGGGCACCGTGGCCGACCATGACGACCTTCGCCATGCACTACGGCCGGCTGCGACGAGCTTCGCCAAGGCCGGACATGACAACCTCCGCCACGGTACTGCAGCTGGCCAGGACGAGCTTCGCCAGGGCACCGTGGCCGACCATGACAACCTTCGCCATGCACTACGGCCGACTGCGACGAGCTTCACCAAGGCCGGACATGACAACCTCCGCCACGGTACTGCAGCCGGCCAGGACGAGCTTCGCCAGGGCACCGTGGCCGACCATGACGACCTTCGCCACGCACTACGGCCGGCTGCGACGAGCTTCGCCAAGGCCGGACACGACAACCTCCGCCACAGTACTGCAGCCACGACGACGACTGTCGCTGCGGCCAGGAACGGCGACCCTCGCCGTGGCCGGACACCATGACCATCAGTAAGCTAGGCACGCGGCGCCGGCGGCCTTCACCGACAGCAGCACATAGCAAGGCAGCAACAGCTCCTGGATGTGCAGCTACCCCCGTCATGCCTGGCTGGGCCGATCAACTCTTATCGCGCCCGGACGGAACAACCCTCGCTCGCTTGATACCTTCACCCAGCCACCATCACCAACAACTACATGCAACCTGTGCCCGCTACATCTCAGAGCGACGAGCAACCCTCACCGTTTCCCAGCTCAGAGCAACCTCAGGACCAAACGGCGGTACCCTCGTCTGGCCGGGTCCAGCAGTGACCCTCGGTTCTGACCTGCGCCGCAATGCTCCATCCATATGTTCAAATTATGTATACTAATGTGTTTCAGACCCCTGCAGTTTACTCGTGCAGGTTCTTCACTCTACAGAAGTATATACATGAGGACCCATCGATACGATGGTCAGCATGCAACGATGTACTCGACGTTGGCACGTGGAACAACCCCCGCCCAGCCAGGTAGCGCCACTTGCAGCGGCCGAACAGCGCGTACAGGGACCCTCGCCACTGGCGGCCACGACGACGACGGCGACCTTCACCACGGCAACGACCTCCGCCACGGCTAGTTGGGCGCAGCAACCCTCGCGACTGCCCGGCACGACGATGGCGACCTCTGCCGCGACGACGACCTCTGCCACAGCAACGATCTCCGTCGCAGCCAGCCCGGTGCAGCTCGTCGCCTCCGGGCATAGAGCTACCCTCGTGGAACCGCCGCGTCACGGCCAGACCGAGCGACCCTCGCCATGGCCTGACGAAGCTATGTCAGTATACAAATGCATCGATCGAGGCTACCTTTGTCACACTATCACGCTTGGGCAGAGCTACCCTCGTCAGGACGTCGAAGCGATCTACTTGCATCTCCTCTCATCAAATGACTCTCATAGATGAATCTCTTTAACTTGTACCTCTGAAGTTTCGACCTAGAGTCGAAAGGCTAACCATTTTTGCAGGCAAGCCCAGCATGAACGTACTCTCCCCTCCGCCAACTTCGTACCCTCATATCGACCGGAAACAACAAACGTCGTTGCTGCCGGTAGAGCAACCTCCACGACTAGTCGACACGACCCTCGCCACGGCCAGACATGACGACCACGACCTTCGCCATGACACCGTGGCCGGCTCCGACGACCTCCGCTACAGCACTGCGCGTGGACGGCTCCGACGACCTCCGCCACGGCGCTGCTGTCGGCCACGACAACCTCTGCCACGACGCCACTGCCGGCCATGACGACCTCCGCCACGGCATTGCGGCCGGCTCTGACGACCTCCGCCACGACCGGCCACGACGACCTTCGCCATGGGACCGAAAGAAAAGGACACGAGAATTCTACCTTCGTTGTTCTACCGCGGCAGGATGGAGTCACCCTCGCCGGCTTTGCAACTCTTGCCGTACCTAGCTACACGGCAACCCTCGCCAAGTGGCAGTACCCTCGATCGTCTAGCAGGGTCGAGCGAACTTCGACTCTGACACTCTACCGCACAATGCATATACTCATACATATGTATACACCCTTGCATTTTAGACTGACGCCATTTACTCGTACAACTTTTTCGTTCTAACGCAGCAAGCAGCTACCAACAGCCCTTCGGTGCCAACCCATGGAGGATCCATCCTGATCAGGTCCGCAGGTCGCTCGGGGCAATCGCACACCAACCTCCGACACGGCCAGCAACAGCACGCGAGGGTGCAACCACAGCTTTCCACGGGGTAATCAAGTGGCGCCTACGCTCGACAACACGAGGCACCTCTGTTCCCTCGTCGAGCTGCTGAGGCCATCAGTATGGCCACGACGAGCCTCGCCACGGTTGGGGATGGCAACCCTCGGCACGGCCGGCAACGACGACCCTCGCTGTGGTCCAACACGGCAACACTCGACGACGACCCTCGCCAGGGGACGTACGGCCACGACCACGACCCTCGCCAGCGACAAGCACAACAACCCCTTCCGCGGCCAGCCGTCCTGCAGCATGGATCTGTTTGCCTACCATCCCACAGACGGCCGCCTTCCGCTCCTAAACCCAGGGCTATCCTTTCACAAGGAGACCAAGCTAAGTACTTCAAGCACCTGCATTCGTTTCTACTGACCATTTTGCTCGGCTCGTGCTCATGTTTGTTTCCAGCGGTCATTAATTGACCAGACGCCAGACACGCTCATCCATCAAGTGCCAGAGCCAACTTGCAAAGAGAGCTAATGAGCTCGGTACTAATAAGTCTCCTGATCGAGAATCTGCTGCCACGGAGGTGCATGCGTGCCTCAACCTTCTACCCAGGTTTTGAACCGTCGGTAAGTCCATTCTGTGGTGCTAAAGCATCAAACTTTTCACCTATATAACCGGGCTGTATGCATGCCCTCGGTAAGTCTTCCTGGCTTCATGCACGCCCTTGAGGGCGAAGATAACCATTTCGCAAATCATCAATTAGACAGACCTTCGACACGTCTGCATTTTCTACGCTCCAAGCATTTTATTTTTCGCTTTGAGATACATGGCTGTCATATATAATCTGCCAGCACTACCTTTGCTTCATCCTATAACATGTGTTTCAACACGATCTGTGTAACCTCCATATACAGCACTCAAAACCTCCCTGTCCACAAATATTAAAAATATATTGTGCTAACATGCAGGTTGCTATAGCATTGTGAGTATATTCTTTCCCATTCCAGCTACCCGTTACTGGATGGAATAGCCTTTGCGTTTGATCGCAGTTTTTACTCTTCACAAGACAACATTCCTTTGCGCATATATATATCATAACTGGCTTCTACTCTTCGGTCACCATCATAAATGATTAGCACCATATACACCCACACGGAAGTTTAAATTTACCTAGTAATTGTGCTAACCTTTGCTACGAAGAACAGTACGTCTCTTTTGCAGGTCTCCGGTCTCCATGCACCAACACAGGATTTGTACTTATGGATTTTGGCTTACCTTCACACTTATTCATGTTAAAACACTTACCATAAATGCATTAAGCATAATCATTCATCATACCATCGCAGTCATGAAATGCAAAAGCAAGTTCCATAGCAGGCCCCCCGCCGGTCGGGCTGGGGCCGGAGCTGACACAAAAGCAAGTTCCATAGCAGGCCCCCCCGTCGCCGGGGCCCTGGGGCCTGGCCTGGACACAAAAGCAAGTTCCATAGCGGGCCCCCGCCGCCGGGCTGGGGCCGGGGCTGGACACAAAAGCAAATTCCATAGCAGGCCCCCCGGCCGGGGGCCCGGGCTGGATATAGATATGCAAACTCCACCTCAAGGCGAGGCACGGAGGTTCTCCAATTTACTGATTATGCAAACTCCACCTCAAGGCGAGGCGCGGAAGTTCTCCGGTTTACAATTATGCAAACTCCACCTCAAGGCGAGGCGCGGAGGTTCTCCAATTTACAGTTATGCAAACTCCACCTCAAGGCGAGACGATGAGGTTCTCCAGTTTATAGTTATGCAAACTCCGCCTCAAGGCGAGGCGCGGAGGTTCTCCAGTTTACAATTATGCAAACTCCACCTCAAGGCGAGGCGCGGAGGTTCTCCAGTTTACAATTATGCAAACTCCACCTCAAGGCGAGGCACGGAGGTTCTCCAATTTACTTTACAATTATGCAAACTCCACCTCAAGGCGAGGCACGGAGGTTCTCCAATTTGCTTTACAGTTATGCAAACTTCACCTCAAGGTGAGGCGAATATTCTCCAACCGACTTTACAATTATGCAAACTCCACCTCAAGGCGAGGCGCGGAGGTTCACCGGTTACTCTGCGGTTATGCTAACTCCACCTTTACCTCCAACAAAGGAGAGGCACGGAGGTTGAAATTCATCACAAGCGCTTTGTCCATTGTTGTATGTAAACAACTTCGTCTTGCGGGGATTCTTGTTCGTGTGTAACCTTTGCAAAACAGGTCTAACACTTCTGATGGAAGTTTCAATGAGCTTATCATATGAGTGAAATTTCATTAAGGAACCCTCGCCAAAATTCCCTGATGACACCAACCGTACCCTCGCCACTACTTTGGCAAGGGGCTCGCCATCAACCCTGTTAGCACAAAAACTTCGGCAAGGGGCTTGCCGTTGACCTCGCCAACACAAAAACTTTGGCAAGGGGCTCGCCCTCGACCCCGGCAGCACAGAACACTTCAGCAAGGAACTTGTTGTCAACCTGGCCAATGTTGATGTCTATTAAGTGCAACTGAAATAAGAAGGGTCCGCAAGCGCACAGAATATATCATCGTAGCATTTTAACCGGGAGTAATCCAGGTATCATTATTTATAATTTTACCACTTTGGGAAGGGAATGCACTTGGATAATGAGTGATGAGCAATGCACATGCGATAATGGAGAGCTTAACCTTGTCGTATCGATCATCTCATACGGGGTAAGTGTCACATAAAATATAGGAATGAATGATAAATGACATAAGATAAATGAGAGCATTTAGCCACATAAAATAATAGTAATAAGCCATCTCAACTTAGCACTCTAAGCTTATAACACTAGCATGGACTAGGACGATCTAGGGTGTAATCCTATGTTATTCTAACTACAAAGTCAAAGCATACAATGATTAGTGCAAGAACATCTAGCAATCATGGCGGGAAAAGGTTACATCTATGCATAGTGATATTACCAGAGAAGACAAGAGACATAGCAATGACTTCAATGTAATAGGTTTGTTCGCTAGACCTATACTCGGGAGAAGGGCTACAAAGGACTCAACAGACCATCACTCCCGCGATCTACCTCACGATCCGGAATATAGGGTGCAATCGCAGATAAATACGGTCTAGGCACCACGCCTACACAATATTTACCACTCACCCATCGATCTAATGAGCAAGCGCTATACGATCCTATGCATAAACATAATTCTAGTCCAACTATGCTAAACATATAATCAAAGTAAACTAAGAACAATATAATTGAGAACATAATCAAATAGAGCAAAGTCAAGTCGATATAATAGAATAGAATAAAGTACTACTCATAGTATCACGAACAATGATGAATATTACAAGAATGTAGAGGGGAATTACCAAGAACTCGACAGATCCGGACTCCAAGCTAGGCTTGATTCCCTCAAGATCTATTCCTATGTAGCTATGCTACTAAACTATGGAGCTCTAATTGAGATGGTGGCTCTGGCTTCTCTGAATTCTGATGAGAGAATGAACTCTTGAATGAATTAGGGTTTCACCCAGGGGCCAAGGGCTCTGAATATATAGCCCCCTAGGATGAACCACAGCCCTCGGATCAAACCGACCTAAATGGACGATAATTATTCATCCTCAAAGGCGGTGGAGGCAGGATCCGCGAGACTCAACGTGATTGGCTGGGGTGGGGAGTCGGCCGACTCCCCCCCTTGGGCGGCCGACTGGCCAGCCTGCCAGGTGGGCCCCCGCTTTCAGGTGTTGCCTTCTGGAGTCTTCTAGATTATACAATTTTACCCGTTCGGTCTTTATCTCTATGTAATCATGACATGTGGGCCTCCTTTGGTTCTCTTTCGATAACCCCGCGAGAAATAGACAATCACCAAAACTCGTGGAATTCATCGTGTAACCCCTATATCTAACAAGTGAACTCATATTAGTCCTTTCTCTTGCTGCGTTGACGGTATAAAATTGATACTTAACGACCGTCAACAAACTCCCCCAAGCTTACCTTTTGCTCGTCCCCGAGCAAAGATAGACTCGTGATGGATCGGGAGTTGCTACAATGCTTTCATTCCTCACAAGTACACATGCATTCAAACAAGAACTTTCCTCCGGATTAGAGTGAACTATCCTGACTCAAAACTTACTCATATTACCTTTCACCATGGGGCTTGTAACCGTCACTTGGGTCTTGAGTAGTTGAAAGATAGAACGGTCAAGTCAAGCGCCATATTTCTCGCTCTTTGATCAACTATTATCCCGGAGTTTTTGAAAAGTTTTGAAATAAAACTTAGAGTTCCTTGTATGAACCTTTCAGGTCTCTCATTTGTGGTATTTCTGGATCCTTTCTAAGGCATGAGTAGTGTATGCCTTCTCTCTTCTCTCAGAATATGTGGTATTTATGGAACTAAGGCATAGTGGAAAGTGCCTTCTCTCTCTCACCCTACTTTCTAATAGGCTTATGTGGAGCTCATAGGTGGGGAGACACTCAAACTCACTTGCATATATTGCACAGTTAAGACATGGATCCAATAGGAACTAAAATAATAAAGTCATATGTGCATGTGAATGAGGAAATGAATGATAAGGTGATGATGGGATGATGATGATATGATGATGATAAGGAAATGATTAGGAGGGGTGATCACTTGGTGAACATCTACTTCTACACTTGCTCCTTCGAGGATAACATGACTCCCTTTATTTGGAAACCTTGAAACTTCTTGAATGGAAGGACTTGGCTACTCTTTCTTTTTTTCTTTCTTTCTTTCTTTTTTTTTTTTTTTTTTTTTTTTAGAGCAACCAATCCTCTGGAAATGAAACTTTAGCAACGGGGAGTGTATAATCTTGAAATGATAATGACTGGAGCTTGTATGTAGGCAAATAGAACGGCGATGATTATTTCTAGATGTTCACTCCCAGGATAGGAATAGTACCTTTCTGGATGAAGTGAAATAAATGGCGTATATATATGTGGATGGATGGATGGATGGATGGATGCGTACTCCCAGGGTAGGAGCAGCATAGGTGCGTATCTCCAGGGTAGAGATAGCACGATATGTGGTGGACATGGATCTATATGTGGGTGGTACTTCTAGGGACAGAAGTAGCACAAAAATGAATGTAGTAGTTATAAAATGGGTGCATGCTTCTGAGGACAGAAGTAGCATAGATCAATGGATGGAGAGCACATAGTATTGACTTTAACTGCATGACTAATTCCTTATGGGTCCACAGCATAACCACAATCAATGCCTATAAAGTCTACACTCAAACCTACAATATGATCTATATAAACAGATGGGTTTTCCTAATCTAGTAAGCATGAATATATGGCTGTGGTAGGAATTTGAACTCTCATCATAAAGGAACTCATCATGCAGGAATTTAATATTTTCAAAGATAAATTCTCCAGAACTCTAGTATCTCTAGGAACAAGATGGACAATGCAGCTCAAAACCTTCCCATATCATACCCGTCAACCACCTAGACTTAGATCAAGTGTTTGCTACCCACAAGTTTCAGGTTCAGAGCAAATCTCCAATCTAAACAGTTGTGTCCAAAACTCGGGAGAGTGCAAGGTTGAAAACTAGGTACTTGAAAGGAATTACGGCAGAGCAACTATTCATCATCTCCATGTAGAGTTTATTCTAGGGGATAACTTTTAAAGACAGATTGCAAGAGCTCTCCAAAAGTTTGTAAAGATAAATAAGGAAATCTTTCGGGTTTCTATGGTTATGCATCTTTTTTAGTGGTTTTAACAAAGCACATTCTAACAAGGCATAAATAGTCAAGTTGGAAACACTTAGCTTGGTACACGGGGGATGCTCTCCCCAAGCCGGATGTTGACATAGTCTCCCGCCGATGTTGCCGACGAGTGCACCGAAGACGTTCTAGTCCTCCGGGAGTGTTGTAGATAGTTGTTGTTGGAGACAAAGCATTCAATTGTCATGGGCAAAGCACTCCGACGGGGGGACTGGATGTCCTTCGCTCGTTAGCTCTTCTTGATCCTTGATGTTCGTGAAGCTCAAATAGACAACAAAGCTTGTGGAACTAATTAAGTGTTAGTGACAAAAACCTCTAGGCTTTAGTTGTCTAGAACTTTCCTAACTTAAAACTCATTCTAACGGGATCACAAGAAATATTTTTATCTTTTTATTATTTAAGGAATGCAGACGACAGGGAAAGATAAATATGCTGAGAAATTATTTTTGTGCCACCACAGTGAATGATTATCCACATGGGGCTTAAAGTTTTTCTGGATGCAAATGCACAACATCTTTATTTTATTTTCTAATGCAGAGATAAAAAAAGTAAAGATGCAACTAAGATGCAAATAGGAAAACAAATATGCTAAGGTAAAAATGCAATGCTGAAAGGGAATAGCTGATAAATACCAAGTTACCTCTTGGCGCGGCGTTCGGTGGTTTTAAGTCCTCCGAACAGGACTTGTCATGTTCGCTCATTTTTCAAGGGGCGCATTGGCTGGCGCCTCTGATGATGTCGCCTCTTGTGTAGGAATTGATTCTGATTTTGCTTTTACCTTCCACACCTTCTTTGTTGGAGAGGATGACCTTGAGGAGGAAGCTTCTTGGACCACTTGTTTCTCTTCTGTTGGTAGTACCTCCTCTTCTTCCGCAACATTTTTTTCTTCAGGGTACCGGTCTTCATATCTTGACACTTCTCCCTCATAGTCGGCCCATCCATCTGTAGTGATGTTCTTCTTGTTCTGGCGACGGGTACGCTGCCTTCTCCTTGCTCTGTTCTTCTTGGGCTCTTCAGTGATTATATAATTATTGTTGAAGTAGCGGCGTACCTTCTCAGTGGGAAAGTGGAAGTGAATCTCTCCTGTCCCAATATAGATGAGAGCTTTGGTGGTGTTCAGGAATGGTCTTCCTAGGATGATTGGAGGATCGTAGTCATCTCCCATATCGATGACTAGGAAGTTAGTAGGGACATAATGGTCATCTATCTGGATGAGGACATCCTTCACTTCTCCTTCGACGAAGCGGAATGTCTGATCTGCCATCTGTAGCTGTGCATAGGTGGGTTCCAAAGGCATAGTGCCATATAGATACTCATAGGTTACCTTGGCCATAATGTTGATGCCCGATCCGGTGTCGCTGACATGCCTTTATTGAAAGAGCTTCGTTGATGGAGCATTGAATGGTTGGGACACCTTGGTCATCCTTCTTGATCGACGTGGGGACGAGTAAGTGGTCATGCTCCTTGTGGACCTGCAGTGACCATCCTCACTGTCTCCATCTTCTTGGTCTTCTTATTCTTGTTCTTGCTCTTCTTAGCCGGATTCTTCTTCTTCTCACCGTTCGTTGATGAGGGTGTGCTAGGAACCGCAAAGACTCTGTTCTTGAAGAAGAAGGTTTCTCTCTTGCCCTTGATGTTGAAGATGATCTTGGCGGTGTTGGCATACATGATGGCTCCAGCGGTGTTCAAGAATGGTCGTCCCGAATGATAGGGGACCTTTCATTACCGCCGTATCCACTACCACGAAGTCTCCAGAACATACGAGTTGCCTACTCGTACACATATATCTTCTAGTACTCCCAAAGGGACACGGAGTGACCGATCCGTTTGTAAGCACATAGTTGTGTATGTTAAGGGGCATCGAATAGCTTCTCATATATCACTCTTGGCATGATGTTGATGCTTGCACCGAAGTCACAGATTGCCTCATTAAAGTTAGTACTTCCAATGGAGATCGGAATGACCGGTCTCCCGGATCGCCCTTCTTGATTGGCGAGTTGAGTCTATCCATGACCCCTTCGATGGATCACTCCGGCTATCTTCTACATTGAATATATCAACAAGATTTGCGGTCTCGAGCTCTTCGGGTTGTCCGCCCGGTTTACCTTGGCCGGTGGAGGGAGCAAGGTTAACAAGCCGTTGTACCCGCGACTCAAGTATCTTGTTGAAGCGAAGCCGACTCTTGATGGCATTGGAAAAGCCATCCATTTCGTTGCCGAGTGTCTCTAGGACCTTGTCATTTGATGTCGGCTTCTTGGACAGATTGTCCATCATCTTGCCTTGGTTCAAGCACTAACTCTCTCAAAGGCGGTGGTTGTAATTATTGTAGGAGGAGTTGTTACCTTGATAGTTGCCGAATAATTGCACGAGTAGTTAGGCCTCTGCGCTGATTCCACCCTTGATTCTCGCGAGGACGATAGTAATTATTGTTGTTGTTGTTGTTGAGGTAGTTCACGTCCTCCTTCGGCCGGGCGTTAGCACTTGTGTGCCCAGTCTCTCCACACTCTTCACATGTCATGCGAGCATCATGTATATGCATGACTTCTTTCTTCTCTCGTGGCTCTCTCATCGAGCCTCTTCATTAGAGATCCATTTTGGAGACAACATGTCTACCTCCTTCAGCCTGGTGCATTCCTCCACCTCTCTTGCGGGTCTCGAGTTCTTTCTTCACTCCAACCTTGGTTGGATGCCATCTTCTCCACAAGAGCCGTGGCCCGAGGAATAGTGAGTGATAAGAATGCACCTCCAGTAAAGCATCCATCGTCTCACGTGTCTTGTTGCTTGAGCCCATGGTAGAATGTCCGCATAAGCGGCCAATTCTCCATGCCATGATGAGGACACTCGAGGATGTAATCTTGAAAGCGCTCCCAAGCTTCGGGACAGTCTCATCATGGTGTTCTTTGAAAGCTTGATATCTTCCCACGAAGAGCATTTGTCTTGCCCATGGGAAAGAACTTCACCAAGAAATTAGTGGAACATAATGCCCACGTAGTATTCTTCTCCTTATTGGCGTAGAACCACTGCTTTGCTCTCCCCAAGAGTGAGAATGGGAAGAGGCGAAGTAGTATAGCATCTCTGGGGACATCCTTGATAGTGAATGTGCTACAAATCTCCAGGAAGTGTTGGAGATGAGCACTAGCATCTTCATGGGCCTTCCCACATAACTGGCATGCTTGCACCATGTTGATCAGCGCAGGCTTGAGCTCAAAAGCTCCCTCGATGTCCGCAGCTGGTCCAGTACGAATGTTGTCCGTAGTGGGAGCTGAGAACTCGCGGAGTGGCTTATTCGCCATGGCTTCAAACGCTGGTGTCAAGTCTCGAACGAAAGGTCGACCTTCTGCTTCCGACAAACTTCCAAGTTGAGTTGATGATGATGATTGATTGGTCTTCTTCAACTTGCTTCTGGCCTTCCTGATTAAAGCTTCTGGATTGTCAATATAGTTATCGGGAAGAGTAGTCTTTTTCATACATTACCCGCATAAGATATAAAATAAACGAAAGACAAGGGTAAGGCTGTATGAGTAGAGAATGGTGACAGTGCTCAATCTCATTATGTAGTGCAATGCTGCTCATTATCCATTGGCTTTCAACCTTCCCCGCAACGGCGCCAAAAATGCTTGTTGATGTCTATTAAGTGCAACTGAAATAAGAAGGGTTCAAGCGTTTACGAGAATATATCATCGTAGCATTTTAACCGGGAGTAATCCAGGTATCGTTATTTATAATTTTACCTTTGGGAAGGGAATGCCTTTGGATAATGAGTGATGAGCAATGCACATGCGATAATGGAGAGCTTAACCTTGTCTCGTATCGATCATCTCATACGGGGTAAGTGTCACATAAAATATAGGAATGAATGATAAATGACATAAGATAAATGAGAGCATTTAGCCACATAAAATAATAGTAATAAGCCATCTCAACTTAGCACTCTAAGCTTATAACACTAGCATGGACTAGGACGATCTAGGGTGTAATCCTATGTTATTCTAACTACAAAGTCAAAGCATACAATGATTAGTGCAAGAACATCTAGCAATCATGGCGGGAAAAGGTTACATCTATGCATAGTGATATTACCGAGAGAAGACAAGAGACATAGCAATGACTTCAATGTAATAGGTTTGTTCGCTAGACCTATACTCGGGAGAAGGGCTACAAAGGACTCAACAGACTGTCACTCCCGCGATCTACCTCACGATCCGGAATATAGGGTGCAATCGCGAGATAAATACGGTCTAGGCACCACGCCTACACAATATTTACCAATACGGTCTAGGCACCACGCCTACACAATATTTACCACTCACCCATCGATCTAATGAGCAAGCGCTATACGATCCTATGCATAAACATAATTCTAGTCCAACTATGCTAAACATATAATCAAAGTAAACTAAGAACAATATAATTGAGAACATAATCAAATAGAGCAAAGTCAAGATTCACGAGCCTCACTTAAGGAAAAAGCGAGGCGTCGATATAATAGAATAGAATAAAGTACTACTCATAGTATCACGAACAATGATGAATATTACAAGAATGTAGAGGGGAATTACCAAAGTAGTAATCACGAACTACCCTAGTAGCTAAGGGGCTATGTTGGGGGGATGGGTAGCCATGCCCCACCCCCTGTTTGTAAAAAGGCCCAATGGGCTAAAATAGGCTAGAGGACTTGTGTGTAAATTCTTCATTTGAAAGGGGGAGGAAGGAAGATTTCCTCCTCCCACCAACACTATAAATAGAACCCCAAGGCCAAGGGAGAAGGGGGACGACTCATTCATTTGACATCTCCTTTCCTGTCTGGGACTAAGACTAAGCACAACCCTCACCCTGGAGAGGGTACCTTCTCCACGTTTGGAGAAGGTGCTCTCGCCATAGCTGGTGAAGGTATAGCGAAGATCTTAAACCCCAACAGCTAGTGATATGCTCTTTAAGGTGAGCATCACCAGTTATTATATTATTTCCATCCTCAAGCTGAAAAATATGAGTTTTTCTGTGTCTACCATTAGCTAATAGTGATAGTATTTGGTCTTTGCATCACCTTCTAAAAGATGTTTCACTTTAGCCCTCTGGTACCATTTAATTTCCTCCTCCCGAAGCAATTCGGCCAACCTCTCACTTAGTACGTGTTTTAGGTTGAGCTTGTTTAGAATGGCTATTTTTCTTTCTTGTAAGCACCACTGACATTCTTTGCCCATCCTCTGAGGTACTGGCGGTGCCTTCTAATTTTGGCTTGCCATCTCTCTGTAGGTGAGCTATCAACTATTGTGTTGTTCCATATATCAGTAACCATCTTACAGAAACCTCTCTCAGCAACCAATCTAATTCAAACTTGAATTGAGGTTCATAAGCCGACGAAGGATTATTAGTGGATAAAAGTAGAGGTGTATGATGAGATATTTCTCTAGTTAATGCAACTACAGTGGTATGCAGATATTTAGCCTCTAAATCTGTTGATACTAGAACCCTATCCAGTTTCTCAAAAGTTTGATTTTGTAAATGATTAGCCCAGGTAAACTTCTGTCCTGACTTCTCAAATTCTCTAAGATTTAAAGAATCTATCACAACATTGAACATGAAAGACTATCTGTCATTATAATTGTCATTATTTTTCTCATCCGATCTGCGAATAATGTTAAAGTCGCCACCTACAATAGGTATAGCTTTTTTGGAACATACCTTGACAACCTCGAATAAGAATTGTGCTTTATGTTCTGAAATTAGATTAATCTTAAAATCTTCTCTATGTCTAATCTTGAAATGAATAAAAAAATCCCTTTCCTCTATTTCTCATGTCGAAGGTAACAATTTAACACCTAGGATCATGCCACGAGACCTACCACGTGGAGCCTATATGATCCATTAAATAATATCAATGTACAATATTACATATAGATAATATTAGATTGTAACCACTATGTAATAAATGCGATAATAAAATATATGAACAAAAAAATGGAAAGTAAAGGCTAGTGTTGGGTTGAAGTAATTCACCTACTGAGGATCATATACTATCATTGACGACACTTCAAATTCTTTCACTTACGATTCATAATTAATCGACTCTGGTAAAAATAGATCTATGGGCCCATGACTATAAACTGTTAATGCAAATGCATTTTTACTGACCGCTTTCTTAAGACTACCGCCATTACAAATCATGTATTTACACCAGCGGATCTCTTAAGCCTAAGCTAGTATAAATTGGTTCGTAGGTTTAAGAGAATTGCCAGTGTACATACATAATTTGTAATGACAACTCACTGTTAAATATGTATTTGCACTCGTAGTTTTCTTAACCTGTCTGCCAATACAAGTAATTTGATTTGTTTTAAAATTTCTTTAATAGATCTCATATGGAGAATTTCAAATGAATAAATTGTCAACTTCAATTACTTTAGCTAAGCACAGCTAAAGTGTAGCTATAGCGCAGCTATTTGGCGTAGCATCAGGTAACTCTTGGCGCTATAGTGCAGCTATATATAGCGCAGCTATTTGATTATTGACAAGCAACATATGATACTTCATAAATTCATAATTGATAATGATAAATTGATAAGTATCACTTAACAACAAACATATTCCCATGATAACTGGCTAAAAGCCAACATAGTCACTTAATAACAGGCAACATAGTCACTTAATAACAGGCAAAATAGCGGCAATTTAGCGGAGCTATGGCGCTAAAGCCGTTTAGCGGAGCTATGGCGAATAGCGGAAATAGCGCGGATAGCGGAAAAATGAACAATAGCGTAGCATGATGTTCTTTGAGCAGCTATAGTGCAAAAATAGCGCGCTATTTAAAACTTATTAGATGCATGGCCGGAGTTCGTCCGCGTGCTGCCATTGTTTCGGTTGCATTTTGCATTGCTTGGGTTAGGATGTTACTATGACGCCTCAAAACATATTAGATGATCCTTGACTAACCAAAGGAAAAACGAGATAGAGCCATCACTCGACCCCCATGTATGTCTTTGCGTGAGGCGACTCAGGGGCGATACCCACCGCGCCGCAACAACACTCCGCCGCCGAGCTCCATCGGCCATTGCAGTTGTTCATCGTTGAGCGGTGGCGGCGGCCGGCGGTGCTGAAGGAAACCACCGCAGCCCTGCTTCCCTTCCTTCCCTCTCCCTTCTGTCCTCCCCAACCTTCTCTGCTCTCCCTCCATCTCTCTCTAATCTCCAGCGCCGGCAGCCTTCGGGGCGGCTAGATCTGGGCCCTACATGGCTGGATCCGGTCGCTCTGGGCTGGTGCAACTATGCTGGTGGTAGCTTGCGATGGCGAGCTAGGGTTGCGGCCCCTCCCTCCTTCTGTGGCGCCGGCAGCCGGCCGGATCAGATTGGTCGGCGACTGGAGTGGCCGCAGAGGCGTCTACGGTGGCCACGGCGGGGCGTTTGGGTTGAGGCCTCTCCCTCCTTTGGCGCCGGTAGTCGGTCGGATCAGGGTCCATCGTGGCCAGATGTGGCGTCTCATTGCCCATCCCCGGTGATGGCGTAGCTGGACGCGGCCTTGTAAGGTCCTAGATGGCTAGGGGGTGAATAGCCTACAAAATTTCTACAAAGCTCACTAAGCAAACTTGTTAGAATACCAAACGGCGATATGCAAGTTTTGCTTAGCCTACTTTGGTGTTGCAAGCATCCTATCCAACAATTCTACTATGCGATCACTAGCACACACAAGAGCTACTACTAGTGATCAAGAGACAAGCTAGCAACATTAAACAAGGCACAACTACTTAACTTAGCAACTAAAGGAGCTACACAAGATAAGCTAAGGAAGTAATTGCAAGAGAGGATTGTAATTCTTATACCGACGGTGAAGAGAAATGTTGCCAATCACCAAGTTGATGTAGAGCCAATCAAATATAATCAGCAACAATCACACTATGAAGACCAATCACCAGGAGACAAAGGATGACACAATTATTTTTGTTCACCCGGTGTTCAATTGTGCACCAACAAGCTACTCACCAGTTGTGTCGACCAACACCTAGATAGTTCTTCGGTGTGACCCTCAAGTCACTAGCCCCTCAAGGCTCACCCCGCAAGGTACCGCAAGACACCACTCTCAAGTGAGGTACTCAATGACACGCGCAATCCACTAGAGTTGCTTTTGGCGCTCCGAGGAAAGCACAAGAGCCTCTCACAAATCAACCGGAGGTGGCCAAGAACAATCACCTTCTCTTGCCAACACCTCCAACAACCTCCAAGCCGGTTAGGAGCTGTACTCTCCAGGAGTAACAAGAAATCCACCAGCTAAGAACCCACAAGTGCCACTAGATGCCCTCAAGCAATGCAAATGCACTTTGGAAACGCTCAATCTAACTTTGAATGTGCAATCAAGCAAGAGAGATGAGTTGGAGTGTTGTTTCAAAGCTCAATAGGATGATGAATGAGTTAGAGAGTCAAGAGAGCTGGCCAAGAGCTAGCCACCCACTATTTATAACCCCATCCATCGGAACTAGCCGTTAACTCTAAAAACAGCAGAATCGGGGGCGTCCGACGCGTCCGACCCCAAGCACCGAACGCATCCGGCGCCGTTCACCTTGAAGTAGCCAATACAGGTGCATTCAAATACTTGGCGTCCGAAGCCACGTCCGGCGCCCTTAGCACCGCGTTTGACGCCGGCGTCCGTCGGTCATCTCGGCTGCAGACCTCTCTGGACTGTGGCCGACGCCCGTCGGACGCATCCGCCGCCGCGCTTGCTACGTCATTTAGTCCCGCACGAAAGCAACCATGCGTCGGACGCTATGGCCAAACAACCCTGCGTCCGGCACACACCAACCAGATGCATCCGGCACCGTTGAGACAAGCGCGACGACCGCCTGTCCGAACCTACCGAACACCAAGGACCAGCGTCTGACGCCACACGTCGGTCGCGTTCGACGCAACCTGCTCAGTGCACCACTGCGCAGGACACAGGCCCAGCGTCCGACGCCTCCAGGACCAGCGTTCGGCGCATGTAAAACCTCGTTTTACAGCCCGTCACGAACGCGAACTTCTCCGACATGCTAGCCAACAAGTGTACCAACTTGAACTTCAGAGATAGCATGTTTTCAAGCACATTTTGCATCCGGCGCAATAGAAAATATGCATCCAATTTTCCCAAAAGCGCCGACCATCGCCACCTTTGTAAATGTGCCAACACCACCAAGTGTACATCACCATGTGCTCGTGTGTTAGCTTTTCACAATCATTTCCCAAAGGTTAGGTTAGCTCACTAGGCCCTACATGCAATGCACTTCATAAATTCACCTAGGGGCACCCGTGCTTCGAATAGCCGATAAGACTTCCCCTCTTAATAGTTCAGCTATCGATCCTAAACCACTCACACCCTTTATGGTGCCTTGAGTGCAGAACAAAATGGCCCTATGGTTATACCTTTGCCTTGAGCCCATTTTGTTCCTCCAAATGATATGATCCACTTCATATCCTCATGTGACCGTCACGATCCATGGACCTTGACTTCACTTGCTCTTCACCGTTGCATCGGTCCGTCGGCGCCAAGTCTTGCTCAAGCTTCACCATCGCATGGTCTTTCGCTTTGAAGCCTCGACTTGCCCTTCACCCTCACAACCGGTCCATGGAGCCAAGCCTCGTCTTGGTCTTCACCATCTTGGTCACATGAGTCAATGTCATGTCTCATATTCAATGAGTTCCACTCATACCATCTTGACCACCTTTATCTAAATCATCCACTTAGATACAAAGGTTAGTCCTAGGTTTCATCAACTAGCCAAAACAAAACTAGGGACTTTCAGGCCTCCTGCGCGCCGGCTCGTGCAGGTCCGCTGGCCACTGGTCCGCGTGGTGGCCGTGCGGCCGGGCGGCGCAACCACCATGCTCTCTCGCTCACTGGGGGTAGCGCGTGGGGTGGCGCTCGCTGCGCCAGCCGCGGCAAGCTAGGGCTTCTGACGCCCAGATGGGTTCGTTGTGGGTGGCACGGTCAGTGTGCGCCGTCTTGCATCATGGTGGTGTGGGCGGTGGCGCTGCTTGTGCGTCGTCGATGCCGTGGTGACGTGGATGGCAACGTCTTGCTTGTTCACGCATTAGTGGCGTCATGGTGACACGGTTGATGGCGGTCTAGCAGACACACCTGCCTTGTGTCTCGTCGGTGGCGGCTCGTCGGTGGGGTAGTGTAGCGGCGGCGTGGTCGGGGCCGATCTCTAGCTATGCTTGGGGGTGTGGTGCCATGGCGAAAGCTTTACCCCTGTCGGGCCGATGACGGCGACGCCTTTGGGCGCCGTTCAATTCCTTGGAAGCGTCTATCAAAAGGCCATATCCCCCTGCGCAGTTGATCATGCTTTGGTGGTTGCCGATTTGGTCGGTCGGAGCCACTCTTTGTGTTGTGCCTGCTGTGCTTCAACTCCTCGTTCGGCTCGAGTGTTGGTGTCACCGCATCCTTTGTAGTAGCTTCCTGGTCACTGGCGGTTTGGCCTCGCGACTACCTGGTCGCTTGAGGCTCTGGCCAACGACGTCTCCTTCGCAGTGGCTACTTAGTCACTGGCGGTTGACCTCGCGACTACCTGGTCGTTGGAGGCTCTTAAGCACGTCTTCTTCGCAGTGGCAACCTAGCGGTTCTGGTATATGCTTTGGCAGATGTGTCTTTTATTGCAGGCATAGCTTCTTAGTTGTTGGTGTTCGGAGGTGGAGGCTGCCCTCTCCCCTCTCTCTTGTTTTTCTTGCTTGTTTATTAGGGTTTTAATTGGTAATCGTGAACCCTTTTGTACCAACTATGTATAGGTCTATTGACTACTCTCTTTCTCTTAATGAAATACAAGCTATATGCAGAATTATGTATGAGTTCAATTAGAAAACTCCAGAAGATCATGTCTCTCAGGAAACAAACGTTTTAAATTTTCTAATGCTAATTCAATTGAGAAGTCCTTATTGAGCACATGATTGGATGTTGTTTTAGTGGAAAAATTAATAGGAATAATTTGCGGCCACTGTACAGTAAGCCGCTAACCAGGAAATCACCATTACATATTAGAGAATAATATATATGTATCACTACATCCAGTCTCCAGCAAAAAGCTGAAAATTGCTGCAGGGCCCACCATAAGAGTATCACAGGTTGTATCTTCAAGATAACTGTAGGTCGCCATAGTTAGAGGATTTTCTTAGTCGAAATTGATTAGAAGCTGAGAGCTTCAGATTTGTCATGTTCTCCAGACAGATTGTGGTAACCATGGAGCTTCATAGATCCCATATATCTCGACATCACAGTTGTCAAAATCTGTTTGTAGCCATCTTCGATGTTCTCGTCTAAACCCCAGATTTCTTCAAGGTCATCATCTTGGATAATATCCTCGTCAGGATAAGGAAGTCTGTAGCAGCCTAGGACCTTGGCCCTTGGCCTTTATTTTGTTAGCAGCATAATTGAAATATTTGTCGCTAGCCATTCTAGTACGCTAGGGCAAACAACACTGATATAAAAACCCAAAACTCTAACATGCGTCCACAACCGCATCCTGGTATCGCTTTAGGCAATCCGCTTTAGGCAGCCTAAATTCCTTCTGATACGGTGGGTAACCATGCAGTATCATTTGCATCAGGAAAGGCAGAAGAGGAACCGAGATACTGCCCATTGGCCAGGGGTGGAGGTGGGTAGGACCCCGACCATCGAACCCCTGTCGCTTGATTTCGACGCCGTGGCCAACGACGGCCCGCCCCTCTTCGTCGCGCTTCGGGGCCGGAGACGAATCAGATGGAGGTGCGTCCAGAGTCTCGACGCGCGATGTGAGATTTCGCAGATCCTTGCTCAACACCACATGCATCGATTCGACCTCAGGACGCCAATTCGCCATGCCTTCTAGCAGCTTCTGCACTGCCTTCATCTGCTCGGTGAGAGCCTCCAATTTGGTTTCGATGGTAGCCATGCGATTGGTGAGTGTAGGTCCGCGCGCCAGCGATTTTGGTGGAGGATGGGGAAGGAGGAGGTGGCTGGTGACGGATCGGGGCCCGAAATCGGAGGAACTGGTGGATCGGCGATTTGAACAAATCGGCGACAATGGCAATGTGAAGGTGGCAGAGGAGTGGGTGGTGGCGGATGCGTGGACGAGGGACCTGATAACAGTTGTTATGAACCGATAACAGGAAGATGGCCGGCGTATACGCGCGGCGATGGAGCACGGCGACGACGGCACCGTCTCACAGTAGAATTGCTCTAGAGCACGAGGAAGAAGAGAATTCTGTTATATTTTTTATTAGATGTTCCTCCCTACCACCGACACATCTGTTTTAACGTCTACACGGAATGGAAAAGTAAATGGGCCGAGCCCAACATACAACCCAGCGGCCTCAAGTCCATGCTCGTTAAGACTGAAAGACCCGGCCCAAGGCCAAGTCGTGATAGTTAGGCCTATGTTGAAAGGCTTTCTGCTCATGTGGAGCAAGAACTGGGCCTGTAGTGAGTTGTCCCCGCTTCCCTCAACTCCAACAACTGGTATCAGGTCATGGTTAGCAAAACCTGGAGCAATCTCATGGTCACATGGTTACGGGAGAGCCTGGAATGAACATCTTGTGGGTTCACATGGGATGTGTGATCGGACGTTGGTTTCAAGGTCTGGTATTAGCATCTTGTGGGTTCACATGAGATGTGTTAATTATCGGACGACGGGTAGTCTCATATTGAGAAATGATGTTGGGAGTGCACAACATATAAGGCTGGACAACCCTCACCTATTGAACTAGTTTTTTGGGTTGAGTTAGACCCAAAAGGTCAAATATGTTGTGTGGACCTATGTTGAAAGGCTTTCTGCTCATGTGGAGCGAGAACTGGGCCTACAGTAAGTTGTCCCCGCTTCTCTTAACTCCAACAGAATCCTGTACAAATTAGTTGGCTGGTGTTGTGATCATGATTTAAGCTACATAGGACTCTGCAAACTTGAAGTCTAAGAAGGCAAAACTAAAAACCGCAAAAGAAGACCATGCTCTTGCAAGACGAGGAGTCATTTTATTTGGCGATAAATGGACTTTATTAAAACTCAAATAGCATCCTTACAAGTGATTGTATGAACCCACTCTAGAAAACGAGCAAAAAAGCACTCACACAACCTAGACCTAATGGCAGGAGTCGTATTTGATGGATCATTCATGCAAAGTGCATGCTGTGCATACACTTAGTCCCGCCCCGAGGCGAGCTCTAAACTTGAGCAGTATATGCATAGTATAAAAAACAACTATAACTGGAAAAGTGATAAAGTCATAATTTACAATAGAGGAGTATGCATGTAAATGTTCTACCCGTTTGTCGTGCTAATAAATTAGCAAAATAAAGGGTCATCTTTAGCTCGAAACCTCAGAAATGTCGTCTTCACAAATCTTGTACTCATAACTTGCAAGCTCGACTGCCTCCCTCGCAGTAGCAGGTTGAGGTTTTGGATTTTCTTACAATTGCAATGCGACAGCAATTTAGATCCGTACCTTGCAAGCTCGCCTGCCTCTCCAGCAGTAGCTGCCTATCAATTTGGATCCGTACCTTGCAAGCTCGCCTGCCTCTCCAGCAGTAGCTGTTTGAGGTTTTGGATTTTCTTAGCCAATTGCCATACGACAGCAACTTTAGATCCGTATAAACAAGTTTGTGATGAATCCCTTACGTTGTGTTTGCTGTTTACATGCAATTCACCTTCCCCCCCTAAACCTAACTGCAATTCCCAACCTACAACTTACCTACAATTTCTAACCTACCACTCATCTGTAATTCTTTTCCCAATTGTTCCGATGTTTGTTGAGAGGCCGGGACTCCAAACTCAAAAATCAAAATGACTACAACTGCACCTACAGTTGTCGTAGAAGCCAGCAGTGTAGAATTTGAGGTACAGTTGTCGTAGAAGCCAACAACGTAGAATTTGAGCTGGACTCGCATGGGATCCAAGGAGATTTGGGATGCAAAATTTGTCAGCGCCACCCGTCTGCGCATCGGCGCCGGCGGCCAGAGTGTCAATAGGGAACATTTTCTTCATGCCTAATCAGGCCCGGCCCTGGGGCGGGGCGGGAGGGGCGACCGTTCCAGGTCCATTCCACCGATGGGCCCCCACCCATATATACGTATATACATTGGTAATAGTAATAAGTAATATACGTTCTCGTATATGCTATGAGATCCCGGGATCACGGCGTCAGAGTCACGCACACGGCACACGACCTTCCGCCTTCAGGCTTCAGCGTTTCCTGCGCGTGCGTCGTCGGCGCGTGGCGGCCTGGCGGCTGAGGGCGTTCGACTCTCCAGAATTCCAGCAGAGCAGCGTTCACATCATAGGGCCCTAATCTCATCTCACTAATGTCTGACTTGATCCCGGCCTCATCTCTGAACTCTGACTGCCTGAACTAGTGTACCTGAATCCCCAGCAATTGGCTTATCGACAGTTCTAGGTTTCAAGCAAATCACAGGCAGGCCGCAGCAACCAGCAAAAGGTACGAATCAAAAATTTGTTTACTAATTGTTTCTCATGTGATCCCTACTTTATGAAATTGCAGTTACGAATTGTTTATTTTAATTTGAACAGTACCATGTCATCAAGAAAGATGAATATTATCCTAGTATGGCATCTTGTTTACTATGCTGGTCATTGCGGCATCATGTGTTCATATACAAAGGTCCAAAATTTTAGTTTTGTTCCGGGTCCTGAAATACTTAGGACCGGCACTGTGCCTAATTCATCATCGTAGTAATTTAGCTTTGGCTTCATTGACAATGGTTGACCCCGATATCTCACAACTAAAATAGAAAAAGTGGTTTGATTGCACACGCTATGTATTTTCACTCCTGTTTGTCCAGACACCGCCAACGACGGGTGTGCGCATATCCTTCATCAGTATATATATACAGCCACTGCAAGCAATGTTGTTTCATGCGTCTGAAATGAAATGCATGAGGGCGCATGCGAACTTACAGTGCTCCGTAAGATCGCCAAGGTAGGGGCGGCTGGCCCCAGCCGCCCTTATAGAGCCTGGGCAGCCGCCCCTACAGTGCTCTGTTGGCGTAGTGTTACCTTCCAACAAATTAAGTTTAGTGTGAGCATGTCATCTTGTTTCTTAACTGAAGGAAGCTTTATAACAAAGAAAATAAAGTTCCAGCTACCTAATCAAATCGATAAAATTAAAGTATATATATAAGATCCACATCCACTGCTTCATATCTTGCATGTGGAGTCATGCATACGATGTTTTCAGCATGACAAAACGACCTGTGCTGAGATCTCGCACGAGAAGTTACTAATGCGTCTGTTCTGTTCAACTAGAACCTCTCGACCGCGACCAGCCGATGTGGCCGATAGGCACGCTCCGGCAGGAGGCGGTGCTGAGTGCTTGTGTTCTGGATGCTGTGTGTGAACGCGCTATAACTGAAGGTGAGTGAGTCGTCGAGTGGGACCGGCCACGGATGGCGTACGTATCTGATGATACCTGATTAGTGAACGTCTTCGTTGTCTCAAAAAAAAAAAGGGTGAACGTCTTCGTTGGATACAACAGCTGTGCATGCGTACTCCATATTTTTTATGAGATGCACATATGCATATTGTTGACGTCGCGACGATATTGGTCTCGGATTGGTAGTATTGGTGATCTCGGACCGGTAGTACCTGTAGATCAGGCATAACCTTTTTATCCGGACTTCAAATAATTGAGTTTTCTATATATATTTTTTGACCGTCTCAATAAGAGGAACGCAATGATGAAGTTCGTTTTCACTTTTGATAACATTACAAAATGGACATTTTTGGCTGTCAACACATATCAAGATTCAAACTTTAACTTTTTTATTTTGACCACATATGCTAGATTTCAGTCGTATGAGAGATATCAGGCGATTGGTTTATGCACTGCCTTTTGCCTTTTTCTCTTAATGACCAATAAACTATCGCCTGATTGTTTGAAACAATCCAGACGCAAGCGTTATAGCAATCCCCTTTTTTGACCAATAAATTAGTTAACAACTTTTAACTATGACAATAAAAACTTGATATAGTTAGATCTGTAATCAAAACTACTATCCCTGTATCATAATAAATTGTATGCATAACATAATGTAAAATGAATAAATAATTGAAATATAATTTTGGAGACTTTGTCAGAAGGAGTGAATCTTTGCATCAAATTAAATGTTTTTTTCTCTTTAGGTCCGTGAAGATTTTATCGTTGAGGACATCATTTCGTCAATATCGACAATATTTTTTAATAATCCAGTAATTGTAGCACTCTCTCTCTCTCTCTAACTATATTTTGGCAAATGGTAGGTGCTATTGCTAAAATTATTGGCCCTGTTCGCTTGAATTTATCGGCCCTACTTGTCAGGCATGATATAATGTTTTTCTCCCACAACAGAATCAACCAGCTAGTAATCCAACGAACAACAAAATTATTGTTTTTAATAAACACTACTTTTATTTTTAAATGGTAAGTGCTATTTTATTGTTGCTGTACATCATTTTTTTTGTGTTTAATAATAAACACTATTAAAATATTGCTCATAGCCCTATTAAGCTAAACATTTGCATGAACAACAATACATACTGAAGGAAGTCTCAAAACGCCTCCAAATTTCTATAGCTCCGCCTCTGCTCCCATGCCCCATTGTCAACCTATGTGGAGAAGAGAGAGAAACGTAGAAGACAAAATAAATTAGAGGAAATGAAAAGAAAAAGTTATTCCCTCTATCCTAAAATATAAGGGATCTAGATTTGTTCTAAGCAAATTATTATAATTTTGACAAAGTTTATAGAAAAAAAGAAAAAACATGTGGATTTCGGATTAGCTTAATTGGATACCTTATGAAAATATTTTTATAACACACCTCGATATAGAAGATGTTATTACCCATTTTCTATAAATGGTTAAACTTAACATAATATAGTTTAATTTAGGACAAACTTTAATCCATTATATTTCAAAATAGAGGGTGTGAAAATGGGTTAATGAGAGATGACCTCCTGGTCCTCTAGGTTCCGTGTTATATAGCCATGAACCGCCCATGACATGGCTTGTACAAGGGTCAAAGATTACAAGAAGGAAAGGTATCAATCTATATCAATCTACTTGATTTACAAGCTAGAGATATTCCTAATACCTTGGCGTGGGCACAAAGGCCCCTAACTAACCATATGTTCTAACACCCCTTCTCAATCTCAGTCGGCCATAAGTTGAGATTGCGTCGAAACTGATCAATGTTGCCTGCAACAATAGGTTTAGTAAATCCATCAACAACTTGATCTACAGTGTGTATAAATCAAATCTCCAACAAATAAACCGAATCTCCTTGTCAAAAAAAAAAACTAAACCGAATCTCCAACAACTTCTGTGCCACCCTTTCTCTGATAAAGTGAAAGTCTATTTCTATATGTTTAGTCCGAGCATAAAACACTAGATTTGGAGATAAATAAGTAGCACCAATATTATCACACCAATGACGAGCTGCTGGAGGATGCCTCTGTACTGATCTAGACACTGTTGCCTGCCTCTTTACAAACCAATATATGAAATTGAAACCGAGGCAAACAACAAATCCTTTGCCCAATCGGTGTCAGAGAAATCACTTATCAACATACCGTGACCGACCAATTCTATGCCCAAGACTCAAAGTTCCCAATGAACAATTGTGGGTTCATGTAAAAATTGATACACCTTGTTGACTGAAAACGAAATATCTGGTTGGGTCAAAGTTAGGTATTGTAGTGGTCCTAGTAAACTCCTATACCTCGAAGAATCATCAGGCCCAAGTTTTTGACCAACAGTAGCACTTAACTTTTCTGTCGACGGTAAGGGAGTGTTAATCGGTTTGGACATCAGGAGGTCATCTCTCATTAACCCATTTTCACATGCCCCTAACTAACCATATCTTCTAACAGAGGGAGCATATCAATGATAGATAAGTCCCACATGTCATAAATAAAGTAGGGTACTGATTTTAGAGCTCTTTCTGGGGTTTGATCCTAGAAATTAAGCACTAAAAAGGAGAGTAACCCTCCAAACTAAAGGCAGAGTGACGACCTAGCTTGATTCGAGCATCCTTACTTGAGTTGTTCTGAGGGTATTTGGTTACCGTCGGTCGATGCCACGCATCACCTGATGAGATTAGCATAAAGCAAAGACCTGCTCAGGACGCATTGGATAAAGAAATTACGTTAAGGCTATACAAGAGATAGATGCTCTGCATGTTTGTGATCTGGTACTACATATATCTACTGTCTCCATTCTCCAAGGTTGTCACACTCATCCAAGCACCGTGCCATCGAACATATCCATATTTCAAGCCGCGTGCGCGAGCGATGGAGCAGCCAAGCGACAATTCAAGGCCACCATTATTCAACCGTGCCAAGAATGCAGCCAACGACCGGCGTATGCAGGACCTCGCCGTAGTCAGGCGGCCTCAGCTCCTCCGGGCCGCAGGGTCCGGCAATCTGCTACTGCTAGAGGAATTTCTCAGCAAAGAAGACGAAGTACCAGTGCTGCGCGCTGCGCTGGTGGATAGGAGGCCGCCCCGGTGGCGTTTCGCATGCCAGCTTTTCCCGAGGGGGCCTCTGCACTCCATGTGGTGGCGGCCAGTGGGGAGCACGGCTCATCTGCAGCAAGGCCCCCGAGCTGCTGCTCGCGTGCGACGGCAACGAAGATACGCCGCTGCACTGCGCCGTGCGCGCAGGGAATGCCAAGATGGCCTTCCTCCTTATTCACGAGGTCAACAGCATCGACGAGAGGAAGACGATGCTGCGGACGACGCAGAACAAGCGCGGGGAGACGGCCCTGCACGAGGCTGTCCGCTCAGGCTACGCGTACGCCACAGGCTTGCATATGGTGAATTTGCTCATGTCGCATGACAAGGAGCTGGCCCGTGTGGTTGCCAGGGACGGCACCTCGGCGTTGTACCTGGCCGTGTCGCTGCGTCTTCTCTCTATTGCTCTTGAGTTGATACGTCATGACAAGGAGCTGTCCTACTCGGGTCCCCTAGGACGGAACGCCTTACATACATATACATCCGGCTGCTCTCCTCAGCACAAGTGAAGTATTCTTATTGTTCTTTCTTTCAAGGATTAACAATTAACATTCTATTTTTATTTATTTATTTATTTATAGATTGTCTAACGTGGATGTGATGGGCATTATTTACCAATCAGATTTTTCTTTGAAGAAATTCTTTTTCGTACATTAAAGTTGTGTAAACCTGAGTACACAAGCCCGAGATTTTTTTCTCGTAGTAAGTTACAATGAGATTTTAGGTTGCTTTTTTTATCTATATATAATTGGGGAGGTGGATAATTAAACAAAACAAAATATATAGATCTACGGTTAAGGGATAGGAGGACACGGAGATTTTGGTCTAGTATACGTTTCTTGTTTCTTTTTCTTGATTGAAGAACTTTTTTTGGTACATTACAATGAGATTATAATAGATTGATCTTTTATATACCTGTGTAGGTGGATAATTAAAAACACAAAACATATAGATCTATGGTTAAGGGATAGCTGAAGTCTTTTCAATCAATGGCCAGATGTTTTTGATTAATGTGAGAATTTCTAACATCTATGATTTTTTCTAGCACTTTTAGTGATGATTAATGTGGAGCCTCCGTTGAGCTACTAATTAGTAGTAGTAGCCTCTAATTAGTAATATTAAGATAAGATATAATAAATAATAACTTGGGTGGTTTGAATTTAAGAGGCAGCACACATTTAGTAGCGTATCAACTTCACAGGGTTAAGTTAATTCCCTTCTCTCACAGATGAACATTGGATACTTTTGTCAATGAATTATCAAAACTTACTGAAAGTCAAATAAAAGGACCAAGATCTCCCCCCGCCTTTACCTGTGATGTGTGTTAATAATAACTTTAGAACTGGCTTGTAAGCATTTTACTATTTTAAGTGCTTTATATGACCCATCTATTTTGAGCATTCCCCAGGCTCATATTTAGAACCGCTACCAATTAAACTAGTTACCCTTTTTTATTATTGTACATGTCGCCGCAGAAAATATTAGATATATGTCAGAATTATGTATGAGTTCGATTAGAAAACTCCAGATGATCATGTCTCTCAAGAGAGAAACGTTTTAAATTTTCTAATACTAATTCAATTGAGAAGTCCTTATTGTCAGTAGATGAGCACAGGATTGGATGTTTTTTAGTGGAAATAGGAATAATTTAGGGTCTTTTACTCCAGTGCCATTAAAAAAGTTCGCTTGCTCCTCCACGCCACTAAAAGTTGGCCTCTACCGTGTATGTCCTCGCCTCATTTTCTTTCTTACTCTCACGCCATTCCGTCTGCATTCCGCTTGTTCTCGCCGTTTGGACGCTCTGACGAGTGGGACCCGCGTTCCCAAATGACATTAGTTGCCCCTGGCGCGTGTTGGACCCACGGCTGACAAGTGGGACCCACGACCCCACCCCTCTCTTCCCCATCTTTCTCTTTAACTCCACGGCGGGACTTTCACGGCGGGGCGCGGCCGCTCTTTACACCGGCGGAGGTCCAGCCCGAGCGCGTCGGACACGTCCTCGGAGCTCCACCCGGCGCGCCGGAGCGAGTCGGAGCACCGGTCGGCCTTGAGCAGCAGCGCGTCGAGCGCCGCGTCTGAGTCCACCGCAGCGGCCGCCCACGCCCACGCCCACGCATCCTCGCCGTCGAACACCTCCCCGGAGGCCGCCGGCACCTCGAACATCTCCGTGATCTCCGTGTCCCTCCACCCGCCCTGCCTCAGCACGGCGCCAAGCCGGTCGAGGTAGCTGTCCACCCAGTGCGGGTTCCTGGACCGCCTGGTCGGCGCCTCCCGCGGCGGCGACGTGCAGCCGGAGGACCGCGACGACGCGGTGGATGCCTCCGAGGAGGACGAGTCCCGGCGGCGCGGGCGAGCCTCAGCGCGCGGTCAGGGTCGGCGGGGCCAGAGCGTGCCCCGCGCGATCTGCAGCGACGCGGCGGCGATGGGGAGGTCGAACGCGGCGCTGAGCCCGGCGCGGGAGCGCCAGTCGGGGAACCCGGGCCCCGTGGGGAGCCCCGCGGCGAGCACGGCGCGGAGGTCGGGCGGGAACGCAAACCCCAGCTCGGCCTCGGCGCGCGCCAGCTCCAGCTCCGTGAGGCCTGGCAGCACGGCGGCGACGCCGGGAGAGGAGCGGAGGTGGTCTAGCACAGTGGTGGCGAGAGGCGCGAAGGAGTGCAGCCCGTGCTGCCGCGGGGTGGCCGACGCGGACGACGACGCCGAGGAGGACGCGGCGCGCGTGGACAGGCGGCGGAGCCCCACCGCGTGCGCCGCCGGGGTGAGGGTGAGGCCGGCCATCCGGCGCTCCACGTCCACCATTGCCACAGCCGCCGCTGCCCAACGCCGCCGCCGCCAAGATTCCTCCTTGTGCCTTGGAGTTGGACAGAGGAGGCGCGGGGATGAGGCGAGGTGGTCGGCTTGGGTAACGACGACGATGGCCGGAGGAGCGAGTGAATGAGGAGGTGGAGCTAGAGAACTTTTTAATGGCACTAGAGTAAAAGAAGGGTATTTTGGATATTTAAAATAGAAGGGTATTTTGGACATTTTAACTGTTTGGCCCCACTCGTCAGGGCAGCCAAACGGCCAAAACAAACAGAAGGCGGACGGAATGGCGTGAGAGTAAGAAAGAAAATGAGGCGAGGACGTACACGGTAGAGGCCAACTTTTAGTGGCGTGAAGGAGCAAGCGAACTTTTTCAATGGCACTGGAGTAAAAGACCCAATAATTTACGGCCACAGTACAGTGAGCCTCAAACCAGGAAATTACCATCACATAGAGAATATACATGCATCACTACATCCAGTCTCCAGCAAAAAGCTGAAAATTGCAGCAGGGCCCACCATAAGAGTATCACAGGTGTGTCTTCAAGATAACTGCATGTAGCCATATATAGTCAGGAGTTTCTTAGTGAAACTTCATTAGAAGCAGAGAGCTTCAGATTTGTCATGTTCTCCAGACAGATTGTGGCAACCACAGAGCTTGCATATAGATCCCACCTCTACATCAGAGTTGTCAAACTGTTTGGAGCCATCTTCTCGATCTTCTCGTCTAAACCGCAGATTTCCTCAAGGTCATCATCTAAATCCCAGATTTCTTCAAAGTCATCATCTTGGCTAATATCCTCGGCAGGATAAGGAAGTCCTAGGACCTTGGCCTTTATTTTGTTAGCAGCATAATTGAAATATTCCTCGCTAGCCATTTTAGCACGCTGGGGCAAACAACACTGATATAAAAACCCTAAACTCCGACATGCCTCCACAACCACATCCTTAGCAAATCTGTCTTCTGGTAAAACTACAAGAAGTAGCTTCTTGCCTTCATCATTTCCATGGTATCTAAATAAAGTGTCCACAGTAAACAAACTGGCTCCCATAGCACCAATAGTATTATCTTTATGGATCACCACCATTGGCTCTGGCGTTAAATCCATTCCAATGGACATGCACATATCTCCAATCTTACATAAGAACCTGAGGACATCTTTGTTCCTTATACGTGAAAAATTCACGCATGCCCAAAATTCCACACTAACACTTTTGGCCTGTGGGTTGACATCAACTATTGTGGTAGTTATTGAGGCGGAAGCCTCAATTGGTAATAGCTGCTTCTTATTTTTCTGCCTATCTGGAGAGCCACTGATGTGGATGTGGCTTGTATCAGGTGTCTTCTTAAGAGTCTAGAAAACCAGTGATGTGGCTTGAATTAGACCGCTTCTCAGGAGTGTCTACGGAACCATTGATGTGGCTTGACTCAAGTCTCTCTTCTTCAGGAGTGTACTCCCCCAACTCATTGTGAGAACTAACTTCTGCCCCTTTGTCTCCATAGCCATATCCTTCCATCTCATCCTCACTCGTATCATCATAACCATATCCTCCCATCTCATCGTCCTCACTCGTATCATCATAGCCCATCTCATCCTCACTCACATTCCTGTATTTCCTCGTATCCTTCCATCCTATGACCTTGATCTTTATTTCATCAGCATTCTTCTTCAAATACTCCTTGTGTCCCATCATATTATGCAGGGGCAAACAACAGTGGCAAGGAAGATTAGTGGACCTACACACCTGTTCAATTCTCTCATCAAAACATCTGGAGTCTGGTAAAATTACAAGTACAAATCTAGTCCCAACTTTCGTCATTTTTCCAATGTTAAAGAAGCTGTGCACGCTAAACAAACCATCTTGTATATCAACGTCATCAGTAGAATTAATACTGACCAACATTACAGGCTCCGGATTGAAATCCACTCCAATGGCCATGCACATCCTTGCAAGTTTACATACGAACTTGAGTAACTCTTCACCTCGTATGCTCGAAAAATTTACACATGCCAAGCTTTTTATGTTTGCAACTTTAGCCTGCGGTTTGGCATCATTATTTCTCACGGTGAAATCCTCAAAAACAGGGTGTCCGCTCACCCCCCTATCCAGAGAACCATCCATGTCACCTGCCTTTGGATTGTTCTCTACAAGAATGACGCTCTTATCTACGTAAGTAGCAGGAGGGTCAGAATAAATGTCAACAGCGGAAGCTTTGTCCTCCCAAGGCATTTTGCTGCAGAATTCATTTTTCTTGTATTGCGCCAGTGTTCCCAATCCTGCCTTCTTTGAACGACCACGACCCCATATATAGTGGCACACGACTCCGGATGGAGTCAGGCACTTGTCGACCTGTTGGTGCTTGCCGTATTCAAGATTGGAACTTGCCGTCGGTAGCCGCATCTCGCCCCTCGTCAGGTCGCCTCCCAAGATCTGCTCGTGGGAGCGCTTACCGTGGGACTGGAGGTTGGTCCTTCCATCCAGCAACTCCTCGATGCAGTATTTGCCGCGATTGGCCTTGCTGGGCAGCATCTCGACCATGTGATTCCCCGCCGCCACCTCGCTTGAATCGCACGGCGAATTTTCCGGCATCTGTGTGCGGCGGTTCTCTGCCCTAGGGTTTGGGAGTAGTGGGCGATTTGGGATCGGCATATCTCTACTTCTATTCTTATCTTTCTTGTTATCTTATATATACTGCAAAAAAGGAACACCTTTGTGAAACAAAACTTTCTCTACTTATATCTATATCTATATCTATACCTAATAAGAGACAAAATTTCAATGGTCCAACAAACGAGTTGCAATAGGTTTTGGCATACGAATCCAAATTCTAATCCAAATACGTTTCGGATATATAGGAACTCCGATCCAAATACATCTTTTCCATCATGAATCATGAATTTTAATAGAAATCCTAAACTAAATAGAAAATGTATTTGTAACTTTCCTTTACCTATTTTATAGGTATGCCTTTCGTGATCGTAGGGGGAAAAACATGGAACTGGCGGCCACGGTTTGGGAAAGAAGAGACCTAATTGTTGTGAAAAAAGGTACAACCCAAACAGACGAGTCACGAGATCATGATAGCGGCAAATAGAAAAAAAAGTGAATAAGCATGCAAAAACCAGAAAACAAAAAGTGTCGTGAGCCAGAGCTCTAGTCAATCACGGTAAGCCCAAAAAAAAAAAATCAAAACTTTCGGGTTCTATTTCTTGTTTGGGCTGCTTCACCAATTTTACCTCTTCCCTCAAGTTTGGTTGGTCCGGTTCTAAGAAAGTGCCGCCACATGGTAATGTCCGTGACATTTGTTTTTTGCTTTTTCTTTATGTTGACCTTAGTTGGTAATAAACAAATATTTTTATTAATAAATGGTTTGTTCTGATCACAAATAAATTATCGTTATAACATGAATCGGCTAATGACCTTGTTCACAAAAAAAGAAGTATCGGCTAATGACCTAACTAATCAAACCTTAAAATTAAATTTTGAACACTTTGCCATCTAATCTAATAAAAATATTTTTTTCACGCATCCACACATGCCAGTGTAAATCTCTAAGCTTTACACATAATTGTGCAAATTCTCGACAAGGATGACATGTAAAAGTTTTAATACGCGATGTCAATGTTAATACGATACATTTAAATTATATGTTTTTATGGATCCCTACAAGAAGCCACATACTTGATATCTGACTCTACCAATAAATAAGTAAATAAATAACTATTTGACATTACATTTCGTGTTTCCACTAATGAGCCTATTCGTTTGTGATTGCTATAGCAACAACTCACAATATCAAAAGTAGCACCTATAAAAAATAAGCAAACATATCAAATGGCTGATAGTTTTTTTTCTCCCATTGCAACGTATGGACATGTTTGCTAGTGCTCTCCAATAAGCTTAAAAAAAACTTAAGAGCATCTTCGGTAGCTCTCCAATAAGCTTGTCCCAATATTATTTTTTAAAATACTAGGAATATGTTATGACATATCACAAATAATCTCCTCAAATTGTGGGACCCATTTGTTAGTTATAATTTATTTATTTACTTTCTTTTTCTTCTCTCTTCCCCATTCTTCTCCCGTATCTTCTAAGTACAGCGCTGCCTAGGCGCCTGCTCCATGGACAACTCGGGATCGAAAGCCCAACATCCGTGGACTTTCCAGTGACATCCTGCTCCGGCAAATCGTGGACAACTCCGTGGACAATGTGGACATTCCGCATCGAGCAGCCGCTGCGAAGCGCCACCCGTCGCTCCCCACCGCGGAGCTCGGAGGTGGCGTCGCCCTAGCCTAGCCTAGCCTCCTCAAGCACGAGCCGCCCTCCGCCTTCTACGCCGAGATCATCGAGTCCGCAGACACCTACCTCGTCATTAGCCGTGACTCCAGCCCTGCCATCGCCGTCCCTATTGCGCCCAACCATGGCACCTCTCCGCCCCATTAACCCATGATCCATAAGTGGTGAGGAGAGGAAGAATGACACTTACCATGGACCCCACTTTATTGGCGGAGATTGAACTCCCTCTTCATTTGAGGAGAGAAGAGGTAATTTTAAGGAAGGACTACTTATGAACTACTCAAAAAGAAAAAGTGAGTCATCTCTCTCAATGACAGTTTTACGGGGACAATGGGTGGAATTAGAAAACTGCTAGAGATGCTCTTAGGGTCTATTGATCTATGTTTCTTCCACCAACTGGACCGATGTGCAACGTGTGTCTGTGTTCCAAATGTGCATATTGCATCTTCTTTTTCGATAGCACGCTCTTAGCATGTATTTCATTAAGAAGAAGAGAGTTTGTTACAGCAACGGTAATCCGCAGATTACCAACCCGGACCCCAGAAGCATGCGGTTGTGATTACAAGTAAACTAATCCGCTAAGAAGCAAAAGCAGCAGCTACCGACGTGCCCCCAGCTCAGCGACACGCCAGAAGCCGGTGGCCACCCACAATGAGGCTTCCTGGAGGATATCCTCAGCAAGCTGAGCCGGCGAACACTGTCCAACGCCGAAGGTTCTGGCGTAACTCTCTTTCCACAAACTCCAAGCAACCAAGAAGAAGAAGAAGGAGTCGAACCCGCGCCGTAGAGGTTTCTGCACGATCTTCCGAGTCTCAACCCACCAAAGCATGAACGGCCTCTCGGACACTGCAGGCGGTAAGCACAGAGGCATCTATCCCAAACTCCCCTAGAGTAAGCGCAGCCGAGGAGAATGTGGTCAATGGTATATTGCATCCTCAAAACCTATACGCAATAAATTCTTACATCAGTTTCCGACTAAAATGAGAATTCACCAGACATTAATAATGCAGTAACCCTCGACTGTGCATGCATGTTCGTTTGATGAGAAGCAACGCCAGTAGACGGGGTCAACAAACTCTCATCATTTTAGTGGTCGACGTCAACAAGCTCAAGTGAACTCATACTTAGACCAAAGAGAGTACTCCTACATGACTAGTACTTACTAGCAAATAACAGGCACACTGGAGGTTGTCGGACTGCAGAATTTCCTCATCGCTTACATCAACCTCGGGTCCCTCGTCAGATGCAGCACTAAGAGAAACATTAACTTTGGGATAACTCAAAGCAACCTGTATGTACAAAGAATGTCAGCACCCGATGAATGTACTGATTGCACTGTATTTTGTCAAACTGTCTTTTTTATTTTGTCAAACTGTCAACTAATGCACTGGCATCATGCAGTTTATAACAAAGCATAACAAGGAAATATGACAGTAATGTAAGAAAACCGATAACTGATTAAAAATGAACTGCCACAGAAATCCTGATAAGTTTAACCTTCACCCTTTACTAAAATCAGACAGGATTCCTAACTTTCAAAGCCAGAAGATCAGAGAACCTATTTAAGAATTTAGAAGCAACAATATGGGAATTAGTAAAGTAAAGTATGCCTTGTTTGCAGTTCTCAAGGGTGAAAGACTTTTCAATAGCTGGGAGCATAAGCTGGAGTTATATGCTTATACCCAAATCAAAACATAAATGAAGAAAACAACATGGTGCATGAAGATTCCCATTGAAGGAAACATCAGTTTAAACATCTGCACAATATTCAATACCCAGTTCACTGGTTAATGAGGCGGTCAATAATATTATTTAACTAGTAGGTGATACTTTGCTCAAAGTTTGTCCATCGTACTACAGATATTCAACCTGGCTGACTGGGTAATAAGGCTGTCGACAACATTATTAAACTAGTAGGTGATTATTTCTTTTTTATTTCTATTCAAGAAATAAATCAACATACGGAAATTTATCAAAACATGGTCCTCATGGCAATTCAACATTGGCATGTATAAATCAATTTTGCTTAATTTGCTTGCAGACACTCTTTTAAGTTTGTCAGTCATCAGAAGAAATTATTTGGAGCCATGCACAACATAAGATAATTGATGCGTAACATATAAGCAACTATATCAAATGCATCAGAGAGTACAGAAATCAATGGCAATATTGTCCATATCCGATGCAATGATAACTGTCTATGAAGAACAGATGACACTTTTTCTACCAATACATTTGTGGAGTGGAAACACTAGACTCCATTCAAAGAGTTGCAAGAAAAATATGAAATTTAAACCTGCAAAAGTCAAAAGCCACCTTTCCTGCAGCAGCTAGCGCATCTAGCAAATTACCATCAGAACTGACCACAAGCCCATCAATGTACAGATCCCAGCGGACCTTTCCCTTGACCACAATTAGGGACGACAGATCAATTGCAACACCTGAAATGAGGATGTTGTCAATTAACACTAACAGATGCGCTGCCAATTCGATGCAGTGTAGTCAATTATATGCCAACGGAATGTTGCTGGCATGAATTTGAATTGAAATAAAACTGTATATACAAGCAAACAGAAGGATAACAAAATGAAAATCTATTTATCATTAAAAATTTCCTGACTATAACAAACAACACGATCAAACAAGCAGAATTGCAACTGGTTAACACACTAAGCTCTAAATGAAATCTCCCAATAACATGGAAGTTTAAAGAACAATCACACAATATGAACTTTCAGCAAATGCAGACACTTAAACTATATGAAATGTAAGATGACTGGTAGAAATAATGGCACATCTATTTTTGGACAAAAGAACATCATCCATAACACTTGTAAATTTTGTAATATTAAGTACTACACCTGCAACTAAATAGGCATGACAATGGCAATAGATGGGGATGAATGCAATTCCATTCTAGTTGTTGTACCTAATAAATGTGCTTAATATTGGTACCATAAATCCTACCATAATCCAAATCACTCATTATAAGTCTTAAAGCAATTGACGAAAAAAGGCGTGGTTTTCTCTGGAAGGGGCAAGAGCAAGCTAATGGTGGCAACTGCTTGGTCGCTTGGGAAAGGGTGCAGCGGCCCCTTGAATTCGGAGGACTTGGAATCCATAATCTAGAGCTTATGGCTGGGCGCTTAGAATCTGTTGGCTGTGGGCGCAAAAGACGGACCCTTCAAAACCATGGGCTGGCCTCCCAATACTAGCCCCAAGAAATGCTCAGGCTCTTTTTAATGTTGCTGTGGATGCCATTGTTGGCAATGGGGAGAAAAATATGTTTTGGACTGATTGCTGGTTAGATGGCAAAACCATGGCAGAGGTAGCTCCCAACTTGTTCAGGACTGTATCGAAACGAACTGCCAACAGGTGAACTGTAGCCCAAGCTCTCCAAAATAGAAGGTGGATCAGAGATATAAATGGGGCTCATACAGTACAATTTTGGGTTGAATATTTTCAGGTCTGGGAGTTGGTGGAAGGTACAGTACAGATATGTACCCGACCAGTTTAAGTGGAAATTGACCCTGTCAGGCTCATACAGTAGCAACTCCACTTATTCAGCCTTCTTCGTTGGAACAATCAAGTTCAGTCCTTGGAGAAGAATTTGGAAGAGTTGGGCCCCCTATGGTTCAAATTCTTCATTTGGTTGGTGGTTCATAACCGGTGTTGGACGGTTGACCACTTAGCAAAACAGGGTCTGCCACACCCGGAGGTCTGCCCCCTTTGTGATCAGACTGAGGAAACAATCAGTCACCTTTTGGTTGGCTGTGTCTTTGCTCGCCAAGTCTGGGTTTCGATCTTTCAGCTCTTGGGCATAGTACATTTAGCACCTAATCTTTCAATGGGTCGTTTCTCTGGCTGGTGGAGTAAAGTTGTCAGAGTTGTACCAAAAGAAGCGCGCAAGGGCCTCAACTCTTCAATAATCTTGGTGGCTTGGGAGATTTGGAAACACCACAATGATTGCGTGTTCGAGAATTCAAGGCCGAGTCTTCAGGTGGTGCTGAGGGCTGTGAGCAGGGAGGGTGGTCTCTGGTGTTCAGCAGGGGCTTCTAAGCTCCAAGAGCTCATACCCAGGTTGTTGTCCCTTGGTGTTTAGGCCCTTGGGTCACTGGTTGTTTTCCTTGTCCTTTGTGAGTTCCTCTAGTTCCTCTAGTTTGTGAGGTGTGGTGTGGGTGTGTGTGTTTGTTCTTTGTACTCGGGTTTGGGTCCTTCTGGAATGACGCGCAGCTCTCCTGCGTAGTTCGAGAAAAAAATTCACTGGCTAGGAAAAACTTAACCTAATGAAGGCACATCCAATTAAGTGCTGCCAATTGTAATGATACAAATAATGTCATCACCCATGTTCAAATAGTAGTTCTAACTGATGATAGAAAAGAAACGATGCAGATATAAGGAGTATCGAACTAAAGGAGTTCAGTGTACACTGAAACCTTCCAAAGGCTATGTCAAATGCAAGGATTATAGGGATGCAATAAAGGTATATGTTACCTGCACCACTTTTACCACCTTAGCAAGCATCTTTGCAGGGCAACAGAGAGCACAGTGGACAATTCCTCAGAACCTCTACCCTAGAAACATTCAAATAAGATAAGCATTATACAAAAGTAAAACTAGAACATTTTCAAACAGAATGAAATCTTAAGAGGAACAAAAAAAAATGTTTTCCTTTGTACAACATGTGGAGTCAGAATAATGGTACTGGGATACATATTCCTTTATAGCAGCATTGTTTTACCAGACAATAGTAGCCAATTGACAAAGCAAAATACTGTTTTTCTACTATCTGTAATCAAATGAGCACACACTGAAATGGGATTTATCTTCTAAAGCACCAGTAAATAATAAAAGCCACTAGTAACAAAACATCAAAAGCTACTATCAGAAACCTTTTTAGACATGCTTCTTCAAATATGCCCCAGTGATTTCTTTATTTTTCATAGTTAATTATGTTCAAAAATATATTTCATAGTTAAGAAGTTCGTTGTTTCTTCATATTCAACTTTCACATCATTAGCATTCAATGATAGAAATTTATTAAAGCCTAAATGCATATCTCCATAGAAGATCTAAAAGCTTTTGAATCAAACACCACCACCGCATTGTTAAATAATGAGCATATGGGAAATCAAACAATGTATAAGGCGTGGTTATTCACAGGAAATCACCAACCTCAAACATAATCTCAGCTGTTGCACTACAGTCAACAAAAATGGAAACTTTTCCTTTGTCAGGGTGAAGAATGCTTGGTTTTCCCAGCTCATCCTGCAGATGCCAAATCGTCAAAAATAAAGGAAGTCAAATAAAATGACAGAGAGGAAGACAAATACACTGTGTCTAACAAGTTTATTTTATTACTGTTGGGAAAGTTGAAGTACGAATAATATCAACAGATATGTCGACTGCCTATTCTCAAGTATGTTGTCATTCTGAATTGCTCAAACAAAACTAGCAATAAGATTTCACTTTACACTACAAAATTTAATTACAAACATTAGCCTTGCGGCATAGGTTCCTGATGCTTAATGGCAATGAAAGATTTGTATCCTAGATGTCTTGGGTAAATAAGAGTTATTGGTAGGAATTTGAAGCTAAGTTCAGTATATAAAATGCTGTACAGAGGATTGAACTAAACATGCAAAAATATTGGCCTGGCCCTTTCGATAGCACAATGCAAGCATGAACTCTTACCTTGACAATAGCGATTATTTTGATGACCCCAATCTAATACGCGCTGAGCCATTGGCCTGAAATGTTATGTAGACGGATATTTGGGGGATAATTAGGCCTTATGCTTTGCCAAGAGCTTCAGAGATTGAGAGGGAGATTAGAATTATTTCATAATTCATTGCTTGCCTTCCATTGTGCCCCATGGCCTGAATATAAAGGGTACATAGGACTAACACCTCTTATGCCTAGACAATATGGTACTATTCCTATAGATAAATAACTAAGAGAGACACTAATTAACACTAATGGGCTTAAGGCCCAACTAGGACACTTGCGCCCTACGGCGCCCCTCTTTATGCCCATGACATCTCCCCCGCCCTTGGAGACCCAGCTCGCCCTCGAGCTGGAGAGCTGACGCGAACTAGGGTTAAGCCTTTTACATCTCGGCTTCCCATTTTTATTGAAGACTAAAATACAAGTATATCCACCTGGATCCCATGGGAAGAGCGCCTCTGCTGGCTTCATGTAGGCTGAAGAGTGGAGTGTGAAGCAGCCGGCTCTTATGCTGGATGTGTCTAACACCCCGGCAGGCACAAGGATAAATGAGATAGCCATAGCATTTGATGCCTGATGCAGAATGTTGATGCGAGGTTGCTGCACTGGAAGCGCCCATACTTGGACCTCCACTGCAATTGGAGCAGCAGGCCGTATCGGCAAGTTCGAGTGGATGAACACGCACGACAACGACGAGCTGAGGAGCATGCGTATCTGCCGCACCATGCGACGGACAAGCATTCCTCGCACTGCTGCCTGGAGGCGCACCGTTGCTTGCTCCTTCGATGCTTTTGCGGCACGAAGAGCCTGTGCTCGGCGGCGTGCCAGGAGTCCCCGTGCTGCTGCCTGGAGGCGTACAGCCGCCCGGCGTTCACGGTCCCCCTTGTCCTTCGCCTCGAGACACGCCCGGATGCGATCCAGTTGTGTGGATATCTCCGCAAGGATGCGCAGGGAGTTGTCGAACAGCTGGTGGAGCGGGTCGGGGCACGGGGGCGGTTTGAAGCGCCGGTGCAGGAGCTCGGTGAAGCGACGCCACGCCGGGGTGCCTTCCTCCTCCTGGACTTGGAGGAACCAAACCCGGGCGTCACCTTTCAATTTGCGGGAAGCCAGCCATATCTTTTCTTCATGCATGATGCGCTCTCAGCGGAAGTAGAGCTCGCAATGGTTGACGAAAACCCCCGGATCAGAGGTCCCATCAAACGGAGGAAAATCCATCGAGGGCGCCGACAGATTACCTGCCTCTTCCTATTCTTGGCGCTGATTGCTCCTTGCCTTGCGGCTAAGAGTAGAAGACATGCAGAGGTTGAGGGTCGGGCAGGTGTTGCACGCCGGTGGAGGCTGCGGCTAAGAATAGAAGAAATATTTGCGGCCCAGGAGGACTAGCATGTAGTGGTGGCCGTGCGGTGGGATGGAGCGGCGGCGGCTGCTGGTGGTGGTGATGAGTCGGAGGCTGGTGGTGGGTGTGGCGGCGGCGGCTGCTGGATCGGGGATTGCGGCGGCAGTGTTAGGGTTTGGTGCTGGATCGGTTTTTTTTTTTTTTTTTTTTTGAAAGAGGATCGGCGGTGTGTGGATGGAGGATCGAAAGGCTAGCTGATACCAGCTGTTATGTAGGCGGATATTTGGGAAATAATTAGGCCTTATGCTTTGCCAAGAGCTTGAGAGATTGAGGGGGAGATTAGAATTGTTTCATAATTCATTGCTTGCCTTCCATTGTGCCCCATGGCCTGAATATAAAGGGTACATAGGACTAACATCTTTTATGCCTAGACAATATGGTACTATTTCTATAGATAAATAACTAAGAGACACTAATTAAAACTAATGTGCTTAAGGCCCAACTAGGACACTTGCGCCCTACGGCGCCCCTCTTTATGCCCATGACATGAAACAACCACCAACCTGAATTAACATAAATCCACAGGGCAATCCAGGAAGATGAAAGAGAAAAAAGCATGCAGATGCGACCAAACAAGTTCAGAAACCTGCATGTGGAATGACTCCGGTCTGGACGGAGAGGGCCCAGGAGCCAGGACTGCAGTCACCTACGTCCATCAGTGCAAACGTCTTGCGCAATGCCATCATGGATGAAGTGCTTCTCCCCTTCTGAGAGCCCCACACCATCATCCTGGACACAGTGGGACAGAAACCAGCACAACTTGTCTCAGAGGCACTTCGTCAAACACCTTGGCCGCTGATCAGTGGCACATCATGGAATTCAGCCTAGGGTAGTAGAATAAACAATTCAGTACAATCCAACCAATACACAATATTGTATACAAGTACAAAAATTGCAAGGGAATTCAGTATGTACATATAAAAAATCAAAACAATGATAGAGAAATATCCTGTTGACGTAATTTATATTACATTCCTACCGCCAAGGTGGTTATAGGCTAAGAATCTCAGTCAGAGCTATTTCGCAAAAAAACGAATCTCAGTCAGAGCTAACCGAAACCATAATCCCATGTTAGCATACATTGATTCACGTGAACAACATGTCCCAATGTCCAATTCTCAGCTCTAAGCAAATCAGTCGCAAATGTCCAAATGTCCAATTGAAGTTCAGGTGTATACCAAGCGGGTGGCGGAGGCGGTTCTGGCCGTGTGGCCCTGGCTGGAGTAATCAAGTTGTGTTGGGCCGGTTTGGGCCTTTACATGGGCACTAGTAATCTAAAAAAAGGAAAATGGCCCAAAAACATGACATATTTTTTTTTTAGAAACATGCCGTATGCTGCTGAGTCCAGACGTCCGTCAGTCGAGAGGATTGACTGCCTGACCTGCTCGTGCAATCGACGACGGCCCACTAGGCCACTAGCCAAGCAATAGCATTCACATACTCCATCTTTAATAAAGATGTGTAGTTCTGCTCAAAAAAAAAAAAATACTCCATCCGTGTATCAAATCATCCATGTCATGGGGCTACGTGTATAAAATCGTCCATGTCATCTTCCATGGTGGAAAAATATGTTGCATGGCATACGTGTCACCTTAGACACCGCATTGTTCAAGAAGTCTATACTTCTATTTACATGTTTTTTAAGAGCATCTCCAAGGGTTATGCATTTAGACTTGGCATTTACTAATTTGCATAAAACTCCTAAAAAACCCTCTCCAATGGTTATGCATTTAGCCTTTGCATTTTCATTAACTTGGCATTTGGAGGGGGAGACTTGGCATATATGCCAAGCCCCTCGCGCTTGGCATTTGTCGCATGCGCTGCCTCCGACGTCCCCACGCGCGACTCTCGCACCACATCCCTCCACCCACGTTGCCTATTTTGGGTAATTGCCAAGTCAAAATTGCAAAACGGTTGGAGATGTCATCTTTTATTTCTTTGCATTTTGTTTTGAGAGTTGACAAATAACTACAAATGTCAAAACAAAAATGCAAAACCCTTGGAGTAATATGGCACATCCATACAAGTTGTTTGTATGGTGTACGTGGGTGTATCATTTACTCCAAAATCATTATTCCTTTATTTTTTATTTTTTGCGAGCAAAAATCATTATTCCTTTATGATCCATCATCCTTCATAATTTTAGTTACCAATTCTGGACTGTTATCGTCATGTTCCTAATCGATTAGTTTCATTATTGACATCTCGCATTTCCAGTTTCATTTTTCCCCACCAATATTACATTTGTTTCCTCTTAGCGAAGAGCTGGCCAACTAAACAACTCAGGAGATGTGATCTAATAATCAAGCATACCTAAACTTGTCATCCTTTCTTACTGCCTTCCAGTATAGACCCTTCAACAAACAACTGAGCTTCAAATGTGTCGTGCCAGCAGGTATAGAAGATGACTTGACTGTAATCATAGTTTCAGAATAGCTTTGCCTTGCTCGCGAATAGCTTTGCCTAGCAAAATAGGAGCCAGAGGACCAATGCGCTCATAGAGATAGAGAAGCAATAATGTTTTCCTGCAGTTTGTACCGTGGCTAATCTGTTTTCCTTAGCATAATGTTTGCATTTTCTTGTAGCACTGGATGCCTAAGCTTTTCTTGTGAACTGGTTGCAGAATCAGATTCCCACAGTACAAGTACGGGGATGGAGTAGCAGATTAGAAGTGCAGGTACCTGGTTTTTATGCTTTTTTTTTTGCCTGAAAAAAGGAATCGAATGGCAACAAGCTTAAGCGAGCCTCCAATTTATCAAGATTACATAGCATTGCCACATCATCTCCTTGCATTTGCAAGCGAACGCCGCTGTTCAGAGTTTCTTGTGAATAAGAAATAGCTAATTTTTTTACTGTCACCAGTCACCACAACAGAGAAGATATAGTGCATGAGTGCATGACTTTGTAACCCTGCTTAAGATTAAGGGATGCCTTGGCTGCAAAAGATAACCAATTTTGCTGGACTTTGGACATTAATACCAACCTCTAACACATATTGTGGGTTTTAGTCTTCTTAGAGCATCTTCAACAACTCACTAAATCAACTTGGTATTCTTATAAACTTGGCAAAAACACAAAAAACCCTCTCCAACAACTTGGTAAACCAACTTGGTATTTTTTCAAACTTGGTAAACATCATCCCCGCGCTCGTATATTTCCGCGAGGAATTTGCTATCGCGCGCCAAGAGCACTCCTGTCCGCGAAATTCTTCTCCCGCATGCTGCTATCGTCGCGCTCGAAGAGCACTCCCGTCCGCGAAATTATTCTCTCTCCCGCATGAAAGACACGATCGCCATGTCTCTCACGCTATTTTTAGATTTTTTTTTCAATTAGACGAACGAGTGGAAGAGAGATGAGTTGGTTGAAGCTATTTTTAGATTTTTTTCAATTTGACGTGCATGGTACGTGGCCAGCAAATCAAACGAAGGGGACAAAGCTGCTACTGGCCGGCAAATCTTCTGTCCAAACGGAGCGTCGTGGTGCGAGAAGGCCAGCAGTTGCGGCGTTGGGAGAGAAAAACACACGCTGATTCTGGATCGGTACTAGTGGGCCTACTTTTTTTTATTTTTACCAAGTTGGAATAAGGAGTTGTTGGAGAGAGGTCTCTTTTTCACTTGCCAAATAAAATAGCAACTTGCTAAAACTCAAAATATATCAAGTGATTTTTACTAAATTGTTGGAGATGCTCTTACAAGCAAAACATTTATCACAAGTGTCACTGAGTTTTGCATGTAAAAACATACAAAAATGAGTTAATTTAATAATTACTACATACAAACTCTACGAACCATTATGCAATCTGTACTATATAGAATGATATAATGTCATGTTAACAAAAAAATTACAAATCATAACTTACTTTAAGTATTTTTTTAAAAAAATATATAACAACTAGAAAGCACGTCTGTGCCGCAAGGACATATCAATATATCATCGAAGGTTCATCGTTGCTATTTTAGTTACACGTCGCGCTAATCTCCATCTGCACAGCCCCTCTCTACTCTACTACCCTTACAATATAATCTCTGGGAAAATCATCTACAAACTACAGTATCCAACAACAAAAGTGAAAGAAAAATTGAAAATACGATATAAAAAGAACATTTATTTGATCACGTACGCAGGAATGTTTTCTTTCGCTGATCGATCGATGGATGTGCGGATATATACAATGGTCTCCGATCCTGTCAATGTGAAATGAATCGTTGCAGATCGACCAGCAATCCAGCATGGCGGTGATGTACGTCCCGGCTCCCTCTGTTCCTGGCCAAGGCGACCAGCTCCTTGCACGATCCCACGGAGAACGACGTCCACGGCCTCTAAAAATATTGTTGCTTCTAAAAAAGAAAATATCTAGTTTTAATGAATATTAATGTATTTTATAGTACAAATATTATTTTATAGTAGAGTATAGATATAAAAAAAGTAGTACACATCTTAAAACAATGGATTTAAAGTTTGTCCTAAGTCAAATTGTCCATCATATATTTTTTTAAATAAACTAAATGCCTAAATAGATACATTACTATAATATATATTTTCATAATTTACATCCTTAATATAGTAGGCGTTAATACTTCTCTAACAAACTTGGTCAAAGGTAATATAATTTAACTTATAAGAAACTTATAATTTGCTATATTTTAGGATTAAACTAGTAAAATAGGCTAATTAATTATAATATGTCTCTTATTTGGAGACCATGAAAAAATCTAAAATGGCATCTATTTCCGCACAGAGGAAGTATAATTTATGGTGGACAATTGGCATGGCGAACTACTCCCTCCATCTTAAAAAGAGTGAAATTCTTGCTTTTGAAGGAGTCAATTTTTTTTAATTGGCCAAGTATATAAAAAATTGCTAACATGATTAGATTAAGCATGGAATATATTTCATAATAAACCTATTTAGATAGAGATAAAAAAGTTGACACTATTTTTTTTATAAAGTTAGAAATCTAGAATTGCACTCTTTTGGATGGAGGGAATAAGTGATGGCACGGCCCCTGCGGTCATGGTGTCTTAAGCAGCTTATAATAGAAAAAAAACAATGGATCTTTTCGTAATGAAAAAAAACCAAAACATGACTAATATAATATATGGTCAATAATGTATGCATGCCTTTCGAAAAGTATCATAATAAGACTCCACTTGGATTCCTAGAATGGAAGTCATTGTAATAATTGAGATATAGAGTTATAGTTGGAGAGTACAAATATAGCATAGTGATCTAGAATCCATTTCCTTCTCACGCCCTATGAATTTGAAATAGACTTATATGTGAACTTTGAAAAGTTGTGGAATCTCAAATTCCAAGCCTAATCTATTAAGTAGATTCCAATTCCTCTAAAGTGAAGGGATTCAAATGGGTCTTAGCATAATTTGTTTGCACCTCATTGTAGACATGTTCCTCGGCCGATGCCATATCAATAGCTCCCACCCAGAGGTAAACCTTCTTCACACTGGGTTCAACCCTCAGTATATTCTCTAAGATCAGGTTTAAACATCATATATGTGTATAGAAGAGCAGTAGTAAATCGGACCAAAAGTTGGCATACAAATTAAAGAGTTGTTTGTGTCCCCTTTCTAAGGCGTGAGAGGTTGTAACACCCAAGAAGTAAAGGTATTGTTTTCTTGGCTAGTTGTGGTGCTTCATGTTGATTGATCAGTTTTCCAAAGTTGTTATCGCGCTTTAGGAAGAGCAAAACACCAATTGTGTACTCACCTTACTTTTATTTTTGCAAATAGAAATGTAAAAAAATACTAATTTTAAAGTTTTGTGGTTATGAGCTGAACCAAATTATATTTGGGTTGAAATGTCTAAACCACCACCTAACTGGAAGATCAACTAGGCCACAATTAGGCCCAGCAGCCCATATACTGTTCATGTGGTACTGTAGCACTATGCTACAGTGCCGACATCCCCTTTGGCATCAAAAACCCTCGAGTTCCCCCCCACCCCAAGTGGCGGAGCTCTATGGTGGCAAGGTGTGGCACTCGCCATACCTTGAATTTTGAAAATTTTTAAACCCCATATACTTTATACTATATATAGATACAAGACATGAATGACAATGACTCAGGTGGCAACGAGAGGACACGATATGGTGGTCATGTCTCATGTGGATATTATTAGGACATTCGATCTGTTGGGCTTCTCACGTATATATGTATATATCGGACTTATAGTTGGCCTGTTGCCTGAGTCACCGAGAGTCTCGTTCGCAATCTGCTCAGACGATTCCTATTCGTGTCTCCGTGCGCGCACTGCGCCGCCACTCGATCTAACTCTGCCTCCGGCTTAAGTGCTTAACGATCAGATCAGACTTAACGATGTACCCAGAAGGAAAAAAATAAGGGCAATGCCAAAACTAGAGGTCCTTCTAACTTTCTATTTATTTGAAATAGTTTTAATATATAGTAGATGACGATCATAAAATACATATATATTGTGTATAAACCAATGATAAATCTTTGATATTTATGTTATCTATTTCACCACACCTTAATTTTGTTCCGTCCTCCGCCCCACCGCGCCACCACCCCCCCCCCCGCGCAGCCACCCCTCCATGTTTAGTTTTGGATGTCACCACCTCATATTCACACGAGAAGAGAGGACAAGAGAGGATCAAGGAAAGGGAGGATGAGGGGGAGGGCTTGATCGTTATTCGTTGTTGTGTCTCTTCCTCATCTGGCATCTCCTTGTTCTAGTCCTCTCGATCTCATACCTTTCCTCATTGTTCGGGCTGATGATGATGCGTTGAACGTAGATTGAGTCGACGAAAGGTGCAACAATGTGGATCGCCATAAGGGAGAAGGGGAACGGGAGGTCAATTGGTGCATATCTCCATCATATTTGCTGTTGGGGGTAAGATTTATGTTTTACCCACCATTTTGATTAGGGTTTACTGAATTTGATGGATTAGTGAACAGGGTTAAGGGTCCTAATATGTAATTGAACTCTACTGTAAATGTGTTGTTCTTGTTTATGTGCTGTTATGGCTACTTTTATGTGCTAAAATTCATAGAAAAATTATATTCAAGTATTAGACTTCATTACCTTTCTTTTGGCATAAATATCACATTTATGGCCCTTATGGTTTAGGAGAAATTTATGTTGTTTGATGAAACAATTGTGCAGTCAAAATTCTGGACTGTTTTAGATGCACTCAGTTTTATGTTATCTTAAGTATTGAATCTCGTGGAATGATCTATTTTCATATTGGTAAATTTTACATTTTTTTGGACGAGTATAATTGCAGTCATGTATTCTGAAAGTCTGTTGTCCTGTTTGAGTTATCAGAAAAGTGTAGTTAAAATTAGAGATTGTTTAAATGCTAGATTTTTTTATACAAAGTTTGTAGATAATGGTGGTTTGTATCTTTTATAATGGTTTGGTAATTTTTGTGCAAGTAATTTATCCTCAGTGAAATTGTAAAGTAAGGTTCCTGCCGTTGGTTGAATGTGGTGTTGCTAGTTTGGGGAAAACTGTAGTGCGAGCAGTAGAAACGATGTACGTGTCATTTCTGAATATTTGTATGGGTTTATTTTTTGAGGTGATGATGTTTGAACAGGTGGTGTGCCTTTGGATCATTCTTATAAGCTCACCTTTTGCATCATCGTCTTGAGGCAAGTAAACGTAGCGGTGGTTGCAACAACTTGACTTGTTATTTATTCTACCTACACTTTGTCATAACATAATTGAACCGAGATGATATATCTATTATGAATTAACTTATCCTTAAAAGTAATGTATGTTATGATCATAATTGTTGGATCTCATTTGTTTATCAATCGAAAGGTTAGTGTTTTATTATGGTAGAGGTGTATAACACATATGTGGTAAGTATTTATCTATTATCGAAAGATAAGTGGTATGTTTTATGGTTGTGGAGGTATATGACCAATGTGGTAAGTATTCTTGCTGTTGCATCATCATATTGCATCATGTGAATTTTTGTCAAGAGTATGTGCATCAAGCCAGGTCAGTGAGAAAGTCATATAAACTATTCCGGAGTGCTCTTTAAGCTAGATCGATGAGAAAGTTATATGGCTATTTCGGAGTGCTCTTGTGGATTATGTAATTGACCTATGGTCACGACCATACCAGTACAACATCGTATGTTGCCCGAGGGGTACGATGCAGCTCTATATCTTGTTGGCTATGCAGGCAGAAGACATGCATATGCATTGTATTGCACTTTTAAGGTTTATATGTATTAAAGTTATGTTGGCATGAAGTGGAGATGAGAAGTATAGGTTTTATTATGAGGAGCATTACTTTATTCATATGTGGAGGTAGTTTATTCATTGTATATCATGTATTTTACTTTTTTATGGAAATTGGCTAGATATCTTGTATAATGTTGGCATCTTCTTTATGGCTATATCATTGGATAAATAAATTTATTATTAACTGTTAATTTTACATGTTACATTCTTCTATGATTAAATCGATGTTTAATTAAATTTTAGTTTGCTTGTTGTGTAATAAAAGTAGTTTATCTTCATGGTGATCCCTCATGGTTTAATAAAAATATTTAAATTAGAGTTTTACTTAACTACAATTTTGGTAACCTTATACCTTTTGCGCTATACTTTGGTGTTAGGGTTTTTGTTGCCGAATTTTACACTCAGGCATGAGGGAAGGGATGTTAGTAATATTTTAGGCTTTTGTGACGTCTGGGGTGTTACAGAGATAGAATCACATCTACCAAAAAACTTTGTTGATCTTTGGACTAGTGAGTTACTGTATGAACTCATGCAAGGACGTTTCCATCTCTTGGGAAATTTACTTGGGATAATTGGCTAGAAGGCCTCAGAATCTAAAGTGTTTAGATATTGGGCCTCTTTTATTTTGAATTTGGCTGGAAGGCCTTGGAGTAAAAATTCTTTAGCTTTTGGTCCTTCCGTCTGTTTGGAGGCAGTGACGGTGTTAAGTGAGGAGTAAAAGACGATTTTGCCCCTGAGTCACAAAAATGTAAAACAGAATTTCTATTGTTTACAATATTTCCATACCTTTTTCATACGAGTACATATAATTCATACTTTTTGAGGAGCATATATGCATACTTTTTTCTTGAAATAAAGTATCATTATATACCAAGTTTCATATGTGAGTATGCATATACTTTTTTTAGAAACAATATAGTATTTATACATACTTACTGGAATGAAGTATATATTCATACTTTTTTATGAGTATATACGCTTACTTTTTCAACAAATTATGAGTACATGATTACACATAAATTTTTGAACCAAAGTTAAGAACTCATTTGTATTCTGTACAAACATAATCGATCGGAAAAACAAATGTAGCACCCGCCGTTCCTGGGATTTGCATGTGCTAGTCGTGAGCAACAACTCATTTCCTGGGATTTGTGTGTACGCATACATCCACATCCCAAGCTCGACGCACTGGCCGAACCAGCATCGTCGTCGACTGGATCTGCTCGCCGGCGTCGCGCCATGGCCGGGGCTTGAGCGGGTGCACCACGCTGCTTGAAGGAGGTTCCACGCCTGGCTGCTCGCAGGACAAAGGGCAAGTTTGGGCGACGGGCTCCTCCGTGGACTCCTCATGGCCGACAGCCTCCATGTTGGACGGATGCCCGCCGGGCTAGGGGCCAAGGCCGCTGGAGCCGCCGGAGCCCCGTCCTGGCCGCCCCAGACCGTCTCCCTCCCTGGCCCTGGCCGCGCGCGCGCCTCGACGAGGGCCGCGGCGCCCACTGGCCGCCGGCGCCCGACGAGCTGGGGAAGAGAAGGGCGAGGCGCTTTATGGAGCAGGGGCGGCGGATCCAGACTTGGGGGCGCCGGATCTGTAGGTGGTGGCGCCGGGGGCGGCCCCAGCTCGCCGGCGTGGTCTGTGGCAGGGGCGCCGTCGCCCATGGCCGCGCGGTCCTTTTTTTTCGCGTACGTGAAGTTGAAAACTGGTAGCGGCTTCTGCGGTTCTGCCCATGAAGTGGAGATGAAGGAAGGGCAAAATCGTCTTTTTTTCTCGACACATAGTGCAAAATCTAACCGAATACGCTAACGGACTGGACGGAAGGCCCAAATCTAAAGAATTTTTACTCCGAGGCCTTCCAGCCAAATTCGAAAAAAAGAGGTCCAATACCTAAACACTTTAGATTCTGAGGCCTTCTAGCCAATTCTACTTTCACGCATCTCTGTGTTAAATTATGTCTAGGATACGGGGCCTTACTTGATGGACTTTTTCTAAAACTAAAAAATTCCTTAGAAACGGACGGAAAGGAGTACTATATATATGAGCATTTTCTCTAATTTAATTTTATCATTGTAATTTAGTGTAAAGAGTGATGCAGTTTGGGGATGCCAACTGAGTGCCAGGGCCAGTGAGAACAATCCGATTGCTATCTACTCCTTCTGTCCCTAAAAAACTGTCGCTTACACTTTCCAATAAACAATCTTGATTAATTATATATTAAAAATATAAGTATTTATGGTACATAGTTGGTATCATTAGAATTATTTTTAAATATAGTTTTTAATAAATTTATTTAGAGATATAAATATTGTACATATTTTTTATAAATCAAGTCAAACGTATGGCACGCACACCAACAACAATAAGCTTTTAGGCCAGTCTTAATGGCTAGTTTTATTGCACAGTTTCACATACTATTTAAAGCTTTCAAATTTTGATACGAAACAACTCACTCCCTGAATGCATACTTTCATTGCACAGTTTCACATACTATTTAAAACTTCTATGGGTCCACCGTTGTCTCTCTCTCCCCTCTTCCATTAATGACTTTCCTCCATGCATGCGGATGAAATGAAATAACACTCTCAATGGGGGTTCACACACTTTTCAATGTTTTGGAAACACCGCTATATAGTTTCACCATGGTGAAACGAATTTCTTCTCTCTCCTCCCAATTTCATGCAATTTCATGCAAATGCTGACATGACAGTCTATTTAATGTGCATGACATTCCCGTGAAACCTCTATTGAGACTGGCCTTAGAGACGAAGGCAGTAGCCAACTTCTTTTCTTCTTCTTTTCTCTTTTTGCCTTCCAAAAAAATTAGAGACGTTTTAGGATGGGACACAATTACCATAACAAGAGCAAAAATAGAAACATACTCCGATCCTATTCTAGTAATCTCTCGTCTCTTGTGCAGTTGTGCTCCTCTTCCTAGGCCTGTTCCTCTTTCTAGGCCTGGATCAGCACACTACAGGCTAGGTGGCTAGTATACACAGTGAAGAGTGGTGTAGCTCCTACACCTGCACCCAAAATGACATCTATAATGAAACAACGTTTAAATGCTAAAACAGAGGGAGCACGTGCTTAATTAGTGAGAGTCAGCGCCCGGGCAGGTTTTTTTTTCGACGACAGGCAGGTGTTTTGGTTGCGTGGTTCGATCAAGCCCAATCATGTCTGATGGTTGTGGTTGAGAATTAAAGAGCTGGGTTCTCTATCAGGCGGTTGCTGTGCCCATGCTGATTATCATGGCTTCCTTTGCCAAAAATGGTTAGTTTATTTATATGGTAGTAGTACCACTTCTAAAACTGTTTAAAACACACTGTGGTCCAGGTAACCACGGTGGAGGATACTCAATCCAGGTAAGAGGTAACCACTGTGGTAGAGTTTTTTTTTTCTTTTTTTTTGGAGAAATCGTGGTAGAGCTAGTTAAACCCTCTCTACTATGTTGCGGAGGATACTCAATCCTCGCTGCTTAGAGCATCTCCAAGAGCTCCCAAAAACAACTTGGTATTCTATAATTTTTGGCAAAAACACAAATTTTGTTCTCCAACAGCTCCCAATACCAACTTGATAAAATACCAACTGCGGAAAAAACACCCTCCGCGCGCATCGCTGCTCGCACCGCCGCTGGCCCGCAGATCGCGCGCTGCTCGCACCGCCGCTGGCCCGCTGGCCGCTCGCGCGCTGCTCGCTGGCCGCTCGCGGGCCGCTCGCCGGCCGCTAGCGCTCCGCTCGCCGGTCGCTCGCCTGCTGCTCGCGCCGTTGTATACTTCGAGGTCGAGTACCTACGGTGCTCAATATTTTGATGGGAAATACTTAAAAGTTTCGTTTTTTCGTTACGATCGCGTAGGATCAAACCTCATCCGATTTGGCGCAGCCGTTGTCGAGAAATCGCCGGTCAAAGGCGCCGCGCGGCTCCGTAGGGACTAATCCTATGATAGATTTTCTTTTGCGGACTTTTCTGAAAAAGTACCAGACACAAAGAATTATAAATATGCCCTTGGTTGATTTTGGGAAAGTTTGTGGACTAAATTGCAAAGTGGTTATCACGGGATTTACCAAGTGAGTTTAGGGAGTTGTTGGAGATGCACCTTTTTTCACTTGGAAAATAAAATACAAAGTTGCTATAACATGAGATTTACCAAGTGAGTTTTTGGGAGCTCTTGGAGATGCTCTTAGTGCTTACCTGGACCAACAACATCAAAGACCCGGGAAGAGTACCTCTATCTTGTTTTCCAAATAAATTTTGCACAAAGTTTGATGAAGCGCAATCATGCCCGAAATTAAGTACGCTTCCAACAAAGCACTGCATGCGTACAGCCTCTATCTAGCATTTTACAAAATTATTAATCAAAAGGCGCAGCAGGCAGCACCAACTGGCTCTTTATCAATCACATTTGTTCTTCTCGATCTGCTTCCTGCCAAAATCTTAAGTCCATCTCCATATTCCCCATTATTCCCAATTCCCAAGGGGATCTCATGGCATTACTCAAAAAAAAAAGGGGGATCTCATGGCTCCCCATTATTCCCAATTCCCAAGGAGATCAAGTGCGTATTTCGAGTTGGAAAGCATACGCGGCCGTGTATTCTTAGCTAGTCCCTAAAACTTTTGCATTTTTTTTTCTCAACCGTACCATGAGAAGAAGATCGTTAAGGGCAGTCCCAATGCAAGACTCTATCGTAGAGTCTAAAACTATTTATTACCCTCTTATTTATTATATTTTGCTGATGTGGCGGTATATTTACCTTGAAGATTGTGGAATTGGAGTCTAAATAAGACTTGGAGTCTTAATTTTTCTGCCTCTCTCTTCAATAAATATACCGACATATCAGCAAAACACAATAAATAAGAGGGTAATAAATGCTCTTAGACTTTATGATAGAGTCTGCACTGTGAATGCCCTAAAAGTTACAAAGCAACGGTAATCGAAGGGTTACCGCAAGGACAAAAGAACCCCAGAAAAAGTTTCAAGGCAATGAAAATGCGGCAGTGATTTGGAGGTGAATTGAACAACGAAGGAGCAAGTAATTTGTAGGTAGTCTCGTTTGATATCAACGGTCAAAAACACTACCGGGTCAACCTAATAAAACCCAGCAGCGTGATGGTTTCATGTCGTTGTAGGGTGAACAAACAAACTGAAACTAACATATCAATCACTGCTAGTTGGGAATTTGAGCTGATAGTGACACCCCAACTATAGTTGCAAGCTAGAGCCATCATTGCACCAATAGTGACGTATGTCTTCACAATTTAAAAGGATCCACAATCATTGATTGGATTATGCTTTACGACCCGACAGTGAAGTGTAGTCATTGCGGGCTCTAGCACAGTTGAACGTGATTGTCTACTTTGGCATATATATAGTTATAAAGGTTCCTGCATACCGGTGACACGTGGAGGACGATCCGATAGCAGAGGAGGCGGTGAGGCAGCGGCGGTACCCTAGTCTGTTGAAAGTCCCTAGTTTGGTTTTGGCTAATTGATGAAATCTAGGACTAACCTTGTTTATCTAAGTGGTTGATTTAGAGAAAGGTTGTCCACATGATGAGCTTATTGCATATGAAGCATGACACATGTCATGTGATCAAAGATGAAGATCAATACGATGCTTGCCTCCATGGACCGGTGTTGAAGGTGACGGGCTAGTCAAGGCGTGGGAGTGAAGGACCATGCAATGATGAAGCTCGGGCAAGACTAGGCGTCGATGAACCGATGCACGGTGAAGAGCAAGTGAAGTCGAGATCGATGGATCGAGACGGTCACATGATGGTGTGAAGCGTTCATATCATTTGGAGGAACAAAATGGGCTCAAGGCAAAGGTATTACCGATAGGGCCATTTTGTTTTGCACTCAAGACACCATAGAGGGTGTGAGTGGTTTAGGATCGATAGCCGCACTATTAAGAGGGGAAGTCTTATCGGCTATTCGGCGCACGGGTGCCACTCGGTGAATTCATGAAGTGCATTGCATGTAGAACCTAGTGAGCAAAGCCATTGCCTTGTTTCTTGAGAGAAAAACCAACCCTTGTGCTCATGGTGTGATCGACAAGTGGAGGTTGGTGCATGAAGGCAAGTGGCGTGACTTGGATCGACGACACGGCGACAAAATGACGAGGACAGCGCCAAGTCTCTGGCGTCGGACGCGGCCGACGGGGGGCGTCGGACGCGCGGCAGTGCGCCGGACGCGGTCCAGTAGCACCCCCAGCCGGCCGGCCCGGCGGACGCTGGCGTCGGACGCAGTGTGCTGGCGTCGGACGCCGGCTGCCGTGCGTCCGGCGGGATCGAACTTGGCTCGGGCTGGCCCAGGTCAACAGCGGCGGACGCGGCTGGCGGTCGGGCGACGGACGCGGTACGGGCGTTGTACGGCGTCCGGCGCTGCGCTGGTGGCTGCTGGGCCAGCTGGCGCTTGGACGGCGACGGACACGTGACGGACGCGTCCGACGGGCCGTCGGACGCGGTCCAGAAAGTTCTTTTGCGCGGTTGGCCGACGGACGCGGGCGCCGGACGCGTGTTGGCATGCGCCGGACGCCGCGCCGGACGCCGACGTGGCGGCACGCGGTTGAACGCGGCGCCAACGGTCGGCTGAGCGGTGCGCGCGTGAGGAGGCGATGGACGCATCCGGCGGCCTGCGGCGGACGCGTCCGACGCAGTGGTTTTGTGCCCCCGTGGGGGTAACGGCTAGTTGAATGTGTTGGGCTTATAAATAAGGGGTGGCCGGGGCTTGGCTCCTCTCTTGGCTCCCCAACTCTTTCATTCATACTTGTGAGCAGAAAAACTCTCTCCCACTCTTCTCCCTTGCTTGGTTGATCATCCTAAGAGAGATTGAGTGAATCACCTAGTGCATTGCATTGCTTGAGGGCATCTAGTGGCACTTGTGGGTAGTTTCACCGGTGGATTTCTTGTTACTATTGGAGAGTACCGCTCCTAGCCGGCTTGGAGATTGTTGGAAGCGTTGACAAGAGAAGGTGTTTGTTCTTGGCCACCTCCGGTTGATTTGTGAGAGGTTTGAGCTCAACTCGTGGGGATCATGAAGAGCATCCTAGTGGATTGCACGTGTTGTTGAGTACCTCGCTTGAGAGTGGTGTCTTGCGGTGCCTTGCGGGGCGAGCCTTGAGGGGCTAGTGACTTGACGGTCACACCGAAGAACCATCTAGGTCTTGGTCGACACAACCGGTGACTAGCTTGGCGGTGCCCAAGTGAACACCGGGTGAACAAAAACAATTGTGTTCATCTTGTTCCCGGTGATTGGTCGTCATCGATTGTGTGTTGCCGATTGATTGATTGATTATCTCCTTGGTGATTGGCAACCTCCACTCGACACGCCGGTATAACAAGCTCCTTCCCTCTCTTCATTACTTTCCTAGTTTGGTTCACCGAGAGCCTTACTTGTGTAGCGCTATCTCAGCCTTTCGGTTGTTTGTGTGATCACTTGATCAATCCACTAAAATTGTTTGGATAGGAGGCTTGCAACACCTAGTAGGCTAAGCATAACTTGCTTTTCACCGTTTGTGTATCTAACGAAGTTTGCTTAGTGAGTTTGTAGAAATTTTTATAGGCTATTCACCTTACAAGTGGTATCGGAGCCGAGGTCACCGTTTTTGTGCAAGGCTTAACATCCTATGGTGTTAGTGATGGCTCAAATTGTGTTCAACCATGTTGGGGCAAACCGCCTATGTTTGATGGAGTTAGTTCATTTGATCATTGGAAGAGAAAGATGATCATGTATCTTGGTTCAATTTAAGAGAGAGTCTTGCAAGTCACCGAGCATGACTATGTTATTCTTGATAATGATCATCTCACCGACGAAGATAGAGCCAACATTACATGCAATAGAATGGCTCTCAACACTTTATACAATGGTCTTGATACAAAAGTGTTTGAGGGAATCAATGACTTGGATAGTGCAAATGAATGTGGACAAGGTTGAGTGAAACCTATGAGGGCACCAAGATTGTGAAGAGTGCCAAGCTATATGGGCTCAAGAGTGAGTTCGAGAACTTCAAGAAGAAAGAGGATGAAACAATCATTGAAATGTTTTATCGCTTGCAAGTGATTGTGAATGATCTCAAGAGATTGGGGCACAAGACAAAAGATGAAGACTTTTGTCACAAGTTCTTGTTGTGTTTGCCAAAGAGCTTCAAGATGTTGAAGATGATGCTACAAAGAGATGGGCTTGAGGCAATGAAGCCAAATGATTTGCTTGGTGAAGTCTTGACATGTGACAAGTATGATCAAGATGATGATAAGGAGAAGGTGGAAGAAGAGAAGAAGAAGAAGACCGTGGCATTCCAAGCCACCTCCTCCAAGGGCAAAGCACCAATGTTTGAAGAAGAAGAAAACAATAATGAAGATGGTGACTTTGAGATTGATGATGAGGCACTTGCTCTTGTGGTGAAGAAGATGGGTCACATGTTCATCAAGAGAAGAGGCTTCAAGAAGAGAAATGACAACTTCAAGAGGCAAGAGCAACCAAGAAAGTGTTTCAATTGTGATAGCACCGAGCATCTTCAAGCCGAATGCCCATATGAGAAGAAGAAGAAGAACTACAACAAGGGCAAGATTGACAAGAAGAAGCATGAGGCCAAGATGACACTCAAGAAGGGCAAGAACGGTGCATTTGTGGTCACTTGGGAGAGTGACAATGATGATGAAGATGAAGATTCATGCAACAAGGCTTTGGCTTCCATCGCCATCAACAAGAAGTCTTCATTATTTTCTTCGTCACCATCGTGCTTCATGGCCAAGGAAACCAAGGTACAATATGATGATAGTGATCATGATAGTGAGATGGAAATATGCTCACAATAATGATAATGATGATGATGATGATGAACCTTCTAAGGATCAATTATATGACTTGATGCAAGAAACTAGAGATATAGCTATTGCCAAGGAAAAGGAGTGCAAGGAGCTTTCAATGAAAGTAGCAATACTTGAGAAAGCCCTAGGTGAGCTTAAAACCACTCATGAGTGTCTAGTGGAAGGCCATGATAAACTTGGCGATACTCATTCTAAGTTTGAAAAGGCTCACTCATTGCTTCTTGAGCAACAAGCAAAGAAAGTGGTGGTTGCATCATGTGATATAGGTCTTACTTGTGACATCATTGATGATTCTTGTGCCACAGTGAAAGGCGTCATAAGATTGCACCCATGTTCGGCCCATCATGCACGGTGGTGGCCGATGCTCAGTGGCCACCTAGCTTTCGTCGACACTGATCATGGAGCGAGGCCGACCGGACAGCCATCTCAGGACACGAAAAACTAAAAATCGAGAACTGAACCGAAGTAATCGAGAATGGAACTGAAATAACCAAACCGATCGCTTTCAGTTTCCAATTCGGTTCTAGGATTTCAGGAACTGAATAACCTGGGTTAATTCGTTCTAGATCTTGGTTAACCAAAAAGACCCATAGGAACCGAATACTACCAAAGTGGCCCATTAGCACAAGCAACCTAAGCCCACAAAGCACATAAGTATCAAGGACTCCACTCAGTATTGTCAACCCTAACCGTCGCCCGTTCCACCCGTGAGGCCGACGTCGTGATGACCGTGACTCACTGCCTCCTCACTTCTTCACTCAGTCCGCCTCCTTTCCCCTCCCCTGCTTCCTCCTCTGAGATCCACCAACCACCGGCGATATCTCCTTCCCTAGTCTCGCCCCTTTAGATCAACTGACAAAGTACAGGGGCGAGTGGGCGGGCGGCGCCGCAAGAGGCGCGCGGCATCCTGCGGCGCAGCGGCAGACCTGCCCACCTCGACGCGGGCGGCGCGGCTAGAGGCGTGCGATCTCCTGCGGCACAGCGGTGGCCCTACCCCCCTCGACGCGGGCAGCACGGCCAGAGGCACGCGGACTCCTGTGGTGGCCCTACCCCCTCGACGCGCGCGATGGCGGCACCGTAGCAGCACGGCCTCCTACCGCGGCTCCGCTAGCGGTAGCTCGATTCGCGAGCAGAATGGAGGTCTCCGAAAGCTGCCATTTTTGCTTTTCCTCTCTTTTTTTCTGCTTGATATGGAAGCTTGGTTAATTCAAAAGGAAAAGATTCTCCGTCATATCAAAATGCCGACACATGCATGGAGTACTAAATATAGATAAAATTAAAAACTAATTGCACAGTTTGATGGTACTTTGCGAGACGAACATTTTGAACTTAATTAGTTAATGTTTGGACAATTTTTATCAAATACAAACAAAATGCTACAGTGATGTTACAGTGTTTTTCCCAACTTTACATACCCCAATTTGGGACAACTAAACAAGGTCTAGAACTGGAACCGTAAACCGAACTAGCGGAACTTGAATTTACTCGGTTCTCGTTTTTGGAAAGAACCGAACGGTTCCAAACCGAACTTATGTAGGATTCGAGGAAGGCTGACGGCCATCCATTCATCACTATTAGCGAACTCCTTATGTAGGATTCGAGGAAGGCTGACGGCCATCCATTCACCACTATTAGCGAACTCGGGTTCAGACAAGTCGAGAGCCTCGATCAAATCTATGATGTTTCTTAATTTTTCACGGACGACACGGCCCGACGACACTGAATCCAAGGTTCGGACTAATAAAGGACGATGTCTTCGAGAGGTTGATTTCTTCGAGGCTTTCGCCAACTCAGGCCTTGTTTAGATTCCAGATTTTACTCCCAAATTCCACTATGCAGAATTCCTATTCCCCATCACATCAAAATGTTTACATATGCATGGAGTACTAAATGTAGATGAAATCAAAAACTAATTGCACAGTTTTATTGTACTTTGCGAGACGAACATTTTGAGACTAATTAATCAAGATTTGGACAAATATTACCACAAAACAACGAAATTGCTACAGTGCTCACGGGAGCACTGTGCAAACTTCGTTCACCCCGAATCGGGGATCTAAACGAGGCCTCAGTCCTGACCTAGTATTGCATCGGTCTTCACACAGTGCAGTTCTCTCACTCTCCATCATGCATGCAATCATTACAGCGCAGACATCCAAGGTTATAGGATTAAATGATTTATATGAGGTTTTTTTAGAAAAGGATATTCGAGGCTGATTTCATCAAGGTTTTCGCCACCTCACTCCTGGCGTAGTATTCATTGTTTTTTGTTAGGGATATTATAACAAACTATGAAAACCCCACGCATTGCTAATAAAATTATACTATTTATGTTTACTAATATGATTCAATAAAAATCATAATACATGTTAGTGAATGGTTTTTAGTAAATGATGTCATTTGCTAATGTGTAAATAACTTGAATGAAACATAATGACATGTGTTAGTTGGATGTGTTAGTGGATGATGACTTGGACACTTTGCATAGCAAGATAAAATGCGCTAGTGGGATGTTGAGTGGATGCTAATGTTGACACTTTGCGTGATAAGAGAAATAGCTAGTGGGGTTTATCTTTATAAGACATATAGATTCATCTATGTATTTTTTTTTCCTTAAAAAGACAGCTACGACAATAGAAAAGCAATTCTCCTGAAACCAGGAGCCAAAATCTACTTATTATTCAGGTGACGTGTTAATGTTTTGATCTGCATTTTCTTTATGTGAATTTAGATCCGGTGGATCTTCATCCGATAGTTTAGTGCATCTCTACCAGTTTTCCAATAACACTGATCCTATAAAACTATAATATTGGAGGAGATGGGACAAATTTGCTGCTCCAGCAGCTTCCCAATATGGCCCTCTTTTTTTGGTGGCCGACAAAAAAAACAACCCATCTTCCCTCAAATAAACGGGGAGTCGCATCTCCCTCAATCTAGTGGGGCCCACCGTAACTGCCATCTTCTACCTCTGCATCCGCCGATGAGCCATGGCCACAGTGTACCTCTTCCCTGAGAACATTCCCGCCGCATCTCACCGGACTCACGCGCATCATAGGCTGGCCGTTGTGGATTCGGGGAAGAAGAGGAGCAGGGTGCCATGGCATCACAGATCTGGAGGAGAAGAGCAGGGGCACCATGGCCGGTTGACCGGTTGAGCTCGCCAAGGCTGCTGTCTCGCTTGCTCGATGAAGCTTGTCTCGCTGGCCGGGGCTGGTGTGGGCACTACCGGAGATGGGCGCGGTGGACGTTGTGGCCGGGGAAGGGGGCGGACGCCCGGCGGAGGCATGGCCACCAGGGCCTCCTGCTTTGGGGCAGCCATGGCCACGGGATCCAGTGGACTCGGTCCGTCTAGGCCACGGTGGGGAGGGGCGGACACGCGATGGAGGCCACAGTGGGAGGCCCGGGCGCACGGTGGAGGCCATGGTGGGGAGTGGCGGGCGCGGTGTGGATTTCACGGTCGGGAAAGTCGGGTGGCGGTGTCGGATGCGGGAGAAGCTGGACCTGGTCTAGAGAAAAAAAATAAAAATAAAAAAAATATAACTAACAGGTGGGTCTCACGTCACATCTCTCCAATATCCCGATACTAGTTTATTGGGGGAGTTTTATTAGTAAGCTGCTGGAGATGCTCTTAGAGTCGTTGGCTGAATAGATGTTATTTTTCAGACACCTAAAAAATAGCAAATCCTATAGAAAAACTGAACCTCCATCTATATATACCCGAAGGCTGTCGGGTCTTAAAATCGATAGAGGCGATCATGGATTGCGCGTCCCTGTGCTACTGCTGCCTGCTACTTGGTTTTCTATACCTAACAAAATGTTACATACTAGCATCCGCACGCTCCGGCCATCGAGGCCTACGGCTGCCACCAGGCCCCTCGCAGCTCCCTGTGATTGGCAGCCTCCACCACATGGTCGGCACACTCCCACACCGCTCGCTGCGCAGCCTCTCACGCCGCTACGGCCCCCTCATGCTCCTCAGGTTCGGCGAGGTACCGGTCGTCGTCGTCACCTCCCGCGACGCCGCCAGGGAGGTGATGAAGACGCACGACGCGGTGTTCGCCACGAGGCTGCAGAACACGACGATCAGGACCCTCTCCAAGCAGGGCCAGGGCATCGCGCTCACCCCGTACGGTGACCACTGGCGCCAGGTCCGCAAGATCAGCGTCCAGGAGCTCCTGAGCGCCAGCCGCGTCAAGTCCTTCCGGCCTGTCCGGGAGGAGGAGGCGGCGCGACTCGTCGCGGCCGTCGTCTCGTCGACGACGACGTCAGGATCAGGTACGCTCGTGAATCTCAGCGAGCTGATCACAGCCTACGTGTTGGACACGACGGTGCATGCGGTCCAGGGTTTTTTTTCGGTAGAAAAAAAATTTCGGCTCTTGCCGATAAATACGAAATTTCGGATATTTCGGGAATTTCGGTGGGCACTGTAGCATTTTATTTTTTAAAAAATAATTAATTTTGCGCTAAAAAACAAAAAAATAGTAGTATACCGGTATGTTTTTCGTTTCGGCACTCACCGATAAATACGAAATTTCGGATATTTTGGCGAAATTTCGCTGAAAAAAAAAACCCTGACGCGGTCACGGGGAGACGCCTGGACGATCGTGATGCACTGCTGCGCCTCATCGACGAAACCGTTCGGTTGGCCAGCGGCAGCCTGGCTGACTTGTTCCCGTCGTCGTGGCTTGCTGGCGCTCTAAGCGGGACAACACGTAAGGCGGAGGCATGTCGAGAGAGGTTATTCAGCTTTTCGGATGGTGTGCTAAATGAGCATATGGAGAGAAGAAAGTCACATGGGCAAGAGTTACAGGAAGACCTGATAGATGTCCTCCTGAGGATTCAGAACCAAGGCTCATCTCACATTCTTACTGTGGACACAATAAAAGCCGTCATCTTTGTAAGTTCTTGCATGCAGCTGTGCATATGTGTTTGCATATCTTAAAAACAAAAAAAGACATATATACTCAAGCCAGAGGTATATATATATTAATCTTTTTATTTAAATTTAACTGCTTGCATTGAATCAATATGTAGGATCTTTTCTCAGCGGGGACTGAAACTGCTGCAACAACTCTGCAATGGGCCATGGCAGAGTTGATGAGGAACCCTCATGTGATGTCTAGGGCACAAGCTGAGGTAAGGTCAGTTTTCATGCCCCTCAAGAAGGTCACAGAAGAGGGATTGAGCAAATTAAGCTACCTACACTGGGTCGTCAAAGAAACCCTACGGCTGCACACTCCCGGTCCACTGCTGATACCAAGGGAGTGCATGAAAACATGCAACATCCTAGGCTACGATGTGCCTAAGGGCGCTATGGTGCTCGTGAATGCGTGGGCGATCTCAAGGGACCCGCAATGCTGGGAGAAACCAGAGGAGTTCAGGCCAGAAAGGTTCGAGAGTGACACAAGAGACTTCAAAGGAAATGACTTCGACTTCACACCGTTCGGAGCCGGAAGGCGAATGTGCCCTGGGATGTCATTTGGGGTCAGTAATCTCGAGCTTGGTCTCGCAAACCTTCTGTTCTATTTTGACTGGAGCCTGCCAGACAACATTCGTCCGAGTGAAATGGATATGACTGAATCTATGGGAATCACTGCGAGAAGAAATGGGGACCTGCTGTTAAGAGCTACACTTGTTTGAATTCACTCGAAGTTGTTTGAATTCACTCCAAGTTGTTGTGCCATCCGAATAAGTATAACAAAGCCATTCCCAGCCTATATGTACAATGTATTGTCAGAGAGAACCAGTTGCTTATGGGGAAATGAAAGAAAAAAGGAAAAAGCTCTTTGTCAAACACATGCGACATTAATTTATAAATTTTTGTAACCCTCCCATAGGCAACTTGCACAAATCGCTCTCTCTCTTCTGGTACCGGTCTACGTACGTCCTTGCATTTCCCATCACTCCAAATTTCGAAGCGGGGATAGCCGGTTGGTTACATATGCAAGCCCTGCGTGAACTGATCTGTGTGACAACTACATTGACAGCCTAAAAATAAAATCAGGGGCAGTTAGGCAAAGAATTGATCAGCACATGCCACATGGTTGCTTTTGATCTGTGGTGGGAACGAAATGCATAGGGGGATCAATCTCCTATAGTTGTAGGCACCGTACCGGGTCAACGTCAGGTAGGCTGAAACCCACTGTGATAGGACCCTCAACCGCGACAGCAACACTTGGGCGCAGATAACTAAGCAGCGGAGTGTTAGGATCCTGTATTGGGGAAGGGAAAGAACAGGAGAGAGAGAGAAGATCGATAGAGATATGGCAGAACGAGGCCCTTTTTTGAGAAAACATTACATCAGAGTTGATGTCAGTTTAGTTGTTACGACCCTCTCTCGCAGAACTCTCCCTTCCTTGGCTCTTCTGTTGTCGGACCGTCCACAGTGGCCGTTGTGGGTTCAGCCGGAGACGCCTGTGTAGCTCGCTAGCTGGGCCATAAAACAGAGGCGGCGCCCAACGTTCGTAGTGGCTCCTCTCCGACATGTGATCGTGTGCCCGCAACGAACAAGGCAATTCGGCTTTCTGTCACCGCTCCCAATGATGAAAAAGACCCAGATAGGAGAATCTTCGAGGCGCGGTGTGCTCTGTTAACGTCGGTCGCAGCGGCGATGATCCGGCCACGGGCCACCGGTGTTGCATGGCAAGGAGTGCTCGTTATATCGAGTCTAGAAGGCCCCAGGCTCTAAATCTGATTCCTATGTCGATGAGATGATCGAGATGGAGGACTTGGATGACTTGGAAATCTCTTCACCACAGTTCATCGAGCAAGCATTAGCAGCAGGTTTCAGTGTTCAGCAGCTTGAACAAGCAGAGACAGAGCTTTCATCGCCACATGTAGTACAACTCCATCCAATGATCTTTCACATCACAAAAACCGTTGCTCCATGGCATCTCTAATTGTTCAGGCAATGCTTAAATGATGCAATAAGCCAGCACCGTGGATAGGTGATTTACCGAGGCCTCCTTTATCACCCCCAAGAACATTGGGAGACGAACTGGCTAAGGCCAAAATCAAATCTAAACATAGCGGCGTATTACCAGAAAACTTCGTCGCCGGCGATCGTCGGAGTGACAGCATGCAACTTATTAACCGTAGTTTGAAGGGCCCATCCAAAAATTCAGCGACTTTGAATTCTTCTCGGACGGGGTCCCGCATTTTTTTTTTGTTTGAGAATCACTAGCCCATATATAGGCCAGTCGAAACTAGTACTGGGCCGCATTTGAGACTCAATCCTGCCCACATGTGCTAGTTGGACCCAACAGGTGGCTTCGGCCTACTACAGAAGTCATCATCAGTTGGCTCAGCTGCACTAAACAAAACAAGAAGTTGGCTCAGTTGCAACAGGTGGCCTCGAGGTTACGCATAAAGTAATTCGTTTTAGCTATGAACTATCCATAGATCAGCTGGTCCCCTCAAAAAAAAGGATCCGGCTATATTACGGCCGGCCGTAATATAAACTACTGTACGGCGGTCCATTTTTGGTAAAAAAAGCGAACCCGCTGATCCCCATTTCCGGCAACAGTGTACTCGCGCCCCGCAAACTGTATTTCCCCCCGCCGTCGTGCAACCCCAGCCCAGAAAACTAGCGACAAGCCTAGACAACTTGCTTTTTTCTCTATGAGCAACAGGCCCAGAAAATTTGCTTTTTTTTTTCTCTAAACAGACCACATATTTTGCACATCCATACGTAAAAAAAAGGCAAATAAGACCAAGGAGTATGTACATTCGTAAAAAAAAAAAAAAAAAAAAGGCATTTTTCATAAAAAGCATAACACTACATCTAGTCCCACACATTTGCACATCGTCTTTGTACTAGCTTGCATCTTGCTTCTCTATACATGGCCTTACATTCCTGCATGTTAAAAAAATAATGTGTCAAAAAAATTCATGCTGGTAGGAGATAAAAAAAGGAAGCTTATGTTGCTAGAGCTTCTACTGGTGATGAGCACGCTGCTGCTAGTAACGTTGTAGTGGATTCAATTTTCCTAGGCAATTTAAGTGTTATTCATTAGGCAACATTGTCTTACTAATTAGGCATTTTTTTGTATTCTGAAAAGGCAAGTATGGTGTCTACGTTCATTTGCAACCCATTGTCCAACCCCCAACCCTCAAACACCCTGGTTTATTTGCAAAGATACATATCAAACAAAGGCAAGGTGATGATGTCAATAGCTAGTTTTTATACAAAAGACATACTAGTTCAAGGTTAAACAGAAAGGATCATCATATTATTGCCTGATACATAGAAGATTATTATTGCCTATATTAAATCATATTATTGCCTGATACATAGAAGATTATTGCCTAATTGTTAACATGGACCATCAGTAACGTGATCAGAAAACTGTAGAAATATATTCCTTCATGTTCACTAGATGAATGCCTTGTTCCTCATCAAACTAGGACAGCCCCCAACGATATTTATTCAGAAATGACAATCGATGGACTAACCTGGAGCAGCTGCAGGTGGTACAACCTCTATCCTTGCTGGATCAGAGAAATGAGTCTCATGACGAAGTAGAAGTGGAAACAAGATCCTGCTCACCTCGCCACAAGTATAACCTCCATTCCAAGCCAAGGAAGAAAATTTAGATTTGTGTGCGAATCAAAAAACATTCATTCATTCAGGTGGAGTAGGACTACTCACTGTGAGGAGGCTGGAGGCGAACTAGTTGGCCGCTCCAATTGTCACCACGGTGACCAGGTGCCTCAGCGGCAAGACGATCGTGAACTGCAGGGACAGGCAGCAGAATGCCCAAGTTCAAAGCTGTGAACGGCAAGAAGCTGCATTTTCTTAGGCAATTTAAGAGTCATTCATTAGCAACAATGTTTTCTTAAATAGGCAATTTTTATATTATGAAAAAGCAAGTATAGCGTCTGTGTTCGTTTGCAACCCACGGACCCCAGATGACTCACTCATTGATCAAGTTTCCAGTTCAATATGGCAGTTGTAGGTTTAATAAGCAAACAAATGAAGATAGTAGTAGTCAAGAAATGAGCAAAAAATAGAAGATAATAGCAATCTTCAGTTTCAGTTCTGGCAAAACATTCTGGGAACTGGTGACAAAAACAGATAGTGATCATATTGCAAGCAACAACGAAAAACTCAACTTTATGTGGTAGTTGATAACCAAACAAAGGGTGATCAACATATTAATTTCCTGGTTCAGTCCTACCACATAATAATAGTAGCTTAAGTAATAGGAGCACTAGTCCATAAAACGACAGCAACTGCTTCTTACTGAAACCTGAAATTCCTAAAGGCATGTGATCAGCATATTGAGTTCCTACTACAACCTGAAAATGTAGGGCACTGTGTTGGGTTCAAGAGGCATCTCTCACTCGCGGTCAGTCAGGTTCAAGAGGCATCTCTCACTCACGGTCAGTCAATCACAACCCCTGCTATGAACTTTCTATAATGAATTTGAACACATTTGGCTCTCTCTACCTTACTCCACCACATCAAAACCAGAATAGGTTGGCTCGTGCACGTGACAACAAATTTTTAACTCAGAAAAAATTGAGATCTCCCTATAATAGATTAGCATGTTTGCTAGTTGCATGCCGCAGTGGAAACAGCTCCCTATCCTAGCCTGTGTGCTTAGAGCATCTCCAAGAGCTCCCAAAAACAACTTGTTATTCTATAATTTTTGGTGAAAACACAAAAAAACTTCTCCAACAACTTGGTAAACCAACTTGGTAAAATAGGCACTTGGGAAAAAACCCCCTCCGCGCGCGTAAAGATCCGCGCGCGGAGAGGGCGCGTATCAGTCTTTTTTTTTTCTCCGCCCGTCTCCGCACCGCCCGTCGCCGCGCCGCGCCGTGCGCCGCCTCCGCCCGTCCCGCCGTGCGCCGCCCGCCCCGCAATGCGCCGCCTCCGCCCGCGCGCGTGCGCCGCCGTACGTACGTACGATACGTACGACGTCCGTAGTTGGCCTAGTGCCCTTCGCGGACGGCTACGGTTGAAACTTATTGCGGAGGCCTATACCGATGGATTCGTCTCGTCGAGACGAAGCCATTGGTGGTGGTGGATTCACCGGAAACCTCGCCGTCATCGAGATATCGCCGGTCAAAGGCGCCGCGCTGCTCCGCAGGGACTAATCCTATGATAGATTTTCTTTCGCGGACTTTTCTGAAAAAGTACCAGACACACAGAATTATAAATATGCCCTTAGTTGATTTCGGGAAAGTTTGTGGACTAAATTGTAAAATGGTCATCACGGGATTTACCAAGTGGGGATAAGGAGTTGTTGGAGATGCACCTTTTTTTCACTTGCAAAATAAAATAGCAAGTTGCTATAACATTAAATTTATCAAGTGAGTTTTTGGAAGCTCTTGGAGATGCTCTTACTGCAACATTGAGAGAAGCACTGCTATCAGTATGGTAAACAAAGGAACAAAAAGACTGCACATGTCCTAAAATGTCCTCTATCTCTATCTATCCGTCCATCCCTCCCCATATATGACAATTCATGGTTCACAAAAGAAAAAATGGGAGAAAACACAAAGGATAAGCAGACAAGTTTTCTGCTACAGATATGTTAATTACCCACACATATAGAAGCAGCAGTAGCATACTATGCAGAACATGTAATTCCTAGGGTAATAAAAATTAAGATGAATCGATGAATCGGCAGTCGCAGCTGAATCCTGAACAATCGAAATCCCTGAACCCCATTGAAACGACAGTCATAGCTACAACTAACTGAAGCAACCCAATAAAGTAGAACTAGCAGGGAAGGAGACATAAAACTCGAATGCAATTGAAGCGAACCAGTAACTCGTAATCAGTTCAGTTGAAGCGGAGGGAAGCAACTCAGACCTCTCGGCGCAGGTGCTGTTGGAGCGGAGGTGCGGAGGGACCCGTGCGCTGGCGCTAGTGGAGCTTCTCGGCACAGGCTGCGCTTGCTGGCTCGCGGAGTTCAGATCCATGAGGAGGAGGAGGAACAACTGGTGGTGGTGGTGGCAGCCTACCTCGCCATGGCCGCCGCCGCCGTGGAAACCGACCACGGGCGTCACGGGCGTGGAGAGGGAGAAGCCGCGTGGGGAGGTGGGCGCGCGGCGCAGGCCCGTCGGAGGAGCCGCCTAGGGAGGTGGGCGCGCGGCGCGGGCTCGCCGGAGGACGTTGTTGGGAGAGGGCGCGGGGAGAACCTCGCCATGGATCTCGGCGGGGTTCTCGGGAGAGGGAGAGGTGGATATGGGGAGGCCGGAGGCGTGCTTGTGTGGCTGAGGTGTTTCCGTGGCCGTGCGTTTGATAAAAATACGGCCTGCCGTATAGAAGTCATTACCCAAAAAAAAAATAGATCAGCTGGTTAGACTCCTTTGGTGGAACACACTCGCATTTTTTAAAATCTATTTTAGAATTTTTGTTCTTTTTTTTAGGGAACGGGAGGGGGATATCCCCTATTGGATTTTATTGAAATAAACTGTATAATTACAAAAAGGGATACAAGCTCCTCCTAGGAGAATCGGGAAACAAAAAAGGAAATGAAGAAAATAAGAACAATTACACAAAGGCTTCTAGCCATAAGACCATCTTGGGATGAACATCTTTTTTTGCTCGCAGGATAACCGTGGCAGAACCTCCTAAGTAATGTGGCCCACATGCACTAATCCTTGTCTTAAAAGACCTCGGATTACTATGCATGTGTTCCACACGACTTAACAAGCTCGTCGGGTGTCCTCGGGAAACCCGAATCATCCACGAATCTTTCGAACTGGATCGATCATTATAAGAGACATTGCGGTATTACAACGAGTTTTGTACAAATAAAATATATCGAGTAAAAGTGCGGAAGGATTACAATAACATAAGTTTACAAATCATTTATAAATAAAACTTTACAAATAAAAAGTTATGTTGGTTACAACCATAGTAGTGGAATATCATTACTTAACTTTATGATTCACCAAAACGTAGGGCTCGCCAGAGCCAAACAAACTACTCGTCCTCACTTGACGGACACACCCGCAATAAGGGTAGAACAAACCCGAGTACAAAAGTACCCCGCAAGACTTACCCGACGAAAAGAGGGGAGAAGACTCAGGAATGAAGGCCGAGATAGGACAAGGTAAGGCTTAGCAAAGAATCAAAGTATTTTGCGAGAAAAGCACTAAACTAGTTTCAACCTCAAGTTTTACTTTCCAGATTAGTCATTAGATTCTAAGGTGAGCCTAGTCTAGCTTGATTACAGCAGATCAAGATAATTCACGGAGATCACATTCTTAGTCTTCCAACAAAATTCCTTCAAGTTCCATCAGTTACTACGATGCAGGTCAGGTGATCGAGTCTCCATAACCGAGGAGCAACGACGATTCGAATCGATTATACCCAGCTGGGGATCCCTAATCACACGATATATGTAGAACCAAATCTTGCATATATCAACCTTCACTCAGATCTTCCAAAACCAACCCGGGTCTGCGCCACCCGAGAATACTGTACGCCTCTAATCCAGGACCAAGCCCACGAGGGTAACTCGTATTCCCGCCATCTCTCCACTCCCGGTCGCGGTTGTCCGTTCGATGATGGAATAGTCGGGGTCTTAGGCTTACCATAGTATGTGATTAGTTGCAAGGCTCGAACCACGTGCGGCCCTACAACGATACGGTCCTTAACCGACACGTCGGAAACACTACATCCCTAACCCGAGATGCAAGTTACCCGACCGGTCTCAAGCTTCATTAAAAGATGTAACAGATCCGAGACCAAAGGATTACATCGAGACGTCATTCGATGAAACCCAATATTCGATCAACGATTTCATTGCGAAGTAAAATTAAACTTACCGACAGGGTAAGCACATCCTTTTGAAAATATTTTCGAAATCTGAACTAAATTAGCAAGGCTAAGCATTGTTACGTATTTTTCAATCAAAACGGTTTCAAGGATGATATTAGAATAATCAAGGAAGTTAATGCGTCAAGTAGGTTATCACTCAACTCCTATTACTTAGTGCAACAATACATACTCAAGTGATAAAACTTTTGTAAAATCAAGGAATTGGTTGATGGATCCGGGGCTTGCCTCAAAAGTCGGTGTAGACGTTCTTCAACGACGTATCTCGGAAGATGACCAATCACCAAAGATGGATTGACTTCCTCGGGAACTAGGGTTGTCTCGACAACTAATCCTCGGAAACGGAATCGACAGTCTCTCCTCGATCACGGGGACTACACGAGATAATTAAAAATGCTTCAACATGATGGAATATAAAATATGATGCTCGACGAAAACTAAATAAGATTATAGACAAGCACACACAAAAATTTTCATAATTTTTGGAGCCCTAAATAATTTTATACAAAATAAACAAGTTGCACTACTATTCACAAATCCCGAAAAAGAATAAAATCAAAGAAAAAGAAAAAGGCTCCTTGGGCCGGTTCGCCCAACTCAGCCCACTACGCACACGACCGGCCCCGCAGCGCAGCAATTCGGCCCAACTCGGCCCATCCGGCCCGACCGACGGCGACGGCGATCCCGTCGGCGAGAGCCGCCGGCGGCGAGGTCTCGGGGGTCGGCTTCGGCCCTACATGCCCTACACGTCACGGGCGCACCTCCCGGGCTAGGTAAAGCGGCGGCGGAGCGGCGGCGACAAGCTTGCCGGCGGCCATGGCGGCCCGGCGCGGCGGCGAGGCTGCGAGAGGTCACCGGAGCGGCTCCGGCGAAAAGAGAGCGAGCATCAACACCAGGACGACTAGACCGACGCGATGTGCGAATTAATTTGGCGAGCGCGTGACCCTAGCGGCGCTATCTACGCGCGCGGCGGCTGCCATGGTCGCGGCAGCGGCGACACGCGCGGAGCGGCGATGATAGGACGTCCCAGCCCCAACCGACGGCACTAGCAGGAGCAAGAGCTCACCACGAGGATGGTGCGCACGAAAATGGCGGCTCGAGGTGACTGGAGGTAGGGGCGCGGCGGCGGCAGTGCCAATGGCGGCGGAGCTCCGGTGGCACGAGCTTCGTTCCGGCGTCACCTGTGGATCAATCAGCAAGATAAGGGAAGCATAAGATGCGCGAGGTGAAGGAGACCTTGGCTGCCAAAGGAATTTTGAAAATGAGAACAGACGACAATGGTGGACGGTGGCGAGCTTGCGGCTGGCTAGGTTGCCGGTCGTGGAGAAGACGACGGCGCGCGGACTCCCGGGATGGCTTGGGACGGCGCAAGGAGGCTTAGCAGACGCGCAGGAGCAAGGCGGAGGCTATGGCGGTGGAAGATGGGAGGATTGGCCGGTGGTGGTGACGAATTCGACGGCGACGCGGAGCTCGGAGCGGCGATGGCGTCGGCGGCGCGGAGGAAAGAGAAGGGAAATGGCTTTGGCCGTCCCCTTCGGCCTTTAAGGCGAACAAGCAACGCAGCGAGGCGGTCGACACGCTGCGGCGAAGCTTCTAGCGCGGCTATGCGCTGGCGGCCGGCGGCGACAAGCCGGCATGGCGGCGGTGACCAAGAACAGAGGGAGAAAGAGGACAATGATGACGTCAGCACTATTGGGGGTGGAAATTTTTGCAAAATACTCCAAATTTTTGAACTGTACTCGAAAAATTCCAAAAACAACCTTGGCCTAATTTTTCATTCTCTACAACTTTCTCAACTGGCACATTTTCAAATTTTGCAAGTAAAATTGAATTTGAATCAAATTTTGAAAAGGGGACAAAAACCCTAGGATGAAATATTTGAAATTACTTTGGATTTTTCTAAAGAACTTGAAAAACTCCAAAACTATGGAAAACTCAACTTTTCAAACTGCACACTTTCTCCAAAATATGTTTTTCCAAAATATGCATAGTTTTTGAAATACGATTTGAAAATCAAAAGGGGACAATTGTCTAAAAAATTTGTATTTTCAAATTCATTTGAAATTCTTTTTGGAAACTTGAAAAACTTTGTTCACCAACATTGAAGCTCTCAACAAGACCCGCAATCTTGCTTTTTGGGCCAACCCCAAATTCTTTGTAGATTTTGAATTAGGGAAAAGGGGGTAAAACGGAGTTTCCGGAAAAACGGGGTTTTTGAAACGAAATCGAATTTGATCTAGCCGACACACCTCCAGACTATCAAAAGCAATAACAAGCATCATCTCAGGAGCACAATCAACCTAGAATATAAATTTATTTTAGTTGATGCACATCAGGGTTGACCTTAACATGAATGCTTTGCAACTAAATATGATGACATGTCAGGTTTTAGGTAATATAACATCAGAGATGTTACAATAACCTCAGTGAACTCTTCTTTGAAGATCCTTTTACTCCTCTGAATAGAATTATCAATGCCTTGAAAAATCTTATCATTACGCGAGGTCCAAATAACCCAACACATTGTTATTATAATTTCCTCGAAAAAAAGTTGAGGAAGGTGAGATTTGGTACCTTTCATAATGTGAAAAATATTTGTCGAGTTTGGCACTATAACCTGTAGAGTCCACCAACAAGCTAGAGAGAAAGGACAGTTGAAGGAGAGGTGAAGGAGGTCCTCATCAATATCAAGGTGACAGAGAACACACTTATATGAGGGGAGAAACATATTTTTCCTATGAAGGATAGATCTGGGATTAACTCTATCTTTCACTTTCAAAAGAAGCCAGAAGAAGAATTTCCTCTTGTTTTGACAAGCTGAATGTCAAAGCCAATTAAAAGAAGAGTGAGGATAATGTCTACCAGTAAGGTGAAGATAAACTCGATGGGAAGAAAAAATATTATTCCCCCAAAAGTAGGACCACATGTCATTTTCTTGAGGAAGTTGAAGATTTTGGATAGTTAGGGAGAGATCCAAATATTGCTGGAAGGCTTTAAGGGAAAGGGGGAGGTGAAAGAGGGTATAGAAATCTGGAGTAAGAGAGGCATTAGCCACAGAAATTCTATTATTTTTAGCAAAGGAGAATAGCTTAGGAAATTGCTGATTGTAAGAATTGGTATCCCAAGAATCTTGCCAAAGAAGACAAGTAGAGCCATCTCTTATTGTGACTGAGGCCATATCTTTGAACTTAGTTAGCTGCTTCAGAATGTCCCACCACCAAAAAGAACCACTAAAGTTGGCCTCAGAAATAGGATGTTTGGAGCCAGAATAATATTTGTTCCATACTACTTGGACCCAAGGTGTGAGATCTTTGTTGAAAAAATTGTGTAGATGTTTCAAAAGGAGACTTTCATTTTGAGTAGTGATATTGAGAATTTTTGGTCTTATCTTTTAAAAGGACATGGATGCTCATATTTTTCTATATTTATTTTAGAATTTTTTGGCGCTATCCTTTAAAAGACAGCGATATGACTTCAGAATCTTCAGATATAGGGTTTATGCTAAGGTTGCCTGTCTGTAGAAACGGGCATCGCGTAACTCAACTCTTAAAATTGTTAAGAAGCGGTTTTGGGGTGGGGGATCATTATGGCCCTGGTTTCCCATATGTTTGATAGCTTTTCTTCTTCCTTTGTCACATCGACATAGCACTCGCAGTAATAGTAAAGGAAATAGTAATTCTCATCGAAGGCTCATCATTGCTATCTTACATATCGCGCGCTAAACCTCATCTGCACTTTCCGATGAGTTTTACTTCAAATCTCTTCGGAAGGCAGCCCCCTCTACACTACTAGGTACAATTATAATCTCTTGGAAAATCATCTACAGTTATCAATAATAAACAAAGAAAATGGAAAATGCGACATAAAAAGAACATTTTATCGCGTACGGTACGAATCGATATGTAATGGTCTCCGCGTCCTGTCACTGTGGAATGAATCGCTGCAGATCGACGAGCATGACGGTGATGTCGTCCCGGCTCCCTCTGTTCCTGGCCAAGGCGACCAGCTCCTTGCATGATCCCACGGAGGACGTCGTTCCTGTTCCCGCCGCCGTGGCGGTGGCGGAGACGACGACGTCGACGGCCTCCTGGCAGGACACCTTGTTCCAGAGGCCGTCGGACGCGACGACGAGGAAGCGGCAGTCCGGGGTGAGGCGGCGCCGCGACACCTCCGGCTCGCAGGTGACCCAGGCCTTCATGGACGCGTCGCCGAACGCGCGCGACACGGCCAGGCAGTCCTGCACGCGCCACACGCCGCTGCTGCCGCAGCTCACGTACCCTCCCGAGCTCTCGATGCGGCGCCTCTCGTCCTCGCGGGCGGCGGTGTGGTCGCTCGTCAGCGCGGTCGCGACGCCGCTGCGGCTGCCGAGGACGGCGCGGCAGTCGCCCACGTTGGCGACGAAGAGCTCGCCGTCCTTTACCAGTGCCGTCGCCGCGCATGCGCCACCGCGCACACCCTACATGATAGAGGAGAACTGATTAGTAATTATCAAATGCAAATTACCGGTCATAGTAATATAATGGAGTTACAGAGTCGTCAGTTACTTAAAACTCCGATGTTATGTGCGAGCATGTGTTTAGCTAGTTCTTGACGATGTTCTATTATTCATGGAAAACCATGCATGTGCAAGCTAAGTTCAAATTAAATTGTAGCGTTTATTCCAATTATTTCAACAAAAATCGGAACTGATTCGGTCATCAGAACAGCCCAAAGTCTAACTAGGTAGCTATTTTAACTTTCACCATTAATTACTATGTCAAATGTGTGTATATTAACACATAGGATCGATGTTATTGGATAAGCTAACAACTATATTTCCTTGCAAAAAAAATCATAACTAAATACTATTGTATATATAATCACCTAGATTGGACAAAGCAGAGGGCTAAACTTTTGAAATGCAGAACGTTGAAAGCAGAGAACAATCTGATTATTGTTCAACTCCATTGAGACGCACGAAAACCCACTCTCACCAACTAATTAACGTTCTGTACTTTTGCATGCATGAGCTGGGAAATTCCCCATTTGAATCATGAGAATTTGATCGAGAACGCGCATTAGGCGTGCCGTACGGAGGAGGGTGCACGGGCACGGCGCAGCCAGCCAGGTGAGGTGCATGCATGACCTTGACCTAGTCTATAATGTGAACGTCTAGTACTACTACCCGATGGGGGTCGCCCTCTGCATGCCATGCATACTTGCCAACATGCCATCCTAGGTATACACGCTAGCAGAAGCCACACGGCACTGGCACTGAAGCAGCACGCACAGCAGCAGCTTGCCATGCATTCATCAATCTCTATCACAACTCACGCGCACACTATGCATGCCACTTGGCTACTTAAATGTAACTAGGAGACTAGGCTCGGTTAAACTTATCATCCTAGCTTATCAACCATTGTATACCGTTTTTCTCTCACAACAAAATAACGTCAGTCTGCTTGGTCGCGAAAAAACATCGTCCATCAGGCTAACAATCTATATGCCAATGGGTGCTACCTGGCACCTGCCACTACTGCCTACGTGGCTACTGCCAGAACGTACCGTGACGTGAACGAACGGTCAACGTCCAGCTGAGAACAGCATGCAAGTAACGACACGCAACAAGGCTTGACCCCTTCAAACCATGCACGCCGCCATACGTACCCGTGAATACAATAATGCACATGCACAGATGACCCGGTCAAACACAAGAAAACAGCAACTAGTTGGATGCTGCTCTTGCACTGCAATTGCAAGCTAAGACAACTACAGGAATCTCTGATACCGTGATGCGTATGGTAGGCGATGTATATTTTGTAGATGGTGCCTACCTGGGTCAAGAACTCGCGGTCCGTCGTCAGGTAGGCCGCCCTGATCGCCGCCACGACCGCGTCAACCTCCGCCTCGTCTTCTACCGCAACACTTGTCTTGGGCGGCTGCACTGTCGACGACGACGACGATGGCTCTGGCTGTTGCTGCTGCTGGCTCGCCGCGGTCGTCAAGGCACCAGCGAGCGCGGCGACGACGTTCTTGCCAAGCTTGTCGGCAACGAAATCCACGGCCGCCCGGCCACCGTGCCCGTCGTACACACCGTAGAACGCCTGCACAGGAGAAAAACAAAAACGCAAATTTATGATTCTTCATCTTAATTACATATTGCCTTATTTTTTTTTCCTTCGAAATGGGGAATGCGGCTCATTAATTTTGACCAACAAAGGCATGTGCCCTTAACTTCTCTTGACAGAGAGTGGGAAAAAAATAACATTTTAGGTGGTTTTGGATGTTTCGCAGCTAAGCAATGGACTGGTTCTCGCTTCGTCAATGCTAGTTTCTTAAACAACTACAGAGTACTAGCTAGGTGTGTTGCTTGATACAAAAAGGGTTATCAGTAAGAAGCAAAGATTTAAGATTCCATGCTGATTTATTTTTTAAAAAAAAATGGCATTCCACTTGATTTGAACTGTCAAACTAACTAGCATATGTGTAGTTCACACAATTCTTACATATACTCTCTTCATTCTAAATTATAAGATACTTTGATTTTTAAATACATTGATTTTACTATGTATGTAGACAAAATTATTTATCTAAAAAAACCAAAACATCTTATAATTTGGAAACAAAGGGAGTATAATAGAGTAGTAGTAGTAGTAGTAGTAGTAGTATGCACTTATGTGAGTATTTTTCTATTTTACAATCCCAAAATGGTTGCGCAAAGATTAAATACACTTGAAGATCATAGTTTGTAATCATTTAGTTTTGCTTTTAAGAAAGGTGAGAACTCTGTCCATTTACCAATGCATAATTTAGTGCACTTAGTTTAGCACAAACATCTACTCGATCCGTTTGTACAAGAAATCGTAGGGGGAGTGGATATTGTTATTCATCATCAAAATTCAAACATATTTCAACAATCCTGTTTGTTCTTGCCCCTCTCTCGCTTATTGCGAGATGTCTTCTTCAGTTCTTCCTTAATGTACCACATGCATGGCAAAAAAAAGCATTTTACCTGATGTTTCTTGGCCAACGAAGTCTAGTGTGAGGTTCAAAAGTGATTTCCGATATGTGTTATTGATTGAATTGATAGTTTTTATTACAAAGATCGTGAAACTAAGCACTTGCCATAAAATTAATGTAGATTTCTGCACTGTCTCATTGTTCATCATGCATTAATCCAGTTTCTTGCCTGATTTTCGTTTGGGAAAAAATCACACCATCTAGAACACCTAGATGGTAGGTTAGTATCCTCATCCTCCGAACATATATAGTTGCATTGAGCTTGATAACAAATTAGCAAATCGATCTGGAGGTGATAATCAGTATAAAATGTTAAATGAGCGTACCAATTGGGAGGCTCCTTGATCGGCGATGACCCCATAGCCGTCCTCCATGGCGTGCCGGACGCCTCTCCTGCTGGCCAGGCAGAACCCCTCGCCCTGCACTTCCATCTCCGTGGCCACCTCCGCATCCACGTCCGCCACCGCGCCGAACGGGTCGACGCCGGGAGCGCAGGCCACGGGCGCCGGTATGGCGAGCCTCGGCGGCCGCCTTCCCCTCGCTGCCTTGGGAGCCACCACCGTCTTCGTCTCTGCAACTCGTTCAGCCGGCTGCTGCTTGAGCGCCGGAGGAACAACGACGACCGACGACAGCTGGTCCTTGCTGGGGTCATCGAGGGCCATCAGCGCCGCCCCCGCCGTTGCGTGCACCTTCTTGCTGCCGCAGGTCGTCGCCGCCGTCCTCGCGGGCGGCTGCTGCCATGGCGCAGGGATCGGCGAGGTCGACGTCGTCGGGGAGCAGAGGGGCATGAGGAGGAGGAAGCTGCAGCTGCGGACGACGAGCGCGTGCGCGAGGCGGGCCAAGGCGGCGACGGCGGAGCGCAGGAACCTGACGCCGTGGAGCTGGAGCATCGCGCTCCGATCCGGCGGTGGCCCGGTCAACGGAGACGGACGTCGGCAGGAGGACGAGGACGAGGCGCTTGTTCTTGTTCGTTCTTGGATTAGGTGTGCTATTCCTGTGGGGGTGAAAAAAGCTGGCGGGAGGTACGTGGACGTGGCTTGGTTGGACGCCGGGGGCTTGGTTACGTTTATATAGGTGGCGGGAAGGAAAAGAAAAAGGCAACAAGCGGGAGAAGGGGTCGTGAGGTTGACCGGTCAAATTACAGCTTTTTGTGCAAGGATCCGGATCGGGATCGGCGCATGCACTCAATTTTGTTTCTGCCGTATGAAGGGTTTCTATTCAAATCAGAGGTTCATCTTTCCAGGAAAGACTAGCAGTAATTGTATCGGAATCAGTTCTTTTGTAGGATTTCTTTTCTACTTCCATGTCAAAATTAAACGATTCTACGATGACTATATAGTGTATTTATTAGGATAAACTCTACCGATAAAATTGTACCAGGGTACCTAAACTATTAGACGTGTAAACATCTAGGTAGTTAAACAAAAAAAAATGTAACATCTAGGTACTCAATCTATTGTTTTGGCTATGCAACGGTACTCGGGCGGCCACGCGGGTGATCAGAGCTGACGTGGAGCAGACACCGTGGACATGTCGATGCCAGCTCGTTGGACTATTTCTCAAAAACCCGTCATATGTTTCCCTCACTCTCTTTGCTCCATTCCCATTCTCCCTTCTCTCTCTGTTCCAGCGCCGCACCAGCCCATTCGTCTTCAACCTCCCGGCAGCGGCGGAGCGTCGCGTGCCCGCGCCCGCCCGCCCGGCAACGGCGGACCGCCGTGCGCTCGCGCTCATGCCGGCGCGGCCGCGGCGGAGCAGCACGCTTGTATGCCCGCCCGGCAGCGGCGGAGCGCCGGCAGCTCGCGCTCGCGCTGGTGAGGCCGCGGCGGAGCCGCCCGCGCCGCGCCCGCCAGGCATGGCGCCTGACGGTGTTGTCTCGCTTACGCAAGGCCGTGGTGGCGGCGGCGACTGCTCACCAGCTTGTGCATCCGCGGGCCATGGCGGCTGCGACTCGTCTGGGCACGGCCATGGCGGCGGTGCGGAAGGCTGGGCTCACGAACGCCTACAACCTGCGGCCATGGCTTCGGTGTGGGAAGCCGTGCTCGCGAGCTACTACAGCGGGTTTCCGGGTTAGAGAGTAGGAGCTCTGCTCCAGTGGCCATGGCGGCAGCGTCACCAAGAACTCAAAATCCGTCGCTTTTCCTTGATGAATTGCGATGAGATCACGTCTAGGTACTAGCTAAGAATTGGGCGATGCCATGTGCGCGAGGAATTGGAAAACGGTGGCGCAATTGGGACAAATTTCGCCGTCCGCCGTGATGTCGCCGGCAGTCGCACGGGCTGCTTTGCCGTGATCTCGCCCGCGAGCACGAGCAGCTCCGCTGCGGCTTGGCCAGCACCTCGGCCTGGTAGGCACGCGCCACGGCGCAAGAGCGTGTAGCTCCGCTACAGCTTTGCGACGCGAGGGCAGGAAGGCGACGTGCGAGGCTGCCGCCTACAAGCTGTGCAAGCACAGCGTGTTCTACTGTACGTCGACCTCGAGTTCGCGTCGGCATCCGCCGCCACAGTCGACTCCGAGCTCGACTTCCATGTGGGAAGGAGAATGAGGCGAGGAAGGAGTTTCAGCAGGGTGGTTTCTGCAAAAAGGCCAAGTCCTTAATCTAAGTGGCCTGTCCACGTCAGCTGCTGGTGCCCATGTGGCCATGATAGCACCACTGATGAGCAAGAACAAAAGATTTAGTATCTAGATGTTACCTTTTTTTTGTTTGAGTACCTAGGTGTTATATGCCTAATAGTTTAGGTACCCCTGATAAAATTTACTCAAAAAAATAAATCATGAGAAGCAAGGTTTGCCATCTTTTTTGTTCATTCCAAAGAATTTGGCATAACATTCGTGTGATGTGATTCTTTATAAAATACATACTATTGTTTAGCAAAGATATGATCAGAATGAGTTGATCTACTATGAGCTGTCTTTCAAATAAGAGCTCTGCTAAGGTAGGTACTCTTTCCGTAAGCAAATATATGAAGTTTCATTAGCTCTATCTAAGTAATGTAATGAGCTTTAACTCTATCTATACATGAATGATTTTTAAAGTATTGTCTTGCCTAAATTAAATAACTTATGTAATTGGTTGCCAAAATCAATGACATCCGTACATGTGTTTTTAAACTAATATGGCTTACTAGAAAAGTAAATATGTTAAGAGAATCTCCATGAGTATTCAAAATCCACCCTCAATCTTAATTTTTATCAAGTTTGGGGAAAAAATTGCACTCTAGAAACTCCCTACCCTCAACTTCCGACCTTTTCACGCTTGTAAAAATCGACCAAATCATGTGACAATATGCGCATTGATCGATCTGCTAATCTAAAGGAGAAAGGACGTGAGGAGGAATAAGATGTACGAGAAGGTTTCTAATGCAAATAAACAAGAGAAGATTTTTTTTCGCAATCGCTCCCATGTGATGTGAAAAAAAAATCTTCTCTCTTATTTATAAGAAAAATATAAAAATAGTTAGGAGAACTTGAAAATAATCTAGGATCCTTGATGTAAAATTTGCCTTCCATATTTTAGATCAAGATTTTAAGAGGTGTTGAATGAACCTAAAATACAAATTTATGAACTATGTTTTAGGAACTAATGAAGATGCTCTAACAACATATAAAATTAACCTTTTTTGCGAAGTTATAAAAGTACTAGTACCTATTTTTCTTTGCGAATAGTACTAGTAACTACTATTAGCGAGGAACAATTAGTGTTTTGCTAGACTCTCCTTGCTTGACAATTTCCGCTGTTCAGTAATTATATATGTCCGTTTATCCCCCTTTATTTATTACGTGAGTTTGTGTTGCTTTCCATTGACCTTCGGTCACAAGTCCCACAACACTTTTAACATGTGAAAACCACACTCGGTCAAAAAAAAAAAGAACATATGTGAAAACCACACTGGTAGTAACTGAACCCAAATCACGGCCGGCCGTCTAGAATGAGTAAAACCCTCATTTACGAGACGCCACGACGCACGCAACCAAAGGATGGATGCCGTCGTTCAGGTGTGAAAATTCAGGCCGCCGGCCGGCGCGGAAAAGAAAAACATGCACCCTCCTCCCGATCGAAGCAGCAGAACCGTTCAAATTCATTCGGCAAGGCAGCGCAACGCCCTGTGGGCTGGGCTATCTGTATCAGCAGCTAGAGTCATGGCCGGCCGAAACTCTGCCGGCAAGCAATTGCCTGCGTCGCCGCGCCGGCAGCGGCAGGTCGCCACCAGGTAGGTCGAGCCGAAGAAGAGGCAGAAAAGGTCTCGCCTCACCTGCCCGGCCCGGCCCGCTGGCTGGCTGGCTGGGTTGACCCGGATGGCGTGTGCGTGTCCCAGCTGGTGCTGCCGTGGCACGTCGTCCTGGCTGGCAGCGCAGTCAGTGCAGATGATGTGGCCTGGCTCTGGCTGGCGGCGCCGTCTGTGCTACGGTGAGAGTGACATGGCGTGTGAGCTGGAACGTCGCGGGTCCATGTGGACCATGTGGGGGCGTGAGTGGGGCCAGGAGCGTGCGGCGGGAGCACGTCTCGGTCGTACTGGTACTTGGCTAGTGACTGCTGGAGTGCTGCTGCAATTTTTGGGGGTCCAAATTCCATTCCTTCTCGAAGACGCTAGCTCCCTCCCTCCGTATATTTAAGGCACATTATCACAAATTTTGAGATTCAAACTCGTTTTGTAAAAATTTATATGACAATAACAAATTTTACTTGTATATGCACTAGAGGACACAATTTCTAGAATTTTGTCATCTAGTGCATATACAAGTGAAATTTGTTATTTCATATGAATTTGTATAAAATGAGCTTGAAGTTAAAATTTTGTGACAATGTGTATCTATACATGCACTAGCAGTGTGCAAAGGTTCAAATTTTTTTTAAACTCCTAAGTATGGTTTTGCAAAGAGTTTTCACGATGACACCGAGTAAATGGTTTGCACCGAATATTTTGCCTTGTTTAATTCCCCAACTTTGGTCCTCAAATTCTACTATGCAAAAAGAAGATTTCCATCACATCAAAATATCGGCACATGCATGGAGTACTAAATATAAATGAAATCAAAAACTAATTGCACTGTTTTATTATACTTTGCGAGACAAACGTTTTGAGCCTAATTAGTCAATATTTGACAAATTTTTACCAAATAGAAACAAAAACGCTAGTGCACTATAGTGAATTTGGCATCTCCAAATTCAGTGCGCTATCGTTTGTTCGGTACGATTTTTCCCTGCATATTCCTCTACTGAAATGTTTTTTTAATTTTCTCATAAACAGCGAAAAAATATTAAATGCAGTGTTATGGGTCTTTGAATCATTATTAATCCATCTCTATGAAACAAATGTTTTCACCTTCAAATTCTTGAGATGCAATTTTGATTAAATTGTTAGTAAAACCAAAATCCTAATGTAACGAACATAACGTGAGGCCCACAAATAGGCCAAAAATTGGATCAAAGGAAGGGCTTGATATGAGATCAACGGCCTATTAGCACAGCAAGTTGCGGCCCACGGGCCGAGTACGCGCACGCGTGCACAAGGAGATGAGGGCGGGCGCAGCCCACCGCCGCCGCCGACGACCACTGAGGTTCCATGTCATCCAGAGTAGATTAGGAAATTAGGGAAACATAAAATAGGAAACAGAGGATCTGCTGGATCTCTGGTTTCTTAGGGGTCAATTCCTGCAAGGACTATAAATATAAACTCCCATGTACTATTTGCAATCAATAAAGAAAGGGATCATCCCTATCCCGCTCCCCCGCTTCCGTCGCAGCCGCTCCTGCGCGCCGTGCGTCACCGTAGCCGCCGGCCCCGTGCTTCCCTAGGGTGCCAGCCCTAGGCCGCCGGCAGCCCTAGTTGTCGCCCTCCGCCTCTCGCTCCGCAACCGCCACCGCCTTCTACACTACTCATGCCGGCGCCGCGGGTGTGCTGCCTTAGCCGCCACCGCCCCTTGCGCCGCCAACCGCGGCCGCTACCACCACCACCCGGCGCACCGGCCGCACGCAAGCCCTAGGGCTGCGCCCTAGCCGCCACCTCCCCGTCAATCTACGCCCTCCACATGTCACAGGTGTGCCGGACCTCCTATACCTAACTAATCAAACTATGACTGAATCTTTATCAGTTTGTTATCTTAGAGCATCCTTATGAGTCCAAAGTGACTTGTGATTTGAAAGCTATTTTTGGTTCCATAGTAAAAGCTATTTCTTTTATATAGAGGCTAAAGTGACTTCTGATTGAAACAAAAAAAAAAAATTTAAGTAACGATGATTTGACTTAGCTCTTGCCAAAATTATGTTCATTCTGGAACCGATGTGGTATAGTCATTAATTTACTCTTTTTTTTTGCGATGAGTATACTCATTTGCTTCTCTTTTACTTAAGGGAAAGCCAATCATGCTTCCCTTTTTTTTTGCGAAGGGAATATGGGTCGATCAATCACCCATCATGCCAAAAGGAGATCAACCCATAATCCCTTCGACCAAACACCCTATCAAAGCCAATCTCAAAGCATGAGACCAACTGCTGTACACTCACCTCACGAAAGAATCGTGGTGCAACAACAATAATGTTAGCATGAAACAAGCAACGTAGGTCAACGTAGGGCGGCGGGCTTTCCATCCTATCTTGGTGGACATCTTGGAGGCAGTGATGGAAACGGAAGACAAGCAAAAGGGCACCGACTTGCTATTCTCACTCGTGGCTTGGGAGCTTTGGAAAGAGCGGAATGTCTACAGCTCCTAGACGTGATCCGACACTTAGCGAACTTGTGAATTGACGCGCGCGGGGGGGGGGGGGTGGCGCTTAGGTTGCTTAGTGCGTGACTAGTATCCATGTGTTTATTTATAACTATTGTTTTGTTTGGATAAGGGGTGATCAAAGATGGGTCCGCCCATAGGAGAAATATGATTTTTTTTAGTTTCTTAACTTTCCTTAAAGATATTCACATTTACGGGTTTTAATCGTAGATTAGAATTATGAATTTTTACATGTTCTAAAGGAAGTCATAGAACTGGATATTTAACTTTACTAACACATAAGTAATATCAAATTAGAGTTATGATGTATTTACGAGTAAATATGTGATTTACAATGGGACAAAAAATATATAAAGATTGTATTTTAAAATTGGGTGAAATACATTGTGAGTGTTTAACTTTCCTTAAATATGGGAGCTTTAGCTTTTTCAAATTGTTCATTCCAAGTGTGAACTTAGGTCCATTATTGAACCTATAGTGGACTTAGATTGAATGACAACCACCTCAGAGTTGGAAGGTCGACCTAGATGACCACTTTGAGAGTTCATGCATGGTTCATGGCTCCACAAGTTCACTATTTTTCAGTTTGATACATGTTTAATGAAACATTGCCGTATTATTGTCATTACTACTTTGTATTACATTATAGCTACTAGTATAGTGCCCGTGCTAACGCTACGGTGTTATCATGGAAAACATAAATTTAACAACGAAAATAATGTAAATTCTTTGACTATCTTAACAAAACCAATGATCACACATAATATATTAGAATAACGCGATACAAAATAAAGATGACTTCCATGACAACAATGATAACAGAGTGTAGTGGATACATACAAAGCCTTCTATTTTCTAACATACAACAAAAATAGTTTGGCAAACAGTGATAATTTGCATGGTGTAGCCTGTAACCTCGGCGGTGCTTTAGATTTTACTCCGCACGGGACAACCAAAACGTTTTCATCTGAGGTGTCGAGATAGCTGCAGCCCCCTGGCCTCTTCCACGTATGTGCTCTCCAGCATCTCCTCATGTGGCCGCACACCCGCAGAGCCCCACCACCTGCAGTAAATAAAAGTCTTGGGAAATAAAGATCACATTAGTTGTTTACCATCTCTATGAAAATGCTAGGCAAAAATGAATTACCAACCATTGCAGCCAATGCATGTCAAAAAAAATCACACAGTTGTGTGCTATCTTTCATTCAGCATAGGAAGGAGTTGAGTTTGTGAGAAAGCCGCCACAGCCGACACAAAAGATAATAAGATATATTCGGAGGACCACAAAAATCTATACTTTCCAGCCAGTAGCCCCAGGATTCATATATATATATATTATGCTAGTGCTATGAAACACTTATATGTCACCCATTATAAATTGTTCTCATCCTAATGTTTCTCAAAATTTGCCCCAAATCTACTCATACTTTAACGCAACATATCAGTGGAACTTTTCGAATGCAAATACCATGTTCAGTAGCATCTTGAAGTTAATGTGAACATATTCAAAAATATAAGCTACGAGTTCCCTGACCCACCCTAGTTCATCGAATAGTGAGACTGTTCATTTTTTTTTTAATGAGGAATTGACAACTCTTCTTTTTTTTACTTTATAGAGAGAGAATTTTGCAGCATTTACAATTCATATTAAGCAATAAAATAAGAAGAGACAGCTACATGAGTAGGCGAGCATTCATTTGAGCTGGACTGGATGTAGATCGGAGTGATGAACGAAGGAAGATCTCGTTTAAAGAAAAAGCTGTTGGTCCTGAGATTTCAATGAGATTTTTGTATGACACCCGTTTTGCTTACCTAGCTCAGTCTTTCTTTCTAATGGTTGAATGGAATTTACTATGCAAGGGCCAGCCTATTTCAAACCAACTCCTTTGAATGAGAAATTTACCATAGAATAGAAATTACAAATCATGAATGCTTCAAAGTAATTACCATATGAAGAAAAATAAAGAGGCACACCTTCAGATTTGTGCAACTATTTGCAACTTAACTATTTGCAAACTGCATACAAGAATTCATCTCTCTGATAAATGTTCCACCAATGTTCATGTGCTGCAGAGAATTAGCTCTTGAAACCTGAAGGGAGGTTTGAGAGGATTTCCAGCCAATTTTTGACTTGCACATGGCAAAGAAAAAAGTTAAGAAAGTTATAATGGCAGCTAACGCCTCAAAGGACACGCCTGAAAGCAATTGGCAAACTTATTTACAGAAATTTGAATACCTCCAGAAGTTGCTGCAGTAGCATGTTGCAAATCTTATTGCACGACCAGCGCAAAAAAATAGGTGATGTTCATATTCAAAAACCTGAAAGTATGTATGAAAGTCATGCACACTATGACACTATGATGCAGGTTCAGTACACCTCAGACTGACCTAACAACAGAAGTAGCTATAATATCTCATGGCTAGCTATCTCATGACTAAACAACTACATAGTATGTATTTTTTTTAAAAAAAAAAATATCCTTTGTCATTAGCTATATAATGTAGCACATATCCTGAACTATAGAATGGCACAATTGTTTTCTATGGATCAGTTCGGTGAATTTTCATTTGATTACACAGATCAAAATGGCTGAAGTACCCAGGCATCTAGATCACTTGTTCACATTTCAGAAACATCATCCTAAACCCTAGCTATTTCACTGTTACCCTCTTGCACATAGAGAAGAGAAATGGATACTCACTGCCATGTTCCTAGCCCCCCTTCCGCAGCCAGCCACAAGGCCACAACACAAAAGCGAATCATTTTAGGAAGCCTGTGTATGCAATTAAGAGTGTCTATCAGCTAGCAAGTACCAATTAAGAGGGAAAACATTCAAGAATGGACAAAGATACAGTGAATATTTATATAGGTAAAATCAATTGTTAATAACTGCATATGTGGTTTACATTAAAAAAAACTGCATATAAGGTTGTTGGAAAAGCTGTAATCTAAAGCTAGCAACTAACTTCAGCCCTTGAGGAGCATATTGCCGTTGTCGAAGATGAGCTGCAGCTTTTCCATAGTGTCAGTCACGCGCTCCGGGCAAATATGGAGTTGTCGCCTCTCACTCCTTGTCCACGATGTCCGTCAGGTAGTCCTTTTCTTTTTCTTGCACACGCCATCACCAGAAAACAATGTCATTATTGTTCCAAATGCCTATTTTCAATTCCAATGCACAAAGGTTTAGTCCTATGAGATTGAGTTTGTTATGTCAGTCAAGTATATAATTTTGGCATAGTAACAGGCTTTGAGTTGGGCTTCGAACAACGCAGATCAGGGCAACCAAACCCTAGGGCTCCTCCAAATCTTATCGGCCAGAGAGGAGGGAGAGAGAGGGAGCGATATCATACAGATCGTAAGTGGAGGTTGAGGACTCCCCTTGCCTCGCCATGTTGGCAGTAGCACCAACAGTGGAGGGTGCGATTGATGGGATCTCAAGAGCAGCATCTATGATTTGGAGAGGGGCATGTGAACGAATTGGAGAGGGATGGATGCCCTTGAGACGGAGAGAACGATGGTGACGGCAGCAGGAAACGGCTCAGGCGCCTCCTCGACCGGCGGACGCTGCAGCCACCGTCGCCGGTGGCTCTCGCGGCCTGTTGCCCGCGAGTGGCGGAGCTCGCGTCCTCCAGGGCCGCAAAGGCATCGCCCCGCCTCATCCTCGGTAGGAGCGCTGCAGTAGTAGCAATCACCACCGCGCCGCCGCCGGCAGCCTCCACTCTTGCGGTGTCCCAATACCGATCACGGAGAGGTCTGGCCACCACGAGATGTCTAGCGCCCATTTGCCGTGACCTGGGTGGCCACAATCAACGCCGCCTTAGCCGGCCGCGTGAGGCCACGGACCACCGACCGATCGGGGCAGGCTGGCGGCCATTGCTGCTATCGCGCAGAGGGTAGAGGGAAGTCTCCTGAGGGAACGATGTTTCATTTTTCTCTGAAGAAAAAACAACGCAGTGAGGAATCGAACCCTGTCGTGGGTACGAGGCTTCGAAGCTGCGGCGACGGAGCGTGAGGGAGGGTGAGTGGGAAGCCTGACCATACATCTAATTGTAGCTCTTAGATATAGTTTAGAGATGTTTTAGACCCTTGATTTTGATGAGGAGGATAGTCTTTGCAAGTATTCCATTATAGCAGAGATTACAGTTAGCTTTAAAATTGTGTTGACAAAGTAAAATATAAATGGACACGTCTTTTTTCATCCTAATTTTTCACGTTACATTCTCCCCCTCTTCCTCTCATTAGTCATTATGGAGGCAAACAATATGAAGTCTGCGAGGAGTACATGGGACACACAAGAGACCACACATGCATTTCCTACTGTTTTCCGTGGGCGTGAACAGGATCGCTAGTTGAATGTGTCCACCGTCCAAGGTCGCCTAGCGCTTTGGTCCGTCCGATCCGATCGATCTGATCTGTGTCCACCGTCTAGCCTTCCCCAAACCCCCAGACAGAAGCAAAGCTCCACCACTCCTCCATGTCACGTACCCCGGCTCCACTCTCCTCTCCACGCAGCCGGCTCAAGCTTGCCTCTGCCGCCCGCTGAGACTCGGAGAGACTGACAGCCTCCCCGATTCGTCGAATCCGCCATTAACTCCTCACCCACCCTCTCCTACCACCCAAGAAGCCACTGCACTACGCCTCCCCTGTCTTCTCTGTGTCCCTAGCCACATTGCCCTGCCCCCTATAAAACCAAGCCCACGAGCCTCGCCGGAGCTCCATCCCTTCACTTCACTCCACTCCCACCACAGGCCGGCCGGCACAGGTAGGAGTGGTCGTACTGCACCTGTTCGATGCTGATCCTTCCATTCCTTTTCCTTGGCTCTTGCTCCTGCCTTCATTAATGGCCTCGGTCGTGCTGTTTTGTTTCTATAGGTGCTGCTGTGCCGAGGAGGAGGAGCAGCCTCGGCGGGAGGCGACGACCATGGAGCGGTTCGGCGTGCCGCTGGGCACGCCGCGGCTGGGCCTCCTGGACGGCGGAGGTGGAGGCGGCGAGCTGCCGCCGGGGTTTCGGTTCCACCCGACGGACGAGGAGCTCATCACCTACTACCTCCTCCGCAAGGCCGTCGACGGCTCCTTCTGCGGCCGCGCTATCGCCGAGATCGACCTCAACAAGTGCGAGCCATGGGAGCTCCCGGGTGCGTTCAGTTCGTTCATTCCTTCGTTCATGTTGCCTGTGCACGCCATTGTCTCCTAGAGCATGATTGATCTCATCACGTGTGCACGCCATTGCTGCATTGCTCCGTGGTCGACAGACAAGGCGAAGATGGGGGAGAAGGAGTGGTACTTCTACAGCCTCCGCGACCGTAAGTACCCGACGGGGCTGCGCACCAACCGCGCCACGGTGGCGGGCTACTGGAAGGCGACGGGCAAGGACCGCGAGATCCGCGTCGCCCGCTCGGGCGCGCTGGTGGGCATGAAGAAGACGCTCGTCTTCTACCGCGGCCGCGCGCCCAAGGGCCAGAAGACGCAGTGGGTCATGCACGAGTACCGCCTCGAGGGCACCTACTCCTACCACTTCCTCCACGCCAGCTCCACGAGGGTTAGTAGACGTCCAGAACACTCATCACCCCTTTTTTTCATTCCATATACTCCTTGATCATCTTGTGTTAAATACAGTAATAGTGTTTGAGGGAGCATTTTTTACTAGTGGCAATTACTATCTGCATTCGTTATGCTTTTTATTCCTTTTGGTTCAAAAAAGATACTATGGGGTTGAAGTTCATGACGCATGCATCTGAAACTTTGAAACAATAAAAGTGGTTTTTGTACACTAGGCACTGCAGAAAACTACAAATACGCCTACGTAGAGGTAGTACAGCACTAGAGACACAAGGTAATGATGATGGGAGGGCAAAAGGGAGGTCACTCAAGCTGATCCATCGCGCATGGCTGCTCAGCTACAAGTAGGACAGGACAGGAGTAAAGTAGCTAGCTGATGCACAGTGTGCCACAGTGCACAGGAGCAGGGCAAGGCCAGGGCCTGACGATCAGAGGCATGCATCAGTTGAGTGCATGCGTGTAGGATACGTACTGCTGCTGGCTGGCGTCTGCAGCTCTCTGCTGCTACATTACGTGCGTGGATATGGCAATGGCATTGGCAATGCCCAGGAGAGAAGGGATAGGGATTAATCGTAGTGCAGCGCAGGGGAAGAAAGATAGGGGACAGGGATTCGAATCTTTTCTTGGACAGTGATGACGATACGAGCGTATCAGCAATGCGTAAATGCTCAACTTCTAGTATGTATTTTTTAGTTTTTTACTGATGCAATGATAGCACTTTCTGGGATCGATTCAGTAAAGTGAATAAAATCTACTTGTATTAATGTTTCCTACCTCGTGTCAAACACGTGCCAATAGATTCAGCAAAGTGTTTTCTCCCTTTAATTTTGGCATGTATAAAATCTACTGTATTTGTACTTTTTTATTGATTATTATATCTGCAAAGTACTGTACTATATTCATGTTACAATGGCATTTCTTCTATGTACTAGTAGTACTTTTTATTAATCGCAAAATATGTACTTTTTTATTAATTATGAGCAGTAAAAGAAAGACACCTGAACTGTAGCATTGTTTGTTTAAACAAAACATGATGGATGTCCTACCTTTTTTCAGGATGAGTGGGTGATCGCGCGGGTGTTCCAGAAGCCCGGCGAGGCCCCACCCTCCCGCAAGCACCACCACCGCCTGATGCTCGGTGGCGGTCTGAGCAGCGCCGGCGAGTCCTGCTTCTCGGACTCCACCTCGGCCTCCATCGGCGGCGGGGGCGGGGCGTCCGCGTCGTCCGCGCCCCGCGGCCCGCTGCTCACGCTCACGGACAGTACCTCCCCGCTGTCGCTGGCCTTCGCGGCCAATGCTGCCGCGGGCAGCGCGGCCGCTGACGGCGACGCCGCCAGCTCCTACTGCGGCGGTAACGCCAACAACAACGCCAGCAATGGCTGCAACAACCTGGTCACCGGCCGTGAGCTCGTGCCCTGCTTCTCCACTAGCACCACCCCAGGCGCCGGCGCCGGACTTGATCTGGACGCCGCTGCGCTCGGCATCGGGCAGCCGTACAACGCGCTGCCGCTGGCCTTCGAGCCGCCACCGACTCCGGCCTTCTTCCCGAACCTGCGTTCGTCGTCCCTGCAGCTGCAGGACCACCTCCAGCTCCCACTGTTCCTCTCTGCGGGCGGTGGCCTGCCCGGAACGCTGGGCGGCGGCGGGGCCTTCCACTGGCCCCTCGCCGGCGGCATGGAGGTCAAGGTCGAGGGCCGCGCCCCGCCGCCCCAGATGGCGGTTGGACCCGGCCAGCTCGACGGCGCCTTCGGCTGGGGCTACTAGCTGCATGCATGCAGCCATGCACACACCGCTACTACCTGGATAGGGCTATGGCCCCACACGTCCACGTCGGTTGTGCTAATTTTATCTCGCCTCCTATCGTAGTGTAACCAATCATCAGTCGGTTAGTAGTGATTTGTTTCTGCATGCGTGATCCGTCGTCGTTAAGCTTGGTTAATCAATAATCAGCTGCTAGTAAGTGTTAGGGTCGTCGTGTTCTATGTGTAATGTAGTGGTAACTGTGTGGTTTATCTCTACAGTAGCAGGATGTGACTGACTGACCGGCCGACCGGTTGGTATAAATCAGTCGATCATCAGTATCAGTATGTGAATTCTTCGTTGTTCGTGGATTACATGTGTCATGCATGTGTGCTCAGCGTCGTAGTACAGTTTGGTACTCATAGTTCGTGCTGTGAAGCGATGCGCCTGCTGAGCACTGGAGGTTCTGACCGCGTGCTTGTGCGGTTTACTGCGACGTCGACGCTAGTGGTGTCGGTTTTGGCTGGTGGTGGTCGAGAGCGTTAAAAGTCCACACGGCCGTTTCCCTGGCACGGCACGGCGCCTCATCGATCGATCAGCTTTTTACATGCATGCGTCCATCCATCCGTCATTCCAAACGTCACTTCCCCCATTGCCTGCCCATACGGCCATGCCTCCTCTCCTCGAGCTCCCTCTTTCTCTCTCTCAGTCTCTCTCTCTCTTCCTACAGTACTCGTAATATTTTATGTGATGGATGGAGATGGTGACGACGGACGTCTCCTGCTAGCGGCTGCTGGATAGACTGAAGGGTACTGCTAGCATCATGCGATGGCCGCTAGCTGCAGGAAGGAAGACACGCCTGACCTCCTCGTGCTCCAAAACACTCATGGATTGGAGATCACACAATCCGATCATCCAGGGAAGATGATTTCCTTTCAAAAGATTTTACTTTACGCGGCAGAACTTTGGACATGAAAGCTGGCATGCATGCTAGTACCAGTATCTGTTAGGATGATCTCAATCCCGGCCCAACTCGGGCCCCTTTGACCCTCGCGCCCTGATCGGGGGCGCCCAGCCCACTATGGCGGGAGAACCCCGTCACCCTGCGCTATAAAAAGAGGTGAGGCCGGCGGCTCTAAGTACGAGGTTCACCGTGAGCCGCTAGACCCACTGACAAACCCTAATCCGATCTAAGTGAGGGGCGCAGCCAGTGACGGGAAGCACCTTCGCGCCGCCGCCACTGCACTGCACCGCCGATCTTCACTGCGCCGACCTCCTCTTCACCGACCGTCGCCCCTCCCCTCTACATCGACACGATGGCCGAGGACAGCAGCACCGCCGCCGGATCCTCTTCCACTGCTCCCGTCAAGACCTCCGGTAAAACTCTTTCCCACTCTTCCTTCCTCTCTCTCTCTCACTGCCTATCGATCCTAAAGGTTTCCCCTCTAGATATCATCGCTAGATCGATCCTATAGTCTAACAGTATCACCGGTACACCAATACAATGAGAGGTGTGGTCATCTTTGTTCGAAAACGATGATGCACCCGTGTTCCTAAAGATTTCAAAGTGTGTTACGACTTAACTAGGGCAATCCCGATGCGAGGTTGATAATATTTTCTATCCCTCTTAATTGCACTTACAGCTATGGTAAGAAAGCAGCGTAGAAAGTGAGTATTGAAAGAAGAAATCATTTTATCCTCAGGGAACGACGTTTTGACGTGATTCAAAGCATGAAGAAACCAAAGAAATCGTACGTACTGGGGTTAAATGACCGGTTTCTATCGTCTGGATCCGCAAGTCGCCGGCTGAGCCACGGCGTGGCTCGCCACCATGAAGACCGCCAGGGCCGTACCGAGGATTTGCCCCCTCAACCAAAATACAAGATGAAAGTTTGAGAAAATCAAAGCATACTTTCACCGTATCAAATCTTAATGCTAAAACGGTAAAAATTAATACTCTAGTAACAAACTAGCAAACTACTTTAGTAGCGTAGTAGTATCTGTGGCCCGAGAAAGCAAAATGGCAAGAGGAGAAAAATAAACAGAGCGGGAAAGCCAACAAGTTTCCAATCAGGCCGGTGGACATGGCCATTGTGCCTTACGTTAGTGACTTGCGATTAACAAGCCATGAATTCCAACTTGCATGCCCTTTTTGTGGATATGCTTCATTTTATTTTTCTATTTAAAAGATTAGCTACTATGAATTTGGAGGCCCTTGAATTTTGGAGGCCCTTAACAGCTGTAGACCTAAGCTTTTGCCACAATTGGAAAAGTCTAAAAACAAAACCTTTATTAAAAAAACAAACAACGATAAATTAGGTCCGCAACGGGTTTTTCAACAAGCTGTACAAGGAGCTCCAAGACGATGACCATGGCGTGAGCGGATACGCTGCCATCCATGGCGAGATGGAGGCCAACCGAGGCTCCCCGTGTAGGTCGCAATCACCGCGGCCTAGGCTGCTCGCTGTCCGCCTTTCCTGCAGTTCCAATGCTTGAAACCGTGTGTGGTTTCAAGCATTGGGACTGCCCTTACGAAGCTCAACCGTAGGACTTCGTTACAGCTTAAGCTTCCACTAATTTACGTAACTTTAAATGACTTCAATTTCTTGCTAAAATGAAGACGGAGGGATCTTATACAAAGATAAACAATTTTGATTCTTTAGAGTACTAAATGTATCTACAAACTTCTACTACTTATAAAATTTTGATTCTTTAGAGTACTAAATGTATCTACAAGCTTCCATTATGTTGATTATATTTGCCTAGTTTATATAATTGAAAGCGTGGCTTTTCAAAAAAAAAAAAAAAAAAAAAACCTAAGGCACTAAAATGTGCAGTAATTTTTATATGTTGTGTTTATCTATGAAATTTCAGTTGAAATGTGTGATAGTGTCAACAAACGTAGTGATGTCAGAGATTTTACTCAAATTTTGTTGTACATATATATCTAGATTCTAGAATAATACATGATCTCTTTTATTCCAGGAACGTTTACAACCGTTCCTTCCCAGGTATTATGAAGGATATTGTTTATTAATTGTCCCTTATGGCATCTAATATCGTTGCATGGCTTGGCTTGTAAGAACACGCTTTTGAAAACATAGCCGTTCATGCAGCGGTGGACTTGTTCCATGCGTCCCTTTCGTATGGTTCAACTCAACCAGTTACTACCACATTAAATAAATCTGTTTGTAATGCAAATGCGAAAAGGAAAGCAACAAAGCACCTAACAGCAGGTAAAATATATACCCACTTTTGTTTGAAGGCCCTAATATAATCTATCTGCAAGCCAGCTATTTGTCTGTCTACCGTTAAATGGCTGGCACAACCAGCATATTTGATCTCAATCATTGCCGGAGAAGGCTTTGCTCTGTAACGAACCTTCATCTGGTTCACACTTACATTTTTACATGCCGGCCCCTCTTGGTTTCATTTTAGAAGACATGTTCTTTCAACAAACCTGCAAACATACTCAGTTTTAAAACACAATCTAATAAGATCAACAAAGCCAGGCTATACTAAATCAGCTAAGTGCAAAACATGCATAAGCACGACTGTTTAAGGAGATAAGTGTTATCACACCGTTAAGTACCGGTATCCATCTAAAAATTCAAATATTTGCTTAAATTATACTCAAACACCATGCCAACACATGTTAGCACCAAGTTTCAAAAGGCACCGGAGCATACTAGCTTAAACATCTTCTCCACCTGATGAGCACTTAATTGGTGCATATTATGCTATGAAAAAAAAAACCAAACTATTTACCTGCCTTTTTTTTGCAACACAGCAAGTTTAAATGCTTGGAATATCTCCGATCAAAAGTGCTTCATAAAACAATTACTCCTTAATTCATTTTTGGTAAAATTGAAAAACAGTCTCCATATAGTTTTGTATGAACTCTCCCTGTGAACGAGCATTCCATGCTTGCTATTTGTATGGGCGCCTCCTGCGCCGCGGTTTTCGGCCGGTTTCTCCCCCTCCCGCTGTTTTATTGGTGAAAGATAAAAACAGAGCTCTCTGCTCATTTTATTCGGAGATGCTTTTACAATATACCTGTGAGCAAACTTCTTGGCGAAGAAAATGTTGCAGGATTTGATAAATATTATCCATGCATCTGCTGAATTGGTTCATCAGTACTCAGTCCATGCATGAGCAACGCACAAGGCACAACAACAGCAAAGTTTTCTCTGAACACGACATAAACCGGGTCATGCATGCCTAGTAAATTTGGACCAGGCCAACAAATCATTGTTGCAGCATGGATGCATACTTCAGAGTGTATTCAGATATGGAAATGTTCATTCCGGCTAAAACAAGTATCTGACAGCAACATTAGCCTTCTTGAGCGAGTAAACCAAGTGTGCCATTAAGAAACAATTTGAGGGATAACCAGAAATTAAAAATAAATCAGTGACCAACCGCCCAGAGCAGAACAAGTCCAGTGTAAACAACACATCAATCTACACCTCCATGTGGCTCCACATAAGCGAGTACAAAAAGCCGCTGTCCTTAGTGCTTTTTTAGACGATATATACAAAACAAGAATCTAGAGAGGGAATGTTTCAGGTTCACTTCGCAAATTAACCACATTGTTAATTTAAAATAATGAAATATACTGGATCAAAGAAGTGACAAAAGACAACAAGAAAAACAAAAGAGCACACATCCATGTACTAGTAGTTCACCAATAAGAGCTAGGTCAATCCCTAACAGAGATTTGAAGAGTTCAGTGATCTGGTGACAAGGCCTACTACTACCACCTGCATACAAAAGAAGATTTACTAAAATAACTGATGATATGACTTCATCAAAACCAAACAGGGTGCAAAACAACAAAAGGAGGTTAGGAAAATATAGTGTCTTGCTTTAGCCACCCTCCTACCTGAAGAAATAATCAAAACTTTGGAATTAGTAATCTGTCGCTGTTAGAGTGAGTTAATCTAGATAGTGTCAGTTAGCAAAACTATGCAACATAAAAAACAGTTGCAAATGCAAAACGGATCAAAGAACAAGTCTCTGTGATTTGGTAACTCTGTTTTTAGTTCTCACTGTCCTTAGACAATTCATTAAGAACAATTCAGACAATGAATTGATGGCATACGAAATTGTATACTAGAAGACTACTTCATGCACCGCTTCGCCTTCGAGAGGCTGTAGAGTCCAAGTTAAGTTTTAAACTTCTTAACCTTTTTCTGTGCCGATACTAAAAAAAAAATTTGTGCCGGCTTCTGGAGATAAAAAGATTGGAGCCTAAGCATATAATATAATATGTAGTTAATTAACATCAAACAATTCAAATTGTGAGCGCCGGAGCCATATGATTTCAAGCTTTCAAATCCTTATGGAGTGCAAGATAAAAAGCAGCGCGCCATATTACTTTTGAACTAAAGTCTGAATTCCAACTTGAGAGATTTTAGCAATTATAGCAAATGGCCATAGGCCAAGTACGGCCCATCCAAAGGGCAGCCAGCGTTGTATCTGATCCGGTGCCTGGGCCGGGCTGCAATCCAGGTACAACCCAGTATACAGTCGTTCACCACTTCATTCGTTTTGCACCTTAGGAAAAAAATAGAAGGCCCAGCGGCACTTCATTCTTTTTCTCCCGGGTACTCCTCTAATCATTGTTATGGTTTGATTTATATCCTTTAGAGCTAGAAAACCAGACATTTTGGCTTATGCAACCACTGAAACTGGTTGTTTTTGCTCCTTAGGTGGTCTAACCATATCTAGATATTTTAAAAAAATTATATAATTAAACATATTAAAATCTGATGCAATCTTAAATTCAAAGCAAATATGTTTTAGTACAAAAAATATGCTCTATATTATGGTATTTTGGAAACCGTATATAGTCATCCCCTTTTAGTGTCCATTTGCTACCAGAGGTTTTCCTTATATGTTATTATTAGTTTACCTTGATGACCCCAGTTACATGGAAGTTCAAGTGACTTTAGTGACAACATAACACAATGTCATGTAAGTATATAACCACCTTTACACTACAAACAGACATCTATTGTGGCAGTTTCAAGTAAGAAAAACAATAATTTAAGGAGAGTTTATTGCTTGCACGAAAATCGGCTTCACAACATGCACCTCATCAAGATCACAAAAAAACATGCACCTCTCCGGTCCACAGCACGATTCCAGGTAGTAACATACTCTCACTCACTTTATCATGTGAGTTGTCATTCATAGTGCACAAGTAATATCTACAAGTACCAGAAAATAATATCCAGTAGTGCAAGTAGTACAAGTGTTATCGATAAGCACCAAAATGTTGTGGGATACGGACACGTTCAACAAAGTAACCGTCAATATATAATTAAAAAATATGGTTAATGACAAACAACCTCTAGCTAGAGGATACAAAGCAAGGAGCATGGATATACTCAACCATGAAGTCATGCGTGAAAGCAGGGACAAATAAGTGGCAAAGATGCCTATATATATTTAAAAATCATAGAAAGAAATCATCAAGAAGCAACAACCTCATAATTTTAGCGTTTCTTTATTTTCTTTTTAACAAAAAGGTGATCCTTTGGTTTCCTATAAATTCCACTGTACATATGGTACCATCCTCATAAACAACCAACTAAGATCTACAGGATGGTTTCCGGGCCGCTTAGGCCGTCTACGTCACCCCGAAATCACGCTGCCGTTGGATTTCTCTCTTGATCCTTTCATCCATACGCGTGTCCTCGTTCCTTCTCACGGTTCCGCATGCTTGACGTTTTCTAATCTAGTAAGGTATGACATCTATCCTGTTATTCTTGAAGTGTTGTTTCTTATATATTTTATATCCTAAAGATCTACAATTCAGGACGATTTCTGGGCCGCTTAGGTCGTCCACGTCTCCCTAAAATCACGCTGCCGTTGGATTTCTCCATCGATCCTTTCATCCCTACGCATGTCCTCCTTCCTTACTCTCATTGTTCCGCGTGCTTGATGTCCTTGGCTCCCGTCCTTCTCCCAACTACATTCAGTGCTTTCAAATCAGGTTCTAATCTGGTAAGGTACAACAACTATCTTGTTATTCTTGAAGTCTTGTTTCTTGTATCTTATGTTAAATTAAAAGTTGTTTGTTAAGTTGATCATAATTTATGTATTAGAACATCAATCGTAAGAAATAACTATAATTGTTCCATATCTAGGTGTACATCTATCACAGCCGCAGAAGAAAGAAATGGACCATCCTATTAACATTTCTCCATCACAAAGTATGTCCATGCCATCATCTGAGCAACAAACAATAGATGAATTTTGGAGGAAGAAACAAGATGAGATTGAGGCAATTGAGGACTTCAGCAAGCGTGCAATTCCCATGACCTGTCTAAAAAAGATCCTATGTGCCGAAAAGGGTAAAATGATGATGACATTCGACACGCCATCCTTTCTCACAAAGGCATGTGAGATATTTGTGCAGGAACTTTCACTTCGCTCTTGGATGTGTGCTGATTCCCACCATCGTACAACCATACTAGACTCTGATGTTGCCGAGGCTATTGCCTCCATGGAGTCATATGATTTTCTCTGAAAGATGTTCTATGCAAACATCAGGGAGAGCACAACTCAGCCCATCATCCAAAGTCTATTAAGAAGGGTAATCATAATAGTTTGACAGATCAACCACAGACATCCAGTCATCATCATTCTGATAAGTACCCAATGCCACAATTTATTCCTCAGTCTGCAATGTATCCCACCTTTGCTCTTCCTCCTCCTTTGCCATCAACAAATGATTACCATGTGCCATTACCCTTCTGGTTCCTACCACAAGAAGCATGCCCCTTGATGGCAACCACAATCACACAGACACCAGTAACAATACATCATTTGCCTAATGTTCCAAATGAGGGCCACATGAGCAGCACAACTCCTTCGATGGATACATATTATGTTGATGGTGCTAGCAAAAGTAATGTTGTCCCTCAAGATGGAGATGTGACATTCCATTACCCTTTTGTTCCTCCAGTTGCATGGAAATTACCATCCATTCCACTAGTGGTTAATAGCAATGGCCCTATTTCAACTGGAATCACTGAGCTGAATCATACAAAACAGTTGGCTGCATATGTTGGAAATACCACACATGCTTTTCATATCGCCAATGCCATCAATGCCATTGATCCCAAAGCTACTATCAGTGTTGACGATGGAGAACTGCAAGAACAACCACAAATAAGCACTAGTATTGTTGCGCATCATCCAAATGTTATGAGTGGAAGGTTAAACACAGAAGTCGTTTCTACTACAAATCTGAATGGGAGGAATAACATACATATCAATTGGGATGAAACTGATATGGCTGACGATTCCCTACTGATGGAGTTTTGGGAGGACGTCATGATGGATGAAGACCACCGATCACCTTTGCCGAGCACTACCTCCACTCTTGGTATTGTTTCTGTTCCTTGTGATAAGCCAGACCTTGAGGGATTTGATTCTGGATCATATCTTGTTGACGACATCATCTCCGGTGAAAGTACTAGCAAGCAGGCATAACTAGAAGGATTGTGATCATGGCAAGGAAGCAAGAATAGATATGTATGGACAAGTGTTTTGTACCAGGCTTATTTCTCTATATGTGTTGAAAAATGGGTTAAAACCGGATCGAGAAAAAAAATGCAAGGGAAGTTACATAATGTATATCTGGGATGTTAAATAATGTAGTATATCTGTTCTTGATTGAAATCATTTCTCTGTATATTTCCTTTTTGCGCCGAAGTGAAGTGATTTTTTCCTTCAGATTCATGAAGAACACTATTTTAAGGATGCCAGCAAAGGTTGAGTATTGTTTTTCTTAATGACCATCTTCATAAAGCTCCCCCAACAACATGCAATCCATGGTGTCATCCTCTCTCTGCTTGATTTCTGTAGGTTCTGTAAGAAGTTAGCATTAACAGTTGAGGTAGTCTCAGAAGCCCTTTCTGTCAATTCAAAGGCCATTGATGCTTGCGCTGGATGATCATTTTTTTCTTTTCTTTTTTTCCTTTTAGTTGTATTGTTTTTCTTTTGGTTTTGTTGCCCCGGTAGCCTCTTTGTCCTTGGCCTTTGAGACATCATATGACTGTTAAGATAATCGATTTTCTGGTGTTTATGCAGAGGGTGCCAAAGAAGGAACAGTAACCAGATCATGGAGTTGGACATTCCTGTTTTTAGCTACTAATTAGCTGTTGTTGCTTTGGTGGTTCCATGTCAGCAGCCTATCCTGTTATTTCACCTTCTGCTCAACCAAACAAAATGGCAAATACCTCTTTGATTTAATTTAGTGTTAATTTGTTCGCTATGCAGCTGCATGATATGATTATTGTTGCTTCCATGTTATCAGCCTATCCTATTATTTCACCTTTTGGTTAACCAAAAAAAAGGAACATATTCAATGCTTCTTTGCTCTGTATCCAGGTCCATGATGTGCTTTAATTTAGAAATAAGCAACTGCATTCTGAATACTGGATTTGAAACCTTTCTCCTTTTTTTTTTAAAATCATTACAACTAAGTTTCCGTATGTCAGCCTTCCAAGTACCTAATTTTTGGCTTCATGTTTACTCAACCCTGTCACCTACATTTGTTGGCTGTTACAAGGTACTCTCAATCTTAGAGTGAAGTAGCCATGTAAGAAATTTGATGACAGTTTCTCATTATGATTCTTCAACTATATGATTCTCTCTTAATGCTTTCATTCCTATGGTTATACTTCCTGTAACCATGAGATACAAAGCATTCATACATCTTGGTTTATATACAAAATGTTATGTCTATATATGATTTTTAAGTGCTTAACTAACATTTGTCAGATTTTTTTTGATAAGCCAACATGGGAGAGACAATCCCCCACCTGTTTTAGATTAATAATAATAATGTGGCTCCCGAAGCCAAATGTTTGAAATACATCAGCTATTTTCGTCTTAGCTTAGCATTTTCGTCTTAGCTTTTGCATTGCGTTAACTAAAATAGAGCGCCATACATCAGCTATTTCTCTGTCCTTCGGCAGCGGTGCAGCCAAAGATTATATGAGCCGTCAGCTCCGCCCCATGACATACGTCATACTCACATTTGTCAGATACTTTTACGGGACTTATATTACCCTTTGTGCACCCATGACAAATGTATCATTGTTGTACACAAAGACATAGTCCTTCGCAGAGTCTTGTTCATTTTCCTTCACTGAAATTGTTTTCAATTTGGATTCTTTCAGTTTGCAGTGGCAACTAAAAGGTGGAGTACTTACTTTGAAGTATAGGGTATTTTGACTGAAATGTCTAGTTGGCAAATTGTCAAGAGCTAGAGATGGTCTCAATTTAGGACTTTACTGATTTGAGTTGTATTGCATAATTCATTCCATAGTATCACTTCATGGTACAATAGAATACAGGTCGATAGACCAGTTTCATGTGTCAAGTTATTTGTACATAGTTGGATTGCAGGTTGGTAGACAGCTTAGAGCATCCTGGGTCTCATTCTTCTTTCTTTTTATTGTAATAGTTCTGTGTAATACGTACCTTGTTACACAAAGACCAGAAATTTATTTAAATAGATGAAGCTTTCTTCATCTAAAAAAATAGTTGTTGGAGAGGCTCTCCACTAAATACCATATCTGGAGATTTAAAACACTATTTCTAAGCCTGATCTGTGCATTGTTCACACAAAAGCAAAGCAACAATTAAAATCTCAAAACGCTATCGTAAGCAAAGAGTATGAAGTACAAGAGCCTACAAGAAGAATCTAGTAAAGACTATGCAAGCACAACAATAGTACCCAAATTTGAATTACAGAGTACTTCAATGATTATTGATTGCTTCCTTCATATATAGTCTCTTCACTGCATTCTTTTCCGTACATGAAGTAATAACCATCTATACAAGTTTATGTTCAGTCATTAGATCATAGGTAGTAAAAATAAGCAACAAAAATACAGTATTTAAGGTAAGAACTGCAGCCTAGGAAATTCCTCATGAGTGAAAGTTAGTGGCCGGGGTGCCAAGGGGGGTTCAGTACAGCCACACCATCTAGGTTCTAGTCCAGTCTAGTTTAAATTTTGTTGCCTACAAAGAACTTCTTGGTGTTTCTGTTTTTCTTCCCCTAGCCCTGCGAAAATAACTTATGGTAAATGTTATCCTGACATACAATCTACAATTCTACGTAGTATTAGGTAGAGATGCAAAACTGCTGGATAATAATATTACCTACCCAAGATATTTGTTTATCCTTAAGAAAGAGAAACAAAGCTTAGATAACATTCTAAAACATAGGTAAATCACAAGCTTATATAAGCTCTTTACACATGGCATAGAACAATGGAGAATCGAAAAACTCAGCATTCGCATGTAAAGCAATTGTGTGTGCGGATCAGAGAGATGCATATATACCATGAAAAGTATGAGGACCAGACTGGGCAGTCTTGGCAGCAGCTATGTGCGCCTTCGGAATTGTGGAGATCTTTTTCCATTCAGGGCTGTCCTTCACTCTAATTTGAGTCACCAACTCTGGCCAGCAGCCTATGACATGGAGCCATTGTAGGGAGGAGGGCATGTCTGGAAGTGATGTAAGTTTCCCAGCTCCTGATAACAACAAGAAGTTGAGCGCTCTCAGGTCTCGCATACTTAGCGGCAGAGACTTCAATGAACTGGCACATAACACCTTCAGTGACTGGAGTTGTTTGCGGTTCTGCAGAAGCCATTGCTCTGGCAAGCTCTCCAGCTGAGTCCCGCCTCCAATTACCAATCCTTTCGTGTGGCAAAGACTACTGAGAGGGTCAAGGTTCAATACACATGGGAGATCAACTTCAAGGTAATCGATCTGCAAGGAACTGATAGGCAACACTAGATTTTCCTCTTCTATAACATCATCATCATAATCATTAGCCAGAACAGAAGCAGCATCACCCAATACAGATGGAGCTGTAAGCTTACTGCAGGATCTAATCTTCAGCTCAACAAGGGAACGAAGGGAACCGAGTCCACCAAATGATGAGAGATCCTCACACCCAAGTATCTCCAAGAACTTTAGTGACTTGAGACTCTTGAACACATCAGCTGACGGAAGGGATACAAGGCCAGGGCAGTTTTCCAGTACCAGCTCAGAAAGGTTAACAAGACCATGTAGTGACTTAGTCAGAAAGTGCACTAGATCACCACACTGCTTGATTATAAGCTTTTTTAGTGATGGCGACAGGTTTTTGCCTTCAGTTTCGCTTGATGCTCTCAGCTTCGGGCAATTTCTGATACTGAGCTCCCTAATATTTCCCATTTCATCAAAAAGGGGTGCAGACTCCAGTTCTTTACAGTCACTGATGTTGAGGACACGGATCACTCTGATGTAGTGTTTTTGCAACAGAAGGCTTCCTTTAGCTAAGGTCAAACTTTCACATTCTTCAACACTGACAAACTGCAATTTAGATGGCCTGGTTTCGATATTCTCACCATGTAGGTTCCCTATCCTTGGGAATTCGGTCAACCCGACCTTATATATTTCCATATGAACCAAGCTGGGTGGTAGGATAGGTAACTGCTTCAGTTCTTTGCAATGCCTTACAATCAACGTGTCAAGATGTGGAGGAAGGTATGAACCAATACATCTAATGCTGGAGAGTTGAGATGGTTGACCAATCTGTTGTAGGCTAGGAAGGCACTCCAACCAAAGTTTCTTAAGACATTCCAATTCTCCAAGTGAAGGCAGCTTTTCCCAATATATGCATCTTGCTAACTCAAGTGACACCAGGTTCTTGACACGGAGGCTTTCAATCCAAATAGGAAGTCTTGCACCACAATATCCAGAAATTTTCAAGTTTCTAATGTGACCATGTGGTTCAAGGTGATCAAGAATCAAGTCATCTTTCCCATTTTCTGCATCCGCACGTGCTGACCACATGAGAGATAGAGAGTTGAGATACGGTTTTTCTTTTAACTTGGCATTATCAGCTTCTTCAAGACTTTCAACATTCTCAATGCTGAAAACCTCTAGTTCGCGGAGAGCCTTCAGGTTCTTGATAGCACTTATTTTGTTACCATTACTTCCTTGTACCTGGTAGTTGTGCAGCTCCTGAAGTGAAGTGAGTCTTCCAATTGGAAACTCACCAATTCTGCGTGACCCATAATTTACATATCGCAGATGATCAATGTTTCCTAAATACATCACTTGCCTCAGTTCTTCCCCACAATCATTCAAACAGTCAACTAGCTGTAAGTGATAAAGTTTAACAAGCCCACACATTCCCTCAAGTGATATCCTATGCAGATAGACATAACGAAGGTGCTTTAAATCGGCAAGTTTAGGAAGATGGAATGTGTTCTCCAAATTTGATTGCAGTAGACGCAAAGATTTTGATTTTTGTATAACATTCTCAACCATGCCTAACATATCGTTGTCAATCAAACCTGGACCATCAATAATAGCGGTGCGCAGATTCTTAAAACGTGTGATTTTCTTGACCTCTTCAGTAGAAAATTTGTCAATGCAAGCAATACGCAAGTGTCGGATACTTTCACTCTCACTTTCCAACATGCTAGGATCAATTAATGTTGTGCATTCTTCAGCAGAAACATATTTTGCCAGTTCATGCATCAGGTCATGCATGATGTAATATTCTTCTCTTCTCTGACTATACTGGACTACCTTGAATTTCATTTCAAAGAATGACTTCCTAGTTAACTCAGCCAAGATCTGATACCCAATATCTTCAATCCTTCTTGGTTTGTTACCATGTTGTGATATCAATCCTGAGCCCATCCACATCAACACTAAATCTTTCTTTTTAAATTCATAGTCCTGTGGAAATATGCTGCAATATCGAAAGCAAATCTGGACTTGTGCTGGTAGGCAGTAGTAGCTTAATCTCAAAGTATCCATTACATCATCTTCACTTCCATTAAAATGTAACAGGCCTTCTTGTAAGAAATCAATCCAGCTGTCAGCATCCATATTGCACTGCAAATAACCGCTGACAACTTTTGTTACCAAGGGACATCCTCTTAGTTGTTTTGCAAGTTGTTCACCTATGGGTTTCAAATTTTCAAAATCTTGTGGATTCCTACCAGAATATACGTGATGATTGAATAATTTGAGATTTTCATCTTCTTGCAGCCCTTCTAATTCCAGGTATTCTCTTTCAACCCCCATGGCATTTGCAGCAATATCTGCTACTGACTGCATTCTGGTTGTTACTAAAATTTTGCTCCCACTCTCTGCTTTCCTCAGTGGAGCAAATATATTTTCCCATTCCTTTTTATTCTTATCTTCCCAGACATCGTCCAAAACAAGGAAAAACTTTACAGACCTGAGTTCTTGTTTGAGCATCTGCTGAAGCGTCTCTAAATGATCTGCAGAAGGTTTTACCCCTGTGACAGATTCCAGCAGTTTACTTGTCACGGAAGTTGCATTGAATCTAGTAGAAACATGTACCCATATAACCTTGTAATGTTTAACAACCTCATCCTCTTCACATACATATTGAGCTAATGTAGTCTTCCCCATTCCACCATGGCCAACTACTGAGAGAATAGGAACATGGTAAGTACTCCTCACAATTTCAGAAGCTTCCACTGGTGCCTGAGTCAGCCATCGAATGATCTTTTTTTTCTCCTCTTCTCGTCCAACAAAGTAAGGTTCAGTTAATGTTGAACCAGTGTCATGATCCCTGTTCACAAAATTCACCTGCCTCTTACTACCTGAAGCGAGCTGTTGTGTGACTGTGAGGATAGTCACAATTTCGGTAGCTACCTTTTCTAGTTCCTCCAATACTTTCCTCAGCCTCTTGAGCGTGCCATGGTGAGTAAATTCTTTCACAGTCTTACCCATGACACTGACATGTTTAACAGACTTAACAAACTTATGCTTCAATTTAGCAGAAGAGGAGCCCCAGTCACTGACCTTATGATCCTTTGCCTTCTCTCTAAGCTCATTGTAGTGAAGCTCATCTATCACATCCTCCGCCGCCTCAACTGCATCCCTGAACTTCCACAGCCAAAAATCGAGGGCAGAACTTTGTTGCTTGATGTATTCGGGGTCAACAATATCAAATACAACCTGGACCTTCTTCACTGACTGCAGTACCCTACCCTTGAGATCATCCAAACCATCAGCCTTCCAGTAGTCAGTCAGGCAAGTGAAAGCTTTGCTGATCCAAAAGGAGATGGTTGCATTTGCCACCGACTTCCCAGTGATGATTGCGGCGGCGACAGCCATGGTTGTGTGCTTTTGTGAGGGAAGATATCTGAGGAGAGATCAAAGCATATGAGAGCTTGGTTGTGGAGAAGAAGCAATGCAGATGTGAGACTGAACCTCATTGTGTGATAGTTATCAAAAAAATGTTTGATGAGGAACTTGCTAAAGACCAGAATCAAAGGATTTACCTGCTCACTGAAACTCGGATGCGCCGGGGGGCCAAACTTCAATACCAGGTAAATCTAGCAGGGTGCACAGGATGGGTACTTGGAGCAATGGCACATGTACTCTCTGCAACATTCTTAAGCTGTCATGATGGTGACTGAACTAGATGCAACACTTTCGTGGAAACTTCACAGTTGACTTCCAGAAATAAAAGTCAAGGTTAAGCATCAAGCTATGCCAATAGTTACATCCAGATGAGACGTAGAATGCACAGCCCCCTTTGCATTTTACAATAGCTACTTGCAGTACTCCATTGCTGAGCCAACTGATTCTGACCGCATATTGTATATAGCTGAGATCTTGACTTTCTCCGAGGGGAAATCTCCCTGTAATAAATAGAAAATATCTGAGGAGATATCTGTGGAAAATATTTGTTTTGTGCTTTTGTGAGGGAAGATATCTGAGGAGAGATCAAAGCATATGAGAGCTTGGTTGTGGAGAAGAAGCAATGCAGATGTGAGACTGAACCTCACTGTGTGATAGTTATCAAAAAAATGTTTGACGAGGAACTTGCTAAAGACCCGAATCAAAGGATTTACCTGCTCACTGAAACTCAGATGGGCCGGGGGGCCAAAATTCGATACCAGGTAAATCTGGCAGGGTGCACAGCCTGGGTACTTGGAGCAATGGCACATGTTCTCTATGCAACGTTCTTAAGCTGTCATGATAGTGACTGAACTAGATGCAACATTTTCATCGAAACTTCACGCCTTTCCCAAAAGAAAAGTCAATGTTAAGCATCAAGCTATCTAATATATAGGTTATTAGTTACATCTGGATGTGACGTAGACAGCATAGCCCCCTTTGCATTTTACAATAGGTACTTGCAGTACTCCATTGCTGAGTCAACTGATTCTGACCGCAGATTTGTTTGTACATAGCTGAAACCTTGACTTTCTCAGAGGAGAAATTTCCCTGTAATAAATAGAAAATCCACCACTTGAAATTTTAGTTTGCAAACTCCTAGTATGACAGATGGTGCTCAAAGTTCTCCAGACACAATGCCGTCATTTGAAATTTTAATAATTGATGAGAATACAAAAGACTACTTCAGACCAACCCTACTAGAAGGTCAGGTACGTGTTCATTCTTCTAATCTAACTTCTATAGTAAGAGACATGTGAGCAGTCGAACTAGAGAGATGACCCAAATTATGAATGCGCACGAAACGCGCCCAAATTATGAAGTTTTCCGAGTTATGAACGTGCATGAAAGGACCCAAATTACTCATGCTACTGGAGATTTCCTGCGAAACTGTTTGGCTATTTGGTAAGAAAACTGAATCACAAATTTCACTGATGCTGATGGCATCTGTATCAAGATTTTTTTTTTTTTTTTTTTTTTTTTTTTTTTTTTGTGTGCGACTGGCATCTGTAACAAGGAGATTTCCTGCGAAACTGTTTGGCTATTTGGTAAGAAAACTGAATCACAAATTTCACTGATGCTGATGGCATCTGTATCAAGATTTTTTTTTTTTTTTTATTTATTTTTTTTTTTTTTTTTTTTTGTGTGCGACTGGCATCTGTAACAAGATGGGTCCGCTTCATTTCATCCATGGAAAAATTCAGAAATAGAATTATTCCCGGAAAGAAGAAGGAAGAAAGGAACATGAAGAAACGGAGGCACACGTACCGTTTCCCCTGTTACAATGCACTGTGCAATGCGCCGCCGCTGCCTCCTCCTAGGACTCGTCCGCTGGCGGTGATGGACCGAGCGAGCGAGCGGCCGTCGTTCGCCGTAGAAGCCGAACCGTGGGAGCATCAGCCTGTCGACCGCTCGACGGAGTTCAGGGAGGCAGGGACCCACGAGGGGATCTGGCATCTGGGATTATGCCAGCTCAGTCCGTTCTGCAGCAGTGAACCCTACCCTACGCTACCTTGTTGTTTTGCCACAACTAGGCCGGGTGAAATCATCAAACCGTGAAATCATCAAACCGGCTTTCTTGTTCCTACATTTTGAAAGGGGATCAATAAAAAATTTCTAAAGAATCTATCTACAGAAAGATATACATCTCTATCAGTCTATCATCAATATCTAAGTATGGATTGATAGGAGGCAAGTCATTTTCAGTTTCATAGTTTTTTTCTCGAAAACATAATCGATAACATATTGTTAAAAACAAATACAGCACTACTATTTTGGGAATTGCAAAAACAATAGTAATCAATAAAAAATACATTGACAATGACCGGAATCTATAAGAACAAAATCAAAACCGGAATCTATAAGCACGACAAATCAAAGAACATGAGAAGAGCCGTATAACTCAACCTATCTTGCGTAACAATAATAAATAATGCCACAATTGACAAGACCACAAGCTACACAGTTCATACCATCCTCAAATAATGTCGAACCACTAAGACTAAGACCGTTCTTTACAACGGCACAAATAAATTGGCTTGACATAACATAGTGACAAAAACATGATTTTATTAGAGTTCCTATTCACAGATATCCTTTTCATTGGTCATCCCTATTCACGGATATCTAATACGGATAGTTTTGTTTTTGGGATTGTGGGGACAGGGGCGCAGCCCAGAGTGGCAGGGGAAGAAGATGATAATAATTAGACACTGATACGTTAGCCCTACATGTCAGAATAAAAACTAGGAAGAGCTTTCTGGCAATATATGGAGTGAAGATCTCTCATATCCAAAAGTTTTGTCTTTTGAGCTCCTAGAACTAGTTATAGGCGAGTAAGGCCATGTTTAGATGAAGATCTCTCATATCCAAAAGTTTTGTCTTTTGAGCTCCTAGAACTAGTTATAGGCGAGTAAAGGATAGAAGATCTGGTGGAGATGCCCAGCAGATCACATTAACATATCACTGTCCTGACAAGATTCTCAAGAGGGGAAAAAGGACGGGTACAAAATGCTGGCAAACGAAATGCAAGAACATTACTTATTTCTCAGGTAGCAATACATCAGAACAACATTTGTGCAACATGCTAACAATGAGAAGCACATAGTAAAGATTTTCCAAACGCAAAATGATCTTTTCCGTGCCATGGCTTGCAAAAGTCCATGGCAATAACATGTCATAATCACAAATATCTGCTATTGGAAGTATTTAAGTGGATCAACACCAAGACTGCACGGTACAAGCATTAAACAACTTGATAGTTAGCAGTGAGCAAACGAGCCCGCTGGGAAAACTTCGGAGGGTTGCCTTCCTTCAGAGGAAGGATTCCAGTAACCTGAAAAGTTTCAGGTAGACAAAATTAACGACAAACAAATAGGATAAAGCAAGCATAGGATTGGACCATTATGCTGAAACCAACCTTCAGATCACTGAAAGTACTCGATGCAGAAAATCCAACAGAGATGGGGAAAAATGATGATGGGTCAGCTGGGGGAACAACAAATTCCATGGAACCACTGCAAACGGTACAAAAGGGAATAGTTAGAGTCAGGCAATCAACAAAATTGGATGATAATCACAAGCTAAATATTCCAATATTTCAAACCTGCGATTCGACTGATCAATAAGGAGAATAGACCATTCCAACACGGAGTTTCTTGAGTCCAACCTGTTTTGCACAAGGAAAAGAAAACTAAGACAACAAGCACAAGCTGAAGTGCTCAATTCTATAAAACAAAGAAGGTATTGTGTAATGCCACGAAGAAATTAAGTAATGCAGTAACGTAGCTTATTCAGATCCACAGTACAGGGATTTTCAGATCTATATTGCACAGCTTACTCAGACCTAGCATTCTACCGTCTAGGACACAGCAGTCAAGTTAAATACATAAAGTCCCCTGTAACAGTTTGATATACCAACAGCAAAAGTCTTGGGGATATCACATTTGAATTGTTAACATTAACAATAAAAAGGCCTCACATAAAAAAGGAAAGCAATCAAGTGGCATAAGGGCATGCACTAGTCACAAAAAGTTTATGCAATATACTTCAGTAAAACATAAGCATGAATAAATTGAAGAGGAAAGAAAATTTTACTTCCACTCTCCATCTATCTGTCTGACACTTGGAGCTTCCCGAAGTGGTGGCAGAGGTATAGATATGACAACATTGTGCAGATCAAACATCTCAGAAGCTTCATATTCAATGTTCACATAGGTTTCATTTCCAGATACGGACGGCCAGCAATTGACTGCATCAGAAATAGCATGTTACCAAAAGTCCAAATTGGTAAATCGTCAGACAGAAGAAATGAGATTTCCACCTGACAGAGGTAAAGATGACTCGTCCATGCCCTGGATTCTCCATTTCACCAGAGGAGTTTCATTTTGACCACTCGGAAAGGGCCTGTTTGGATCTTTTGCTCCCAAAATTTGCTGACCGTTAAATAAATCCTTGTTGATATTTGGGTGTGTTTTGAAGCTAAGCCCAGGAATATCTTGGCTTTCAATCTGTACAAACCATATATTAGACAAAGCAGCTCATAAACTAATTCATACAATGATATTGATTATCGGCAACTAAAAACTAGGATGAGCTAAATGAAGGTGAATGTCATACTAATACAAAATAGTGATCTTTCCATGGGGAAAAGAGCAGTAGAGAAATTATTTTAGTTGGAAGGTGACCACAACAGAAGGTAATGTTCTTACCTAAACAGATTGCAATATCAGTATAGGTTCACGTGAGGAAAATAAAATAAAGTTTTATACTATCATGAACTTTCTACAGTTGAAGTTTTCCGTTTGCAAAGGTAAAGGGACAAAAAAAAAGCAAGTACAAATGTAAAATGCTACAATTTAGGAAAGGGTTTTACCTGCAATTGGATGAAGCCATCAGTGTCATTAAGAACCTGAAGAGCAAGTGTTCCTTGAACATCAAAGTTATTAATACCACCATCTCTTTTAACAACAACATTGAGCTTCTCTTCTATAGTCACTGTGACAGGGTCACTTGGTGGAAGAGCAGATGATCTTGTAGACACTGCACTTGGTTGTACATCCTCCAAAATGACTTCTCCTTCAGCTTTCAAAGATTCAAGGAATTGATTCGTCTTCTGTGTCTTGCCTAATTTCATACCGAAACCTTTACCAGGTGCAGTAGCTGCTGTAGATGGACGACCTGTAGAAATATTGCTTGCAGTTAGAATCAAATACGGGTCATATGCTAACCCTGTACTGTCTCTAGCATTTTGACTGGAAATATGGTAATATAGTCCTGTTGCCTAATACAAGTCACATAAGATCTGAGTAGAAGTTAACTACACAATGAACAAAAGAAAAACAAGATTGAGATATCACTAACCAACAATGGAACACAAGAGAAGACTTATATGTGTTTACTATATGACCCTCCAGTTTTTGTTTAGCTAACTTGAATCCAATTTGTACTCACTATATGATTAAATTAAACAGTTTAATACAAAAAGATTATAAATGTAACATTGAAAGAGACAAAGCGCAGTGGTGCATAAGTTATTTGCTATTTAAACAATAACTCCTCGACGGATTGATAAACCTAACAATCTGGGAGTCTGCATGCTCCCTAGATATGATGTGACTGCAGAGTTATAATAAAAATTTAAAAATTAAAGTGTAATATATGTATTATACATGATTCAAACATCGACTTATATAAATTTCAAAAAAAAAACATCGACTTGTACAAAAACTGAGAACAATAAAATATCTCAATACATTTCCACGAAATTAAAAAATTCATGATTGAGCAAACAACAAAAAAACAATATATTTCCTAGATATCTGGAAAAGAGCACGATAAAACAGAACTAGATGCGAATAACAAAATAAAGAACAATTTAAAATCATCAACATAAACTGATCACTGATGAAACAAGTTTGTTTTTTTTTTCTAAAATAAAATATTTATCAGGACATGCAAGAGAGCCTCCTTACCTTTGGGCTTGCTGGCAAATGGGTCCATGTCAGTGCTCAGTCCACCTAATCCAGAACCACTACCAAATCCAGAACCACTAATGCTCATGTCACCGAAAGTTTTTTCAATCATGCGTGGACCAGATATTGATGAGTAGCCTCCTTTGTCAAGTTTGCCTCTATCCATCTGCAATGAACACCACCCAAAAAATATACCACCTTATTAGACAATAATGAATTAAAGCCAAAAAAAATGATCATAGTAATTCATACCCGAAACAGCCTGACATGAGATTTCAATTTATACATCTTGGTGACAGAATCTAACTATTTTTTTCTCTAAATAGCTTGTGTTTGCTCATTTGATGAAATTTTCATTCTACTAATCATATCTGAAGGGGTCAGCAATTCATCTTTTCTTAATGCTTTTGCAGAAGTGAAAAAATATTTTATGACAAACATATATTGCCAAAATATATTCTAATTGGATGCATTAACTCTACTGTGGCATTGCTTGAAGCATAGTCAAATAAGACTAAATTGACAGATAAATACCCATAACCCTAATTTAAATGGAATTTCGATGTATTAAAAATCTGGTAAAAGATAGTCAGACCCTCATTTTGTCAAGCTCATTAGCCCTCTTCTTCATGAGATCCTTGGTTTCATTGATTTTGGTTTGCATCATCAGCTTGTGCGCCTTCTCTTCATGGCTCTCCATCTCACAATATTGTTTGACTTGTTGCACTGTTACATTTTCCTTGTTCCCAAGAGAGATGGCTTCATCAAACGCAAATATAATCTCAAATGCTGTTTTACAAACACCCTCCTCATCCAGCGAAGGGGAGTATTCAGGCACCTTTTCAAATGTTAAGGATACAGTTGTGAAACAACAAACACGACAGAACAGTAAAAGAGTCGATATATACACAGCACTCAAAATGAGACTCATAATGGTAAAGGTTTTGCATAAATAGCATCAGATGTTTAAAGTGGTTGCTACTTTGTTTTTCCCCCAGTAATATGTAAAAATCAAGCTTAGCTTGGATATAATGTAAACCGAAAACTTCCATCTTCTCCACAAGAATGGACAGTACGGTTATTTTGTACTTATCGTTATGAAGGAAAAGATCAAGACAAAACCTTTTCCCCACCCCCAGCCCTAATTTCTATTTTTAATTCATAGATAGATTAAACTTGATTATATAAATAAGGTAAATGAGTGAGAAGATTAATATATGTCAGAGTAGGATACAAGCTTGGAGAGGAGCCTCAAAGTGTCCAGATCTTCAAGAATATTGCTCTGCTTGTTTGTGATGAGTAGAAGATATAAACCTTCGATAGGTTGATAAACATAACGCACATTTTCAGTTTCAACATAAGTGTGCTGTTTCCCAGTTCCAACCAGTTTTGGGAACGCAGCAAGTAATCCTTCAATTCTTATGCGAGACATATCAACAAACTGTCTTGAAACAAGTGCTGCAATTGAAAACAGAAAAAAAGAACAGCCCTCAGCTAAGTCCGTTCACTTCTTTAAAAGGATAGTTAGGGGGAAAGCTAGATAAACACATAGTAGTTTCACATTATGTAAACCCAAAGACTTGTTATATAAGAAAAGAACGTAGTAGTTAGCAACACGATACCAGATATTGCACCAAATCTGTTATAGAGTGTTATAGATATAGTAGATGGTGACTAGAGTTATTATAACAGGTAAATAAGTTACAAAATCAATGCTTTTGCGAATCGGCAATAATGAAGGATCTGATTAACTGAAGCACCATACCTTTTCCCGATTTTGAAACGATTGAAGCTGCGAGAACCACCTACAGTACACAAACAATAAAATAAAAATCAGACCCATCAGAAAGAAGATACAGTAACTCAATGATAGCAAAGGAATAAATGTATAAAGATTCCTTGAAATCAGAAGATTAAATAAGTTTATTAGCACAGCAGCTAACCAGAGGATTAAAAGTAAAAAAGACAATGAAACCAGCTAGCCATACCATTTTGTATTGCTTTTGTTGATGACTACAATTATTCAAACCAAGCCCTCAAACTATGAACCTGTCACATGAAAACAATTACACAATCAGCAAAGTAATCACAACGAGAATACAACATGACCAATGATTGTCGAAAAATGAAGGGGTAACTGCAGTCACTTAAAAGTAATTTATTTCAGCAATCAACGGTCACTATCAAAAACATGAACAAGGTAAACTGATTTGCCCCTGTGAATTTGTGATGCGATCTCGAATTAAACAGGCCACTTAAAGTTTTGCACATAAATCAACACTAAACAGGGTATCAACCAGTTGTATCACATGATGCAGGGAACGATTAGAAGAGGACCACAATGGTTTTTATTAAGTTGCCCAATAACATGTACATGTGTCATGCAAACTAATCAAGGTGCTCAAAAAGACACTTTTTTGCATCATATTCGGTTGTTATTAACACATTACGAGGGACATATATCTACCGCATAGCACCAGCGCAAAGCTGATTCGATTACCAGCATGAAGCAGGCACCACATCGTCCGAGGTCAATGAAACTAAACAAATCTCAAAAAAGGAGTCCTCCAGAACACCACCACCCTCGACATCACTCAGATTCAGGGCACCACATTGTACACGGGCCGGAAAACCGCGTGGACGCGCATTGCACCTGAACCTACAGCCCGGATCTAGGAGAGTACAGTATACCGAGAAGAAACTTGGCAGCGACGGCGGCCCGGATCTAGGGGACCACAGCTACCTACCCATGGCGTGCGGTGGTCGCCACGAAAGAAAAAAGGGATCTTGCGTATCAGAGCGGCGGAAGGACGCTTGGATCTGGCCAGAATTGGCGTGCTCCGTTGAGCATGGCCGTAAAGGAAGCTAAGGGGCGGCCTTGTCTGTTTCATGCTCGTCGCCGAGCATAACTAAATATGCCACTGATACTCGATCAGTTGTATCACACGATGCATCTAACAATTAGAAGAGGACCATGATGGTTTTAATTTAGTTGCCCAGCAACATGTACATGCAAACAAATCAAGGTGCTCAAACAACGGTTTTTTTTCCTCCTTAAAAAACAATGTTTTTTCACAGTATTTGGATCAGCTGTGTTATTAACAAATTATCAGGGACATATATCTACTGGACTACTGCATAGCACAAGTGCAAAGCTGATGATTACCAGCACACTGCAGGCACCACATCGTTCGAGGTCAATGAAAGTAAGTAAACAAATCTCAAAAAAAGGAGTCATCCAAAACACCACCACCCTTAACATCACTCAGATTCAGGACACCACATTGTAAACGGCCCGTCAAAACTTGCAGACGCGCATTGCACCTGAACCTACAGCCCGGATCTAGGAGAGTACGTACACCGAGAAGAAACTTGGCAGCGGCGCGGCCCGGATCTAGGGGACCACAGCCACCTACCCATGGCGTACGGCGGCCGCCACGGAAGAAAAAAAGCGATCTTGCGTAACAGAGCGGCGGGAGGACGCCCGGATCTGGCCGGAATTGGCGCGCTCGGTTGAGCATGGCCATAAAGGGAGACAAGCGGCGGCCTTTCCTGTCCTATTACGCTCGTCGCCGGCGGAGACTCGGCTAATCGATCGTCTCAGAGAAGCTTAATGGAACTACAAACCAGTGCTCGAAATCCAAGCGGGCTGGAGTGCTGGTGGTGATTGGAATCGAGCAAGAAAATGGTGGAAGGGAGAGGAGAGGGAAGGCTGAGGTAAGAAGAACGTACGTTGGAGGAGTGCGCCGGTGGTGCGTCTCCCGCCGGTGGCTGCGAGTTCGTCGGAGTCGGCACCGCCTGTGGCCTCCGCCCCCGCGAGATTCGTCGCCACTGCCGGGTGCGAGATCTGTGTGCGCGTGTGTTGGAATGGGGAATTTTTATTAGCCTCTGTGCGGGGGCGGGCTAGATCGACGATGGGTGTTGGGGACACTTCCGCACTTGGGCCTGGGTCGCGCCTTTGCTGGTCGTCTTCTAACTCAGGCACTCAGCTAAATTAAAAAAAAATGTCATGAGTCAAAAAATGATAATTTCACATTAAACAAATATTAAATACAAAAAAATATTGGTAATTAAGATATGTAATAAATATTATTTGATTATTTATGATGATTGATATAGTATGGTTTTGTAGTAAACCTATTCAAAGATATCAAAGTTGATATATTTTTTATAAATCTACTTAAATCCTGAGATGATATTTTTATTTTTATTTTTATTTTTATTTTTATGGGGAACGAGTTGTCGTTACATAACTCATATGATGGCTTGGTCTTCTAAGCTCGTTCACACTGCATTACTCTTGTCATCATGTGACTCAGCTTTTTAGCTTTCTCCAACTCACAAAGGTGCATACAATAGCCACCTATTTAGATGAGTCAATATCGCATACAAGATTAATTATTTATTATTATAGCAATTATTATAAACTTATAGTTTATTTAATTTAGTGTTGGAACACAACTAAATTCAACCAAATTAGCTAGCTTATTATCATTCACGAGCACCACGGAACAAAATCCCCCCCCCCCCCCACCACCACACCCACACACACACACAACAACAACAACAACTCCCCAGTGCAAAGTATTTTGCAATGCTTGTTAGTTTCTTAAAAATATAACAAACTTAGTTTAGTTTATTCTAAGTCAGTTTTCTTTTTAAATTTTGCCAGATTCATAAAAAGCATAGATATCAATAGGTTCAAATAAATGCACTATCAAAATTTAGAACATATCTCATGGAAAGTTTTATGACAGTAATTCGATTTGATGTTGTATATGTTGATTCATTTTTCTACAAAATTAGCCTGAGCTAAAAGAAGCTTGACTTTACACGGAGTTTAATAAGTGAAATATAATTAACTTGGAAAGAGTGTATGTTAGTGGATGCTATATTGCTATGGTTCGCTAATGTCGATAGCTTAAATGAAGAGATAACTATTGTAACTTTACATGGCGGCGGGCTTACCATGCGGATAGCATGTACACAAAGAGGCATGCTAGTAGGATTTATAAATGTAAGGTATAGATATAGAAACACCATGAAAGTTTACAAATTAGCCATTGAAATCTTGTCATCCTCCTTGTGAGAAATACCATATGCAACAATTTGATCCTCAATTTTCCCAGTATTCCCCCTTTGTTTGTCGTCTTCCTTCTTTACCACCAACATGTATTTGTTAAATGACTTTCGTTGCCATGGAAACCAATCGTAACCATGCCCTGACCCACTGCCAGTGTAATAATGCCACTTATAATGTACATTAGTCTTTACTCTAGGGTTTTCTAGCAACAATATAAGAGGAAACATTGTAGCTCTAGATTGTGAAGGTCGCACATGGCTTCCCATCCTCGTGCAGAGACACGAGAGAGGAGGACGAGGGTTTACCGAATGGGGTGGTCTGGGAGTGAGCGAGGCTATTAAGTTGAGCGGGCAATGAAATAAACGCGAAGTAAATTCTTACTAAATTTTCAAGAGGTCTCTTTGAACAAGAAGGCGGTGATTGGTATTTAAAGGCCATGCCAAGAGACACAGTTGAATTACATAAGGGTTTGCCCTTGCGAGTCTCGACATGTGGGGCCAATCTAGGGCAAAATCATACATTGCCTCTTTACCCTAACTACCCCAAAGTGAGTCCTTACTTTCACTGACGCCAACCTATCGAGATTCGCACTTTCAGGTTCTGGAGCAGCGTGGGCTCTACAAGCCTCGTCCCCCTCGCGAGGGTTGTGCATCGTGGCATGCATCAACGTCCTACAAACCTATAGATATCGCAGAGTGGGAGACCTAGTTTAAGGTCGGGCCATAACCCTTGCCACAGTCTCTCGGTATGGGAGCCTCTCTAGCCCAAGGGCCACAGGGCTGGCTGAGGCAAGATGAGGGTGCCTCTCCCAACATAAACGTGACGACCCCTCCACAAGTACCTCATGTGTCACCATGAGTAGCACCAAATATCTTAAACAAGTGCAACTTGGGTGCAACTAAGGCTAGACTCAGTGAGAGTTTCATTCGAATTTAATGAGCTGCCACATAAACACTTTCAATAATGTGGCAACGATTTAAGAAGATCTTTTCAAAGGCCTCCACCTCTAATGCAAATGGCAGTGATGGACTCTTGGTGTAGCCCATATGCTACATGATCAGCACCTCACCTCGCTTGGAAGCAGGTACTTAAGAGAGGCTCCCTGAGCCACCAACGGCCTGCTCGGCTACGACAGCACCGGGTTGGTGGGTGGTTGCTTGGGAGACTCGCAAATAAGTGGAGAGTCTCTCTTCTTCGCCTTGCACTGTGTAACATCCCGAAAATCCGAGTTACAAAATTTTTTGCCAAAAACCTATGAGTGATGAAGTGCCATGTAGTTGCAACCCAAAAACCCCACCTAGATTAACCCGGAGTTTGCATTAGTTGTTACTTTCATCATGCAATTTAATTCAAGTTGTGATTTGGAGTTTATTTGGTTCTTTTGTATTGTTTAATTAAATCAACCCAAGATCATATTTATTTATTGTATTATAAATAAATATGAAATCATCTATATGTTATGGGAATTAATACCCTAACTAGCCTATGACCCTAAGACCACCATGACACATTGTACACACCACAAATGTAACATGTTTACACTCATGTGTTTTGTCCAAAACAAAAGAGAAAGGAAAAGAAAAGGAAAAACTATAGGAGAAACCAATTTGGCCCATGAACAAACTCGGCCTGCTGCCCCTTCTTTTCTTTCCACCCGAGCCGGCTCCATCTCTCCTTCCTACCACCGCGGCCCGGCTCGGCCACCGGGCCTTTTTCTTCCTCGCCACCGAGGCCGGCCCATCTTCACCTCCCCGCCGGCCGGCCCAACTCGCCAAGCGGCCCGCCGGCTCGCGCGTGAGGACAAGGCCAACACCGCCGCGGCCGCCGACACCTCGGCCCCGCACATGACCCCACCCGTCATAAGCTCCGCACGCCCCCTCCTGCTTTTCGCCCGAGCGGGAAAATCGCCGCCGCCGCGCCGATTCCCCTCCGCCTCGGGTTCTTTCGGGTCGAAGGCGTGGCCCGGGTGAGTCCACGTCGCCGCGGAGGGAGCACGGAGCCGACGGCCCGACAAGGAGCGCCGCGCCGCGAGGATTTCCCTCTCGCGCTCCAACGGCCGCTCGGCGCACATGCCCCGCTCCCCACTACGGCGTCCCCGGTTTCTTGCCCGCGAAGGAGAGCGCGAGTGCGCCGTGACGCACGCCGAGCCCCACCGGCACACCCGGAGCCCTCGGCCGCTCGATTGCGATGGACACGGGATCACCGTCCGCCGTGCCCCGTTCCGCCGCCGGCCTATAAGAACGGGACCCCGACGCCTCTAGGGTTCTCCACCGCACCCGCCGCCGCCCGCGGCTTCCACCAAAACCCACCCACCGCTCAATTGACAAGAAGGAGAAGGGGAAGGGGAGAGGAGAAGAAGAAGGCGGGGAGGAGACGCCGCCGCCCGGGAAGAAGAAGCCGCGCGCCGCCGCCGGAGAAGGAGTACCTCGCCGGACGCCGCCGCCACCGGACGCCGGGAAGATCGAGGAGCAAGAAAGAACCGCGAGCCGAACCACTACCACCGCGACGCCGAGCCGTACCCCGACGTCCACTACCGCGCCGGTGAGCTCGCCGTTCCCTTGTCCAAATCCCGACCTTGCTACATGGCCATGGCGCCTCGGTGCGCGTAGGCCGAGCCTACACCCGGCTCTTGGACACACGCACGACACAAGCACGGACTAGCCCTAGCCAACCGAGTGCGGCGCCACCATACGCCGCCGTCCGTCCGCCATGTCCGCCGCGCCGTGGCCATGCCAAGCCACGGGGCGCGCCGCCGTTCCGGCCACCACCGCCGCCCGACACCGGGTCTCGAGGGCCATGTCCGCCGCGACGAGGCGCATCCCATGCGCACGCCGCGGGCCCGAGACATGCCCCCGAGCGCACTACCTTGCTCGCCACCGGGAGGAGGAGGCCGCACGGGGCGCCCGGGAGCGCACCGTGGCGCTTCGCGCGGCCGGCTCCGGCCACCTCGCGTCGAGGTTGCGCGTCCCGAGCCGCGCCGCGGCCCGGCCGCACGCCGCAAAGACCACCGGGAGCGATGGAGACGCCTTGGTGGCCATGCCGACGCGCCGGGCCGCGCATGCCACCATGGCCGCGGCGCCGCCGCCATGTGCCACTATGCGCCGCCGTGCAAAAGCTCACCGCCGCCTTGTCAAGCCGGTGTTTTGAAGCACCAATCGAAGATCCGGCACTCGCCTAGGCCCGGATGCCCCTTGCCCGGCGCCGCGGAGCGCCACCGCCGCCACGCGCCGCCGCCGCGACGGGACGTGCCCGGCCCCGCCGCCGCCGATTGTGGGCACCGGCGCGCTTCGCCGGGTGTCGCGGGGGCGGCGCGCGCGCTACGGGGCCGGAGCGCCGCCCTGGCCGCTCTCCATGCGCGCCTTGCCGCGCCCGGCCGCTTCCGACCGCGCGCTCGGCTTGGCGGGGGGATGGATGAGGAGAGAGGGAGCCGGGCGCGGTGTGTGGGCATGGTTCATGTGCACCGAGCCCTTCCGGGTGGGTCCCATAGAGCCAGTCCACCGTGCGCCGGAAGGATGGACCAGCATCACATGGGTATGAACCCCCGTGAACCCGGTTCTGGTGAACCATGCCTATGACAACGGACCCCACCTACACCAGTCCACCGTAGACCAAACCCGTACACCCGGCCCGTGCGAGATCCATACCAGTGACGTGGCGTGCCATGGTGTCGCCACGTGTTGGGCCCGGCCCGGCCCAGTCCAGCCCACCGGCCCAGTTCCGGCCCATTTTCGGCCCATCTGAGCGTTGACCGAGTCAACGCTGACGTCATCATGACGTCATCATTGCTGACATCAGCGCCTGCGTCACCCAGCCACCTCAGCCGCCCTCTCTGCGACACGTGGCGGACCCTGGTAGTGCCACGTGTCAGCCTGTTATTTAACCTTGTCTTAATCTTTTTCTAAATCTATTTCAGCTTCGTAAATTCATAACTAATTGCTCGTTGCTCGAAAAATACAAACAAGGTACCGAAATTTTCAAGAATCGAGCACAATAATTTGAAGCTATGCTTGAGTGCATTTGGTTCTTTCATGTTTTATTTGCTTCTTTGTGAACTCCATAGGAGTCGACGACGCGACTATTAAATATTCGTTTCGAACCGGACGAGGAGCAGGAGTTTGACCAGACGACTACGAGTACCCGGGAGGACTTAGGCGACGACGACGGAGGTGCCACATCCCATCCACTTTCTTAGATCCCATTACGCATTGCAATACACTTTACTTTCGCATAAAGACATTTATATTCCCGTGATAGGTTGCATGGTAGTATTTATACTTGTTCGGCCCCCGCCTTGATTCGACTATCACCCCGCTACCGTTGTTAGGCTAGACTTGCGCTTACTACCTTTTGCTCTCGTGTTACTTCTACTACGCTTTATATCTCGTGATGTGAGGCGTGGTGGACACGGAGATTATTTGGGAATATTATGGTTGGAACATGGAGAGCGTCCGCGTGAGTCTTGGGTGAGTGGTGAGGTTGAGTCGGCCGAACGAGAGATCACGACGAGCTTTGAGCAAGTCTTGCCGAGGGGATACGGCACTCGGGTATTCCGCTTTGTGAGTACTGTGGCGGGTAACTGGTTTGGATTGAGGTGTCCTTGGTGTGAGCTCCTTGGGGTGGAGCCTTGGAAAGGGGGTGCCGTGGCAAAGCACGGTAAAGATTAGCCCATACGGGGGAGATATCGCATTTGTTCGGCCAATACCTAAGGACTTGAGGGCTAGTGACCGGATCATTGGACGCCTTACTTTCCACTCGCTCTCCAATGGGAGGGAGACGGTCTAACCATCGGTAGGACGAATGCCATTACCGTTGGAAGTAAGCGGAATGTGTCGGGAGGTACGGGCCGAGAGTGCTCACACCCTCCTTAACCAACATAGTGACCCCTTTGGCCCGGTACTATGTCTCACAGCCTCTCGGCCGGGGCCGAGTGGCGGGGATGGTATTCGTTCTAGGCTTATGGCGATCGGTATCGCCTAGATGATGATCGCATCGATGATGGCTATCTTGTGGATTAGTGAAACCTCCGCAGAGTGTATGGTTGATCGATCGATACATATGCCGACTTGTCGGCTATGGACCAAGTCCCGTGTGATGCTTGGCGGACTAGGGAGAGAGTCTTCTATCTTTCCGGGATGAGTGCGTGTGGTTGGAATTGATTCCGGCTGTGAACCTCGGGAGGTTGTGGGCCGCTGAGGCATGACGAGAGGGAGTCGTTCATGTCGATCACGCGTGGCGTGGAAGGGGTGTGTGGTGTGAGGTGTGTGGTATGGATGGGTTGGAGGATGGATTTGGGAATGGATAAAATTTGACCAACTTTATATATTAAACTTGGTTACTATATGCATAGGAAACCCCGGCTTTATAGGTTTCCTTGTTATATCCCGTATTTACTTTTATTGCATCCAATTCCACAAATAAGCATAGGGTGGGAATGTGGCCGTACAATTCGTACCGATACTTTGGATAAACAGTGATGAGGACGAAGTACGACTATGATGATGATAGCTATGAGGATTAGTGGGTGTCGTTCCTACGCTCAAGTGTTCGGAGATCGTGTTGATGCTTCCGCTTCTACCTTCAAATTTCGATGTTTACTTTTCGGTTGATTCCGCCAATGTGGCGATGTAATAAATTATCAGAACCCGTACTATTTTATATTCCCGGACGATGTATGGAATGTTATCGAACTATTGTAATATGATGGATTTTATCTGTCGTGTTACCCTCGAATCTGAAATTCCCATCGCGGAATTTGAGGATGTTTCAACCTGGTGAAGCGTGCTCCTAAGGCGACGTGTGGCGGAGCTGCCGTTAACGTCGACCATGTGGTCCTCCCAAAAGGGAATACTGAACATGTCTGCATCCGCTGCTCAGGTGGACCGAAGCCAAGTGGACCGCCCACATCGTCCCGTGTTGGTGCGTTGGCTCCTGTGGCCAACATTATCGATCAAATTTAGGATATCTGTTTTGACGAGATTGGTGATTGGTCCAATAATACTTTAATATATGGTATTTTGGACAATGCAACCACTCTTATTTAAATATGAGCCTGATTAGTCAACTAGCAAAGTAATGTTGAATGACTCAAAATTGTTGTAGTTTTGATCACAAACAAATTATCAGCATGAGAGACAATTGTGCCTTAGCAATATGACAGGTGTGTGTTCGCCAATGAGAGTGTAGATAATAAGATGGATTATGGAGATGAGCAGATTGCTCGAAAGGAGAATCCCTCATAATCATGTTTGCCACTCAATTTCTGCAGATAAAACCGATAATATTTCCTCTGACCAAAGTACATCAACGTAGAAAAATGCCCATGGTGCTAATGAATCTGGCGATACCTCTCAGCAAAACTGCATTTCACCCAATAATTATTCACATCCTGATCCCGATTTGCATGATTTCGAGGTAGGTCCCTCGTGCAAGAAGTTTAAACCTTGACAAATATGGGCATACAACGACGTTGATAAGTTCACCAATTTCTATGCCTGCATAATAAAAGTCAACCTGGAACCTTTCATGATCCATTTGACCTGGCTTGAGGCTCGCCCTAAGTTGGAGCAGGAGAAACAGTGGTTGGAGCAGGGTTCACTGTTACGTATCTGGTTAAAACCTGACAGGAGCAGGGTGTCCTGGACTCCTGGGCCTTGTTTAGTTGGTGAAAAGTTAGAATTTTTCTAACTGTAACACTTTCGTTTTCATTTGACAATTAATGTCCAATTATGAACTAATTAGGTTCAAAAGATTCGTCTCGTGATTTATAGGCAAACTGTGTAATTAGAAATTTTTTACCTACATTTAATACTCCATGCAAACATGGAAAAGTTGATGTGATGGAGAGAGAGTGAAAAAATCCTAACTTTAGCCTTGCATCTAAACAAGGCCCTGAGTCTTTTTTTTTTTTTTTTTTTTTTTTTTTTTTTTTTTTTTTTTTTTTTTTTTTTTGAGGCAAACAGAACTGAGGTTATTGTTGACACTGGTGGACAGATGGAAGCGCAGGTTGCTTCCAAAAGATCAGTCGGGCCAGGCTGTGGAGCTAGCTCGATTTGGGCTGGGCGCCTGTCGTACAAGCAGATGGGTCCAGCCCAGGTTGAAGCCCATACTTAATAAATTACTTATCAAATCGGGCGTGATAAGGCCCAGCCCAAATCGAGCTGCCTGTGTGGTGCGGATGGGTCCATCCTCCGGCCAGGCTGTGAATGTCTTTTTTTTTTTTTTCCTTTTTTGATTGCTGATGAAAACTATAGGAGTACGCCCTTTTCCCTGCCACTGACATCTGGGGCATGTACGTATTCACATTCCACTGTTCCACCTTCAACAAAGCGTTAATTTCCTGTAAAGCTAAGTACTGTAATCCGTTTAATAATAGATAGATATCCTAGGCAATTTGTCCGCTTTCCTTTCCACGTACTATCGTAGAACAAGCTTTCGGCCATCGAATTGCTGCACCTGTCGCGAGCTATCCCATTCGATTTGAAGTTTCTGATGTTAACACTAGATGATGATGTTTTCCATCGATGCATATAAATGCGCGGGCCTACGATGTTCCGAGTCAATTTTATATGGCTGGCAGTTGCAACTACCTCGATGCCTACCTCGTACGATCAAGACGGTGCATCAATGCATGGCAATAATATACTCCCTCTATCTAAAAATAATGTAATTCTCGCTTAGTGATGACTCAAACAATTTTAAATTTGGCCAAAATTACTTAAAAAGTACTAACATTTATAATACAAAATAATCAATAGATTAATGACGTAATATGTTTTCGTAATGAATCTTATTTATTAGCAATACTAATTTACTATAAACTTAGTTAAACTTTAGTTAAGTTGACTGCCATGAATCTCATAGTTGTGTTCTTTTTGGGATAGAGATAGCATAAGCGAGAGAGGTTGGCGCAAGTTTAGTTCTTTTGTGGGTACCGTGTGTGTTGATCTAGGGTGTTCACCTCGTTCTTGAAAGTTTTAGATTTATTAAAGTTCAGACAATTATAAATTTAATAGAATTTATAGAAAAAATATATGGATATTTATCATACTAAAATAGTAAATTTTAAATTTTCATGTAATATAGTTTCATAGTGTACCTATTTTATGTCAAAAGTGTTAATACTTCTCTTTGTGGACTTAGTCAAAGATTATAATAGTTTGACTTTGCCTAAACCTATAAAGTCTTGTTTTAGGTCTGCTTGGATGATAGAAGATTTTAAGAATTTGGATAAAAAAACCTGATGTGTTTTATGTGTTTTATTAGATCCTTTGTCTGTATGTTAAAATTTATTAGAATCTGGTCTGTTTAGACTTTAGATGAGATTATAGGATTATGAGATTCTTTTATCTTGATTCTTAAAATCCCATTGGAACCAAATGGTACCTTAATGGAGGTAGCACAGCACATTCTCAAGGTACATCGCACTCAATTTTGTCCAGAAAATAGAAGCATTCTAGTCATGAGGCCGAGCGTGTTATTCCCGCATGAAATGGGCGCAACACCAACACCGTACCAGCTGGTGTCCTCCCATTTGGCATTAGCCAAGAGCGCTAGGGAGTAGGGACATGGTACTCTCGCCAGGAGAGATCTCACGTGGAATGAACGCAACAGCAATGAGCGTCAGGCATCACCAACCCGTTCGTTTCGCTTGCATGAATCAATGTGTAGTTCAATCATATGACCTCTTCAATTCGGCTCTTAACAAGCTATAGTAGTTTCACTGCAGATCGACAAACTAGATTTTAATTGCTATCATTTGTGTTTTTAAGTTGTAACAATTTAAGTATTTGGGAGCAAGCTTCGGCTCGATTGGCTAGGCGGGGAGGCTTAGGGCCTCAGCTGGCTGACCGGGGCTCTGATGGCACCAGCTAATTGATCTGATTTGTCCCTGCTCGCTCGGGCGTTCGGGGCATGTGCTAGGGTTGGAGGATTTTCTTGTCCGGGGTCACACGGTCTCTTCCTATGACAATACCATTAGGTCGGCTGTTCCCTCGGTTGTCAATTTTTTTTAACAAGTTTAGTTTTTGGAACCATCAGTTTTCATTACCATTTTTGTTGATTTTATTGTTCAAGTATTACTCATATTCTTATTATGCTATCAAGGTGACTGTTTTAGTACCTTTATTTCAGGAAAATTTACATCAAGTTTGTTTGTTTCAGTGACAATTTTAACAACTATATTTGATTCAGTAATATTTGCAAAAAAAAAGAGATTATCATCATTGTGATAGATCAGGAGCCCACACACCTTTTCAAAGAAAAGAAAGAGATCAAATATAGTTTACATCGACCCCCTCTTCCAATAGCCAGAGACCCTGCTCGGCCTGTGAATGACCCAGTTAGCTAAGCCGACTTGTCATGGAAACCGACTAGGTTTTTCCTAAAACTCAGTTTTTAGTAATTTTTGACATGGCAGACTCGGAGATTAGGTTTTGAAAAGGTTTTTTTTACTAGGATAAGACTTAGTCTCATCCACCAATCATCCAAAAACCACAACTACCAATTCTTTTTACCCTAATTCCTCTCTCACCCCCTCGTGGTGTTCGGCAAGTCTCTCAACGAGATTTGTTGGCATCCTAGGTGGCCTTGCTGGTCCTAAGAGATCCTCCATGTGTTTCTCCCAGACATATCCTTCCGAGAGTAGTTCGGGCGCCTTTTCAGTCGAGAATGAGCTCTATATTAGCCCTATCGATCTCTAGATTGGTTAATCGGTTGCACTGCGTCTCTTGCTGCGTTGTAGGTTGTGTGCGCCCTCCTTTGACGTCCAAAAGCTCTCTAGTCTGTTGATCTAGATTAATTTTGGCGTCAACGCACTCTTTACTTTTTAGTCACTTAGAATACTCTTTTTTTTGTAAAACACTTACAATACTCATTAATTTGCTTACAAGGCGTTTTTGGTTTTCTATACATTGTGTTTACTATGCTTGGCATAGTGTATATGTAAATTTTATGAGTCTAGAAATACTAAAACGTCTTATAATTATTTAGAACAGGGGAGTATTTTTCAAACCGATGGAGATGCTCTCGTACGGATAGCTGCTCTCTCTATCATTGATGTAAAGCATCCACAAAGCAAGCATCTTTAAATACGAATGCAGCCGGGCAACGCCAACCTGCGTAGCCCCCTAGCTAGTCCGTCGAAATGAGGCCAACGAAAGCTGACATAGTTGATGCGAGAAGTCTGCTGGAAAAACAAAGGTAACGATATGCAACTTTTTTTTCCTTCATTTGTTTATGTTCTGAGTTGATATATAACATTTTAGTAGCATCGATTTGAAGCAGTTTTCTAAAATATACGCCGCTTAAATTTACACTGATTTGAATCAGAATCAGTTTGCAAACATGACATTTAAATTTCCGTCCTTGCCTAAGTTAGCTTCCCACTATTTTTCTCTGAATTAAGCAATCAACTTCTTGTCCGGCGGTGTGTTCCTCAGTTCCTCTCCTGTGGATTTTGGCGTTTGTGTAGCAGTAGTACTGTCAATTTTGTGCTCATTGGTTTGTGGCTCCAGAAGCAACTTACATGGTGAACTTAACAATTTTACTCAGGTTGGCGGCGGCTGTCAAAGATCTATGGGACGTGTGGGAGATCCATTGCCTGATCCTTTTAAGCCTTTTCCTGCAAGTCTTCCTTTTCCTCACAGCGGGCATGCGGATGCGCAGCGCGTCCAGCATCCTGCGCACCGTCCTGTGGCTCGCCTATCTGTCGGCCGACTCCGTGGCCATCTTCGTGCTCGGCCACCTCGCGGTGCACGCGAGCGGGCCGCGCCACCAGCTCATGTTCTTCTGGGCACCGTTCGTGCTCGTCCATCTGGGCGGGCAGGACACCATCACTGCCTTCTCGAAGCAGGACAACGAGCTGTGGCGGCGACACCTGCTGAGCCTGGTCTTCCACACGGCGTTCGCCGGGTACGTCGTGGCCAAGGCGTCCTGGCCGGACACCCGGCTCAGGGTCGCCATGGCTCTCATGTTCCTCTGTGGGTGCTTCAAGTACGCCGAGCGCACCTACTGCCTTTACTGTGCGAGCCCAGGGATACTCATATCCCGGTCCCTGCGAAGCCTGTCGCACACGCTGCGGGTGCTTCGAGTACAGGAGCGAGGAGGCGCCGCCACTGCGGAAGCGGCACGGTATCACTGGACGACGGGTTTCCATGGCTGGGGCTGGGAGTGGGAGAAGGGGCCGACCAAAGATGGAGCCAAGAGCCAGATGAGAGAAACATTTGATATGATGCTTAGAGGCCGGAAGAGCTGGCAAAGCATAAGAGGGCGCGGGATCACCGGGAGCGACATCACGTCGGTGGACGCCCTGCACAACACGGTGCCAGCAACCATTTTAGCCGAGGACGATCTACCAGACATGCTCGGGGAGTTTCTTTTGGACGCAGGCCGCTGCAAGGCCTACGAGTACGTGGGAGTGCGTCTGGTGCATTGCTACCAACGCCTCTACACCAAAAATCCCCTTCGAGAAGCTACATACATCGTTACTAGGGATCTGGTCCATCGGCTAGGCATCGCACACGCTCTGATCCGTGATTCCCCTCTCCAGTTCCTTGCTGAAACTTGTCTGGACACCCTCTTCCTGCTCTACTCCCTCTTCCATTATGTTTCGACCCCGATAGCCCTGGTTCTCTTCATGGCCGCCGAGAAGGTCGACCACACCAGCAGCAGAGCTGATGTCACCGTATCCTACATACTGCTCGTAGGAGCAATAGTCCTAGACATGTCCTCTGGCGCCTTGTCCATTTTTTCCAACGTGAGCTTCAATCATCTCCCGGCCCCGGCCGGAAACCTCTTGCGTCGTGTAGCCAGCTACACTCCGCTGCCTGCATGGAGCAGGAAACACTGGTCTCAGGAGCTAGCGCAGTACAGCATGATCAGGAGGCACGCCACGCCCACGGAAGGTGCTACTGCGGGCATGGCAGCATCCATACGACAATGGATTGGCAAGCGCTTAGACCCCTGGATTCCATGGGGTGTCGGGTTTTTTGATCTCACACACGTACCCATCAACAACGTCACCCAAGATGGCGATAACACATCCATCATGGAGTTTGTCCTCGACAAGTTGTTATGCTTCGGGAAGAGCAGAGAATGGAGTATCTCCAGCTCCCGTGGCCAGGTGTCACTTCGGAAGTGGATGAGAGAGCAGGGCAGCCATCGAGTTCCAGTTCCAGAGGAGGACTCTGCACTATTCAAGAGCACCAATAGCAGTGTCGATTTCCCGACGACCGTGCTCATCTGGCATATTGCAACAGACATATGCTATTTCTTTCAAGACAACAACGACAATGCCGGCACTAGTAATACCGATGATGATAGAATGACGACGAAGCGGCATAAGAAGATGAGCAGAGAGCTGTCAAACTACATCATGTACCTCGTCTTCAAGTGCGGCGTGATGCTCACTAGCCAGTCCCAGTTTGTCTATGAAGAAGTTCATCGCGAAATTAGACATAAATTGTTGACACATGAGAATCCTCATCAGCAGGTTAGTAATCTAGGCGAGAATGAAGCTGTCCTGAAGCTGTTTGAAGCCTGGAAAGAAGACCATCATCAGAAACGACGACAACGACAGCGAGACGACGAAACACCGCCGCGGAAGAAGCATGGAGCAGCTGAAGAATCGGACAATGATAATGCTGCTGCTGGCACTGGCACTGGCACTGGCACTGGCAGTCATCATCTGCAGCAACTCCAGGAATCCATCTATTCACCGGTGCTGTCCCGTGCATGTGAGGTCGCCGACGAGCTCATTAGCAGCTTCAAAGATGAAGATCACCGTTGGGGGCTTATTGCCTCGGTGTGGTCGGAGATACTTTTCTATGCCGCGCCTCGTTGCGGGGGCGTTTTCCACTACAAGCATCTAAGCATCGGTGGGGAGTTCATCACGCATGTTCTCTTCCTCATGTATTCTCTAGGCCCTTTCCTACCAACTCCTGCTGGTGCCGCCTGAGCTCCATATAAGCCCATGCTAGCTCTTGTCTTAGCTCTTCATTAGCATGTTGTAAAAGGCCATCGGATATTCCGATCCATGATGATTGTATACGTCGTAATTAGTACCAACAACTATTGTGTGCGTACACATGCTATAACTTTCGCCGCAACTCCATCTACTCTGATAGATGCAGCAGACATGGAACAGCTGTCAGTTGTTTTTTTTTTCTCGAATACGCAAAAGGTTTGCGCATCATTGTATTAAGTAGAACAGAGTTTTACAGGTTTTTTCCGGGGTGGATACAAATATTAAACACAGCCCGCCACCCCAGAACACGTACAAAACAGATTACTCATGCACTAGACATTCTAGTCTTCGCGCACCGGCTTCGAACAGCTATCAATTGTGAATTGTGATTGAAATTAATTTGAGTGTACTATGTTCATTCTCAATGCATGTTGTTCTATTTACAATGTAAATCGATCATATAGGTTGCAATTGGTCGTTGCTCTCGCTATTTTAATGAAGATATATTCTCTGATCTAGTTCATGCAATTTATATTTCCTATTCATTTTTCATCAGAAAGTGCATAATGCTCGTTTCAGCAACTAGCTAGCAGGTTAGATATGATTTGTAATTTTATATATAAACTAAAGGGGGCTTGGTGGTTCTGTTTGATGAATTCCACAAAGGCACACTACCTCTGTGTAGTCTAAATTTTGGAACAATCATATTGCTCCCAAAATCTTTAGAGGCTTTATTCCTCTTAATGAAAAACGGGTGAAGGCTCGGTAGCGAAAAAAAAATCTTTAGAGGCTAAACAAACCCAACAGTATAGACCATTTTTTTGTCGGTTGAGTGTTAGCTTCAAAATCTTTACTAAAGTGGCTACCACAAAATTACAAGTGTAGCCCAAAGAGTGACTAGCCCTACACTCAGAAAGCATTCCTACATAAAGTTTTTTTTTTGTGAAACTACATGAAGAAATATTAGATTCACGGGACTTTTTACAAAAGACTTTAAGAATGAAATGTTTCTCTCTCCTACTCGGTACGTGGATCCAATCTTTTGTTTAACTTGGTAATGTTGTTAAATGATCAAGGGCCTATATTTTCAAACAAAAAGAGGCTTTAGGCAAGGACCCTTAAATATTATATAATATAGTTTAATATTATATTTTCAATATAATAGTCGACAATATCAATATAAAAGTTTGGCACGGCTTAGCTTCACAGATGAAGCTGTTTTTTTACAAAATAGCTTCATGAGCAGCTCTCTAGGTAAAGCTGAGTTGTTTTAAAAAAAAATTGTTTGGCAAAACAACTTCTCACAATAGATCCAAACAGCTTCACCTCGAATAATTACTATTATACCCTCAACTTTTTATTTTCTTTTTTCCCCTAGTCTCTTTCCTTCGTATCGTAACAGCCTGTAAGAGCATCCACGGGTTTTGCATTTGAGGTTTGCATTTGAGTAATTTTCCAAAAAGCTCCAAAAAGGTATCCAACGGTTTTACATTTGGAGTTTGCAATTTGGGCAAATGAGGGAGCAAACTTGGCAAAAATGCCAAGCCGTGGATGGCTTTGAAAGCTCCGGTTTGGTTTTGGTAATTAATGACACTCAAACGTTGCTAATGCTTTGCTCTAAGTGTGGTTAGACACATAGCAACGTGATGGTGGAGCATGGCGATCACGGTGATGAACATGGTGGATGTGATGTGATCAAGCTCCGACGGAGGCCCATGGAGATCAAGGCGAAGGTATACTTGATAGGGCTTTCTGGTTTTGGTGGTCAAGACACTTAGCGAGTGTGACCACATTTAGGATCGATAACCGACTTTCAAGAGGGGTTTCCTCGGTTCATTCGCGGTCCTAAGTGCCTCTAGGTTTGACTTGGCATGATGCATGAGAGGCTAACTAGAGTGCTAACACTTGTCGATGTAATCATGAGGTGATACGCTAACTCCGGTGCTTGAGTTATGATCTACACTGTGGAGTTGGCACCTAAGACAAGTGGTTTGGACCTTGGATCGATGACGGCGCGTCAACGAAGATCAAATAATCAAGTGAAGCTGTTCAGTGGGCGCCGGACGCGGCGGCCGGACGCGCGGCCAGGCGGGCCGGACGCGTCCGGCGCGTGGAAAGCTGCCTTGGGCGGCTGGCCGGGCGCTGCTGAGCGCCGGACGCCGGGGAGGCGTGTCCGGCGGGCGCCAGACTCGCACCAGAAAGTTCTGGGGTTGAGCGCAGCGCGCGCGCCGGGCCGCCGGACGTGTCCTACGAGGAGCGCCGGATGCGGGCGGCGGACGCGTGACGTCAGCTGTTTTGAAGGCAACGGTCGACTTCGGCTTAGCGGAGAAGGGCGCCGGACGTGTCCGGCGTGTGTATTCCGGTCATACGCGTCCTGCGCGTGTTATCTGGCATCCCGAGGTCCCAACGGCTCTATCTTTGGAGGGGCTCTATAAAAGGTGGATGGCCGGCCATGGGAGGTCTCTCTTGCCCATTCTAACACTCTTGAGCATACTTTGAGCTAGAGACACTCCTCCCCACTCATCTCTTTGGTCTCCTTTGAAAGCTCTAGTTTGGTTTTTGGTAATTGATGAAACCTAGTGTACTAACCTTTGTCATAAGTGTTTTGAATATGAGCAAGGTGGTACACACCAAGTGATGGAGCAAATGGACCAAGGTGGATGGTGATGGTCCAAAAGATGGTCAAGTGCTCATCCTTGGAATGAAGATGGAGAAAATCGGAAAATGGACTCAAGGCAAAGGTATAAATGCTTAGGGCCATTTTCGGTTGACACTCAAGACACCTAGAGGGTGTGAGTGATTTAGGTTTGATAACCGTACTATTAAGAGGGGAATAACATAATTGCTCACTCATCTAGTGCCACTAAAATGGATTGCATTTTGCATATGCTTGGGTTTAGTGACTTGATGAGATGGTTGAAAATTCCATTGAAATGCCTTGGAGAAATGCTATCTTTTGTGCAAATTAGATTTGACAATATTTGGATGAGATAGCACATTGATTTGGAATGAGTTATGTTGAGAAATTGGAAGAGGAGAAGATGTTTCTGCTTCTGGTACTGCTATTTTGCTCACTGGAACTCTTCTAGACCTGCTGATCGACTTTGTGGTGAACATGGGCCATCAGCCTGCTCTACAGCCTAGCTAAACCCTTTGCTGGGCCGGCCCATTATCTTAGAGAAGGGAGGAGGCGCGCTGCTGCAGCAAGCGGCACTGCTGGGCCGGCCTTCCTTGCTGAGCCGCTGGCCTCGTGGGCCGCCGCGACCACGTGGGCTGGCCTGGTCGCGCCGCTGGTGGGCCGGCCTGGTCGCGCAGCGCCTGGGCCGCCTGCTCGGCTCCGCGGCTGGGCCGCGCGCTCCCGCCTGCCCGCCGTGGGCCGCCGCCCCGCCTGCTGGGCCGCGCCTGCCCGCCGGTGGACCGCCTGCCTGCCGCTGCTGGAACCGCCCGAGTGGGCCGCCGGCCTGCTGCGCCACTCCGCCTGCAGCTGCTGGCCTCGGCCACGTGGGCCGCCGGATGCCGCCTCTAGCTGGGCCGCCTGTTTGCTGCTTCGCACGATGGACCGAATTGCTGCTGTGTTGGGCTGCGGTGATTATTTTCACTGAGCAAACTGCTGGATGCCGCCGCCGCTGTGTCTGAATAATGGAGCGCGCCTGCCGCCCGTTGCTGTGCAGGAGCTGCACGTGGTGGGGCCAAGGGCTTCCCACCCGTTGGTGGCCAGCCGCAGGGGGTAAAGGGCCACGCCGGCCAGAGGACCGAATCCATCGATCCCCATTCCATTTCGAACAGACAGAGAGCTCTTCTTCCTCCTTGCTCCTCTTGCAAACCTAAGAGAAGAAAAGCTCCATTTCTCTCCTCTCTCACTCCCAAGTGTTGGTGCTCCACTCAAGTGAGAGAGTGTGCTCTAGAGATCGAGTTGAGAGCCTCAAGAGGATCTCCTCCCTCTCCTCTCCATCCCATGGTTGGCTTCATTTGGTGAGAGGTTGGGGAAACCCTAGGTGCATGCATTTGTGAATTGTGATTCAATTTCTTGGCACTAGGTGGTGATTGCAATTGTGGTGTTCTTATTACTCTTGGTGATTGCCATCACCTAGACGGTTGGTGTTGGATTGATTGGTGAGGGGATTTGGTGATTGTATCCGCCCCAATCAAGGTGAATTTGTGAGGGTTGTTGTGGTTCCCGGCGGAGTGCCTAATTCCAACTCTAGTGGATTGCTCGTGTCGTTGAGTTACCGCACTTGTGTGTGGGTTCTTGCGGTGCCTTGCGGGCGTTGGCTTGAGGGCCACAACCGAGGAACCACCAAGGTGTTGGTCGACACAACGGGGACTAGCTTGCCGGCAAGCAAGTGAACCTCGGGAGAAAAACCAATTGTGTCATCTCTTGTCTCCCGGTGCATTGGAGTGATTGATATATATATTGTTGGGATTATTTATTGGTGATTGGCAACATCCTCTACTCTTCACCGTTGGTATAAAAGTCATTTTCCCCTCTCTTTCATACTTGCAATATATCTTGTGGTAGAGTAGCAAGTAGAGTAACTTAGAGTAGTTTATTTATCTTGCTAGCTCTCTAATTAGTTAGAGTAGAGACATAGAATTTATGTGCCATAGAGACTATAATTATTAGAATTGCAATAGTTGGCTTGCCTAACAATTAGAGCTAGAGCAAACCGCTTTTATCGCCATTTGTGTTACTAATATTGTGCTCTAGTGTCTTGAAGATTTTTTTAAATAGGCTATTCACCCCCCCCCTCTAGCCATACTAGGACCTTTCATCCTTGCCATTCTTGAGAGAGATTTGAGTGAGAACAAGTGATTTGCATTGAGAGTTGCATCTAGAGGCACTTGTTCATCGAGTGAGCTGCGGATTCTTGTTACTCTTCGGTGATTCCGTCACCGTAGACGGTTTGGAGCAAGCGGGTGGTGGTTGAGCTCGACTTGGTGATTGTTCGAGACCACACCGGGTTCTTGTGAGGGTTCTTGATCCTTCCCGCGGGAGTTCGCGAAAGGATACTCTAGTGGATTGCTCGTGGCTTGTGGATCCTTGTCTTGTGTGGAGATTGCGGCTCCCCATTGGGGTCTTTGGCACCGAGCCAATTGAGCGGGCAACTCACCAAGCAAGTGCATCGCCACAACGAGGACTAGCTTGCCGGGAAGCAAGTGAACCTCGGTAAAAAATCATTGTGTCGATTTGTGATTGCCGAGGCTTCGACCTCCTTGTGCTTGTGCTTGAGCTCTCTAGGTGATTGGCTACTACACCGGTGATTGGCCATCTTCTACTCTTCGCGACGGTATAAATTTCCATCACCTCTTTACTTCCCGCAAAGTAGAATTGCTTGTTGTGGTCGGTCGGGAGCCACTCTTTGAGTAGTTTAAATCCCGTGGGTAGAATTGCTTGTTGTGGTCGGTCGGGAACCACTCATTGTGTAGATTAAATCCCGTGGGTAGAATTGCTTGTTCGGTATTGGTGAGCCGACTTTGTGTAGCTTGATCACCGTTGTTGAGTGTGAAATTGGTTTGAGTAGCCTTGCTTGGTTAGGAAGGCTTGCATAGAGTAGTCGAAGCATTAGCTTTGCACATTTGCCGCCCTGCTATCTAATTGGGTTGTCTAGTATTCTTGCTAGAAATTTTATTAGGCTATTCACCCCCTCTAGCCATTGTGACCTTTCAGGCTTTACAAACCCGATCGCGCAAGAAAAGTGGCGCGCGAGGAAAGCGTGCGCGCCTGGAGACCTTCTATTTTTATCCTTTGCCAAGTCGAAATGCCAATTCCCTTGGAGATGGCCTATTTTTATACTTTGCATTTTGTTATGGGAGTTTGCAAACAACGACAAATGCCAAGTCAATTTGCCAAAGCCCTTGTAGATGCTCTAAGCCGTGTCCGCGTCTTCTTCCTTCGGATCGTAACACACGCAACCTCGTCGTCGCAATTCCGCGAGCAACTACGACCGCCCACTCGGAGGTGCTTCTCAGCGGCCAACGCCTCCCACGACGGCGCCCCTCCCGACAACCCCGTGCTCGCCCGTTCCCCTGGCGACCGCGGCAGCTTGGGCCCCAGCCGTGGCCGCGCCGCGCCACACCGGCCGTGCAGCCCTGATGCGTGGCAGCGACGGTACTCTGGCAAGATGACGACGCCGTGCCATGGTGACCTCGCAGCCGAGCAAGCGCATGGCGACGCCCTTCCCGGCGGTCCACGCCCTCACCAGCCACATCTCCAGGAGGCCCGTGTCCCCGGCGGCGTACCTCCCGGCGGGCCGCGCTCCCCATGGAGGGCCCGCATCCAGAGTTTTCCGGCGGCACCCTTCACCAGAAGCCGCGCCCGGCTGGCCGTGCTCCGGCGGCGGCGCCCTTCCTGGACGACCGAGACCCCGGCGCCGGCGAGCCATGCGCCTCTCTCTAGTGGGTCCCACTTGTGTCAAGTGAAGCTGAAAGAAGCCACTATTTTCAGCTCTCTCACATCCCGTTTCTTTGTGAGAGAGGATGAAAAATAGCTCCACTCAAGAAGCTGTTTTGAAATGAGTTGTTTGATGACAAAAAAACTCCCAACAGCTTCATGGAGCTGTTGGGAGCTCTCCCAAACAGGCCCATAATATTCATGTGTTATTGTGTGACGAAGGGAGTGTGTAATTATTTTTGTCAAACACTCATTTCCAAAACAGTTTCATGAGTGAGTCGGTGAGATGTTTTCTCCTTCTCTCACAAAGGAATAACTTTTTTTAAAAAAGTATTTTATCGTAGCTCTCCCTTATTTCTCTCTTATTCATGTATGGTAAAATTGTTTTGCCAAATAGTTTTTTAAAAATGGCTATGCCAAATGGAGCTGGATGTAAAAAGCTAAAACACATTCACATTCATTTTCTCTGACTTGAAAAACACATCTATTTATATGTGAAAATGAGTAATAGTTGATTTTTTATTTCTTTTTGCCCGTTAATATATGTGGAAAAGCACATCTGTTTATGTGAAAAGGAGTAAAATACTTGATTTTCATTTTCTCATTGGAAAAAGTCTAGATAACCCCCGAACTATAGTAGGGAGTCTAATTTATGACACGAACTACAAAACCGCTAACCATCACATTAAACTTTGCATCGGGGTTCAATTTGCCCTCGGGCGGTTTTGGCGGTGGTTTTGGCCGACGTGGCGCCACGCCGCGTTGGCCCACCCGGGCCGAAGGCCCATGGCCCCTTCTCCTCCCGATCCGCCGCCACCGTCGCGCCGCCGGCCGCCATGGCCGGCGAGCCTCCCCTTCTCCCTCCTATTTCCTCCGTGTGGCCGTGCGGGCTCGGGCGCATGCGAGCACGGAGGCGGGCGAGCTCGGGGCGGCGCATGCGGCCGGAGCTCGACGCGGCGCGGGCGGCCTCGAGCGGCAGCCCGGCGCGCCGAGCTCGGACGACCTCGCGGGCGTGCACACGGAGGACGGCCTCGCGAGCGAGCCAGCCCCACAGATGGGCGGACGTCCGGCGGAGCTCGGCGTGCCGGCCTACTTCTTCACGTCCGCGGCGGGGACTTCGCCGTGTTCCTCAACGAGCACGAGCGTGGCCGCGGCCGCGGCGGCGTGGCCGAGAGTGGCGCCCTCGGTCGCGTCGGCGTGGTGGTGGGCTCCTCCGCTCCCGGCGCAGTGACGAGGAGCACGACCGGCCCGCGGCCGGCCGGCGCAGCAGCCAGGGGCAACGACGCGGCTTCCGGGGGCGCGGATCGCGAGGTTGGGAGCGCGAGCGGTGCTGCGGGCAGGACACCCGCGCGCGTGGCCATGGCGGGTAATCCGCGAGCGGGGCGCCCATGGCGAGCGCGCTGCTCCTCCGCGGTGGCGGCGCGGCGCGGCGAGGTGGACGGGCGGCTCCGGCTTCCTCCTCGCTGCGTTCTCTCCTCCCTTCGTCGGCGGTGTCCCCCGCTTGCGGCCAAGCGTGGGCGCGGGGATGCCTAGCCTTTGTGCGGTGGCGGAGGCGGCCCGGCCGAGGGCGGCGCGGTGGAGCTCCCCCCGCTCACGCCGTCGACTCGAGGACGAGCAAGTGGCGCGCGGATGGACTCGGTCCCCGTGGACCGTGAGGTCGACGGTGGACCCCCGGACCACCAAGGTACCCCCACGCTAAGGTGGAGTGCCACATAGGCAAAACCACCCTCCAAAACCGCCTTAGGGGTAAATTGGCAGATAAAACACTTTCATTTTCTCTGACTTGAGCAGTTTTTTCTTGTTTGAATCTGAATGAAAAAAAAAACACATATGTTTGTGTGAAAAAACGAGTTGATTTTCTTTTTTTATTGCCCGTTAATATCTGATCCGCTTGGCTCTATCCAAACCAACCTCCTTCCCTCCATAAACCGCGACGCCGGAACCTCGCCGCCCGGCGATGCCATCCATGGCGTCGTCGGCCGCCGCCGCCGCCTCCTCCTCCCTCGCAGCCATTAGCCACCCCCATTTCCTCCCTGCCAAGCCCATCTCCCCTCGCAAACCACTCACCCATCCGCTCCCCACGCGGCGGCGTCGCTGCTCGCCGCCGCCCGCCGCCGCCGCCGCCTCCACCCCGCGCACCTCCCAGGCGGAGCTCCGCCCGGACTCCAAGAACGCCCCCGCGCTGTCCGCGGAGCTCCGCCGCCTGGCGCGCGCGGGGCGGCTCCCGTCCGCGCTCTCCCTCCTCGACCACCTCTCCCACCGGGGCGTCCCGGCCACCGCCTCCGCCTTCGCCGCGCTCCTCTCGGCGTGCCGCGCCCTCCCGCACGCGCGCCAGATCCACGCGCACCTCCGCGTCCACGGGCTCGACGCCAACGAGTTCCTCCAAGCTAGGCTCGTCGAGCTCTACCTCGCGCTCGGCGCCGCCGACGACGCGCGCGCGGTGCTCGACGGGATGCAGCAGCAGCACGCGACGACCGCCTACTCGTGGAACGCGCTCCTGCACGGGCACGTCCGCCGGGGCCGCGGCGAGGCGGCGGGCCCCGTCGCCGGCGCGTTCGCCGAGATGCGCGCCGCGGGGGCGGACACCAACGAGTACACCTACGGCTGCGTGCTCAAGTCCATCTCCGGCAGCGCCAGGCCGTCCATGGCCATGGCCACCGCCACGCACGCGGCGCTCGTCAAGAACGCCTTCGCGGGCGCGCCCGGGATGCTCATGACGGGGCTCATGGACGTCTACTTCAAGTGCGGGAAGGTGAAGCTCGCCGTGAGGGTGTTTGAGGAAATGCCTGAGAGGGACGTGGTCGCGTGGGGGGCAGCCATTGCTGGGTTCGCGCACAAGGGGATGAAGAGGGAGGCCCTGGAGCATTTCCGCTGGATGGTGGAGGATGGGGTCAAGGTGAACTGTGTGGTGCTCACGTCGATTGTGCCCGTCATTGGAGAGCTGCGGGCGCGCAACTTGGGTAGGGAGGTTCATGGATTTGTGTTGAAGAAATTCGGAGATCGTAAAGATGTTGCGAAGGTCCAGGCGGGGTTGGTTGACATGTACTGCAAATGCGGTGATATGATCTCGGGTAGGCGAGTGTTCTATAGCAGCAAGAAGAGGAATGCTGTGTCGTGGACAGCTTTGATGTCTGGGTATGCATCCAATGGTAGGCCGGACCAGGCGCTGAGGTGCATAGCTTGGATGCAGCAAGAGGGAATCAGGCCAGACCTCATTGCTGTGGGGACGGTTCTCCCAGTCTGCACAAAGTTGAAAGCGCTGAGGGAGGGGAAGCAGCTCCATGCATATGCTTTAAGGAGGTGGTTCTTGCCCAACGTCTCCTTGTGCACATCACTGATCACCATGTACGGCACATGTGATCTCTTGGAATACTCTCATCGAGTATTCCATGATATGGACAAGAAGACTGTACAAGCTTGGACTGCATTGGTTGATGCCTACCTCAAGAATGGAGACCCATTAACTGCTATTGGTTTGTTCAGATCTATGCTGCTGACAAACCGCAGGCCTGATGCTGTTGCCATCACCAGGATGTTGAGTGCCTGCTGTGATATTGGAGCATTACAACTTGGCAAGGAAGTGCACGGTCAGGTGCTGAAGTTGCGGATGGAACAGCTCCCTTTAGTTGCAGCAGACGTTGTAAACATGTATGGTAGGTGTGGAGACCTCAAAGCAGCACAGAGGGTTTTTAATCGAACAGAGTCCAAGGGGTCCATGACCTGCACTGCTATAATAGAAGCTTATGCAGTCAACCAACGCCATAAGGAGGCGCTGCAACTCTTTACTTGGATGCTGTCAAACAAATTTGTTCCTACCAAGGCCACATTCGATGTGGTTCTGAAAATCTGCGATGCTGCAGGGTTGCACGATGAAGCCCTTAGAATTTTTAACTCCATGGTGCAAGAATACAACCTAGAAACATCCCAAGAGAATTTTGACTGCATCATCCGCCTCCTTGCTGGTGCTGGCAGGAATTCTGAAGCACAGCGCTTTGCTGACCTGAAATCTACTCTGTTTAATTTACCAACTCCAGTTTTGAACTCTGAGCAGGATTGATTTTGTACAGATTCTTTTCTTTGGACATTGTACTGATATTTGTTGTATAATTTTTCAAAGAGATACTGATAACCCTTTTTTTGGTTGTAAACCTGTTACAAAGCAACATTCTTTCTGACCAATTGACAGTGCCATCATTTGTTGAGTGTGTAATTCCAGGGGTGTAATTTACTAATTTGACATCAGTGAAGTAGCAAATTTTGAAGGACAAATAATACTGTTAGGCTGTTAACATTATCAATTCTTTGATTATACGCTGTTTTCAGGTGTCCTTTTTTTTATAATATTATACTATGCTAAAAGCAACGAAGTTGCCTTGTAAATATCTAACTTAACAAGTCACATTACAATTTACAGAACTTTCTTTTGCTACAATAGTTTTTAAGATGGAAAATGAATTGCATTACCATTTACTCATTACTCACAGCCAAATTGTTGGAGGTTAGGACATAGACAAAGTTTGGTGGTCCATGGCGCAGCCAAAGGACACTAACGAGTCACAGAGTTTTACTGTTATTAGTGTTATAGGTTCTTGACATTGCTCTCTCTCCCTGGTTCTAATTCTGTAGCTCTCTTGCATCTTTTGTAGCTAGGTCAGTGTCACACGACCCTTTTCTGTGGCAGGATTCATGTGCCAGACTTTGTTACTAGCTTGGCATACATCAATTTGAGTAGGGATCAATGGTTATAGGAATCCTTTCCATCTCAAATATTTGGTTTGATGTACTTAATACTTTAGACTTAAACTCTACTTATTCACAAGCAGGACGAAATTTCTCTCATTCTTTGATTCACCTGATGCTCTCAAAAAGTTTAGAATCTTCTTTCACTTGAAATATTTATAAATATTATACTGCACAGTTGCTATCCTGAACACCTTTCATATGCTTCCAAAATGTTACACGAATTACTAATGATATTATGTTTTTCTTTCACAGGGATAATGGAATCTTCAGCACACAAATGAATGCTAATATGTGGGTGTAACAATGCACCAATTCTCACAAGTATCGAAGACGATACTAGCTTGACACAAATCATGAGTAGGTAATAATTCCTGTCCATCTATTGTTTTTTATCTTTTCCATGACATATGGTAATCAAACAACCAACTGTGTTTCCCTTTGCTCCTATCCTGTACACAAAAGATGTATGAAAGAGAAGAAACATGACTAGTAACTATTTTTAGATAAGAAGCACAGCCATTAGCTAATTTTAGCTCTCACAATATCTCCCATCCATTCCTTTCTGAACACCTGGTCGTTAGTAATTTCTAATGGTTTGGTTCGTTTCCTTTTCAGATTTTTTTTTTTAAATTTTTTTCGAGTATTGCCTTAGAAAAAATAAGGAAATTTCTCTATGAAAATCCGTTGCTGTGAAATCCCTATCTGTTGTTTGCAATCCAACTTTGTTGTGGATTATTGTTCCTTGCACTTACTCTTCTCTGTCCAGCGACCGAAATGGGGAGTTGGTGTCATAATGGTTTACTGAAAGGAAAAAACACATTGATACCTGGTTCTTGGTTCTTGTTGCTGGGATGCCTTCACACCAAGCTACAATTTTCATCATATTTGGCTGGTTTTTCCTGCTCCTGATCACATTTTCAAAGAGCTAATCATTGCCCACAATCAACTTACTGTCCATATGGTAAAAGTTCTGCTCCTCCCCAAGGTAAAGTTTTTATCACATCTAGTGATTCATATTAAATTATTTGAATTGTAAATAATTTGTGTGTTACAAACGTTTCTGCTGGCCTTTGAACTGTTACAATATGTTTCAATTTGACATTATTTTCACGCATTTCAGTTTCCCTCCAATATCTATACAATCTGTGCCAGTTCACCTTATCCCCCTAGAGAATAGGCCTGTGTTCTTTCTGCCCAAAAATGTTTTTTTTTTCTCGAATACACAAAAGACTTGTGCATCTTTGTATTTAAGCAGAATAGTTTTGTATGGTTACAAATACAATCAGGGTTGTAGCAGGTGGGAAGTTGAGGCAATGATCATTTGTTGTCAAGTGCAGAGATTAGCAAGAAAAACTGCAAAAATTGGGCTCACTGCAATTAACTCGTTCAAGAAGAAGGCATTGCATCTTATGGGCTGCCTTTGCTCCAAAGGCGCCAAAGATGATGCCAATGCCACTTCTGGACACATAACACCATCAAGGAAAAGTGACTCTGCTGCTGATGCAATTTCGAACAATGGCGGTACAGCAGTGCTTAATGTAAAGACCAAAGAAAAATTGTATGGTGGGGAAAAAGTGGTAGTTTTAGATGCTAGGATCAGCAGTGCTAATAATGCAGAGCTGAAAGGGCTCTCTGGTGAGCATGTAGTTGTTGGTTGGCCATCTTGGCTCATAAATGTGGCGCCTAAAGCAGTAGAAGGCTGGTTGCCTCGGCGAGCAGATTCGTTTGAGAAATTGGGCAAGGTAAATTACCTGAGTGAATAACTTTCTCAATGCATGCAAATTACTTGAATAATTGCATAGATTCTTTTGTGTGGCAGATTGGGCAAGGAACTTACAGTATCGTGTATAAAGCCCGGGATCTCGAATCTGGGAAGATTGTTGCACTAAAAAAGGTGCGGTTTGTCAACATGGATCCTGAAAGTGTGCGCTTCATGGCCAGAGAAATCCAAATTCTTCGGAGACTTGATCATCCGAATGTCATAAAGCTGGAAGGGATTGTAACATCTCGTGTGTCGCAGAACCTCTACCTTGTCTTCGAGTACATGGAACATGACCTTGCCGGTCTTGTTGCAACTCCAGGCCTCAAGCTCACTGAGCCGCAGGTGGTTGTCATACTACTCTTCCATCGATCAATCACTTGGAAAACTTGCATGCTAAAACTATAACACAAATATCAGATAAAATGCTTCGTTCAGCAGCTGCTCCATGGCCTTGATCATTGCCACAAAAATGGGGTTCTGCATAGGGATATCAAAGGCGCAAACCTTTTAATTGACAGCAATGGAGTGCTCAAGATCGGAGACTTTGGCTTGGCAATATCATATGATCCCAACAATCGGCAGCCACTGACAAGCCGTGTTGTGACATTATGGTACAGACCACCGGAGCTTTTGCTGGGTGCCACAGAGTATGGTGCTGCGGTGGATATGTGGAGTACAGGATGCATTGTGGCAGAATTGTTCGCTGGCAAACCAATCATGCCAGGAAGAACTGAGGTATAGACTGGTATTTGTTATTTTGCTTTCGGACATCAATAATAATAACAAACTGTAAGTTCTTTTTGCAGCTTGTTTTTCTTTATTGGTTGACCTCTAATATAATGAGCTCAATTATGCTAGGTGGAGCAAATTCACAAGATCTTTAAGCTATGTGGCTCCCCATCTGAGAATTACTGCAAGAAATCAAAGGTGCCACAAACAGCAATGTTCAAGCCTCAGCAGCAATATAGGCGGTGTGTTACCGAGACTTTCAAAGATTTGCCTCCTTCAGCTGTACTTCTCATAGATTCCTTGCTTTCACTAGAACCAGAAATTCGTGGAACAGCCGCCTCAGCTCTTCAAAGTGATGTAAGTTTTGCACTTAACCTTTCATGTACTGAGGCCTGCCTGGCTCCCAGAACTTGTGTTTGGATATGTGGCACTTATACATGCATGTTTCATCATCTTTCAGTTTTTCAGAACCAAACCACTTGCTTGCGACCCTTCAAGCCTTCCAAAACTCCCACCAAGCAAAGAGTATGATGTTAGACTTAGGCAAGAAGAAGCGAGGAGGTACATGATGCAGACCTTGTTTTCCCCTTCCATCTTTGGATCTGGGGTTCATTGTGATGCTACCTGGTCTTCCTAATTATGTTCATCCAGGCAAAGAAACGCGGCACTTGGCGGGCAAGGAGCTGAATCAATCAAACCTGGAAATGAGAATCATGTAGCCAGTCGTGCCATGGATATTGCTGCTGAAGTTAAGGTGAGTATGATAGATGGACCTTCCAAATTGCTTTTTAGTGACTTTGTTACAAATCAGTATAGAAAAAAGAATCCGGCTAGAGAACAAATTTGGTTGCTCTATAAGCTCTATACTTCTAATGAGTTAAATACCTAAGATTATAACAAGATTAAAGAACAGTTACTCAAAGAATAGCATCTTAACCATATCAACACAACATCTCCTATGGACTTGCAGAATCAGGAGCACATTAACCACCTCTGTTGTCACCTTGCAGCAACCCACACATACCACTTCGAAGAGCACATGTGAGAAGTTCAATACCGAGGACAGTGTACCGGGGTTCCGGGTAGAGCCGCGACCATTGCCAACCACAGTGCAGGTTCCTGAAAGTGGATCCACATGGAACAACACAGGGGGTTACGCCGATCATCGTTCGGTTCTTGGTCGTGTTTACAGCTCTGTTCGTGTTGCGAGGAAGAAAGGATCATCAAATTCAAATATACCGCAGTATGACGCTGCAGATTTGAGGAATGGTATTGAGATTACTGATCACAACCAGCAAGTAGATAAGCCTGTCTCTTCTCAGAAGAAGGACCAGCAGGAGGTTAGTATTCTATTGTTAGGAAAGAGGAGTACACTAGGTGTTTCTTTCATTTCACGTCAATTTGTATCTTATATATGTGAATTGTTGTGATCAGGACCATGGAAGAAAGTACAAAAGGATCCACTACTCTGGACCATTGATGCCACCAGGTGGGAACATCGAAGACATGCTCAAGGAGCATGATAGGCACATCCAAGAAGCGGTGCGCAAAGCGCGCCTCTCTAAGGGAAGCAAATAGCTAGAACATAGAGCAGCTGAAGGTCTAGGAGAAGATGGACCAGGGTTCAATGGTGCCGCTGACCGTTTTAGCACTAGGAATGCCAAAATAGCACTCATCAGCAAAGCTGCCGTATCGAGCTGCTGCAAGAGTTGTGACATGTAACATGGTCAGGCTATATTGGTCAATACCATTGAAGATTAGTAAGATGGAAGCATCATCATAATATAACAGAGCATGAGTGGATTACACTGCAAAGATTAGTAAGTTCAAAGGCGGGATCACCTTTTAAAATTGAAGAGTGCAGAGAAATCGGGAAGGGGAATTGCAGAGCCTGGGTCAATAGATTTTTTCCCCATTATTTTGTAAAAAGGAGCAACTGAATTTAGGCCTTTTTTGTAAGTTTTGATGCAGTTATAATGTTGCCATTGTAAAATTGTTCCATCTATTTTTCTCACTACTCTGATTATGAAAAACAACAGGAGCTGGAAGCCTGGAACTGAAACTTCAAACGAACAATCTCATATGTTTTTTCAAGACCTGATTGCAGCCTGAGGATGAAGCAGGTAGAGCAGCATGATGTGTTTAAACTTTAAGAATACTTAAATTCTTAACGAACGAGGAGTCAATGCTAATTATCAGTCTATCACAAGCATCAGATAGTAAGTGGAAAAACTTACAATCTAAAAGGAATCGGCATTTCAAATCCAAAATTTGGAAGAAAATAATTGCTGCGCCCCACCCCACCCCCCCCCCCAAAAAAAAAAAAAAAAAAAAAGGGTTTCATAAGCACATTAGAGTATTATCATCAGGTTGTGAATTCTGACGCTTTCAGAAGTTTATGTGAAATGAAAGGATTGCTAAGCCAGCTAAAACTTGAACACATTTGTTAAGGGAGAAAATAAATCTCAGGAGTTTCTTTGTACACACAGATTTACCACAACAGTGGTGGTGTCTTGTAACACTGTAGCACACCACTTGCGAACCGTTTAAGCTATAAACATTGTGGATGGAGTAACACTACAGATGAATTTCGCAAGTTCTGAATTCCATTAAACTCAGTATGTTCATACAACAGACAACATTAGTTCTCCATGCACTGGCATTTGCAGAAGAATCATGACTGATGAATTGAGTGATTTCCCATAGAAAATTGACACAGCCAACAGAAGCCTATGTCAACCTTCAGGAATACAAAGCCGTAGGCTGGAGCCACCAGAGGATTTCTTTTTCTTCCCTCAAGTGTTTTTTTATTATTTTAGATCAAGGCTTGGGAACACTGGTAACAGAAAACTAAGAGTTAGCAGAGAGGTCAGTTGCAAAGAGATAGTGAAAAATAACAAAAATGAACATAGTACCACTATTCACCTACATTTTTGAAGAAGTGCTTAGTTCTCACTGGGACCAAATTGTTTCTGTATATCACTGAATGATATGGTCGCAGAACCCCTTCTCTTAGCCTTTTGTTGTGATGGATGCTCCCTCCAGCCAGTCATGTAAATTACCTGCGCAAACAAGAAATATTTGGCAATCAGTAGCCCAGTTTGTGTATCATTTATGGGGATTAATTATATCTCTAGTCCAGATCAATTCAATTTGCTGAAAAAAAATGATTTTGCTGATAAGTTCAGGTTCAAATTGCTCTACTCTAATGAGGCAAGTACAGAACTTGAAAGGTTGCTGGAATAGATCCGTCTTCGAACCCAAACATTGATTGGTAAATTGCTGCAGTTGCCAAGGCTGTATCCCTTTTCAACACCTGATAACACAAAATTAATCCAAGTTCTTACTAGGAATCTAGGATAAGTAAAACAATTAGGTTTAGCCATTTTTTGATAAACAAGTATGATATGTCAGATACTCACAGGATTTCTTTGAAAGAGAGCATTTGTTTCCCCCATTGCTCTAAGATGTTCAACAAGTTCCAAAGCTAGTTGACCAAAGTAGCAAAAACATCAGCATGGGTATGTAACCCGTAAATCTCAATAATCAAAGTCAGCATATTTTCTTTGATATTGAGTGAACTCTTGTAGCATATATTATTTCTAAACTGAACATAGGAAGAACTATTGCTATCTGATAGATGTATAGCAATCACACAAAAGCCAAGAATAAAAGTTGAAATACATGATTATTCTACCGTCATGCATTATTGTAAGGAAAAGAGAAGCTGGACAATACACATCACTATAAAAAATTCAGGTTTTATTCTTCTACAAACCATTATTGTATTTAACAGTATACTGATCAACATCAACTCCTGGAAGGGTGAAACCTGCCCTTGTCAAAAGGTTTCCGGCGTCACGGACCTTGAAAAGTGCAATAAAAAAGGCACAGTTAAATGTCTGCACAGTCTATTGAAGTAGTGACTTTAGCATGAAGTCGTAAAACAAATATGTAAAGGGAGTACAAACAAGTATCCTTTAGCAAAATGCAGAACATAAAGTAACCATACTTGTGCTAAAGGGGACATTCGAGGACTGATGCCACCTTCGCGTTCCATTTGAGCAACTGTGCATGCAATTCTAAGCTCCCTGATAATAGAAATTGAAGCAAGACAAATCAGATAAGGAAGCAAAAAATGATAACAAACGGAAAATTCAAGTTTTGTCCACAATTTGACAGGTTATCACTTCAGTGTTTCTCCACCAAGAATTGCTGCCAGAAAAAGGCCATCAGGTTGCAACGCCAGCCTACACTGCAAGGAAAAGGTAACAGTTAACCAGCTATCGATAGTCAAGGTATTCTCTGACCATTATAGGAACATAGTAATATAAACTGGTTCAGGTTAAGGAATTTACCTGTATCATTGCTCCAGGTAGATCATTTGTCCAATGAAGTCCAAGACAGCTTATTATCAAATCCTGTGAGCTTCAGAACCCATGAACCACACTAATGAGTAAATGTTGCAAGATCTGCCTGCGTGTTTATAATTATGCTTTTGACACTACAACTGACTCACTCAGATACAAGAATAAAAAATCACACAAGCATGAAGCAATTACATTTTGTTCCTCATGCATCACGTACTCTTTGATCTATAAGCATGGTGGGAGGAGAGAAGTTGAAAGCTGAAACGCTGAAGGAATTTTTTTTTTTTTTCGCATGAGAATTGGAAAGATAAACCTCTGCATTATTTTCATATTCAATTCTATATGTTATAGATTTTTTTTTTCGCGATCGGGACTTCACCCGTTTTTCATTGAGGTATAAATCACACAAGCATGAAGCAATTACATTTTGTTCCTCATGCATCACGTACTCTTTGATCTATAAGCATGGTGGGAGGAGAGAAGTTGAAAGCTGAAACGCTGAAGGAATTTTTTTTTTCTTTTTTCGCATGAGAATTGGAAAGATAAACCTCTGCATTATTTTCATATTCAATTCTATATGTTATAGATTTTTTTTTCGCGATCGGGACTTCACCCCTTTTTCATTGAGGTATATGTTATAGATTTTAAGTCCAGGTCATTCAACTTCACAAAATCACATGTGTACAGCTGGCAGTTGATTGGCAGACCCCATGGGAGGTACATTGCAATCTCAGCAAAGCAGTCGTGGGTTTTGTACATTTTACCCTCAATATCATGCATACATACATTCCATTAAACTGAAACCACCAAGAAAGTGAAGTCACCTCTCTTTGATTGGAAGGAACTCCTCATCACCGACAACAAAGTGCGTCTCAGGTTCGTCACCAGTGGCATTCTCCGACTCTCGCCACTTCTTCACCATGTCGGCTGACATGTCCATCATGATCAGCCTCTCAATTCCACCTGCGACGAAGGCATCCAGTTCATTTCCGTGCAAAATCGGTGGACCCTTGACGGCGGCATGGCGCGACCTGGTGACGAGTACAAAATAAAGAAGCTAGGAGCAGGATGCAAAGGTGGCTCACCGCGGCCGCGGAGCAAGCGGCGGACGGCACTGGCGGAGCCCCCGAGGCAGAGCGCGGAGGGGAAGGCCTTCCTGCAGTCCTCGAGGCGGTCGAGGAGGTTCTCGGCGACGGCGTCCACGAGCCCGTCGGCCTCGCGCATCGCCCACGCCGCGCGGTCCCGGTGCCGGCGCTTCAGGTCGCGGTCGAAGATCTTGACGCGGCCGCCGCGGCCGCCGCCGCCGCCGTCGTCGAGGCCGTCGGCAGCGGACTTGGAAGAGAAGTGGCGTTTGGGAGGAGGTGACCATGGCGGTGGCGGAGGAGGAGAAGGCGGCGAGCGGCGGCGGCGGCGGCGCCGGAGGAAGCCATCGGGACTCGGGAGCGCCGGCGATGGAGGAGACGGTGCCACGATTGCGGAGAGTCTTTTGGGCCTCGTTATTGGGCTTTCTCCAGCACAAAGTCTTAACTGGGCTACTTTGTTTGCTCTTACTTTTTTTTGTTGTTCTTGTTAGTGAGCAATCACTTTTTGGTTTTTGCTAAAAGAACAATCTACTATCACCGTTCCAAATTGTAGGACATATTTTGTTAGATTATTAGATGCATAGTTTTTACTGACAAACTAAAGTAAGTATGCGCTCGTGTGCACTGCTCCATATAAATCTTATCATTATTGGTTTAAAATCGTCCAACGCCGTGGATCCTAGCCCTCGAGGGTGATATACCATTGGTGATGACAATGGTTATCACCGCCAGGTTAAAACCAGTGGTGATAATCATTTCTTCAAAAAATATAAAATCACCAAAAAATAGCGAATAATAAATAAATAAATGAGGAAAGAACCTTATAAAAAACTCACGGCCGTAAGTTACAAGTCATGCGATTTTTCACGTGGGGATGAGGAGACTCTTCTTTTGTGGAGAAGCCCCGTAGTAGATGACACATTGGCGACACAAGGAGAGTCTGGCCACAAGTGGAGAGCCTTAGGGTGTGTTTGGTTCGTTTCCTACGTAAAGCTGTCTAGCAAAACTAAGCCTGGCTAGCCTTAGCCTGCTCCTACCAAGCCAACCCTTGGTTGTTTGGTTGCATGTACTATGTTAGTCTGGCCAGACCTAGAGTATGTTTGGTTGTTTGGTTTGTTTGGATCCAGCCACCTCTTCTCTAAATTGGTAAGGTTACCTCTCCGAGCCATTTTATTGAACCGGTATATGCGATGCAATTCACTCCAATCCAATCTTGCATGACGTGATTCAGTTCATAATGATCCAATCTTACGGGATTTATTAATTTTACTCAACAACGTGGCCGAGGTCTTTATGTTAACAATGTGGATTATGACATCGTCTTGGTTAGTAGTAGCTTCTGTTGCTTATTTACTCAACAACGTGGCCGAGGTCTTTATGTTAACAAACTAATGCCAGTGGCCTAGTACATCTATACGGATATGGCAACGTATCATGTGCAACCCAGCTTCGTGTGCAACCTATGCAACCACCAATTAAGGTCACAAGATTTAGATCCAACATCTGAGGTTTTTTTCACTTAAACCCTCCCACCTGAATACACACGGGTTAGATTTAAACCCCACAGGTGGAGGGGTTTAAGTGAAAAAAACTCAGACGTTGGATCTAAATCTTGTGGCCTCAATTGGTGGTTGCATAGGTTGCACACGAAGCTGGGTTGCATATGATACGTTGCCGACGGATATATAGGATTTCTTGCATGTTACGTATGGTGAATTAATTTTACATGTCAAAGTGTGTACTGGGTTCATGATTTTTTTTGCGTATCATTGTATTAGAAGAAGAGTTTGATGAACATATAACACACTTGTGAGAGCGCCGGCGGTCAACAGCCGTAGCTGGACCATCCTAGTGAGGAATCTCTAGGTCGATATTAAATAAAGAAACAACTGAAATTGACACTATGGCACGACCTAGGAGGTGGCCTTGCGCCTTCGCCTTTTGCGGCTGAGCAGCTGGGACGATCGCGTCCAGCGTCTCGACCTCTTCCGCAGCCATGTCGCCGCCGAGGAGCTTTTCATACTTCTCGATCGCTGACGCACAAGGAGCTTCGCCCGGCTTGATGTAGCCCATATGTTGCATGATCAAGACCTCCCCTCGCTTCGAAGCAGGTTCATGATTAGTTGTTGGGAAATCAAATTATTTAATCCTATTCCTCATCTTGCATTATAAAATTTGCAATCCCTTAACGACACTCATAATGCAGACTCTACCATGGAGTATAAACCTATTTATTACATTTCTATTTATAAAACTTTGTTGATGTGATAGTATATTTATTGAAGAGAGAAAAAAATAAGGCTCTAAATCTTATTTAGAATTCAAGTTTATGACATTTTAGAGGTAATAAATAGGTTTAAACTCTATGATACAGTCTGCATTGTGAATGCTCTTATTTTGCATTAATGTATCTGTTGACACAAAATGTGGCGCACTGTGTCTCACACACAGCAAGCCGGAAAGCCTAGCTTCAATCGGGTGCCCGGGCGTCTGAATCCGGAAGCGTGCCAGTCGATTTGACCTGAAAGTCGACAAGGGATAAAACGGTAAGATCATAACTGGAACGTGCTGGGTGAGACCAGACAGTTCCATCTTTACGGCCCTGAAGCCACTTACGACGACACATAGCTATAGAAGCTATCTCGCCAACAAGTTTGCAATTCATTCGGCTAATATGATATGACCGACATGAATAAAGCGAACGCCGAATGTGTGTAAACGAAGACGTGTTTGAACAAGATTAAATCATCAAAGCATATCAAACTACATCTCGGGTTTAAAGCATCATCAAGCACTAATAATTAAGGATAAGTAACTTATAAATATAAATCTACTAAACAACACATGCATAGGCTACTCCAACTAGTACGCCGCACGTCTAGCCTTCATAAACCCGTCGAGCATAAACCCAAGCAAGCTAATCCACCGCATGATACCACTCGCTATGAATTTACACCACCCCCCCTACGCGAGATCAATCCACCGCATGATACAATCTAACAAGTAAAGAGCTAAAAGCACGTAACTACCTAATAGATCTATAAATACTCGCTACATGTATAAGCATAACCGTATCGGCAAGATTGCCGAATCGGGGTCCGTGAAGAAGGAACAAACAAGTAACATGTAAAAGGAACCTATCAGATTAAACCGATCTCTAGTCCACCGGATGACTAGCTCTAGAGTAACCCAAAGACCTGCATCTGCCGCACGGTACCCGGTCCTGTCAAGGCTTATCTACATCTAACGTGAATGAACCCACAACACGTAACAATCTAGATCGATCTAATTCGGCTATATGAAATTGATCTACTTGATATAAGTAAGCATGAAAGAATGATCGAAAGCCGAAAAGAGCATCAATCTAGATTGGGCAAAAGAGTGTTCCAAATAAATAAACATTAAATAAAGCATGCAACACGTGATAACTTAATGAATCAATTAGATCTTGCCAAATCTAATAGAGCCGATAACTATCTTTACTCATGTCTTAATCCGCCGCACGATACAAGGCACAAGCAAAAACTTCCCATGATCGAGCTTAGATCTACCGCATGTTCTAAGCTAAAACAATGAGACTACTTGCATCACATCTAAATCCACCGCATGATACTAGACATGATAGCAAGGTTGCCGGGACTTACGGAGGTCGACGGATCGATTGGCCCTCTCGAAGAACTCGACGATACGACTAAAAGGACTCGAAGGGTGGCACGTATCGGTTGTATTGATTTGGTTGTGAACCCTTATTACAATGGTCGAGGGTTTATATTTATACAGACAGAACATGAGTCCTAAGAATTTACGAACTTGTCTAAACAAAATTGGAAAGACACAAATATGCTAACTCTAACCTGCCGAACATTCGGAATAAAGCATATGCATTTGCCGAATCGCCCTCTGCTGCTCGGCTTTCATGAACATTTCGAGATGAAATTATTTACCAGCCACTCCCTTCGCCTAGGTCCGACGCCGCGGCCCGCCACTTGAGTGCATTCATTTCAACCGGCTCCATCATGGCAACGGGAACTCAAGAGGGCAAATCCAATGAGCCCACTTTGAATCACATAGTGACGAGATTTTGATCTCCAAGATCGGATCATTTTATCTTGGCCCACGGGAGACTCTAATCCGAGGGAGTTTATTAAATTGATCCCTTTGGGCAAGTATCTCTTATGGCCTCTTCCCTCAATCACGGGATACCACATGATGCTAGGAATAGTGATTTACGGGAATCACAAGATATCACTTGGAGCTCAATGCCAAGGAATGCGTGGCCGCTTCTCACTTTTGGTACGATGCCATCAATGGTTTTTGAAATCAATGTCGATTACCTTATGATATCTTCAATGACCGGACTAAACATTACCAATGCATATCCTCGTGGTGGCTTGTCCAAATGTATGCCTCCGTATCGATAAAGAATACGGGGCTTTATATGCATCGATAGTTTGGCAAATCCAATGACCTTTGAATCCATAACCTGTAAATTTTCCTTCAATCAACTATGCTCAAATGCGTGGCCGGGGTGAAATCTCTGTGTCAATGGCCCGTGGTGGCTTGTCCAAATGTGGTCGCTGGCGTATATGCATCGATAGTTTCGGTTGACCTCCATAACCTGAATTTTCCTTCAATCAACTATGATGAAGGTGAGGATCCCCGAGATATAAATCTGTCGGACATATGGGGAAGTTTGCATCTTCCATTGTCATTGATCTAGACCTTGGCCACCTTTTTAAGATCTTCTACAAGGGATTCAACCACGTAATCTGGTTTCCCTACAGAGAGAATGAAAATTTAACTCTCCCCTGTAGATTTAGCTATGAGCTGGGCTGCATAGATGATGATTCCAGGGATATTTTTAATTCTTTCATCAGGCCCTGTGCTCTACCAGCAGAATTTCATCACGGCCGGCTGATAAGTTCAACTTATGAATTTTACAACCCAAACATGGTTGCCAGGCAGCTTGGACTTGGTCAATTGCCCCCAAGGCCATATTTTTCAAGCATCATCAGACCCAGGGAGTCATTGCTGAATATTACTGAGGCCAACAAAGTCTTCAATCTTGGATATAAGCTTCCGGTATATGAACCTAATCCCCTGGTGATAATTGAAGCCTGCTCATCCCTCATTCACTCTTTGGTGGCAAGAATGGCATTCTCACATTTTTAGAGCACAAGTCCATCCTCTATGCCAAGTCTTAATGCCCTCATTCACTTCTGATGATGAGGTACACTCTTATAGCTACCTTTCATTTCATGTCTCTCGCTTCTGTTTCTAAACATCCTTTTGAATAGGACAATGCTCCTCCAAGTCCTCCGAGGTTCAATACCGGCAACTTTGGCCCTAATGTCTCTTCGGGGCATGATGCTCCAAGTTTAGCGGTTTTTAACAAAACACTGCCGATGACACGGTGCTCTGAAGGACCTTAAAAGAAAAACTCCTTCCTCCCCATCAAGGACACCGCCATCCCCAAGAAAACAAGATCAAAGAAAGCTAAGCCACTCCCTCGGGTATGAATGCTTTTGATCCCTTATTTTCCATCTGCAAATGTATTTGCATTTATCACTTTCTTTCAACGAGGTACGGAGGCCAACCCTCAAAGTCCTGCGGGGGTAGTGATCTTGGAAAACTCTCCCGGAGCTTCTCTTGGTCAAGCAAACGCCAATGAGCCATCTAGCGGTCTTGGTACGCATCGGCGAGATGACCAAGCGGGTGAACAAGGAGAAGCGGCGAAGAAATTCCTTCTCATCGAGGTTGATGAACAAATAGAAACGGAAACGAGACATTCCTCTTCATCGGCCCGGGAGAAGCAACGAGAAAAAATTCTTCTTCAAGACGTACGGATTCAACACCTTCGGCAATTCAAGATATATCAACAAGTCATGACACTTGCTATCCATGAAGCGGCAAGAATGTATCGATCACTCAAAGTCTTGATGCCACTCGGGAGGCTATTGATCGGGTTTTTGCCGAAGAGGTATTATCTTGATCTTTCTCGGTCATTCCCTATTTGAATTAAGTCATTCGGCTAATAAATTTCCTTCGTCATCGTGGCCTTTGCTCTTCAACAGGCCAGTTTTTCCCTCATTCTTTGAAGAATTTGCCGATGATGATGAAATCTCCTCTAATCGGCAATTATCATCGAGAGTCGAGGCTAAAGCGAAAGACATAATCTCATTCTTAGAGAAGGACATTGTTGATTTGACTCGAGAATCGACAAGATAAGAGAAATAGCGAGCCAATTGGCCAAGAGCTCCATTCGATCTTAAGGATGCCATAAACGCCTTGTCCCATCTTGATGACCACTTTCTTGTTGTCAAGAGAGCATACAAAAATACATCGACAAGGCTGTTTTGGAAACCGACAAGGCAACCAGAGAACAAAGCAAGTTAAGGAGCTCTACTCGAATTCAAGTCGCCCAAACAGTCTTGGGATACCTTGGAACCCGAATTGCGAGTATGAGAGATGAGAGGATCAACTGGCGGCTCGGTTGGCTCAATTGGATGCCAACATTCAATCTCATGAGGCCAAACTTGCTACTCGCCACCTCTTGATTCGGCTAAGTCCAAAATAAGCTCTCTTGTCGAGAGACCAAGCGAGATCAAGAGCAGGCTGCTGATCCAAAATTCGAAGTTGAAGACAAGAGAGCCCTTGACGAGGTCAACGAGAATAAAGACCGATGCCCCGAATATCATTAACTCTTATTTGAATGTATAGATGCTTGGGTTGTACTTGAAGATGTAGACATTCGTGTCCGGCCCCGTCATATTTGAAAACAATTCCCTTTCTCGGAAAATAGATAATCTTTATTTTTCTCTTTTCTTTCCGCTTCGTTGTTATTCGGCTCTTCCAATCACGCGTACTCATTGATGTGTGTATTAACCGAACGTAATGCTTGCTTCTTTGCCCCAAGTGTTTGCTTTAGCCGAATAGCCCTCATCAGCTATTTAGCCGACCGAACGTATGGCAACTGAATCGCCGGTAGTGATGGGCTCGGCCCAACTCAACATCGGCCCATAGGTGCGGAAAACCCTATCTTGTCGCTTGGTTTTCCCGCAGTCTCGCCACGGCTCCCTACGTTCATAAATAGGACCAGTTGGCTCCCACCATCATCACATCCAAGCACAAGCAGTTGCTATCATCTCTTCCACTTCATTCGGTAGGCCGACTGATGTGCACCACAAGCTCCTTCATGAACTTCAAACATAATCTTCTTAGCCTCTTCTTGACTCAAGCACTTGAGCAACACTCCATCTATAGACTTGTGGTACAACCGATCATCAAGAAGTACGAATTTAAGGGCCTTATACCTGAGCCTTCGGGAAACTTTTTGAGATGGGTCTTTCAGATAACTAATAATGTCACTTCTCCAGTCATCATTTATCGATCAAAATTGAAAGCACCTTCTTCGTCGCATAGACTTCACGATTTTCCGATATCCAGAAGCAGCTTGAGCTAATCTATTTGCTTCTCCATTGTGCTCTTTTTTCCAACTTCTATCCCTCCTTTATGAATCAAGAACCCCAAGAACTCACCAGCCGAGACTCCAAAAGCACATTTATTCGGATTCATCTTCAAACCATGTCTTCTTGTGCACTCCAAAGTCTTCCTTAAATCGGCTAAATGCCCTTCATGGTTTCTGGATTTGACTACCACATCATCAATGTAAATTTCCACAATTTTGCCGATCAACTCATGAAAGATATAATTCATGGCTCTCGATAAGTTGCACCAGCATTCTTCAATCCAAATGTCATTACTATCCACTCAAATAACCCAATGTGGCCGGGACATCCGAATGCGTCTTTGCAATATCTTCGATCGCCATAAAAATCTGATTATAGCCAAGCATTGCCATCCATAAAACCGATAACTTCATACCCCCCGCTGCATCCACTAGTAAATCGGAAACTGGCATTGGGTAACCATCCATGGGAGTAGCTTTGTTGAGATCTCGAAATCTATGCATACTCTTATCTTTCCATTTTTCTTGTAGACAGTACTATGTTTGAAATCCAATCGCATACCGCATGGCCGAATAAAGTTTGCTTCAATCGGTGTTTCAACTTCTTTCTTTACATCGGCCAATACCTCCTCTTTATAAATTTTTCGTGGAGGTTGTTTGAAGGGACGAAACCCGGGTTTTATAGGCAACTTATGCTCAACAATTGATCGATCCAAACGAGGCATTTACGTGTAATCCCAAGCAAAATAATCTTTAAACTCTTTCAGCAACTCTACTAATTTCAACTTATATTTTGGGTCTAAATCGCAGACCGATATACATCGGCCTTGACTTTGTGATATCACCAACATCGATCTCTTCTAACTTGTCGGCCGACATGAAACCACGACCCAGGTTGCCTTTGTTGCCATCGATTGGATTGCCCATTAAAAGTTCTTGTCGAGCCGATCGCTTGGATCGGTTGTTGATCTCTGTCGAACACATTGACGGGACCTTCTTTCCATTTCTTACCCGAAAGGCAGTCTTGTCCATCATATTCCCAATAAGCAAGCTCGGAAGTGGCAACACTCACTTTGAATCATCGGCTTGAACAACCTCTACATCATCTCCTATCAACCGAATAAGAATTTGATGCATAGTTGAGGGTACACACGGCAATTAGCATGGATCCAATCTCTTCCCGAAGCATGCTATATGCCCCCTTGCCATCAATGACAAAGAAAGTAGTGATCAAAGTCTTGGATCCAATCATCGGTTCCACATGTACCTTGCTCCACGAGTATCGAAGCATTGCCGCAAAATCTCTAAGGATCATGTCATCGCAACAAATCCTCACTTGTCATACCAAGCTTTCGAAAGTAGCATAGGGCATAATATTGATAGCAGCCCCTCCATCAACAAGCATCTTGGTTAAAGGTTTGCCATTGACATATCCCTTCGGGTATAATGGTTTCGGATGACGGTTTTTAAGCGGCTTGTCAAAGATTGCTTGCCGAGTCAACACAAGTTGAGCCATCGGGTCTCGGCATTCGGTTTCATCAAAGTCTCGAGTATACTTCATCTTGAACTTCTTGATCTTCAGGAGCTCTAAACTCCAATGGGATAAAGAACACCATGTTAGTATCGGCCGAAGGACCCCGTCCATCATCCTTTTTCTTAGGACGCCACACCGGTTTCTTTTCGGCTAATTCTCGCTTGACTCTTGATTCCTCAAACGCCGAACTCTTCTCTTCCGGCTTTTCCGCATACCGGAGGGCACCATTGTCCTCTTTGCCACCCGTATGAGCTTTCCTCTCGCATTATGAACATTGCTATGAGCCCAAGCTTGATCTCGCAAATCTTTTCCTCTCGATGTCCATCAAAATTATTCATTTTTATGCGCCGATCGTCCTCGGGAATCCTTATTCCAAGTCTATCATGGACGGGGCGGTTGACTCGAGATTGCCTATACTCCGAATATTGATCACGCATTCGGGGCAATTGTTTTTAGCGAGGCAACTTCAAGCCTTCATTCCAACAAGAACCGAAGAAGGAACAGTTCCAATGTGACTGCTCTTGCTCCCTCATGTGCTCTTCCTGTTCTCTTCGGCGCACTTCTGCCTCATATCTTCGACGCTCTGCCATGAATCTGCGTTCCTCTTCAACGTCTTCTTTGCTCCTCATCATACTCCATCTTCTTTTCCCTCTCGCCACTTATTCAACAAGTGTTGTCTTGTAACTCTGCGCTTTGGCTCGGCGTGTATTCGGCAATTTCCTTTAGCCGCATCGAAGTTTGACCTTTCTCTGTTCGGCTATTTCGAACCGTACTTGTTGCACTTCTTCCTTGGTAACTTGCCGATCGGGTCAACAAAGCACCACTCTCCTTGGCTCTTTCGGAGGTCGAACCTTCATCTTTCCCTTTTCCTTGGATTCACCGGCATCAACCATGCCTATAAAGAAAGAGACCATGTTCTGAGGGAACGGGTTTTTGTCTACTTCCATCTTGCCATCAAATCTCAAGTGTCCATCTTGAATAGCTTTACGAATCTTTACTCGAACACTCGGCAATCATTGATATGATGAGAACTTGTATCATGAAACCCACGGTACTTCTTATCCTTTACCCCTTCGGGCGCAAAGCATAGGATGTCCTTCCGGGCGGCTTGATGCGTCCCTCTTGAATCGATACAAAAAGAGCTTATCTCGCCTTCGACATCAAAATCATAAGATCCCTTTTCCGCTTCACCCATCGATGGTGACCAAAGTAGGCTCTTTTGCCCAGTTCAACTCAAGAGCAGCTACTTCATCTTCATCTTCATATTCGATGCTTCTTCTAGAAATCCCGATACATGTCAATAGTTGCACTTGTTCTTCCGAAAACGAGCATCTCTTCCGAACCCTTGGGCTTGATTGCTCATTCTTTGTCAACTTTTGCGCAAGCCGTCCAAGGTCTTCAAACTCCATGCCAAATAGCTTGTCTCGATATGTGGCGGCATGCCCGCAATGACCAATTGTGCAAGTTGATCATCGGGAATAGTCGAGAATAGCACATGTTCTTCGCTTCTACGAATCTACGAAGATACTCCATTGGTGTCTCGGTAGTCTTCATCCTCATAGCCCAAAGATCAACCATCTTCTTCTCATTGGTTCCGTATAAAAGTATGCATGGAACTTTTGCTCCAATTCGCCCATGTACCAATGGAATTAGCCAGGCTGCGATGCAAACCATGTGAAAGCCGGCCTGTCGGAGACATAGGAAAATATCTAATCCTCCAAGCTTCATCGTAGCGGCTTCTCCAAGTTGCATCGGATATCTCGCGATATGCTCAATGGTACCGGGTGTCATCGACCGAGAACTTGGTCAAATCCGTTGGTGGCTTAACTCTTGGTGGAAGAGCTACCCTATTGTACCACTCTGGGAAAGGAGATTTGTATGCATATGTCGATGCTTTGGTTTCGGGCCGAATTGATTCGCATCATATCGGCCATTCGCTTAGGAGGACATCATTTGCATCTTGCGCTCCCCTGTCTCCTAGAAGGTACTCGATGCACTCCGTATCCCGGATTCGGCAAAGCACTCGAGCACCGTAATCAGTAAATTCACCGTACCCATCTCCATAGATACTCTTCTCGCAATCTATTTGCCACTCGGGGAGATCTTGTAGCGAGATGCGGGTATATCTCGTTGTTGCACCAAAAGTTACTTGACCATGAGTTTGCTGCTCGGTCACGGGAGGCTTTTCCTTTTCATCATAAACAACCCCGTCCTTGCTAGTGCCGATCATCTCTCCTCCTCCAGTTGACTTCCCCGAAGATTCCGAGTGTTGAAGAACAATGGTCCAGCAAACTCTCCAAATCTTTCTTCAAAGCGCTTGTCAAAGCTGGACCAAAAGTATCAACCATGATTTTACGGAAGGTGCCCGGAAAAGCCGTGTTGTGATTCAACATAGTGTCTCCCACGGCTTTGTAGATGACTCCAACTACCCTCTCGCATCTCCTCCTCGTCGTACTATCGAGGCCCGACCCGAGAAGAACGCGTGGCGTGATTGCTTGACTATCACTCGCCACTCTTGTTCTTGGAAAAAGACATCGACATTTCGTTGATCTTTGTTCCATTGCTTGCTCTACCATCTGGCGTTGCTCTGGCTGCAGTTCGTCCATGGTCACGTTCAGAACGTGACTGTTGTCAATTTTCGATCCCATCCTAGACTGAAAAGTGGTCCCACCGGGCGTGCCAAAAAGTGTGTTGACACAAAATGTGGCGCACTGTGTCTCACACACAGCAAGCCGGAAAGCCTAGCTTCAATCGGGTGCCCGGGCGTCTGAATCCGGAAGCGTGCCAGTCGATTTGACCTGAAAGTCGACAAGGGATAAAACGGTAAGATCATAACCGGAACGTCTTTGGGTGAGACCAGGACGGTTCCATCTTTACGGCCCCGAAGCCACTTACGACGACACATAGCTATAGAAGCTATCGCCAACAAGTTTGCAATTCATTCGGCTAATATGATATGACCGACATGAATAAAGCTGACTGCCGAATGTGTGTAAACGAAGACATGTTTGAACAAGATTAAATCATCAAAGCATATCAAACTACATCTCGGGTTTAAAGCATCATCAAGCACTAATAATTAAGGATAAGTAACTTATAAATATAAATCTACTAAACAACACATGCATAGGCTACTCCAACTAGTCTCGCCGCACGTCTAGCCTTCATAAACCCGTCGAGCATAAACCCAAGCAAGCTAATCCACCGCATGATACCACTCGCTATGAATTTACACCACCCCTTCGCGATCAATCCACCGCATGATACAATCTAACAAGAAAGAGCTAAAAGCACGTAACTACCTAATAGATCTATAAATACTCGCTACATGTATAAGCATAACCGTATCGGCAAGATTGCCGAATCGGGGTCCATGAAGAAGGAACAAACAAGTAACATGTAAAAGGAACCTATCGATTAAACCGATCTCTAGTCCACCGGATGACTAGCTCTAGAGTAACCCAAAGACCTGCATCTGCCGCACGGTACCCGGTCCTGTCAAGGCTTATCTACATCTAACGTGAATGAACCCACAACACGTAACAATCTAGATCGATCTAATTCGGCTATATGAAATTGATCTACTTGATATAAGTAAGCATGAAAGAATGATCGAAAGCCGAAAAGAGCATCAATCTAGATTGGGCAAAAGAGTGTTCCAAATAAATAAACATTAAATAAAGCATGCAACACGTGATAACTTAATGAATCAATTAGATCTTGCCAAATCTAATAGAGCCGATAACTATCTTTACTCATGTCTTAATCCGCCGCACGATACAAGGCACAAGCAAAAACTTCCCATGATCGAGCTTAGATCTACCGCATGTTCTAAGCTAAAACAATGAGACTACTTGCATCACATCTAAATCCACCGCATGATACTAGACATGATAGCAAGGTTGCCGGGACTTACGGAGGTCGACGGATCGATTGGCCCTCTCGAAGAACTCGACGATACGACTAAAAGGACTCGAAGGGTGGCACGTAGCCGGTTGTATTGATTTGGTTGTGAACCCTTATTACAATGGTCGAGGGTTTATATTTATACCCTGGACAGAACATGAGTCCTAAGAATTTACGAACTGTCTAAACAAAATTGGAAAGACACAAATATGCTAACTCTAACCATAATCGGAGTCCTTGACTATCATGACTCCTCCCCTTTCTGGTCAGCTTCCTCTTTTCTTCTTTCACTTTCAAACGAAGTCATTCGACCGCTTGATCGTTTGCCGAACATTCGGAAATTAGCCGACCGCATATGCATTTGCCGAATCGCCCTCTCTGCTGCTCGTAGGCCCACCTGTCATATCCCTGACCAAATTCTAGTGTTAACAGTATCAGTGATATCTTACAGATCATCAAACTTGGATGGAGGCCGGTGCGAAGGGCTGGCAGCCCTAGGAAGATCAAACTAGTCTAGGTGCTCGCTTCTTCCATGGATGTAATTGTTCAAACTGTAGTACAAATACTAACGTATCACTGTAAGAACTTTTATATATTCTTCTAAAACGCGCACTCATATACGGATTCGGAAAAAAAAAAATCAGTGACGTGGCCCATGTGTCATTAATAGTGGCAAATAAGAGATTTTGTAAACTTGCAATGGCAGGAAGAGAAATTTGTCCTACTTTTGAAATGCATACCTCGGTAAAGTATATAGTTACTTTACCCTCTCCTAGGACATCGAAGTCAGCAACTAAACTCTTCTGATGGTGTGTAAAGCCTGAAGTCGATGCGTGAGGGTTGGGTCCTGCAGCCTACCTTTGATATGGTGAACATCATTCATCTATAGTCAATTTAGTCGGTAACACTTTCTTTCCTAAGGATCGATTTTGTCCATTTGCCCTAGTCCTACCCAAGAGCCGTCAGATTCGATCAGCAACTCAGTCCAGATGATGGCATCTCCTTTTTAATCACACTATCAAATCTTTACAGAATCCCGCCATAAAAAAAAAGGTGAAAACCAACCACGCATAATAATCCTCTCTTCAACGAAAGGAGCGATGGACGAACAGGGTAGGAACACCCAAAAACATGAAAGCTCAGAACAGAGCAGCAGAAACTATAAAACCTGGTCATGACCTCAGTATGTACAGTGGATACTATTAAGCGCTCTGCCATGGATTTTTCAGCGAAAAAATGTGCAAGGAAACAATATATAGTGATCTCAAAATAAAGTGTTTGCCTCTGAATTGAGAGCTTAAATGTGACACTTGGATAAGATAAGGAGTGAGCGTCCCAATCCAACACAACTCATCAGCCACTGAGTCTAGATGGTAACATATATCCACAGCATCACACAGATTCCCTTCACTCCTTTAAGTGTATCTTAGGCAAAGCCTGCACTTTTTACTCTCTAAACATAATAATCTAGAGATCCGTGCGGCCAAGCTTTAACAATTTGCATTTACCTTAGGCCATGTTTTTCGTGGAATACTTGACACTTTTACCTTAGGCCATATAAACTTTCTTTTTGTATTGTATAAAAGGGAATGGTCGTATTTGCTATTGGAGTAGTTAGTGGTAGGTGCAGTTGTAAATCACTTGCTACCTGCTTCTGCAAAAGGGCTAATAATCCACTGACACTCGGTACTACCACATAGGATTATTGCATAAATGAGCTAGTAGGTAGAACTCCCCATGTGATTTCTTCCTCTGCTGGCCATCATGCCATGAAAAATCACTAGTCCCTGCTGTGCTGCCAACATTGCCCAACCGAGCTTGTCACTTTTTCAAGTGATGGATGAACTGCAGCAACATTCCAAAGACATCAAATCCAAGTCACACTCACCAGTTGGCCAATGAGGCAAAGACAGACACATACAAGTAGGGTACCAGCAGTAATTGAAAATCCATCCATCAGGTTGGTACTACCTGAATCCTGCCTTCAAGGTCACGGGCGCCAACTCATCATATTCAGCTCTCCAACCTGAATATTTCACCACAGTATATACTCATCTTAGGTGTTGCAGTCAGAAAAGAAATATCTCAGAAGATGGCGTCTTAGGTGTGACACTACCATCAAGACTGTCACATCTACACCCAATTCTCAGCACCCTCTGCAGAAGATAACATCTCCTCACTTGCAAAATCTCAGAAACATACACTTGATGAAATGTTTCTTATTAGGTAAAATGTTCTTTTTGTTACCAGATGTAAACAACAAAGATTCATGCGGCCAACCTCTAAAAACTGTACTCTCTAATACTGTTCTTGAGTCATGTTTGGTAGGACTAGTGTGTAGAGTACCTTGTAGGGCCAAACATGATTCTCTTCGCTCTCTAGTGAAACTCTGTCGTACTTGTAGTAGTGGCACCACATGGCTGCCATGAATGAACTAGGTACAGCTCACAAGGTGATTGATTTCCTTTGTTCATTGGCCACCGTGCCATGGAAATCAAAGCCCTGCTCACAAAACGCCCAACCAAGCATGGCACTAGTAGTTCTTTTGTTCTCGTGCAGCAAAAGGCCATGCGCCTGCAGGAACATTCCAAGATGATACTGGTCCCAGTCACCAGACACCAGTAGTAATTGGCTAATTGCACTGTACTGCAGAAAGTTGCATTGGCTGCTACTGCTATCGGTTTCTCTCCAATCTGTACCTAGATTTGTACCCTGAAATTTTCATCCGAGTAGCAGACAATGCAAGCTCTTTCTCGACATTACATTGTATATTCGTCCTTTTGTGTTAGTTGCATTCAGAAAAGAAAAGAAGAAGAAAATCTTGAATCAACATCTTTGGTGGTGACACTTCCATCAAGAGAGTGTCTTGTTCTTCCTGCCCATGCCCAACTCTCAACCACTCAGTGTAGATGATGATATCTCCTTGCATTGCTAGCAATGGCACGAACACTAGAATAAAAAATTGCAAGCAAAGCAACATCTATCATAAGCATCCATCCATCCAGCAATGATAATATAGTTTGGTTACGCCCACATCTCTCATAATAACAATGTCCATCCCTCGATGAGCCACCATCAGGCAATGTGCACCGTTCCCATCCAATCCAAAGCAGAGCAAGAAAAAGAAGAAGAAAGAGCAACACATCTTCTGCAACCGAAAAAAACAAAAAGAAGAATTACACCCAATCTAGCGCATCCATTTCCCTGTTCGTACGGCCCGCACAAACCGCCTACAAATTCCAGCATGGTGTGGTGTCACCCAAAAAATTCTATCAGGAAACATTTTGATTTACAGGAGTAACAATAACAATACAGTAGTCGTACAGAAAGAATGAATCAAAGGAGCTCCTGATCCTGATGGCTGCTGCTGCAAGCAACTCTGTAGTGTTTTGGGATCATCATGTCACGTGTGTATCAGCAAATCCAAAGCAAAAAAGACCATAGATCGATATACAGATACATAGATGTTTCCCGGCTCTGAACTCTGAAAATCTCATCACCATCTCACGGGCAGAACGGCGTGCCGTCCTTCTCGCGGTGCGACGGGATGACGAAGTGCCTGATCCTGCCAACCTGCTCAGCAAGATACCCTTCACACAGAAACGCCTTGGAGAACGCATCCTCAACAGGCCGATCAACGTCATGCACGAACACATCAGTGGCGCCATCCCCGGGCCTCCGCGCGCGCGCCACCATGCCGGCGGTGTAGATGGCGCCCATCCGCCCCGGCGCCTGCGGCGTCCACCCGGTCGGCGCGTCCACCATGATGAGGTCCCACTCGAGCTCGTGGAAGACATCGGGCAGGCCCTTGAGGGAGAGCGCGAGGCGGCAGGAGGCGGCGGTGGCGGCGGCGAGGTCGGGCTGGTCGACGCAGGCCGGGTCGTCGCGGAGGGCAAGGAGCGCGTCGGCGTCGGTGAGGACGGTGGAGTAGGCGACGTGGTAGGACTCGAGCGACGGGTGGGAGGCGGCCACGGTGGAGATCCACGACGCGTCCTCCTCCAGGAAGACGGTGCGCCCGCCGTGGTTGAGCGCCGCCCACATCGGGCTGTCGTGGCCCAGGCCGAAGACCAGGAAGTTGCAGGGGGCACGGCGCTGCAGCACGCGCAGGGAGACCCCGATCTCGTCGGCGGTCTGTTGGGGGGTTACGTTGGACGTCGTGTAGTGCACCAGCGCCTCCATCACCGCCGCCGGCAGGCCTGAGGTTGTTGTCGACGCAGACGTCGCCGCGTTGGTGGTGGCGCAGTCGACCGCCGCGGTAGCGTCGGTCGCGAGGGACGTGGAGGAGGAGGAGGAGGCAGGAGAGGAGATGAGCAGGGTGCGCGCGGCGAAGACGAGGAGGAAGCCGGCGAGGGCGGCGGCGAGGAGGAGGCGGAGGGCGAGGCCGGCCTTGCCGTGGTGCGCGAGCTTGGCGCGCAGGGAGGCGAAGTGGATGGCCTTGCGGACGTGCATGGGGCTGGACATGGCGACGGCGGTGGCGCTTGCTCGTCGCTCCTCCTCCTGCCTGGCACTCTGAGAAACCAATCTAATCTACTATGGCGGCTGCTGATATGTGTGCCGCTGCTGCTGCAACTGCAACTAAAAAGATTTGGTGGTTTGGTGACGCCGCGGGCGATGGCGATGATGGCGCCTGGCGGGAGTGAAGTGAAGTGGAGGAGCGGCAAAGCAAGCGCAAGATGAGCAGAGGAGAGGTGGTGGCGAATTTGGTGGGGAGAGGAGTAGAGGACAGAGGAGGAGGACTGTGGAGCAGGGAGCTGCACCTTCCAAGCTATAAGTTTGGTGGCGCGGGAGAGGCCTCTGTTTCTCTACTGTACCTGTCCGTGACGTGCTCGCCGGGGTCCGGTTGCTTTCGGTTCAGCTGCTTCCAGTGGATGGTGTACCGTGCGGATGCCTTTGGAGATGGGACGATAGTCCCTCTGTCCATTTTTTTTTTTTTATTTACAAAGGATGCCAAATGCTTTGCTATAATTTTTATTAGATGAAGAAAAAAAAACAACTACCTTCTAGTTTTTTAATAAAAAAAACTAGGCCAAACAACCATAAAAACTGAGAAGAGTGCACAATTCATCCCACACTTACCTTTGCTACAACAATTGCACAACTATTCAAACCCAGCTAACAACTCAAAATAACTAACAAAGGACTAAAGAAACATGAAGATCGACCAACACCGAGCATCACCAAGGCTAGACGGTAAAGAACAACCACGAAATTAGAAATCTTAGCCATGCCTCCAAGGAGGAAAAGACGCTAAAAGCGTCGACAAGGTAGCCCGTCAAGGAAGCTTTCAACTGCAACACCTAGTATGGTAGTAGGAGAGGTAGGAAGGACGCCTTCAAAGAGGAAACACGCATCCACAGGCGGCCGTGTCCAAGCTTTCGTGTCAAGCCCCGACCTCAAACAACCTCCACACAGCTTTCGCCTCTAGCCCTGACCTCAAACAACCTCCACACGGTCACAGCTAGAGACCCAACCCTACCAAGGAGGCGAGGTGCGATGAAGGGTCAGCAACAGCCCCATGCCCAACTGTTGCCACAAGAGACATCGACCAGATGAAGCGTCAAGAGGAGCATGTTGGAGAGCCCCCCTCCCCTCCAAAGCTGACAAAGCTAGCTAGCAGAAGGAGGTCTGGCCAACTTCACCCTGAAAGACATATCGAGGAAGGAGAAAGGCAAAAGACAAGGAGAAGATTGCCGAGATCAGAAGAAACACTGGTTGGCCACCCCTGCCAAGCTGGCTCCGCACCAACCAGTAGCCTCCGCACCGAGCTGCCACCACCTGCACACCCACACCCCGGCCATGAAGCCGAGGAGGATGCCTATTGCTAGAACCAGCCAAAGCCAGCAAGAAGCAAGCCAAACTGGAGAGCGGCAAGGGAGAAGGAAGATGACGGGGAGGAAGAGGGGGCTTGGGAAGGGGAGGTAGAAGCCCCAGCCTCCCAAACCGCAAACATTTGGCCCTAGTCGTACCCAGCCACCTCCCACATCAAATAGGAGTGGACAAGACGAGAGGACATGGGCAGCCCCTGGCCGAGCCCGCAATTGGTGCTCGACCAGAACCACCGCGGAGCACACGACCATGGAGCCCTAGATCAGAGCGCACACCCGTAGATCCAGCTGCTCCCGCCCATAACCGACGACAGGCACGAGGAGGAGAGGGCCAGAAGGCCACTGGAGGATTCCAGCCACGCCGAACTGGCCGAAGCTCGCCGACACCATCACCATGCCGCCAGAGCCGGATCTAACCAGCGGAGGTCCAGATCCACCTATAGAGAGGCTGGATCCGTGGGGCCAACCACCACCAAGAGGAACATGGCGACAACGCAGATCTTCACCGGGACATGGATAGTAAAATGGAGGAAGGAGAGAAACGCTCGGCCATCGCCATCCTTGCCCTCCACCGGAACACTGATGGCGAGCTCCAGTAACGAATGGGCTATGGCGGCCAGAGGGAGGGGCCTGGAAACGGGGGCGACCGTGCCACCCAAGTCGCCCTCAGGGAGAGCGACGCGGGGGCCGAAGGATAGAAAGTAATACCCCCTTCGTCCTATTAAAAGTGTCATTTTAGACTTTTAGTTGATCATTCATCTTATTTATTTTTTTATACAAATAATAAAATAATAAATTATTATTGAAGTATCTATAATAACAGAATAAGTCGTAACAAAATAAATAATATTTATAATTTTTTTAATAAAACGAATGGTCAAACAAGAAGTCCGAATGTCAAAAGGCACACTTTAATGACATGGAGTGAGTATGGTGCCATACATGTGAGAAGGATATAACTCTACTGTAGCATGTTGTAAAAAAACTCAACTGTAGCATTTTTGCTGTATATTTTTTGATTTGGCGCTCTACTTTTGAGCAAGATGTAGTATACCCTGTTGCAAAAAAAATGTATACTCGTAGCTGTGGAAATTAATGAGTGCCAACTATTTGGATTTTGGATTGGTACGAATGAAGAAAGAAAGGTACTACTCTACGTGGAGGTGAGCATGGCCCGTGGGACAGGAGCAACTCCAACAGTTTGCTAAAACTCACTTGGCAAATCTATAGTTTTGCCAAGTCTCAAAACCAAATGCCAAGTGAAAAAAGAAGTCTTCTCCAACAGTTTGCTATTTGGGCTTGGCAAAAGAACTTGGCATCCTAACATTTTTGGCAAAATCACAAAATTAAGCCTTCAACAAGTTGGCAAAACTAGTTGGCAAACTGGATACACGTGATGCCAAGTGATGGAGCACTTGGCATATTTGGCAAGTGAAGAGAGAATTTTGCCAAGCTCACAGAAATGCCAAGTAGTTTTGCCAACTTGTTGGAGGCTGTTTTTTGTGGTTTTGGCAAAAATCCAAGGATGCCAAGTGCTTTTAGCAAACTGTTGGAGTTGCTCGGTTGGGAGTTACAACATGCATGCTCTGCTCACACAATGTGCCATCGATATAGTTGGAGACGAGGTTATATCCTCAAAATCCACACGGTACCCATACCCACAATCATACTTCATACATAGATCGGCCGTTCCATACAGTCTAAAGCTAAGCTAAGGAACAAAAATGATGAGCCTCTAGATATAAATCCGTGGGATGAGAGTACCTACCCACTACGTCAATCAAATATATCATATAGGTATTATAAAAAAAAAAAAAAGATAGTCGGAGGAAAAAAAAAATACGTACGTACTTACTGCATTTCATGTGGACCTTGGGCAAAGGCTAATTAGGCTGTGATTGCCTAACACTGAAGCCAAACGGACCTTTGTATAGGAGGACTAGAAGGTTGCGACTAAAAGCTCACTCAGATGAGAATGCATGAGATCCACACATGGGGGCGTACAAATGCAGTCACAAAAAGGCATGATGGCACCATCAGTTTCAAGTTCAGGCACCCAATGTCCAAATGCAATGCGGCAATCAATCAATTATTAGATTAGATTAGATGCACCTATCCTACTCCTCTGTTCATAAAGTAGCAGCAGGATAAAAGTGGGACGGAATTGTTCTGTCGCTGCCAAACTGTTTGGGATCGAAAACGAAAATCGATCGCCACGGATGAAGATGGACCAACAAGGACACCTCTATCGATTCTGATTCCGACGGCAATTCATCAATCGGTTGACATGAAACTTCCACGGGAAGTGTACTTGTGTTGCTTCAGTTCTACTCTCGGTCCATCGGTCTCAGAATCAAAAGCCATGCATCTGATCTGAGCAAGCTACTGCTACTAATAAACTGTTGGGAGTTGGCGATGGAGGTTTTACTGCTCAGTTTGATTAGGGTAGTCCCAGACTCTATCGCAGAGTCCAAGATTATTTATGTCTCTCCTATTTATTGTATTTTGGTGATGTGGCGGTATATTTATCTTGAAGATTGTAGACTTAGGCTAGTCTCAGTGGGGGGTTCATGTCCCAGTTCCAATACTCCATATTTTGAAAACAGTGCACAAGAGTTTTATGGGGATAAAACTCTATCTGCTTCCATGAAACTCTTATCATCTCTCTCTTCATTAATACGGTGCCACATCAGCATATTTAATGCCCATAAAACTCTCATGAAACTCCATTGAGACTAGCCTTAGAGTCTAAATAAGACTTAGAGTCTTGATTTTTCTGACTCTCTCTTTAATAAATATACTGTCACATTAACAAAACATAATAAATAGGAGGATAATAAATACTCTTACACTCTATGGTAGAGTCTACACTGTGAATGTCCTTAGTAATAATTTGAGGTTTACAGGCAGAGCATATAACCAGTAGAAGGCTAATTGCGTGTTCAAGACTAATGTCGGGTGCTGCCTGCGGCTTGTGCACGCCGCGGACCCTGTGCGCCCGACGCGCCACGCACCTCGTTTCTCAGCGAAGAACGCGGCCGCATGCAGCATTGTGTTTACAAAACGCACGCAGGCAGCAGGTGCTGCTGGATGCCTGGATCCACACCTCAATTTTCTCGGCCGAGTTAATGCACAGAACACAGAGACCAAAGCATCCCGACTAAATAATAAAATGGGCTCGTACGTGATTTTGTTGTGTCGACTGCCTGTTTTGTCACTCCGACCCTCTCCAAGTCTCCAAGAAACATAGCTTCAGACCTTAAGTTATCTGCCATAGAGACATTGGGCCTCGATTCAGGGCACACAAAAACTTGATCCGTACTGGCTGGTCAAGATTCCAGACACCTCTGCTTCAGTTTCCCTCTGGATCTGTGATTCTGTCTTCTTTCCTACTATGGCCTAGTACATGGGCAGATCAAAGGCAGTTGTGCCATGAAGAAGTTGTGCCAAACATGAGAAAAAGAAATGCAGTTGATATATGAGGTACAATCAACCCCACCTTTGTAAATGTGTGATTGCACTGTCTTGGGGGATGGGGCATTGGGGCACCCAGAGAGTGAATGAGATTACTAATTGATGAGTCTTTGTACTATCATCAGGCCGGCCAGGATGTGGGGAGAGACATCGAAAAGTTGTAGTGTCCTCTATGTCCTCCCGGCAACTGCTGCGAAACTGCCACGGATGAGCAGATGCTATTCTGCCCTGTGACTACCGTAGTACGTGACTATGAGTGTGACCAACCACCATTTGCATACGATGCGGATCTGCTTGTTAAGCGAACCAAACGAAGTCGACAGAGCGAATCGGTGCACTGTGCGTGCTGTGTGTTAATGTTGGTCACTGACACGTGTCCAATATGTCTAGCAGATTGGTAGGGGCTTTCAAGAAGTAATCGACGGGATGTGTTCATTCATCTTAGACTTGGATGTAGTACGTGCCAGCTGCCGCCTCATCCAAATTTTAATTTCGCAGTTTATTGTTCTACAGGATCTGTGTATAGAACTTTGAAAATTTGCATTGTTGGAGGAATGTAAAAGATCAATAGTTAACTGCCCATTAACGAAACCGATGAATTAGGGACAGAAATTAATGGAGAAATGCATAACAATAACTTATCTAGAGATCACCCCGGCAGGAGGTGACCTGAGCTTGACGAAGTTGGATCGGAATATAATCAATCAAAGTGCGTGCCTACTTTTTCCCACAAGGTGGTTGGCAGGTGATGAGGTGTGTGTTTGCTCATCACACTTTTGATTAGATTAGACTGACGATTTGAGGTTATTTACTAGTAGAAGAATAAGTATGTGTGGAGTGTGGACCTTTGGACGACGTTATCTTTTCTTTGGAGTAAAGTAGTACTAGTAGTAGTGAAACGAGCAGAAAGGACAATGATTCGGTTAGAGCAGAGTGGTTGTGGTTGATCGAGAAACAAAGTTGCTGGATTGATTGGCAAAGCATGTTCCAAAAGCGGGTTTTCGTTGTGGAATGTCGTCTTTCTTCTAGATACCATTCAGTAAAGCATATGCATGGTCTAGTGTGTAGTATTTTCTTTCAATTATTCGTTCTGCCTTCCCATTCATCATTATTCTAAACAAACAGGACGGGCTAACGCTATCGGTTTCGTGATTGTAAAGGAAAAATTACAGCTTACTACTCTACCAAATAGTGCATTGTTGCCATCTTACTATATTTAATTGCATCTGCTAAGCTATAGAGAGGGGGCCTTAATCGTCGTGGGTAGAACGTCGTTGTTGATCTCTTGTGATCGTCCAATTTGTAGGACTAATGCCAAACACAGTCACAAGACTATGCCAAGACATAATTAGTTGATCTGTTCTCACTCCATAGGTGCCGCAACAACACACCTAATAAGCCCGGCCAGCCTGCTGAAACTACCGGTGCCCCGTCCTGTCAAAGTGTCAAGCTAGCTGCTTAATCGAGAGTCCAACCACCACCAACCCTAGCTAACTAAGCTAATTCACATCTTGTCACCACCTCTCCACACATCCACACTTATAAACAAACGATTTGGTTAGTATGGAACCATCACCTCCAAAAACTGACATACATACAAATCGCATGTTAGACTGTCTCCAACAGAGACAACCCAAACACAATAATACCCATTCACTGTATTGGTCACCAATAGGGAAAATGTAACACATTCAAATCTCGCCTTCCCCAACAGCAGAACCCCAAATCCCGCCGCCTGCCCCTCCCTTCCCGTCCGTCGGCCGAAACGCCCTCTCGACGGAGGCGTCGTGCCACCGCGCCGTGTCGGCCACCTGCTACCTCGGAGCAGGGAAAGGGACGTCAAACTTTGGAGCGGGGAAGACGACAGTGGAGGAGCCGTGCTCGCCGGCTGTGGAGGAGTCATTTTGACCGCCGCGAACTCGGCTGAAGGAGTGGAGGAGGTGCGCCCGGCGGCAGTGAAGGAAGCGCGCGCCGTGAGTGGAGGAGCCGCGCTCGCCGCGACCGCGAGTCCACGACTGGAGGCAACGATGCGACCGAGTGGTGAGGCCTGAACGGCGGCGTCGTCGTCCATGGGCCGGCCGCTCCTCGTCGCGCCGGTCGTGCTCCCCCGTGGCCGCTCCTCGCGCACGGGCCCACCACTCCGGGGACAGAAATTTGCGTTACCTCGCCTGGACGACGCTTATTTGCGTCGCACTTCGCATGGTAGGCAAAATAGCTCTGTACGTTTGGGTCTCCTGTTTGAGGGGATTTAATTTTGATACCCAAATGCACAGTGAACTACCTAATTTGTGTTTGGGTTGCCTTGTTGGAGTCAGTCTTACACTGCGATTGTGATTCAAATGCAATGAACCAAGGACGTGTACTACGTGTATATCTATGGCCACGTTCTATTTTAATTTACACCGCCTCGGCGTCTGTGCATGCAGACGCAGGCGTCGGTGAGCGAGCGAGCGGCAGCACGGGAGAGGTGATGAGGTCGTCGTCACGTCACATGGTGGTAGGTCAACTAACGCGCGCCGATAACCCGATATGATCGGCCGGTGAGCTAGATAGCAGCAGCAGTGGCGACGAGACGACAAAGGTCGTCGACCCACGCATGCACGTACGTACCCACTGTGCAACCAACCAGCACCGGTAAATTCCTTTTATTTCGGTTCATTTTTAAGGTGGATGGGTCATTAGAATAATGGTCGCCGCCGCCGGATCCACATCTGCCGTCCAGAGCGCGCCATCTGCTGCATGGCACGGCTCCAGCGGTCTCACTCTCACCAACTCCGGCGACGCATGCACGCGGCGGCAGGCGGCAGCCATGATTGGCCGCCGGACTGAGCTGTGCTATACTAGCTATAGCTCCAGGCTCCAGCGTACCGAGGGACGACACCGCAGGCGCTCGATCCGGCAAAGAATCTCTCTGCCACTCGTCTGTGGCCTACGGAGTACGCGTGTCCTGGTGTGGATGTGCGGTTGGTTAACTTGTGCTTTTGGCACGCCGGAGCTGGATTAAAAGCCGAAAAGCTTGCTTAGGCCACATGGTGAGGAAGTGAGTAAGCTGCTGGGTGTCAGTGCGATCTGGCCAATCCAATCCCGTGTGGGCACCGTACCATGATTTTACAAAGAAAACTCTACGGATTAGGTTGGTGATTGAAGAATCTGTCTGGACTACTCCAGGAGACTTTCCATGCGTCCCATTTTCAACAGTTGCTGGGGCTGGAGGCAAATGTTTGGCCCCTGTCAAAATGACACGAACACGAGTGTCATGTAAATGCCTATCTCGGCACGATGGATAGATTGCATGGCACAGCCTGCATATTGAGTCTTGTTTGGTTGGCATGGCACGAAAAAAGGTTCCGTCTAAGATGTGTCTTGTGTGTCGTCTCGTTACTGTAGTTAATTAGTGATGAATAAATATGTTTGGATCCATTTTTTTTTTTGGAGCATAATATGTCTGTATTCAGTTACCTCTTCTTCTTGTGATGAAATGAGCCCAGTGCGAACTTATCTGGACAATCGACTCGTCACCCAACATCCAACCTTGGGCTGAAAAAGCCATGTCAGCCCACATCCTCACTTGGGCTGACAATCAGCCCATACTCTCACCAGCCCGCGCGATCAACACACCAGTGGCGGACCCTTCGGCTATGTCGTCATAGTAAGCACGAGATCGTTAATCTCAAAAAAAAAAAAAAAAAAAAAAGTAAGCACGAGATAGCACCACGCAACGACGGGCTCGGATGTCGGATTATTATTATATAGGATTAATTACTCACGATTCATGTCAATGCCATGCATAGAAGATTAGAATTGATCAACTGAAGGTAACAAAGTACGGAGAACATAGGGGGCTGCATTTTTTTGGTTAATTCAAGTAACCCATCACAAAAGCGGTGAAATATAGTTTCACCTTCACAAGGGGACAGAAAAACATTGCCCCTTAATGATACGGCAATTTTGAACTTCTGGCTAGTATAAACTTTTTCCTTGACCATGAAATAAGTAACACGTTACATTCTCCTCACAAATGGAGATAGTGCACGGTGATTTTGAACTTTTGGCTAATAGAAACATTTTTAGATTCGCAGCCTATTCAAATATTAGTGATACGTGTCCATATGCAAGCATTGGGCGTGTTTTATTTTGCCGCCCAACCTCGACTCAGCTCATCCAACTAGGAACAATAAGGTTTTCGTAAGCAAGTGTTTCTTCCTTCGGTGGTTCCACGATGGAATAGGTTAGCCTTCGTCTAGCTGAGTAAGAGCAAGAGTTGGTAAAACTTGTGCATTGAAATGTACTCTTGGACTGTGCACAATGCAAGCGTTACTACACATTCCACCTCACAATGATGCCTAGTTAAGTCTTAGGTTGCGACGTGTAGTTCACATATTCTCTCTCTGCAGGCTCCACAAGAAAGGCGTCGATTCCTCTACTTGTGCCGCTCCCCTTTTTTCTGGCATCATGATTGCGAAAAAGTTTCAGAGTTTAACTCTTGAGCAAGGTTCGAACCGAGGGAATAAAAAATTTGACGGACAGCGGAATCAGCGCTCGCATCAACTACTACTCGTACTCACACTAGGGAGAGAGAGAGTTCATGGACCCAGTAAATGGTGGAGAGAGAGTTCATGGGCCTAGTAAACAGTGCTCAATACTGAAAATCGATTTCACAAGACCTGCATGTGTCAGACTCGGTTTAATTACACACTGGAGATGCTTTTAGAAAAGAGTGATGACTAGATACTCTTCGCCATATGACCACCACTTAAGCACAACATTGTGAAGAATTATAGGGCATGAGATTATTTTGCAGCATCCTAGCTGCTCACAAGTCACAAGGACAGTCCGATCTTTTTTGGGACTTCCCCCATCTCCCACGGCCACGGCTAACGGTTTTATCTAGATTGGCGCCATCGATCAAACGGCTTTCGATCCTAAACCGTCGATTCCAGATCCAACGGCTGAAACGCGCCTCAAAATACGCACGTTTCATCCATCCACCCACCCATCCCCTTCCCCTCAGCTCTGCTCTCTTCGCCTGTGCTCCTCCTCCCATCCATGGCGGCACTCGCCGGAACCCTAGTTCCCCACCACCTCCCCGCCCGCCTCGCGGCAGCCCAGCCTTCCTGCTCCCTTCGCCCGCGCCTCCCCCGCCTCGCGGTGGCCCGCGCGTCCCCCCGCGGCAACGGCGGGCCCCCGGCGGAGGACGGGGAGGAGAAGGAGCGGCGGCGCGCCCCGCGGCTCCCGGCGCTGTCGGAGATCCGGTGGGGCGAGCTGCTGTCCCCGGACCCCGCCAACGCCGCGGCGGTCGTGCTCACGGGCGCGCTCGCGTGGGCCGGCGCCTCGCTGCTGCTGCAGCTCGCGCTCATCTCCGCGGCCATCTTCGCCGCGGCTATTAAGTACTCGTTCGTCGCCGCGCTCCTGCTCTTCGTCCTCATCGCGCTGCTGTGATCGACCCCCCGCCCAAGGTATCCCCCCTCCTCTTAAATCTGCACTTGTTCTCTTTTCCTCGCACCTGTGTCGCTGCTGCTTTACATATACCTTGGAATTTTCGTCAATATCGCAAAGCTGTAAATTCGCATGAGAGCATTTCGGTGGAAGGTCAGGGGGAGGGATAAACAGAGCATTTCAAATGTTTTCCTTTTTGTATGTATGGATGGAGGAGTAGGAAATATTTGCCTGCTAGGTGCTTAAAGTTTTTCTGCACACTGAGATAAGACAATTGGATTGCAAAGTAATAGTCTCAGCAAACAGGGGATACCTGAGAAGAAGAACAAACCAGAATACAATACTGTTCAATTCAAATAGTTTTTTCAATACAAACGTGCTGTCTGAAACCCGAATGATGAAAATATCAATACATGTGTCCTACAGACAGACACACCAAATGACATCAACTGCAGTTATTCCAGAACGACTGACTATACTGTAAATAAGAAACTTTAATTTGTGTTGTATTGCATCGGATATGAAGACCCAGAGAAGTCCAAGCAGTTGTTTATAAATTCATTCTGCTCATTCACCTGGCAGTAGGAAATGAAGTAGTCAGTTAGCTGTACCATTAGCATCTTGTTCCGTTCTACTGAAAGTATATCCTATCTATGCAATCAAATGGACAGTGCGATGTAACTTCTCTTATAACGGTGGGGTGTGTTTAGGTAGTTATGTGGTTTTCACTAAAGCCTGAATTTAGGATTCAAATCTGTTATTTATCTCTTCCTCCTAATTGTGGGTTTAAGATTTTAATTTTCAGTCATGCTAGCTATGTATAGAAGCAATAGTATGTAACACCCACCATTTTTCCATGGGAATACTGCTCACTATCTATTGTCACCTTCTGTTGGAGAACTTCATTTGTTGCTTTCAGAATGCCTTCCTGTATACATACAAAATATTATCTAACATTAAAAGCTCAGGATTCTGAAATTGCATTTTAATGTAATTAACATATTTCCTGCCTAAATATGCACATTAAATTTGTGCTTGCAGTTTATGCTATTATGTAAGGCTGAGGATTTCATTTCCAAATAAACACTGCAAAAATACTTTCTTGTTATTACCTTCTGTTGAAGAATTTCATTTTCTGATCTAAGTATGCTTTCCTGCACATCAAGAAAATGTATTGTTATCTTCTATTTTACTTCTGCTGCTGTCACAGACTCCCTTTTTTTGCTATCAACGAAGATTATGGGACATTGATGCTGACCTTATTTTTAAGAAAGTGAATTTCTTGCTGCATGATCTGCATCTGATAAAAGATGTATCACATTAGTTTGTTGTCTCATCTGAATAAGTTTGGAAATAAGAAGGGGGATAAAGTTTTCTTGCCTTTGTGGAGCGTGTCTGGTAATACCAGAGTTCAAGACCTTTCTCGAGCGTGTGCAGTCTATCCAGTCTCATGTCCTCTGTTCCCCCTCCAGTGGACCTGCTTTGGTTGATTTGTCAGCTTTTTTATATGTTATTAGATTAGATGGTTCATCATGTCTGGTAGTCTAAATGCCTCATTCAATCAAATTGTATTTCCAAAGTTTCTTGATACTAGAATAGAAAGTTTCCTGATAGTCAGAACAGTTAGAGCTAATATGCAATCTTTTTTTTATTTCATTTTTCTAGTACTATTGTTAGTGTCTTGGTTATGTTTACTAGTTTACTTGGCTTTACCACGTAGGAAGTGTTTCAAAACTCTTTTATTACACATTGAAACACTTGGCTGCAATAGTGGACAGTAGTATACCAGTAAGGCCTATATTCCTAATAGCCACTTCTAAGATTTTGCTGTTTCAATTATTTGTGCAGAAATTAAGAGATTGATAACAAAGTGCCATAAATTAAGGCTTCATCCAGCTTTGTCAGCATTTTGTATGTCTTACTCTGCATGTTGGTCATGCTGTGTTGCAGTTGTACTTAGATTACTTAGATCACAGTTCAATAATTCCTGTTAGATTAGAAAGCAAGATGAGCATTTTCTGAAGTTTCACAACCCACAGGTCATATTTTGGGGATGAGCAGCAGGAGCTGCATATCTTAGGCTCTTAGAGCAACTCCAAGAGAGTTGGTAAATATGGATGGCTAAACCTATGATTTAGCCAATCTCTAAAATAGAAAGCTTTGTAAAAAAGCAGAAAACTCCAACAGCCTTTCTATTATGGCGAGGCTAGATAGCTAGCGGCACATGCAAGGCATATTTAGCATGCGAGATTTCAGGAATAGCCAACTTGCTATTTTACAAAACAAGATAGCAAAGCTATTAGAGGTTAACTTTTGCATAAGAAATTATAAAAATAGCCTACATAATAAGGATAGCACATCTCTTGGAGTTGCTCTTATCTACACATGATATCTCCTTAAGCCACTGCTGCCCATCTATGATGCAAGCCATTCATGGGTTTGAACATGAACCTTACCTTAAACCATGCTGCAGTAGATATATCTCTTCCTTTAACAATGAAACCCAATGCTCCGTTACCTGTTTAACATAAAAATATTATCAGTTATATTTGCTACCATTAAAAAGGAAAACTGCTATTTGTTTTAGCATTAGATCAGAAGTTGGGATTTGTTTTTTTAAAGGCTAATCCGTTCTCTCGCTCCCACCACTCATGCTTGAATTACACTCATGCTATCCTTGGTTACATCTCAATGCGATGTACTCACTTGAAGAGGTAGTATAACAGCGCTAAAAGATTCGTAGACATGTCTCTATCAAGTAGTTAGAAAATTCTTCAAAATATGCAAAGTGAAAGGTAGACCTGGCTTTGTAGATTTTTGCTTTCCATTTGACCTCTTGCTCTGATGCTCTGGTACCTCTCAACCAAGCTTTGCATATTTCTTGCATTTGAGTGTAAAGGAAAACATCTCAGAAGTTTTGTCGCACTTAAGATTCACTATATAACAACATGAATTTTGTAGAACGCACCCGTTAGTCGCTAGTTCATGGACTTTCCCAGTTGAGGAAAATATGATTACACCTACATCAGCACCACAAAGCACTGAGAGTTCTCTTGCCTTCTTGAGCAGTCCATCCCGGCGCTTGGAGAAGGTTACCCTTCTGTGGACAGGGTTCTCAATTCGTCGCATTTGCACCTTCCCTCTGACCATTGTTTTCTCACTGACTTCACCTACAGTTTTGATTGGCCTTGCAGATTCAAGTTGCAGAGATGGCACTCGTGGCAAACAGACACTGACTTTGCTTTCCTCTCAAGTTGAATACACATGCATTGACACAGCCTGCTTTTATATAGCAATCCACCTTGAAGGGAATATGACCTTTGGGCAGTATTGGTTGCATTGTGTGGGCCACTTGAAAGCACCTACAGGTCACTGTACATCTTTATTTATGCTCTTGTAAATTCTCATGAATATTGTAATATGATATATATAGTCATCTTGTAAGATCCTGCTCCACTATTCTGTTATTGCTTACCTTGAACATAGCGGCATGTTGGTAGATTTGATGTTTAGTAGTCATCCTTTCTTGTGTAAGCTCTACTCTTAACCCTGTTTTCTGTTTCTGTGGTAGAACAAGTTCCTGTACTATAATAGGAATCTAGCTTTTCTGTCAGAAGTGGATGGAAAAGTAGAAATTCAGGGTTCAAGCTGTTTTCTCCATGATACTATACCAGCTTTAGGACTTGATTTTAGATCACATATTCCAAAATTGTTAATCATTCCTTAGTTATACTCTAGGCCACACTAGATTTATCTGATAATTCTACATCGCACTGGTGTATTTGATTGGTATTCGCCTGCCCTAGTCATCTACCATAGGAGCAGTTGATCAAGTCAATCTTTAATAAATTAACAATGTTGGAACATTTTGTGTTTGATTACAAATTCTTTACAAAAAAATCTCTTGTATTTGTCATGATTTATACTTCTTTTTTGCTATTATCCTTTCAAATATTAATGCTTGAAGTGGCCAGTAGTTATTCTTGTGCAATGGGTTAAACATATATGATTGATGGACTTGTACTTGAGACCCTTGAATAGTTTCCAACTAGGCATAATCTGCACCATACAAGTTACTAGTCTGCTTCTATTAATCTTGGCAGAGTTCCTCTATTAAATCTCTGTCTGGGTTTTGAAGCTTGCCAGCCCTAGACTCCATTCATTGTATGTTTTTTTTAATAACTTGCTTGTGCATGGAAGTAAAAACTGGAGCCTTTCTTCAAATACTTGAGAAATATTTCTGGTGATTATATTTGAAGTGGGAACTTTTTTGTGCTGAGCATGCAAAGTCTAGATATTTGCTATGTATCTAGTAGTTGATTGATGAAGCTTGCCATAATCTGAGGCTTATAGGCTGCTGTTCTCTGATGTCAAGATATTTCTTGCTTTTCCTTGTTAAAATATATTGAAACTCTTTTCTTTTGTTATTCTGCATATGGGACAGTTTCTTGGCATTTAGGATTTTGGAATAAAGTTTCGGTGAATCAGATTCAGTTATTCCTTATAAAATGTAAAAGGCATTCCATTTTACTACTCTCTCCATTCCAAATTATAAGGCATTCCAAGAATCTTGAAGAGTCAAAGTTTTTCAAGTTTGACCAAATTTTTACGAAAAAATAATAATATTTATGATGACAACTAAGTACCATTAGATTCTCCATTACTTATATTTTCATTGCATATCTAATTGATGTCACAAGTTATTATAGTTTTTTCTATAACTTTGGTCAAACTTGAAAAACTTTGACTCTCCAAGATTCTTGGAATGCCTTATAATTTGGAATGGAGGGAGTATTTGACTATTGTAAAGGTATTCCCTTGTTGTCCAATGGGTGTTGGTTGATCTTGTTATCGTCTGATTGTTTTTACCAGTGCTGCTGGAAGCACCTGCTCTTTTGAAGGTATTGTTGTAAAGGTATTCCCTTGTTGTCCAATGGGGATTGGTTGGTATTGTTATCGTCTGTAATTTTTTACCCCAGTGCTGCTGGAAGCACCTGCTCTTTTTGATGGTATTGATTTCTCCAGCATCGACTCGGAACTCCTGCACTAAACCTGATTTAATATGTGTGATAATGTGTACTCTGGTGGTTTCTCAATGTAGTTCAGTTTGACTTCTGTCATAAATCAAACTTGTCTAGTAAAAATATATTACAATACTAAACAAATGCACCATCAAGAAACAGTTTTGTGGTGGAAATTTTCAATAGAACTAATTTGGCATGGTAGGTGCTGGTTGATTTTGCTATAAATTTGGTCAAAGTTACAAGGTGTTGAATGTTGATTTAGGAAAGAAGCTAATGGAACCTTTTTCTTTGTTAGTGCATATTGAGGGACACGTTCTCTAAGCGGTTAATGTTACACAATGATTTGGGGCAACAGAATGATTTTCCTCTTGGTGAGAGCTAATAACAACAGCAACCTGTGTTGGCTGTGTTGGCATCTTGTTCAAGTATTTCGTGTAGCATCGGTTATTAAGGTTAGCTAGGGGTCAAAGTCAATGCCATAGAGTTGCTTCCTTTTCATAAAAAAAAAAAAAAAAAAAAAACTGGGCATTTCAGTTATCGTCTGGATTTTTTTTTAACCAGAGCTGCTGGAAGCACCTGCCCTTTTTGGAGGTACTTTTGAAGGTTATTCCCTTGTTGTCCAATGGGGGTTGGTTGATCTTGTTATCGTCTGGATTTCTTTTTCTACCAGTGGCTGCTGGAAGCACCTGACCATTTTGAAGGTATTGATTTCTCCAGCATCGACTTGGAACTCCTCTTCTGCACTCAGCTCATTTGATATGTGATAATGTGTACTCTGGTAGTTTCTCAATGTACGTCAGTTTGACTTTTGTCATAAATCAAACTTGTCTAGTAAAAATACATTACAATGCTAAACAAATGCACCATCAAGAAACATTTTTGTGGTGGAATTTTTTATAGAACTAATTTGGCGTGGTAGGTGATGGTTGATTTTGTTATAAATTTGGTCAAAATTTACAGGGTGTTGAATGTTTATTTAGGAAAGCTAATGCATGGAGCACGTTCTCTAAGCGGTTAATGTTACCACAGTGTTGACTCTGGAATCTTTTTTCGTTCACCCGTAGTACATTGAGAGGGCAACAGAATGTTTTTCCTCTTGGTGAGAGCTAATAACAACAGCAACCTGTGTTGGCTGTGTTGGCATCTTGTTCAAGCATTTCGTGTAGCATCGCTTATTGAAGTTAGCTAGGGGTCAAAGTCAATGCCATCGAAGTTGCTTTCGTTTCATAAAAAAAATAAAAACTGGGCATTTCAGTTGTTAGGTAAAGCTGTATGTGCTCTGGTCTGAGTCAAAAGATTTTAAACGGAATGCATGCAAGGACGCAACGCAGCCATATTATCTCGTGAAAAGCGTCCACGACTTCTATGTGAGATGCTATTCCTAATTATTGCAGAATAATGCTTGCAGGCACCTGTCAATATTTTGAGCGTCGCTTCTTTTTGCTGTCCAGATCATATATAATCTGTGTTTTGACTAGAAGTATGGAACTTGTTTCCAGCCCTTCTTTCTATACATTTTCTGTTTTGCATGTGCTTGGTTTGAATCTGCTAACAGGGAATCTGGGAACTCAGCTTTGCACGAGTCCATGATAGCTGTTAGGATTGGGCTTCACTGCTTCAGCTTACATGTGGAAACTTGAAGGACCGAAAACGGCGACCAGAGGGGGTGGTGAATGGGAGCCTCAAATTTCTTTTAAAATATTTGGCCTATGTCCCAAAATCATCACCAAACAAATAAAGTCTCAAAATCTAAGATACTCGCACCAACCGGTGATGTGAGTATCTTGATAAATTCTTTAGAGCGATAGAAACCCAACGCAACAGACGGAATTGAAATCGGAGTCCAGAAAACCAAGTTACACGCAAAACAGGAAATCAGAGCTAGTGAAAATTCACTGAAAAACAGCAGAAAATTCGTTCATCCATCAGCACAGTATTGTGCTTGGCTATCTGTCCAGCAAGCAAACACAGGGAATAGCTGACCACAAAAATTAAGGAAAAAATCCAAGAAAAATAGTGAAGAAGAACAGGAACTCAAGATCCAAAATCAAGACACCATGATTGAACACAAGAGGGAAAAGAGAGTTCGAACATTCCGCGTATACACCGCCGACCGTACGAGATCTCGAAAAACACAAAAACAACTCAACAAAAATCAAGGAAAAAATCCAATAAAAATAGTGAAGAACAGAACTCAAGATTCAAAATCAAGACACCATGATTGAACACAAGAGGCAAAAGAGAGCTCGAACAATCCGTCGTATACACGCCGACCGTACGAGATCTCGAAAAACACAAAAACAACTCAACAAAAATCAAGGAAAAATTCCAAGAAAAATAGTGAAGAACTGGAACTCAAGATCCAAAATTAAGACACCGGGATTGAACACAAGAGGCAAAAGAGAGCTCGAACAGTCTGCACGTATACACCGCGACCGTACGAGATCTCAAAAACCACAAAAACAACTCAAGAATCACAGACACATGATTAAACCCGGAGGAAACAAGGGCGAGACTAGGCGCTCGGCTTGCCACGCACACCGGTTCGAGTACAAGTCACGGACTTGCGGACTCTCTCTCACACAGCGGCTAGAGGAAGGAAATCCTAAAAGGAGAAATGGAAATGGAAGAAGTGAGGGAAGGAGACCCTCATCCTTTATTTATAGGGGCAAGTCTATTTTACATTCTTTCTTTGCCCTTGGATACATGAAGAGCCACACCACTTAGCCGGGGCATAAGGGTCCAACTCGGGCTTCACTTGATCCGACGGCCACCGCGCCTCCTCACCGGTAGCCTTGCTTCCAAGCAATCTCCCCGATGCCGCCACGTGTCGTCCGTCCGCATCGGGACCTCCGCCCCGGTTTTGAGGCGCAAACCGGGGAAACCCGCCGCCGATGGTTTTGAGGCGAAAACCACCAAACCCTCCGCGAGTAGCGTAGCCCATACGCATCCCCGCCATGTACACTTGCGCTCGTCGATGTCCTATCGGCCACCACGGCCGGCCGCCCGGTCCTCAGGTCCCTCGATCCAAGCCTCACGTCCGCCCTTCACCGCACCCGGTCCGTCAGCACGGCACGCCCTACTTGATCTTCACCGACCGTCGACCACCGTCTCCGAGCTCGACACCTGCAGACAACATGAGCCAAGAGACACCATTGTTTGACACGAAGCCGCGTGCCATCGGTTAGTAAGAAACACACGCACACACGCCATGTGTTGGCATGTTGACAATCACTCATCACAAAAAGTCCACACTATGGTTATGGTAAAAACCATGTGTCCTCAAAACTAGAAAGGTCTGATCTGAGTTCTATGGTCATAAAGCAACAGGCCAACAGCAACCGAAAGTTGCTGGCATTTGTGGCATTCGCCTTCCAATGCCTAACTGCAGTGATCAGTGGCCATGAGCTGATGTACAGTCACTTCTGCCATCAGGTCAGCACGGCTAGCTCCTGTACTGTGTGTTTTGTTCCCTTCTCCTTGTTCGCAGAAAGCACACGACACAACGCAACAGGTCTTGGTCTTCTGGTCCATGGAAATCTGATGGATTCTGCTGCCCGTGCTGCTCACGTCAGCAGCACCAGCTGGTCGTGCCTACAGTACAGCAGAAGCAGAGTCCATGGCTTCGCTTTGCAGGTTGCGTGGCTATGCAGTTGGGTGCATGCATGGCCCCCGAGAGCCGGGACGCAGTCGTGGCTAGGCTAGGTTGGCCAGTGCTGCTAGGCTACATGACAGGGCCCTCTGCAAAATTCCTTGTGCCTTTGGACTGAGTTTATCCATAATGCAAATACTTGGGGCCTGTTTGGTTAGAGGGACTAGGGACCAGAGACTAGGGACTTTTTTGCTGTTTGGTTCAAGGGACTAGGGACCATTGAAGTTGGTGGCCAATGACGAAAATACCCTTATCTTCAAAGGCGTGGTATCGGTGCTCCGCGCTCATCGCGCATCTCGCCGCGGTGCTCTCCTTCTCGGACTGGCGCTTCCACCCCTCGCTCCCACAACTCCCCGCCCTCCTCGCGCCGTCCCTACCCCACACGCTCCTCGTCCCGCTCCCGCTCCGCCTCGCGCCCGCGGTCGCCCGCGCCGCCGCGCCGTCCCGCCACCTGCCGCCGTCCTCCTCCTCCTTGACGCCGGAGTACTTCCTGGAGGCGCAAGGGGCACCGTCTTCCTCAACATGCCCCTGCCACCGGGTCGGGACACAGCCGCCGCCGTCGGGGAGCACAGCGCGAGGTCGGGCTGCAGCCGCCACCGGTGGGTAGCGCAACGCGAGGTCGAGGCCCAGCTGCCGCCGCCGGTGGGGAGAGCGGGGTCGAGGCCCAGCCGCTGCCGGTGGGGAGCGCTGCGCGGGATCGGGGCAGCGCTCGCGATTCTCGCCGCGGCCGTCCGCCATTGCTGCCATGTGCGCCTCCACCGCCATTGCCTCGTCTCACCGGGCGGCCGCGGCCGCGGCCTCGCCACGCCGAGAGGAGGAGCTCGCGAGGGGGCCGCCTGGCCTCGCCTCGTCGGGGACTGGCTCGCCACGCCTGGAGGAGGAGCTCGCCGGGGGACCGCGGCGGAGGCAGCGGGGTGACAAGGGGCCAGCGCGGGGTCGGGGTGTGGGTGGAGGTGGTCCCGACGAAAAAAAAGGGAGGGGCATCAGGTGTCAATTTGGGCAAGTAGTCCCAATTAGCACCTCTAGAGGGGCTAATGGACTAGGGACCATTAGTCTCTTTTTTAGTCCTTATGTTTGGCAATTTAGAGACTAATTGGGACTAAAAATTAGTCCCTAGTCCCTAGTCCCTTGGAACCAAATAGGGCCTTGGTCCTTTTGTTTTTGACCTATAAAAGCTTCTACAGGTAAATAAGGTAGGCCTATTCTAGGCTAATGAAACTATAGTATAACAAGTTAACAATTAACTACTGTACTTCTAGATATTTAATCCACAGGGCATTGAAATAGGTGGCGCTCTAGCTAACAATAATGATGCCTATATAAATCTATTATCTTAATTTATATATATTTAAGGTATTCATAGTGAAATCTAAAAGTATTTGTCATATAACATAATAACTAAATTAAAGTGATGTAAAGTGCAAAGATCGAGATTTCCAGCATGCGTAACCGGTGTTATATCACATAACATACACATATTTCCTTAGAACAACAATTACATTCTAGGGGAGATAAGACAGTACATAATTCATTTTGAAATTATAGCATCGATGATTCAGAAATTGTGCAAATGAGGCATGCCTTTATCGTTGCTTTAAAATATTGTTTTGTTGGAGGATGTAACGGTCCTATCTCAAATTTAGGAGTGTTTGGTTGATGGAGGTAAGAATGGAGCGATCCTTGGTTCAAAAGTGGTGCTGGAGGAGATCTTGACGGCCAGGAGGAGGTACGGGAGGGCAGAGTTATAACTGAGCTTGATGGCTAGGGAACAACATATGGGAGGGGTGACAATGTATAAAATCTTGATCGGTGGTAGGGGACGATGTGTGGGAATGGCAGTCGTCGTGACCTCTCTTGGAGCTAGGGAACTCTTGTGAGAGGCGACAACCTGTGGGAGGGGGCAGAAGGATGGGGATGAGGTGCAAAAGGAAGATGTATGGAGATGATGGTATTTCAATGACATGTCGCCCCAATCTTGCGAGGACTCTACCCTAGCCGTTTAGCTCAATGCATGTGTCGTTCTTTCGACCAACACATGTCAAGCCCATTGAGTAGTTTCATTGAAGATCCCAAATTCCCCTGAAAAGTTCATCTCGGAATCGGATCCATTCAAGGAAGGAGGCTACACACCATCACTCAAGGAGGTTACCAAGTTAATGGAGGTAATGGTTATAGTAATAATTTCAATAATAATAGCAACCAACCTTCATTAAGAGATATATTGTCTTCGGCCAATCTAAAGTTAATGAAAATATCAATAGATAGTTGTTGGCTAATGATAGGATTCTTTAAAATTTAATTAAATGCCAAAATGGATAGCTTTTAATTCTACTATTAAAAACAATTGAGCTTAATAAAAATATAAGAAACACAATTAGCTCAATTAGCGGTCATTGTTGTCCTTCAAGCAAGGTAAGATTCCTGGTAAACCTGAGGATCCAATGGAATCTATAAAGTTGATCAACTAGAGAGTTGGTAAGCATATGCTTAGATCAAGCTACGACCCACTCCTAGATTCACCCTCTATCACAAAGAAGGGAGTGTCTTGTTAATGGTAATTTCATCATATTTTTACATAGTCAAAACGATCAACAAAACACTCTTTTAGGGATTTAACAAGCAAGCAAAGATAGAGATTTTTGGTATAGTTCACTTGGTTCACATGTACATGTCATTATTTGTTTGTACATGTAAAATGAAGCAAAAGCAGGCAGTGGGCCCATAATGTGGGGCGGCTGGCCTGCCCACTATGGTCCCACATGCTCCATACACTTCAAAAAGTCACCATGATCCTCCCTACACCATCTTGAGCATGATCAACTGTTGGATCACAAGTGTGTTTCCATTCAAGGGCTCACAATAACTTCACTTGGATTGATGGCCTACATCTCTCTCCTCTGACGTGGCAATAAGTGGAAAAAGAAAGACACATACCCACTAAAGAAGTGGAAGAGGGGTCCCACAAGTAAGACGGGGCTAGCCCATCTATCATAGGGGTCGACTGACCTACCAAAGTTAAGCACCGACCTTGCCACCGCCATAGCATGTCTCCAAATGATCTCCATTGTCCATCAAAGGGTTAGGCCAGTTTGACCTAAGGGTTGATGATGGAAGTCACATGAATTGTTGACATGGCACAATGGGTGGCCCCAAATCCTCTCAACCTTCCCTTAAAAAAAGACTCCTCTCAACCTATATAAACCCCCTACCCCCTCATTCTCAAGTCATGCTTACATAGGAGAAGTCACTATTCATATAACTTCCAAGCTCTTGTAGTAGTGCTATGCAAGTAGGGCAAGAATGAGAGAAGTCTTCTAGAGAAAGCCCCCGACCTATCGGGAATCTTCTCCAAGGTGTACCCTTTGCCATTTCCAACACCATTATGAAATGAGCAAAATTCATGGAACTTGGATGAATGAACTTTTTGACTTGTAGTTGTAAGAATTACAATAAACAAATCCATGATCTTGAATTTTTTTGGGGTTCTTGTTACATTACTGTTGCATTAAAATAAATCAGAAGGTTTTTGTTAGGGCTTTTACATTCGAAATTATGGGAAAATTAGTATTAATCATATTTTTTTTAATTTATATTGATCACATTGATGGTATAGAAAGAATAACACTCCTTACTAAATCTCCAGATAGCATAGTCACCAAACAAGTACTGGATATCTATGCCGCAATCCACATTTGACTCCAAATCAAACACCTTTCTCCAACTTTCCCATCTTGGCAAAAGCTTATCAGAGTACATCATGTACTTCAACAACCTGTTGTAGCTAAATTAATATCACTGGGGTTGATAGGTAGAAGTTTAATAGAAACGTGGCTATGGATGACCCCTGATGTTTGTCCCAATCCTTTATTACCATGCATCGCTTGTCACCAAAGAAATAGAAACAACTAGTACATAGTGTCTTTATTGATGTTAGCTCCATTATCATCTCGAGTGCGGTTATGTACTTTATGCAATATGAGATTAAGCTATACATTTCCTTATGCACTTCAATTCCATGTTTATCACTGTACGATGAAACTAAACCTCTAGCCTTGAGCGCATGTCGAATCTTGTCATGATAGAACTTCTTTTAACACTTTTCCTTGTATGGATAGCTTTTGCAAGCTTCCCATTCAAGTTCTAGAAAGGCTAGCATATTCTTTGCATCAATCCTTTGGATGGGTATCCCAATCTTTTCTGCAGCACACTCATGATATTATCATATAATTATTTAATTAGATAACAATATGATAACTAATTAATCTTAGATAATTAATCACTTACCTCACAACCACGATTGTTTGTTCTTTTATAGATATATATCACAAGATTCATAAGAATGGAGAAGAGACAACCTGACATCTCTTCCTTTATTGTTTTGGTGATCTCCGCCACACAACATTTTGCATGTTCTTTTTGAATTGATCAAGAAATCATCTGAGCATTTTTAGGACATGCCTCATCAAATGAAAGCTTCACTTGTTCATTTCTTTCCTTGTACCATTCAAGAAACTCATGGAAATTGCCCCTGTTTAAAGAGGAAAATGACTCATCATGTCCAGGAAATGGCTCACGTTGCAATGTGAGCCAACTCACACTACCCAAAGATGTATTTAGATGAGTTTCATACTTGATTTGTGGATCTTTTGAATAGTTTGCAACCTCATGCTTCACACTAGTTCTTTGATTATCAAAATCTTCATATGTTCTCCTACATTGATTATGGAGTCTTCCATCATGTTTTGGAAGTGCCAAGTATGCGTTTTTCCAAGTGTCAAACCCCAATGCTGTAAAGGCATCATAACCAAATTTGTCATCCATTAGATCTAGCTTAAAAAATAACAATGGAAATAATAAGCTTTAATTATCCTTTTCCACACTGTATTCAAGCCAAGGATGTTTCTTGAACCAGTTTCCCTAAAAAGCATCAATTTGCACTTGTTTCAAGGATAGCCACTTTGTTGAGTTGGTCCCTTTGCTATTAAGCCCTCCTAACATCACTTCTACGTCCATATGAAATTGATCAATTGGTTTACAAAGTCCCGAATTAGTGATAATGCGATCTTGGTTGAACTCAATTATAATACCCTCAGGTTGTGCATCAGATTCCACCATCTTGGCATCCATATGTTTTTTAATCTCCTCTTCTGATTGTATGGCTGCCCTGCCCCTTTCATTTTCCATCTCCTCTTCCATTGCATCCACAACCCTTTCAATCTCATCAATAGTCATATCCCTGTTCTCCTTGGTCTTTAACACTGGAACATTTGTAGCTGCAGCTTCACGGGTACAAAAATAGGAGGTGCCGCCAATATACCAAAAGGTCCTCAAATCTGCATTCGAAAGTGTATTAGGAGATGAAATTCCAATTAATTTTATGTATCAAATTTGCCATCTATAACTATATAATATAACTGTATGTACCTTCTTTTTTTGAGCCTTTTGGCATTGTCGTTGCCTTTTCCTTTTGGATCCATGTTTAGTTAATTATGTTCTTCATAAATTAATTGACCAGAAAATAAAATAATTTTTTAGGAAGAGTCACCTCAACTTTTATTGAAAGCTTATAGTTCTTACAGAGAAAACATAAAACTGTTGATTCCGGTTTGCGATATAATATATCTCCTCACAACTACCAGCTAATGAAAGCTAGAGCTCGACAACAGCTAACAACATGTTCCCAGTAGATTTGAAGTTTTCAGTCCATCAAGTGTCGCCACCTTCAGTCGATCGAACCACTCTCGGTCCTTCTCCTTCAACGCACAACTCCATTTCTACATGTACGACACCGCATGGTATATATACAACATCAGTAGCAGCTTTGGGAGGGCTCTTCGCAATTGCCAGCTTATTACATGACACCCATAGCGCCCAAGCCAAGCCAACAAACAACAAGATTAGGAATTTTATTGGGAGGGGAATCACACCCCTGAGCCAAGTCTGCATAAACTCCTCCATAGAAGTGGGGTAATGACTAAAATGAAATGTCTCCTTAACAAAACTCCAAACAAAAGTAGCAATCGGGCAGCTGAAGAAAATATGATCAACCGATTCATTACATCTACATAAACAACATTTAACATCTCCCTTCCACCCTTTATTGATTAGGCTATCAGCAGATTGCAGCTTATTATTGAAAAGTTGCCACAGAAAGACTATGATTTTTAAGGGGATTTTGCTCCTCCACACTATACTAGCCACCCTGTTCATAGAACCCATATCAGTTAGAAAGTTGTATAAAGATTTAGTAGTATAGGCTTTACTTTTGTCAAGAGCCCAGATCACTTTGTCTGCTGTGTTATCTTTTAGGGCGGTATCATTCAGCTCCTCTAGTAGTCCAAGCCATCTGTCATATTCCTATAAAGACAAGCTCCTTTTAAACTCCAGAATCCAGTGTTGATTCTCCCATCAGTTTCTAACATAACTCATAGGCTTCCTAACCATTTTGTACAAGTCATCATAGTATATTTTAGTGGGACCTTTTTAATCCAACAGTCCTCCCACAACCTGCAGTGTTGGTCGTCCTTAACTTGAAACTCAGCACCCCAATTAAACAAATGTTTGACACTGTGTACCCCTTTCCAAAATTGTGACCCTCCTGCTCCACTTGATCCAAAAAAGCCTTTAGGTCCCAGGTATTTAGCTTCAATGATTCTAAACTACAGTTCATCTGGCTCTTGGAAAATTCTCCAAATCCATTTCACTATCAGGCATTCATTCATTTTTTTGGTGTTAACTATTCCTAGGCCACCCTGCATTTTAGGTCTACTCACCATCTCCCATTTCGCCATATGATATCTAAACTTCTCTACACCTTGCCAAAAGAACTTACCTCTAATGGAATCCATCTCCTTATGTACACCATCTTTAAGAAAATAGAAGCTCATGCAATACAGTGGGATACTGCTAAGGCAAGAGTTGGTCAAAATTTGCTTGCCTCCAGATGTGATATGTTTTCCTTGCCAAGGATGCAGTTTTTCCTCATTTTCTGGGATAAGAACCTGAACTCTCACATGCTCAAATGTTTGTAACTAATTGGGAATCCCAGGTATTTCATAGGGAATGTACCTAAAGAAAAATTCAATATATTAGCTAATCTCACCTTCTCCTCCCGAGCCACTCCAAAAATATATACATCACTCTTATGAAAGTTAATTTTTAAGCCTGTCAACCATTCAAAGCAGTACAATATTAATTTCAGATTTATAACACTAGTCTCATCTAGCTCAATCATGGTAACTGTGTCATCTACATATTGAATGTGTGACACCCCCCTGATATCAACTCACTAAGAACCCCCTTAATGTGCCCCTTGCTGACAGCGGATTCAAGCATAACACCTAAAGCATCAACCAAATTGAACAATAAAGGTGATAAAGGATCTCCTTGTCTTAGTCATCCCCATTTACATTGATACAGGCTCTCCCCCTTTTACAGTGCTTATGACCCAGTCAATCCATTTTTATGGAAACCCTCTTCCTTTCATGAAATTTTCTAAAAACTCCCGTCTCACCCTGTCATAAGCCTTTTCAAAGTCGATCTTCAAAATCAAACCTTTTGACTTTCTATGCAGCTCATGCAACACTTCATGCAACACTAAAACTCCATCAAGTATATTTCCTTCTTTGACAAATCCAGTGTGGTTCTTGCCAATAATCCTTTTAGCCACTAGAACTAGTCTATTGGTTAAAACCTTGGTGAATATCTTGTAGTCCACATTTAGGAGGTATATGGGTCTATACTGCTTTATGGTATTGGCCTCTCTTATTTTTGGAATGAGGGTGATAACTCCAAAGTTGAGTCTCCTTATATCTAGTTGACCACCCCAAAAGTCTTGAAACATCTCCAACAGAGAACTCTTGAGGGTATCCCAGCAATTTTTGAAGAAAGACACACTAAACCCATTGGGTCCAAGTGCAGAATTCTCCTTCATGATCTCCTCCATCTCAAAAGGTTTAGTCATCACCTCCTTTTCTATCTCATTAAGGCACATATGTTTAGGCCAAAAATTTTCTCCAAGCTTAAGCCCACCTTGATCATTACTCCCAAACAACACCTTATAATATTGCACAATATGATTGGTGATGTCTTGCTGGCCCCTAACCTCTCCATTTTCTGACTCTAGGAAGGTAATAGTATTTTTACTTTTTCTCCCATTCACAAATTGATGATAGAAGTGGGTATTTGCATCACCTTGTAACACCCAATTCCTCCCAACTTTTTGGTTCCACTGCATGGTCTCAAAGATTTGCATCTCCTCAATCTTTTTGTCACATTCAATTCTCTCCTCCTATTCTTCAATAGTCCGTAGTCTTTGTTCTGCCAATACATAAATTTCTCCCATTCTGCTAATTAAGCCTCTCTTCAGCTTATTATGTTCCCCAATTAGTCTCAGGTTCCACCCTCTTAAGAATTTTCTAAGCCCCTGCATACCATTGTGCCATTTGTTAAGGGAATAATTCTGATCATGGTGATGCCCAAGACTCTGAGTCCATTTTTCTCTAATCAAATATCCAAAGTTATCAAAAGTGAGCCATCTTTCATGGAAGTAAAAGTATTTTGACTTTGGTTCTCTATATGCTCTCCAGAATCCAGAACCATAGGAGAGTGGTCAGAGCCTACTCTGACCTTGTACCAGGCCTAGCAATTGTTATACTGCATCTCCCAATTATTAGATAGAAGAAGTCTATCCAATCTAGTTATGATTGGCTATCTCTGAATACACAGGGTTAGATTTAAACCCCACAGGTGGAGGGGTTTAAGTGAAAAAACCTCAGACGTTGGATCTAAATCTTGTGGGCTTAATTGGTGGTTGCATAGGTTACACACGAAGCTGGGTTGCATATGATACGTTGCCAACATATAGATCCCTTAATTGATGATCACCTATGAAAATAAAATAATTTATTAATTAATCACCGATCAAATGCATTAAATAATATAGAATAAATTAATTACCTAGGTCGGATGATGCCTGACGGATTTGGCCAGAGAGTGGGAATCATGCAAGGAGCAGAACGCGCAGGCGCAGCGCAAGGAGGCCAAGACGGCGGAGGCCGGAGCACAGATGGGCGATTGATCGAGGAAGGCAAAAGCTAGGCCGGCTATACCGAACGTGTCGAAGTTCGAACTGCTTCTGAATCGACGACTATCGATGTGCTCTCCATCGTACCTTGTGGGGTGCCTAGACGCCATCTTAATTGGGCCCCTACTCAAGCCACGTAAGCCCACAAGGCCAGAAGCCTGCAGCTTCTACCCCGTTCAGTTTTGAGGTCGTGTTCTTCTTCAGGGCAATACAATAGCTGCTCACGAACTCTTTCAAGCATTCATGGCAAAGGGTGTGATTTAGGGGTATGGATTCCAGAAAAATTGAGATCGAGCGCCATTAGCTTGCCATATGGGTCCGGGACAAAATGCGGCAGTGAAACGAAACTAGATGATTAGCGTGAGGTATATGTGATGCAATCGATTTGATTTTGCCTCAAAGGCCACTCTGTTCGCTTAAGCAAATCAGCCAGTATCGACCCTACTTTTTAGTCACAGAACAATATTTTTCTCTCACAATAAATCAACCTCAGCCACAATAAGTCATGTGGAACAGAGCCAAATAATGTGGTGTGTTAAGTGGAACTGTGTTTCCAGCCCTTCGTTTTATACATTTTCTGTTTTATATGTGCTAGTTAATCTGCTAAGGCCTTATTCTAAAAAAAAACTGCTAAGGCCTTTGTTTAGATGGTAAAAAAAATTGCTGAAAAATATTGTAACATTTTCGTTTGTATTTGACAATTATTGTCCAACCATAGTATAACTAGGCTCAAAAAATTCGTCTCGCAAATTAGAAGCAAACTATGTAATTATTTATTATTTTACCTATAACTTCATACATTCTTCATACATTCTTTCAAAAATTCGTCTCAGGATCACGCGTGACCCGAGAGCCTGTACTGATGAGGAACTGATCTCCAGGAGGAGTGCACGGTTGGCGGCCAAGAGCAAGCACAGGGAGCCGAAGCCTGAGGCCCAGGCTAGGAAAATTCTAATGAAGAAGTTGGGCATGGAGGTCGAAACGCAGGAGCTGGACACGGCGTCGTTCGAGGAGTTCCAAGCTGCCTTCACACTCCCGTTGGCGGAACAGACCAGGAAGGCCATGGAGACGTACTACCTAGGGAGGGGCCGATTCACGGCCGAGGTGCCGGCGATGGTCGTGGACCAGCCGTGACGAGGCGCTTTTGTTGAGCTCTCCAGCTTGTGGTCGCACAATTAGTTATCCATGTAATACAAGCGTTAAGGATCTAGTAGTTAGGTTTGCTGTTTGGGTTGCTGATGGCTTCTCGCCACCATCATCCTAAGCCTGTGTTGTAGGTCTTACGACCATTCCATTCCTCTTAATGAAATACAGGCATATATGTCTGCTCGCGAAAAAAATAAAATAAACAAGGCTTTAGTTTTGCACACTCTGAACAGTCCATGGTAGGTTTGGGTCGTAGTAGATACAGGTTTGGGCTGTAGTAGCAAGGTAGCAATAGTAATTTTGAAGTTTTTCTTCCTTCTACTTACATGGTGGAAACAGGAAAAATCTAATCTGAGTTCTATGGTTATGGAGCAACAAACCATACTGAAGATTGTTGGCAATGGCAACCCAAGGCCTTCTGCGGGGCCATATGGCAGCGACAGGCAGATCAGCTAATGTACAGTCACATATGCCATCAGGTCGGTACGGCTAGCTTACCGTGTGCTTTTGTTCCCTTCTCCTTGTTCCTGATGAGTCGCAGCAGTGCCCTGAACGCACACGACACAACGCAACATGCAACGCAACAGGTCTTGGTCTTCTGGTCCATGGAAATCTCGGATTCTGGATTCTGCTGCCCGTAGTGCTCACGTCAGCACCCCAGCTGGTCGCACCTACAGTACAGGATGAACTAGCAGTGGAGCAGAGTTGGCACACCAGCAGCGGCTTCGCTTTGCAGGTTGCGTAGCTGTGCACATGATTCCTGTTCCTCGGAGGCGGAGGTGGCATGCAGCGGCAAGTCGTGGCCAGGCTACTACTCCTACTTGCTGCTTTTGACCGACAGCGCACGGGATCACCAGAGGCCGCCGTTCCGGCTTCCGGCTGCAACATACTTTTGCCTTGGGCTGGGTTTATCCAGGGCCAGGATACAGATTGTTGTTTTTCTTTGGCCTATAACGCTTCTTATAGGCAAATGAGCTAGGCCTAGGCTAAAAAAACTCTACTCTATAGCAAGTTAATAACTAACTACTTCCTGATATTTAATCCATAGGACAAATAATGATATATATCTATTAAAAGCATATTATCTTAATCTTTACATAAGTTTAAGATACGTTGCTGCAAAAAAAAGTCCTCACAAACAACAACTTTTTTTTTGATCAAACGTAATTGGCCAAACGATCTAATGTGCAAGCTATATGGGATAGAGCCCTGAAACACCAACACACCTTTGCAAGGACTGCATTTTCACATAGCAAGTTTGATCCATCCTAAAACATTGGCTCGGTTTGTCGCTCCGGGATACAGTAGCAATGGCAGGATCACTTCACATCGCAAGTGTCGATCAAGGATTGATGAAGATCAAAGAAGGGTGTTAGATGGTGTCATGATCTACTTCTGGTTGAACATCTAGGAGTGAAATAGAAGATATCAGAACAAGACATTGCAGCCCATACAGATGGCGATATTGTGCAAGGAAGATTTGGAGCAAAACAAGTTGGTGACAAGAAGAAATGTTAGAAATCAGCAAATTTAATTTTAGTTTAAGCTTTTGGCCTTCACTAGGCCGGGTGCCCTGAGCCGTCTTCCCTTGTTTTTAAGTTTGTTTCTTCGTTGATTTTCTTTGCCCGAGGGGGCGCCTAGTCTGGTAGGTGGCCTTAGGGCCACAATTGTGGTGGCGGTTGGCCTCCGACCTTTGTAATATGTTTTTTGCTCTTTTCTCGTCTGATAAAATTCTGGCAAATCTCTAACTGTCTTTCTAAAAAAATTTAAGATATTCTCATAGTGAGTCTAAAAGTGTTTGCCCTAGACATATATAACAACTATAAATTAAAGTGATCTGAAGTATGAAGACTGAGATTTCCAGCATGCATAACCGTCCTTATATCGCATAACATACATTAGCGCAACACTTTAATTCTAGGAGAGATAGACATGACATAATTCATTTTGAAATATTATAGCACCATACCGGTGCTTTAAACATTGTGCAAATGAGGCATGTCTTTGTCGGTACTTTAAGATACTGTTTGATTGGAGGATGTTCTGTCTCAATTTTAGGAGTGTCTGGCTGATGTATGTAAGAACGGAACGATCCATGGCTCAAAATATTCAGCACGAGAGAGGTGGCGGTGCAGGGGATCTCGACGGCTAGGAGGAGGCATGGGAGGGGATGAGTCGCAACTAAGCTCAATGGCTAGGGAATGACATGGGAGCGGCGTCCACACATGAGATGTCAGTGGTTGGGGATGATACGTGGGAAGGGTCGCCGACATGACCTAGCTTGGAGCTAGGGAGTTCTTGGGAGAGGACAACGTGGGACGGGGTTGAAGGATGGGAATGAGGTGTAAAAGGAAGAAGATAAGGTATGTGATGGTATTTGAATGATATGTGGCCCCAATCTTCAAGAGGACTCTAATCCGGCCTTTTAACTTAGTCCATGTGTCGTCCTTTCATCAACCAACATGGATCAAGCCTATCGACTGTGACGATCCTTGGATTTGCTATCCACGAACTACACTAGCGCAGCACCACAGAATTAAGTTGCAATAATATGCACATGATAACCACACATCGAGAATCATTAAACACAAAAAATTTATAACCCATCAATTACATATAAGATAGGATTAATTATTATAACATTTGCGAAAATATGAAGCAAGACTCACTACCCAAGATTGTCAAATTATTGCTGGTTCAAAAACCCCTTCACTGCTAGATTTTGAACCGGCACAACCAAACCGACAGTGAAGGAGGGTACACATCACTATCGGTTCTTATAAACTGTCAATTATGTTGTTTCTAGAAAATCTCAAAACGTACTAAAAAACATGAATAGCTCACAGACTTCTGAAGACCTATTTCAACTAGGATTCATTATATGAAATCCTAGTAGAACTGCTATCTTGTAATCCTACTAGGATTCCTACATTGTAATCAACTAGGAATCCTAGGCATGGCTACCTAGATTGGCAAACGGAGACAAGACTCGTGGATCAAATGGTCTGAACCCCAAACGCAGGGAGCAATATACTATCCACCCCAAACTGGACATAGGGTATACGCTATTCCAATGGCCTAAACCAATATAAATTGTTGTCCTGCGTTGACCATCAAGTTATGCATATGTTGATGTCCCCAACAATCACGCGGGTAACCCCGAGACAAGTTGCAGGTCAATAAACATTGACAGATGAGCGTCTCCAGCCAAAGTAGAGAGGTATGCACACTGTTAATAAGGTGGACATGCCCTCCACCCAGATGGACCTCTTGATGAGAAAAATAGAAGAAGGATTCAACACTAGGAAAGATCAAGAGGCCATTCAACAATACACCACTGCAAGAGCTACCGAAGTCAGTCCATGTGGTGTGAGTTGTGGCAGAGATGATCATTCGGGCAACAATTGTCTCAAAACAAGGGAGGACGTGAACTTCATCATTAATAACAACAATAATGGATTTCGGTCCCAATAACAGAATAGATGGAATTTGTGCCCCTTCTACCAAATTAATGGCTATAATAACAATTTCAATAATAACAACCAACCTTCATTAAGAGATCTTATCTTAGGCCCATCTAAAGTTAATGAAAATATCAATAAAAAGTTAGCCAATGATAATATTCTAAAAAATATAAATGCCAAAATAGACAACTTTAGTTCTACCGTTAAAAACAATTGAGCTCTAATAAATTAAATGTTACAAACACAATTAGTACAATTACCGGCCACAATCTCGTCCTTCAAGGTAAGATTCCTAGGAAACTTGAGGATCCTATATAATATATCTGTAAAGTTGATCGGTCTGTAAGTGTCCACTTAGATCAAGCTACAACCCACTCCTAGATTCACCGTTCTCACAAAGAAGGGAGTGTCTTATTGACGGTAATTTTACCATATATTTACAAAGTCAAAACCTTCAACAAAGCACTTTTCTAGGAGCTAACAAGCAAAGACAGATAGATTTTTGGTACAATTTACTTGGTTCCATATGTACATGTCATTATTTTCTTATAGATGTATAATGAAGCAAAAGCTAGGTAGTGGGCCCACCAAGTGGGGTCGTTCGATCCACCTATAGTTGTCCTACCTACCCGCTATGCTCCCACATGCTCCATACACTTCAACATGTCTCCTTGATCCTTCCTACACCATCTTGAGAAAGATCAACCATGAATTGGATCACAAGTTTGTTTCCATTCAAGGGCTCACAATCATGTCACTTTGATTGGTGGGCCTACATCGCACTCCTCTCACATGACAAGTGACAAAAGAAGACACATAACCCCTAAAAGAAAAGGAGGAGGGGCCCCACAAATAAGATGGGGGTGGCCCACGTATCATAGGGGGTCGTCTGGCCACCTAGGTTGGTTGACCTACCAAAGTTAACCACCAACCTTGCCACCGCCTTAGCATGCATGACTCCAAATGATCTCCATCATCCATAAAAGGTTGGTTTGATCCAAGGGTTGATGATGGAAGTCACACGAATTGTGTTTACATGCCACAATGGGTGGCCCATACTCTTCTCAACTTATATAAACCCCCTACCCCTCGCTCTCAAGTCATCCTTACATAGGAGTAGCCAATCGACCTTCACATAGCTTCTAAAGTCTTGTAGTAGTGCTATGCAAATAGGGAGAAACTGAGGGAAGTCTTCTAGAGAAAGCCCCAAACTAATGAGAATCTTCTCCAAGGTGTACCTTTTGCCATCGTCACCTCCATTATTCTTGTATATTGAGCTACCTTGATGAGATAAGACAAAGCTCAAGTATATAAACTCATGGAACTTGGATGAATGATTTTTTTCATTTGATGATAGACTAATATGAGATTTGGAACATTTTTTGGGTTTCTTGTTGCAGTATTGTTATTGAAATAGACTATACTAAAAGGTTCTTGTTGGGGGTCCTTCTATTTGAAATCACGGGGAAATTAGAATTGATCACGTCAATGGTATAGAAAGAATAGCCCTCCTTACTAACCCTTTTCGATGACAGTATAATCACCAAATAAATATTTGATATCTTTGTCGCAATCCATCCACTCCATATCAAATATCACAACATGAATCAGTCTAGGATGCAATGCAGAAATGATGTGGCATAGCACATCAATCTTGTGCTCCTCATCTACCTCCACATAACAAAACATTCTTCCTGCATACAAGATTTTTATGTAAACTAATAACAAATGTTGACTTCTGAATGAACTTAAATACAAGATTTTTTATTAGAAAGTGTGCAGTCTTGCAAACAAATGACTGGGTCTCCAAAGGCTCCTCATTGGCTAACATGTTCTGACGTCTTGCTTCTTTTATGTCTCCATCAATGAAAAACATCTTCTTCTTGCTTTTCCATCTTGGTTGTGCCAAGATATTACTTCTCCATGTTGATTGAAGTATAAATTCTAATAGTCTACGTAGGTGTCGTGTGCTCAAGAGAGGACTCACTCACTAATGCCACCCTCTAAGTACTGCCACGCGACTAGTGTACCTCCATCATCGACAAACGATCAAAGAAGAAGTAGCAACAACCCCCACACCCCTGATCACGCAAGAAGTGAGGGACTTGGCTCGACTTATTCTTTTGAGTAACATTTTAACATGGATTTGATAGTGTCATTTCAAGACAAGGATTATGCATTCATGTCATTGCACTATATGCAACAATACTTGAAAAGTACATTGATTTTTTTGGGAAAATAACTCACAAAATTAAAGAAATAATAACATCTCTATTTCCGCACTTTTATCTCTATTTAGTTATTGTATACGTTTTTGTGTGTTTGTGGCATACCATAGTTGAGCTAATAGAGACACATTCTCTTTGTCCATGTTACTTCTAAAGAATGTTGATGGAAATTCAACAAGTAAAAGTTAGTGAGCAATTAGGGCAGGAGGGTTGGAGTGCACTTCTGAAGAATACCTATGCACAAGTTACTTCTAAAGAATATTAGTCCAACAATATTAAAATTCTTGCAGCAGAAATTATGGAGCAATTAGGACAGGATGGCTAGACTATACTTCCCACACATATATGTTGCATTGACGTCCACAAGTTGTTGATGATTATTAGTACATTCATTTTTATGTATTTGAATATAATAAAACACATCTTATTTTCCTTGTTGATATCCATTTAGCATATGTGTGTTATATAGATTGCCATGCAAAAACATGCAAACAACTTTTCTTGTTAGCAAAAAGTCCTAATAGGCGATATTAACTACGACCAACTGACTGAAGGCAAAGGCAAACAAAAATTTGATAAACCAGATATCACATTCTGCACAAGGTGCATATGAGGAATATCGATACAACAATAACTGAAATTCTTGAATCTGAAGTTAACGACATGAGGGATCGACTATACTTTCCACATATAGAATTTGTCGTAACAATTGTCTCGTTAGAAGTGTTTAGGGTTTAGAGTTTAGGGTTTAAAGGGAAAATCATAGGAGACTGTTTGATGATAGATATCACATTCTAGATGGTACTTCAAGATTATAAATAAAACAATAAATAAAACTCTTCCAATAAAAATTGTCAAGCAATTAGGACATGAGGACTAGACTGTACTCCATGCACATAGATTATGGAGACAATCTAGTTCAAGCAAAAGAAAACAATGCAAATGGAATTGATGAAATGTGTTTCATGTTGAGGGATATCATGGCATCATGTGGAAGAAAGCATATTTTTTAATTGGAAAATGAGACATGACTTAAACATGGAGTGATCTCATATAGGTGGCTTGCTTTTCCTAGATAAGAAGAAATTCATAATGGATGGAATTGTTCATGTTTTGAAGAATGGATCAAATATGCATAAGTGACAAGAAAAGGTCAAATGACAATGGAGAAAAACACATAATGAATATAAGATGATGGTCTGAACATTAGTTTGTTTGTATGGACAAAGACTTAGAAAATTTGCTATGCATTGATGTTGGTCAAGTTGGAAGAACGAAGAAGGAATGTATCAAGAATGATTCTATTATTAGATAGGTATTGAAGTGAGTGTGACAAAATGAAGAGGATATAAGGAATCACCAATTGGCTTGACCATATTGATCTTTGTCAAGATATGTGATCAAATGAAGATGTGATATAAGGAATTGTGTTAGAATGGTTCAGACAAGAGGAGTTTGATGTGTTGGGTTGGTAGCTTTCTTGGTGGGCAATGGAGCTCTAGGGTTTCATATGCCTAATATTGAAGTTATTGGAGGCATTCGGTGTCGTCCCCTTTGTGGCCATGGCTAACAACACTGATCCTTGGAGTTGTTGTTCGTCTCTCTCTCTCTCTCTCTGCCAGTAAGCATTGGCCGCGGCAGCAGCTGGCTTGCTTGGCATGCAGTGGGCCGGGTTTTTGGAGATTTGCCAAGTTTCCATTGTTAAATGGAGGGTTTCTCTTGTAGTACTAGTATAAACATAAAAAACTATTGAATGGGATGATATTGCAAACTTGGAGATTATTTGTCATTTATGTGGGTGCACATACATGTCAATAACATGTGGGACAGATGGCATATCTCCAATTTAGCGAAATTATAATAGCAATCTTCAAATTTTCAAATCGCCATTGTCTACAATTTAGATAAAACTGCGATTGAAAATTATTTAATGTGACATTATGAAATCTCGCGCCACTGTCTAAAATTTGGGTGAAACTGAAACCGGAAGCACTCGATCAAGAATGTATAAGATTATCATGTTACGATGGTTCAACTAGTGCAAACATTTTTCTCTCTGTGCTTCTAGACATTACCGTATTTGCAGATAATAGTATTTTAGGCAGGCACAGGTTTTGAGTAGTTTAGGGTATATATTTATTATTTGTATTGCTCAGCATCCTAACACAAGCTAGCACGGCAAGCAGCAACTTTCACATGATGATCTCTGATGGAGGCAAGAAGGAGAATTAAGCAGCGCCTAGCTGCGGCTCATCATTGTCGTCAACAGTGGTGCTAGGTACGGTGCGTGAGTACTGATGCTAGAGCTAGCTGAGATGCGTACGTTGCAACAGCCAGTAGCTAGCGAGCAGCTGCATTGTGCACACACAGGAGATCGATGAGCCAGCCCCATCCGGCCGGTCTTCCATGATCCGGCCATCAAAGTGCACGGCAGAGTCGACGATCGAGGTCGTAGTGGTGATGGGCACGCTAGGCCGACGAGAGGCAGAAGCAGAGGGCAGGCGTAGGGGTGGTTGATTGCAGCTAGCTAGCTAGCAGCTCGGCAGCTGGCTGCACAAGGGAGGAGAAAGCGAGCGGATGCGTAGCACGGAAGTGGGCGTCTGGTTCCGGGAAGGCTTGTGGCGCGGGATCAGGTGCTGCCCTCCCAAACTCGGCAACTCGACGTCGACCGCCCGTTCATCACTCTCCATTGGCCCACTGCCTCTGCCTGCCTGCCTGCTGGTGCTGGCCCATACTCTTGTACCCTCTGGCCTCTCTCATCACCTTTTAGCTTATCATCACAAAAACAAAAAAATCTTTTGATATCTTTCAGTCCTCTGATCCTCTCTCTCTGGCCTCCACCATGATCCATCAAGTGACAGTTAGGATATGACCTTCCACTGTTCCTAATGCTAATGGAAATATGTGGCATGTGGCTAAGCATGTACTGCTATACATTTCTTAAAGCACAAGCACGTGTTTTAGTGTTCAAACTAATTTATAGCTATATATATGAACACAACACTAGAACAATGCAGTGACCGTACTGTACCGAGTTTATATTCCTTACACTTCCCCTCCCTACTATATATAAATACTTTGACCAATCCAAATAAATCATGGATAAAAAATGCTCTAGATCGAGGAACTGAAATTATAATTAAGACAGGGAGATGACATTTCAAACAAGAAATAAACACAGCACATTTTAATTTATTCTTTTTGTTCTAAAATAAATCAATTTCTATATAGTTCTCAAATTATCTAATTTTAAGTTTGACCAGATTTTTAGAAAAGAGCGTTCTACAGAGGTAAAGTTAAACTCCAAGTTTGCTTCTCTCTATTCCAAATTATAGTAGACCTAAACTTTGTCCGAAGTCAAACTTCTATAGCTTTGACTAAAGTTTTGAGAAAAAAATGTAACATGTATTAGTTATAAAAATGGCGCAATACCAAAACATATTTGATGGCGGTTTAAACTAGTTTGATATTGTAGATGATGATCTATATTTTTATACAAACTTAATTAGTCGAAGTTGGAGGAGTTTGACTTACGCCACAACCAAGTAAAAAAACTATAATTTCCAATGGTTAGAGTAGCTTTTAACCACCACGCCCAATCTGAATGCTTAAAGTATAATCAGTATGTGTGTAAATGTTCTCCTCCATGGCCCCATACCGCACACCAGCATTAGCATCAAAGCAGCAAGCAGTAGCAGTCAAATCTGTGAATCAGAGTTGGGGTAGGAATGATAGAGAACCATCAAGAAGCTAGATGTTCCAAGAACTGCATCATATCTGAGAGAGTAGTCATGAGTAGCAAAGAGGATTTGCATTATTGCATATGCTTGCATGTGATGTGACTGCTACCTTGCACAAGAACTCTCCATTGTTTATTTTGCAGCTCATCCTCATAAGATCATGAGAGGCGCTGCTGGCTGCTCTGCATGCTGTTGTACCAGTGCTTGTCATGCATATGCATGTGAAGTGGCAGAGGCAATTGGGACTTGGAAGACTACCATACATACATGGCACATCATACATATCATGGATACATGTAAGCAGAATAAAACTCATCATCATGGCTTCTCATGTGAGTGCAATTCTGCATACACACACACACATATACTAAAGGATACAAACAAAAAGTACTAGTAGTATGCTACAGGGTTGTATAGTTTTCTGTGTAGGTATGTTGATCATAGATGCAGCATTGCAGCAACATCTTTTATTTCTAACACCAATAAGGAAACTCCAAATATGCCTGTTAAACATATTTAGTTCCCATCATCGTATAATTAAATATGACCATATATCGTACCACTGTTAGTTAGCTAGTTATAATTGTTGCCTCTCTATCTATATGCCGATAACATGCATGTTTATATATGTAACAGCGTGTGCTACATGTGATAACAACGGGAATAACAAGCATATACATCCATCTAATCTTGCACTTCACATGCACATTTGTTATATACAACTAGTCTTTATCAAGGCTAGCAGTACTAACACTGCACTTCACATGGCACGATCAAACTAGAAATAAACCGCAGATATTGGCAAGAAAATGACATGGCAAATTAAGCATCTGGATTTTGCTGCACTAAATAGATAAATATATACTCTTCTTCAGTTTATATATGTACTGCAGTTGCACTGCACATCACAAGTTCTTGAGAAACAAAACACACAGAGGGAAAAAGGAGAGGCCATAAACCATTGGCCAAATATGGTTAAGCAGGATAGCAGGCAGTGGTCATCAGTGGCATTGGCCTTTTGCCCCTGCTGTGTGCAGTGCCATCTCTCTCGCTCCTCTCCTCTTTTTCTCTCCCTGCTGCAGCCTTTGCTTCTGATCCCATCCCACTCCCACCCTTCCTTTCCCTTGCGCGCATTGCCTGTCCAGCGGCCTGCTATTAAACACCACTTTACCCCCCTCACACTGGAGTCTGGACGCAGCAGAAGGGAGGGAGGGATCGGAGGAACCAAACTAGGAGTAGAGCTCCCTTTCCTAGCTTGCTTGCAAGTCCAAGAAACTAGTAGCAGAGAGGAAGAGGAACAAGGTAGAGTAGTATCCGCTTTTCCATCTAGGTTATCTCTTTGCATGCTAGAAATTCCAGCCGTATTTTCAGTTCTGTGATACATCTTGTGATCTGGTTTGTAGTTTCAGTTTCAGCTAGCTGATCGAGATCGATCTCGTCGTTTGTACTTTCTCCCTTTGAGGAAAGAACTCCCCTTTTCTGTGCTTCGAGTTCTTGTAAGGAAAAACTATGCCGGCTACTTCTGCTACTTGGATGATGCTTCTTATTTGTTTACTATTACACTGGATTTCCGTTTTCCCTGCTTTCTATTTGTATGCATCTGTGCTGTCTTTCCCTGCGTTACTAAGCTTTGGAAGGTTTCAACTTTTTGCTTCTGATGAGAAATTTTTCCTCCTGCAAGTATGTAGCAGCTTGGCGACTAGTAGATCTTTCATCTTTTATACATGGGGGAGGAAAAGAAAAGGTCAAGATGCTATATATGCAGTTGCAGCACACATATATCCAGCTCCCAGCTGCGTCTTGCTTTTGTGATGATAATTCGACTTGCCCTGATATTATTGTTTGCTAGATTTTGTTTTCCTTCTTTTCGCATCTGATCCTTTATCCTCTTCTGAGCGATGCACAAGTTCTTCCAGTTCAAGAAGCTGGAAGAAAAGATGAGCTTTCTCTCAAGGAAAAAAAGAAGCAGCTCCTTATTATTGTCCATTCTTTACTGGTTTCTTGTTGTTTCGTGTGTTTTAGCCCCTTTTCCCTCTTCTATTTCGCGCCGAACGAACAAACTCGTAGATCTTTGTTCTTGTGTGGCTTGTTTCGTTGGATCTCTCGACTATGTTTGCATGACCGTCTTGCCCAGCATCTTTGTCTTCTTTTCCCGGCCGAGAGAACTTATTAACTGATCGTGTCAGCCAGGCATCAATCTGTCCAATCTTCAGATTATTGTCCATCTGTCAAATCATGGAAAATTTGTCATCTTTGCGTGTATTCAATCTCTTCTGTCTGTCATTTCTACTGCCTCCAGCAGATTGATTCTTGAATCGATCCGTGTTCCTTTCCCTTCTGATAAGTTCTTGCGCTGTGTCATGAGAAAATTGAACTCGCTGCCTGCTTTCAGCTGACGACCTCCGGCATGGGGAGGGGAGGATCGAGATCAAGAGGATCGAGAACAACACGAGCCGGCAGGTGACTTTCTGCAAGCGCCGCAATGGGCTCCTCAAGAAGGCGTACGAGCTCTCCGTCCTGTGCGACGCCGAGGTGGCCCTCATCGTCTTCTCCAGCCGCGGCCGCCTCTACGAGTACTCCAACAACAGGTGCGTGAGGTGCACTGCGGATCTTGCATCTCGGCAGCCTGAATACTTGATTCTTCTTTTTTTTTAGCATTGTCATTGCATGCACAAGTGATCGACTTCTTGCTGACTGTTTGCCTAATGGGTTATGGCTACTGGAGATGAGTAATCGATCAGCAGATTCATTGGTAGTGCAGTACGTGTCGCTTGTGGGAGGATTTAATTCTTCATTGGTAGTTCATGAATAACTTGAGATTAGTAAGGATTTCTATAAGATATACATATTTTAGTTTTTTGTGTTCATTCATACATTTCTCAAGATTGCCTTATGTGATCTGTGATAAATCATCTATATTTAGGAATTATTATTTCTTCAAAAGTTATGTAATCGACTGGAAGCGAGGGCACAGCGTTCATAATATAGGAATTAATATTGGCAGAGCTGAGGACCATTTTATTACCATGCAATGCTTTATATAATCTTTTTACCAGATTTTTCATTTGTAGTTTAGCTAATATAAAGCTGATTGTTACTACTTGTGCCACTTCTTTTGAGTTACCATCCATAGATAAAAATATGCTATAATGGTTTATCTTGTTAACCCACCCCTTTTTTATCAAATTGGTAATTGTATTTTGTCTTGTTATACCTTGTTTGTGCATACACACAAGGATTTGATTGACTGTGCAATGCATTGTTTACTATTCAAATGCATGCTATTTAGGTTTTAGTTTTAGAACTGAATTTTGAGTCAGATTTGTGTTTTTAGTCAGATTTGTTTTGTAAACTATCTCTCCGGCCGGTTGTTATGATGTGTTGTGCAAATGTGTGATTTTGATGATCTAAAAAATGTTCAGATTTTTCAGAGCTAAAACATCCATATGCTCTAGTTTAATCTATCTTACATTATATTTAAAAATTATCACACTGTAGGTTGAATCCAATTGATAAGAATGCATTTGCGAAGTGTTTGATGAAAAAGTTTGTCCACACACACGTCCTCTGTACCCTGTCAAATGCCTTTACATGCTCTCGGTCTCACACATACACAGAATACAAAAAATAAGGATATGTCATATCCCCAGCAGGTCTCCCATGTTATACTTTGTCTGAGAGGACGTTGCAACGTACACAGTACTGACCTGACCCTAAACTAGCTGTCAAGAGTTTCCCTTTGCTCGCATCCTGCTAGTAGCAGAACGTACGCCTCACCTCGTCTGCAAACTTGCACCGGCTTACAAACTCACCCACCTCCAATATTCGCGGTGTTTGCTCTCCCTCTCTGATGCAAAGTGTCAATCAACAACAAATGCACACGATGCTCCATTCCTCTCCTGTGCTTCATTCTGCCAAGCAGCAAGCAAGTTTTTCAACAGCAGAAGCAATGATGCATGATAGCACAGCTGCATTTTATTCTTTGCACAATTTAGCACCGGGACACTTGTTCACATGTGCATTGACTGATGGGTACACGTTTCATGTACAGATGTAAATTTCACTTCACAATTAATGGCTTTCACCAGTTTCGTCGTTTTACTGCTGCGGTCTTTTGTCTTGTGAAAACATATATAGATGCCGTGTTACTTATCAGTGGCAGCAAGAGCACTGCATTGTCACTTCCGTATACTGAATTACTGACAACATATGCATTCCATGCCTTTTGCTTTGTTCCATTAATTGATTGATCTGGTTGACTGCAGTGTGAAGGGTACGATTGAGAGGTATAAGAAGGCACACGCCGTTGGTTCTTCCTCTGGACCCCCACTCTTAGAGCACAATGCCCAGGTAATAATACCAACTCATGCCAGCTATACATACCTTACTGTTCTTACAGTAAAATATGGTGGTCATTTTATGATTTACAATTTTTTTCCTTACACGTTCTGAAGCAAATCATATAGGTTCAGATTGAGAGTTTGCATAAGATTCTTCTGGAAGTAACTTTGACATTAGTACTAGGCTGTATGTAGTGCGTGCTATATAGTGCGTGAGTAGATTAAACATATGTGCAGCATGTCCTAATCTATTTACTAAATCTACAGTATTTTTTGTGGTCCTACTGAGCCTACCAGATTGTGTCAGTACAAACAGTGAAATATGATAGAATGAAAAGGAATTTCTAAAAGTGAAATAGTCATACACCTGAAACAAAGTAGTTTTCAGACCCCTTTGGTTGCTGACTAGAACTGAATATTCCTTTTACTTTATTTGGCCTTGGCCCTTTGATAATGTACAAATTATGAGATCCATCTGACCCTTTAAATTTCTTCCAACTCTTTGTTTTATCTGCTGAAGCAATTCTATCAGCAAGAATCCGCAAAACTGCGCAACCAAATCCAGATGCTGCAAAACACTAACAGGTAGAGGAGCCTGTGCAGTTTTCACAGTATTTACTTTCTATATGCTACTGATAAAAGAGGATTGTAATAAGTGACGACGGCATGAAAGTACGTACTGCCCATATTTTGATTGTTTTTTCTCCCTTGTGTGAAGGCATTTGGTTGGTGATTCTGTGGGAAACCTGTCACTCAAGGAGCTGAAGCAGCTGGAGAGCCGCCTTGAGAAAGGCCTCTCTAAGATCAGGGCCAGGAAGGTAAGAACATTATCCAAACCATCTTCATGCAAAGTAATCATAAGCTAAGTGAGATTTAATTCTTCATGTAGTATAATCTGACCATTAATTCCTTCCCAAGATGGTTTTGTATCAATAATTCTTCAAGTTCTAATGTAATTGTGAGTTTTTTTACATTAATTTCTTTTGTTTTAATTGAGCGACAAAGCTCATGCCTTTGTTTCAAAAAAAACTTGTTCGAGTTTCTTTCCAAGATGGTTTTGTTTCAATAATTCTTCAAGTTCTGATGTAATTGTGAGTTTTTTTTTACATAAATTTATTTTGCTTTAATTGAGAGACAGAGCTCCTGACTTTGTTTCAAAGAAAATAAAGTTTGTTTAGGTAATTTAACTTAGTTTGTGGTGGCTAAGTTGTTGTTAGACTCTGATTGCTGAATTAATTATTGTTTCAGAATGAGCTGCTGGCTGCGGAGATCAATTACATGGCCAAAAGGGTAACATATACATGTCACCTACATAAACCTCAGATTTCATTCATTTTAGCTAATCCTGTTTGGATTCATTCGTTTGCATCATATTTTGTCTGTAGGAGACTGAGCTTCAGAATGACCACATGAACCTCAGGGCCAAGGTATATATGCTTGCTGAAACTGTCAGAAACTAGAATCAAAGCTTTTCATTTTTCTTGCATATATAGCCTAAGCCTTGAAAGTTAAGAAAAGCTATAAAAATAATCTTGAGAATTATACATGCTGTGTGTGGTAGCTGAACATTTTGCAATTGTCTTGTCAGATTGAGGAGGGAGAGCAACAGCTGCAGCAGGTGACAGTGGCCCGGTCTGTGGCAGCAGCAGCTGCCACCAACGTGGAGCTGAACCCATTCTTGGAGATGGATACCAAATGCTTCGTCCCTGGCGGCCCCTTTGCGACGTTGGACATGATGAAGTGCTTCTTCCCTGGGGGCTTTCAGATGCTGGAGGCGACGGCAACACAGCACCGCCAGATGCTCGCCACCGAGCTGAACCTCGGCTACCAATACCAACTGGCGCCACCACCGCCGCCTGGTTCTGACGCTGCCAACAATAACGCTCATCAGTTCTAAACTGAATGCATGAGAAGCTTTTCAAAAAAGCCAACTGTGTGACCCATGGAAGCTGGCTGTTGCCTCTAGCTGTTCTTGGCTTCCATAACCTAGCATATTGTGATGTGTGATTTTCCTTTGCTACTCTACTGATGGAGAACTGAACCTAATCGATTAGGCATAAAGATCAAATGCTACAGCACCTGTGAGGCTGTGATCAAGTTAAGTTGAAACATATAAACTGATTGCTTAAATGGGTTTACGACAATGCTAATTGTTGCTTCTATTAATTGGCTCAACTCGCTTTTGGTTCCGGTTTTGGAGACAATTTATTTTTGACATGTGGTACGGTATATATAGTATTATATTCTGCACACAACTTTGGTTGGTTGTTTTTACTCACTCCACAGTAAGAATATTTCAAAAGTGAGAATGTGTAGTTTTGTGGGATATAAATTGATAAGGAAATTATATTTTTGTGAAATTTGTTCTAGGTAGTTTGCCATATGGGTTTTGGATTTGTGAAACGGGTTTTAGGCGGAGTAGTTTGACCTTTTGGGTTACTCTTTTCTCATATATTATGTAGATTTTTTACATTTCGATATGTTGCATTAGTCTAATATGAGTAATATATTTTCATTATATCTCAAAATGCATGTTCATCAAAATTATTTAGATAATTGTTTGAAACATCTAGAGTTTTCGTTTGTGCATGAGTAAATTTTATTTGGACATAAAACATATTCTAAATTTGCCATTCAATAGTGGTGCCGCCGTTCAGTTAAGATGTGAAAGAGAGTTTCCAAATAACACAACCGTAGGGTCTTGTCTGCCATAAGCACCTTTGAATTGGATGCAATATTATTTCGAGCGTCGGAGCGTGTTCATGCCATTTGGCGTCCACTTCCATCTATCGTGTTCGTGTCACACCCTAGCTAGATCTCCTGCATCCCGATCTAATTAAAGGGAAGCGAATTCCTCAATTTGCAGTGTGTTTGTGATTTTAACATGAAAGGTTCATATCCAAACATTGATATTTAACTCTTGCTCCACATTTTGTTTTTTTTCTTTTTACTAGCTCAAATTAATGTGATGTGGAGCAGGATTCCTAGGTGCCTCCCATCAAGCTAATTGTGGTTCAAAAAGAGTCTTCCTGATTCCAATAGTGATCACGGTGGAGGTGTTGAAGAGCAATATGGCAGCCAGAGTTACCTGGAGTCTCGTTCACTATCCATGGCTTGGACCGTTGAGGGCGACTCGGGAGGCGATCCCGAAGACCACGGCGGGGCTGATGGCCGGCGGCGGTTTGACGCCGGTGACCTCAGAGGGGTAGCAGATCACGCTCGCGTCGGAACTACACCTCGCCGCGATGCTGGAGAGGACTTTGTCGACGTGTGCGACAACGTCACTGCTGGGACGAGATCGGGAGGCTGCAGCAACCAAGATCTTGCTGGGGATCGAGATGATCCAAACGGCGAGACCCCTGGCGAGCCTCTCGATCCCGTCCAAACCACAACGGCTGCCCCTCCGGTGGGCGAGTCCACTCCGGCGTCTTCTGTCCCGGGGTCTGCGGCAGGACCGGCTATTCCTGTCGGACTCCCTTCGGAGCCGAGGACCTCCATGGTGGAGGACGGTGATGCGATTAGGGGAGGCGGTGTCTTGAAGCAGAAGGACATGGCGGATTCCATCCCTGTGCCTGACGGGAAACAGTTTCAAGACGGAGGGATCGACGTGAGGAGGTGTTCCGGTATTTCTGCTGCGATCTACACCTACGAGCCGGAGCTCTCTGGTGGCCGACGACAGGTACACGAAGATCAAGATGCTCCAAAGGTGCTGGACGTTCATCAGCAGGCAGCAGAGATCGTCAACAACTCAGGCGACACGGAGGTAACTTTTCTGAGTTATTGTGCAAAACAAGATGAGACGGAGGAGGCAGACGGCGGATGGAAATCCGTCGGTGGCCGCGGCGATCGAGTTCTACCTGATCCCGCGTTAGACCTCCGTCCCATAGGTGCTAAGTCCAAATTCTGGGCACTGTCAGATGACGACGATTCGGATGATGAGATCGTACAGTCGTCACCTTACACCCCGGACTTGGTACGGCAAGCGGCAGTTCATGGCTTTACAAAGGAAAAGCTTGTCGAGGCGGAGATGGCTTTACAGGACTCGTCGATCCAACGACGGGTACAAGCGTCTACGTCTCCAACAAGTTCAGATACTAAGGTAGTGTTGGTACGTAATATTATTAAATCATGGACGGAACGACGGCGGCCGTCGGGGTCTCCTTGGTCGGGGAAGCTGCCGCGACCGAGAACGTCGCCGGCTTTGACTCTAGGCGATTGTGCGGCAACAATCTTGCGCGGTCGACGATCAGTGGTAGGGGGTACTCTAACTGAGGCCCTAGGTAGATCACTGTCATCGTCACCGGCAAGGACAACGTCGGCAATGGTAGAGTCTGATCATGTTCAAATTCAAAAACAGTGCATGGCAAGAATGACCGATCCGTTTTGCTTGGTGACTGAACAAATGGCTTCACAAGGGAACGGATCCGGGTCACGAGTGTACAATACGGTTGGGCCGGCGGCTAAACAGCAGCATGCAAGTCTCGTACATTCAGCAGGAACGGATCTGGGGTCAGCATGCATGTCTCGATGTGGACCTTGGCTCAGTGGGGATCAGAGGCGATCCGATTTGGACGCAAGGACTTGTGGACCCACTGCCCAGGCCACACGAGGGATCTGCGTACCAAACAGACTCGGACGAAGTAGATGCCCCAGGGGTAATTTGGCGGCGCGTTTTCTCCTGCCAACGTGTGACATTGAAGCAATCAACAAAAGAACCCTAGCCGCCACCCCGTACTCCTTCTCGCCATCGTACGCCCAGGTTTTGCGCACAGCAATGGCGGCACCAGGTGCTGGTGGAGCCGGAAACGTAGGCGCTGGCAACAATGGAGGGGTCGCTGGTGGCAGGGGTTTCGGAGTTGGTCGCGGAGGAGGACGTACAGGTGGAGGAGGCGGTGTGCGTGGCGGCCGTCATGGCTACGGTGCCGGTGACTACAACCACCGCAACGACCACGACGCTCGCTACAATGGACAGCAGTTCAACCCCAATCTCGGGGCTCATCCACCAAATTACGGCCCCGGATGGGATTATGAACGGGGAAGAAGAGGTACATATGAAGGCAATGGAGCTCGCGGATGGAATGGGGGATATCGGCTGGCTCGCACCTTCCAGCGGCAGCGGATGCCGCCCCACGTACCATCGCAGCAACGCGGGCCACCTCGGCAACAACCGCCGCAGCAGCAGGTGCCACCGCAGCAGCAGGTGCCACCACAGCAGCAGGTGCCACCACAGCAGCTGTGCACCAAACGCAATCACAGAAGCAGCAGCAGCCCCCTCAGACTCAGACATCGGCAATGGAGGCTCAACCATCATCTTTTTCTGGGCATCAACATATGGAGCAGCAGCAGCCATCAGGAAAGGTGTCGGCAGGGGCCAACGCTGGTGTGATGCAAGGATCTAAAATCTTGCAGGGCTCCTCTTCGGTGGCTGCACCAGGTGAAGTGCAATTTGAGAACTTAGTGGTTGATGCAACAAATGTAGGCCCTGTGGATATGACACAGAGGACAACTACTACTAAGATGTGTAGACGGTGTGGTGTAAAGGGTCATCTGATGTTTGAGTGCACGGCGACAGTGTTCTGTGATATTTGCAACAACTCTGATCATGCTATGAGTCGGTGCCCGGTCCTCAGGCAACCAAAACCAGTAGCACAGGTGATCGGACAGGCTGCAGATGCACTTGCCACTACTTATATTCCACATGCACCAATTCAACCAACAAAGAGAGATTCAAGGTTGGCTTTGATCTCGACTTCTGGGAAGAATTTGACAGAGGAGGATGTAGCTGCTTTTTTGCGTGTATTGGTTTCAGATACTTTTAATTGGGAAGTCAAAAGGCATAGTGACTCTGAATTTAAGGCCCTTTTTCCTACAAAAAATGATCTAATAAAGATGACAAAGTTCAGTGCAAAAATGAAGGAAGGTGTCACTCTCAATTTTCAAGAATTTAAGGAAGATGAGGAATATTTTGGTCATGCTCTACCAATAGTTTGGATGCGTGTTATGAACCTTCCAACAATTTTAAAAGAATATATGATTTTGTGGGCTGTAGGAACTCTTTTTGGAGTGACTCAAGATGTTGATATGGTGACGTCCAGAGCAAATAGTTTCGGACGGTTTGCAGTGGGAGTGCTGGAACCTGATGCAATCCCGACTAAGTTAGATGTCATCATTGGTAACAGGTTCTTTCAGTTGTTGTTTGAGGTAGAACCTTACCCGCCAAATATTGGGCTGAGAGAAATTGAGAACACTCAGAATCCTAGCAAGGAAGGTAATGGGAAGGGAGCACCAATGGATACTGAGATAGGTAATTCACAAAATGGTGATAATACTGTCTCAGGAGCTAGTGCACCAATGGCGATGAATAATATCAGTACTGAGAAACATGTAGAGGCTTCGGAAGCATATATGGACATTGAACTTTCAGAGAACGATCTTGTGGGTGAGAACAATGGAAAAATTAGCGAGGCGGCACGGGAATTTGTTGGGGTCAAAAAAGGTCACTTTGTGAGTGTGAAGACTGCAGCTTCACGTCCTCCATTAGGCTCCCTGTCAGCACCAGCACGCTTGCCTCTACCACAGGCGAGTGGTAAGAACATGGCAGCTGTCCAGGATGGACAACAGCAGCAGCAGCCCACTCTTGGTGCAGGCGCACAGGCTGCAGGTGCCAACCAGCAGACGTCCCAGCTAGATGAGGAACAATTCGAGGCTCCAATGCATTTTGATGGGTTAGCAGAAGGTGTGAATGAGAATCAAGATCAACACCTTGGGATCCTTTCTGATGCTATGCTAGAAGCTGGCCTTTCAGCCGACGGTGCAGCAAAGATAGAGTTGGGAAGTGTGATGACGATGGCAATGCTGTCAGATGGTGAGCTTACCCCAGTAAGGCGTAGCAAGCGAAATGCGGACGTAGCTGATGTACACACTCTTGAAAAGGGAGAGAAAAGAATTGCTTACAAAAATCTGGAGGATCCACAAGGTAATGCTAATGCAATTATTAATTCATTATGTTCTTTTTCTAGTGATCGTATGGAGAAAAATTTAGGAGAGGTGGGGATCAGTCTGGGTGGTACAGAAAACTTAATTGTTAGTTCTGTATCTCTAATTAAAGATGTAGAACAAGAGAGAATGAAACCTTCATTTGCTAGTAATTCTATTGATAAAGAATGTGAATCAGAGGAGGATGAGATCGATCCTGATACTTCTACCATCAGTCGACTCTGTGGCGACTTGACGGAGGAGGTGATGGACGATAGTTTTGCGGGCCTTGATGGTGTACTTGTTGACGTACCCATTAAGGTGGCAAAGAACAAAAAGTTTAAGAAACTCCTTAATAGGAAGACGACTATAAAGAAAAAATTATTCCAATGAAAGGGATCTTCTGGAATTGCAGAGGTTTACGCGATCTGGCTAAACATACATTTTTACATGATGTGGCTGAAGAAAACAAACTTGATTTTGTAGCTTTATCAGAAACCAACAGAAATAGTTTCACGACTCAGTGTTTGGAAAATTTCTGTGCGGGGGCTGATTTTGTTTGGCATTGGCGATGTCCCCGAGGCATGTCCGGGGGCATGCTAATGGGGATAAATCGTGAAAGTTTTGAGATAGAAAACATTTTTGATGGGGACTACTACATAAAATTTGTCTTAAAAAATAAAGTAGATGGTTTTCGATGGGCTCTATTGTCTATCTATGGCGCAGCACAGGAAGAGCATAAAGAGAGCTTTTTGGCGGAGTTAGTACGTGCTTGTACTAGCTGCGGGGATCTACCTTTTATAGTGGGGGGATTTCAATATAATTAGGAACCCGTCAGAAAAAAATAATTCAAGGTATAATGATAAATGGCCGCTTCTCTTTAATGCCATTATCTAAACGCTGAATTTGAGGGAACTAGAAATGTCGGGCAGAAAGTTCACTTGGGCTAATTATGCTGAAGTTCCAACCTATGAGAAGTTAGACCGTATTTTGGTGACAACTGAGTGGGAACAAAAATTTCCGTTGGCCACCGTCCAGGCTCTTACTCGAGAAATCTCCGATCACACACCACTCTTACTTGATGGAGGGGAACCATCTCACAGAGGTAATGCTAGAAATTTTAAATTTGAGCTAGGATGGCTCACAAGGGATGGTTTTTTTGATTTGGTGAAAGAGGTGTGGGAGTCTGAGAATAGGGGTAGAACACCCTTGGAACGATGGCAATCTAGGATTAGGAGGTTGCGACATTTTCTTAGAGGTTGGGCTCGAAATTTAGCCTCCCAAAGCAAGAAACATAAATTAGAACCGATGGATAAAATAGATATCCTCGATAGAAAGGCAGAAACAACTTTACTTTCATCTCGGGAGGTAGAGCTTAGATATCATCTTAAAGGGCAATTAACTAAGTTGCTAAGAGAGGAGGAGATTTATTGGCTCCAACGATCAAAAGCAACAAAGTTGTTGCAGGGAGATGATAACACAAAGTATTTTCATATGGTGGCAAATGGGAGACATAGAAAAACAAAAATCACACAACTTGAACAAGAAGAAGGAGTTATTGTTGGGGATATGAACTTGAAAAACTACATAACCGGTTACTATAAGAGACTATTTGGACCTCATATACAAAATTCTTTCTCATTAGACGAGACTTTGAGGCATGATATACCTCAAGTGTCGGCGGAGGAGAATGAAGTATTGGTGGCTCCATTTAGTGAGGAGGAGGTCAAAATGGCAATCTTTGATATGGAACATAATAAGGCACCAGGTCCGAGATGGCTTTCTGCGGAATTTTACCAATTCTTTTGGGAGGTCATCAAGCAAGATTTGATGAGCCTTTTTTATGAATTCTATATAGGGAGATTGCCTATTCATAGTTTAAATTTTGGGGTAATTACACTATTGCCCAAGGTCATGGATGCGACTAGGATACAACAGTACAGGCCTATTTGTCTCCTAAATGTGTCATTCAAGGTTTTTACGAAGGTGTTAAACAATAGAATCTTGAAAGTGGCAGATAAGTTGATAGGTCCATCTCAGACGGCCTTTGTTCCAGGAAGATATATAATGGAAGGTGTTGTAATACTAAATGAAACAATACATGAGCTGCATAGGAAAAAGAAAGATGGAGTGATCCTAAAACTGGACTTTGAAAAAGCGTATGATAATCTTAAGTGGCCTTTTATACAACAAGTCCTTAGAATGAAAGGATTCTCACCAATTTGGTGTGAATGGATTTCAAAAGTCATATCTAGAGGGAGTGTTGCAGTTAAGGTCAATGATAATTTAGGCCACTATTTTCAAACAAGAAAAGGAGTACGGCAAGGGGACCCATTATCTCCAATCCTGTTTAACATAGTGGTTGATATGCGGCTATACTCATTTCACGAGCAAAAGAGGCAGAACAAATCCATGGTGTGGTACCGCATTTGGTTGATGAGGGACTCTCGGTCCTTCAATATGCGGATGACACCGTTATCTTTATGGACAATGATTTAGAGAGGGCCAAAAACATGAAGCTCTTGCTTTGTGCTTTTGAGCAATTATCCGGACTCAAAATCAATTTTCATAAGAGTGAGTTGTTTTGCTATGGAGCAGCCAATGCTAATCAATTTGAATATACACAAATTTTTGGATGTAATGTAGGATCATTCCCTTTTAGATACCTAGGAATTCCTATGCATCATCGAAAGCTTTTGAATAAGGACTGGAAGCATGTGGAAGAAAGATTTCAAAAGAGGCGAGTGGTTGGAGGAGTAAGATGCTTTCGGTGGGTGGAAGGCTTGTCCTCATTAACTCGGTTTTAAGTAGTCTTCCTATGTTTATGATGTCCTTTTTTGAAATACCTAGAGGGGTTTTGAAAAAATTGGATTACTTTAGATCTCGGTTTTTTTGGCAAAGTGATGAACACAAGAAGAAATATAGATTGACAAAATGGGAAGTAGTATGTACACCAAAAGACCAAGGAGGATTGGGGGTCCTTAATTTAGGTGTCCATAATAAGTGTCTCTTAAGTAAGTGGCTTTTCAAAATGATTAATGATGATGGGGTTTGGCAACAGTTGCTTAAAAATAAATATTTAAGGGACAAGACTTTGACTCAGGTTCAATACATGCCCGGGGACTCTCATTTTTGGGCTGGCCTTATGAAGGTCAAGGATGAGTTCTTGTCGTTGGGTAGGTTTGATCTAGGTGACGGATCCCAAGTGCGTTTTTGGGAGGATTCGTGGATAACGCCACACCCTTTCAAGATGCTCTTCCCGTCATTATATAACATCGTGAGAAAGAAAAATGCATCTGTTAGGACTGTACTGTCTACGACACCATTAAATGTAGCTTTTAGGAGATCTCTTATGGGGGTTAATTTACAAGCATGGCACAATGTAGTGGCTATGGTTGCAGAGACGCAATTAAGAAACCAAAGGGATCGTTTTGTGTGGGGGCTACATCGAACGGGTTGTTTTCGGTTAATTCCATGTACGGGGCATTATTAGATATACAAGCTTTACCTTACACACTTTAATTTGGAAACTTAAACTACCCCTCAAGATTAAAGTTTTTATGTGGTATTTGTACAAGGGCGTAATCTTGACCAAGGATAATTTGGCTAGGCGACAATGGCAAGGAGATAGGAAGTGTTGTTTATGTTCCACTAATGAGACCATACAACATTTACTCTTTGACTGTCATTATGCTAAATTTATGTGGAGAATTGTTCATATTTCTTTTAACCTGAAACCCCCAACGAGTGTACACAATTTGTTTACAGGTTGGTTGGAAGGGTTAAATAGAAAAATGAAGTCTCAAATTCTTGTGGGTGCAAGTGCCATTTGCTGGGCTCTTTGGTTAACTCGAAATGATGTTGTGTTTGACAAGGCCATAGCACCGTCTTATTTGCAGGTTATCTTCAAGGGAATGTATTGGACCAGGTATTGGACCTTACTTCAGAAGGAGGAGGACCGTCTTTACATGAAGGCGGGCTGTAGGACTATTGAGACAGCCGCGTTGGAGGTGTTTGCTAGACACGGTGGCGATTTAGCAATAGAATTGCTCTTTAGTCTTTTTAAATTTTGGTTGTCTTCATGGCGCAAAACTTTGTTTTTGAGATTCCTTGGATTTAGTTGTGAAAGTTTGTAATAATGAACAGCCATATGCATTAGTCGATGCGAAGTTTGGGATATTAATATATTCCCTTTTCAAAAAAAAAATGGCTTGGACTCATCAACCTAATCTTCCGCATCGCACAATGTTCTTCCAAATCTATCAAGGTCAAGCACCCCTAATCCTCCAAGATCTTTAGGTTTGCTAATTGTTTTCCAATTGACAAGGCAATGCTACAATTCACTAGCCTTTTCCTCTCCCTTCCGACAGAAGAATTGGTCCTATATAACTCCATTTCAAATTATAAGGTGTTTGACTTTTTTACCATAAGTTTGACCGCTCATGTTATTATAAAAAAAATTATGCAAAGTATCACCTTTTGTTGTGGGTTGCTCTATTAATAAAAGTTCTTCAAGAACAACTTAAATTTGACTCTATTTGCACAAATTTTGTGAATAAGATGAGCGGTCAACTTATGGTAAAAAAGTCAAATACCTTATAATTTGAAAAGGAGGGAGCATTTGTTTCTTTCAGACTGCTATGGGAAATACCCTCAAATGGTAAGTCACATTGAAGAAAGCACTCAAAGTTGGAGACCCTATCTGTACAATGAGAGTATGCACATGGACTTTTTTAAGGAGAGGATGTGAAGTTGGAGACCAAGGTAAATGAAAATGGTAAAGTTTGCACATGATCCTAGGAAATGCTAAAGCGAAACATCCACATCTTTCACATCAGATTGGGTGCGCTGAGTTTTTTTTTTTTTCAAAGTTGATACGTACTAGGCTGGATGGCCCACGTACCAAATGCCTCAAGGATGTTCTTGACGGTTTGGTTTTGGGTTGATGAATACGTTGCATCATCCGCATAAAACAATGTTCTCAATTTTATTGATGCAAGTGTAGCTGTGAGAGTTCTCTCTGTTGAATGACGAGAACAAGTACCTAAAATTCATAAGCCACACGGGAAAAAAGAGACTCTAGACACACTTTAACAGTAGTAACACACGTTAAAAAAAAAAGATTATTTTTTGACATGACTTTGTGGACACAAAAGCAAGGCATGTCATTCGCAAAACAAAGAAATGCTTCTAGTGTCAAAAGGCATATGTAGACACTTTCTAAAATGATACTGACAACGTCTCAAACTCACATAGTGTTAGGGGCGAAGCTACGTAGACTACGCTGGGTGCACATGCACCACCCAAATTTTGTAAAAACAATGATTTTTTGTAAATTTTCACCATATATGCACCCCTATAGCAAAGTCTATGCACCCACAAGATAAATGCACCGCCCACTAATTTGCTCTAGCTTCGCCACTGCATAGTGTTAAACACGCTTTTTCATTATCAACAGTATCTAGACACATTTTTACAAAGCATTTATCAGAGAGTGCTCCATCGCCAATTAAATATGTTTTGAAGCAATACGAAGGTCATCTTAAAATGATATTTAGAGACACGCTTTAAATCGTTTGTATAATTTATACACGTTGCAAATTGTATTAATACTCGTACATAGTCATGTAAAGATGCTTCTTGATACGATTTTGAAAACATCTTATTGAGGTAAAACAAAAATAGATGCGGCTTTTCATCATCCATCAGTAGAATGTGGAGACGTCGTAAAATTACTTATTAAGCTTTCATCACTTACCTAAGCAAAAGCATTTTGATTTTCAATAAAAATGGTTTTTTCTCAAAAAAACATCATATTCTTTATTTGAATTTTAATTTTTGATAAAATATTTGTCAACTAATGATGACACTAGGAAAAAAATAAAATAATCATAAAACGTTAGCAAGATAGGTTCGGTAAAAAAAATATTTAGATTTTGATAATTATCTAAGCATAAGCATTTGATTTTCGTTAAAAATTTGTAATTTAAAAAATCTAAAATTATTTATGTGCATTTCAATATTTGTAAAATATTTGCGAACCAATGATGGCACTAGGACCAAAATAAAAAGAAAATATTTTTTTGGCAATCTAGGTTCAAACTTGCGCCTTTGTAAACACACAGAGAAGCAGCAGCTGGCGAACAGCCCAGCGCTATCCTTTACCCGGGGAAAAAAAGCTGTGCCGAAATAGCCCAAGCCCACCACGCGTGCAGGCCGGTTGCCGAGCGTCCGCAGACTGCAGCCCGTCCGCTGCACCCCAACAATTTCGCAGCCATCCGAGTTAATCTCCACAAAGTGACAAAAAAAAGTTCTTCTCCACACCATCGAGAAATCAGAACGTGAAATTATTTGGCCACCATGGCACTTGCGTTGAGGAACACCCACGGATTAGAGGAAGGCAGAAAAGCATCGCCAGATGGACGAGCAGATCAACCCATGAGTCTATGACCCGATCAAACTAATAATAAATGAAAAACGTGCAAGTGCCACGTCGCCTCTCGTACAGAGCCCCATATACCACCGGTTGAGAACCAAGGAGGACTCATCAAGGTCTATCATGTCGAATCAGGGCGTGTTTGGTACGGACAACACCACTCTAACTATCAACAAGTTGATTGTTTGGTTGCTGGAATCTTTTATTCGACTTTGAGTCGAGCAATACGTCCAAATCGAGCATATCCGTCGGGCTCTTGGCACCCACGTGCAACTATACAATGCATAAGACCCACACGTCATAGGCACATGTCCATTCCAATAGATATAACCAAACACCATCTTAGCATCTTGTGTTCGTTCATATAACCTCATATTTAGCTCGCAATATTGAACTCAGCTCAACTTGCATCCATGATCACAACTAAACAAACACTCATCTTTTCTAAAATACGGACATGCGCCTACTTTGGGCGATGGTTGGTCGTGCAAGCTCTGTTTTGAGCACGAGCCACAGCCATGGCCGATCGCATGAGCTCTGGTCCTGCGAGAGTCGCCATGCCATAGGTTGTGCACGCACACCGTCAGCCACATACAGTGATCCATTGTCTCGCCACCGACAACGTGCACCACGCTGTTGGCCACGCGCCACGAGCTTCGACTGCCATCTTGCCATCGGTCGCCCGGTCCTTGCTTTGCTCCAAACCGTAAGAAGGGAAGAAAAGAGGAGATGAAGTTCTAATTAACACGTAGGCCCAGGTAGCAGTGAGGTAGAGGGGAGAAAAATCATAACTAAAAATGTAACAAACACTTTAGTGGAAGATCAGCTTCAGTAAATCTAGATACATCTAATAATGTGAATCTATTTTTAAGAACTAGAGCTATCATATAGGTCTTAAGCCACTAATAATGTCGTAAATACAGATTTAGGACATGTTTAGATTAGTCTATCTCCAAACTTTAACAACTAAATTTTAGACCATGTGGCCATTTGGATCTTGAGCTAAAGTACTATAAAGTATTTTGTTAAAGAGAGAACCAAAGTTTAGACCATTTCAGCTCAGATTTATGGCCCAATGCTTTGTGAATTTCTAAGATGGGATTAAAGTTCAAATCTTATTTTAGACCGCTTTAGTTTGGAACTTTATTTAGTGGCTAGATATTAGAGTAGAGATCCAAACATGTCGATCTTTATCTCCATTGCATGTACTGTAAATTGTAGCGACACAACAACACAAACATTGTAATTTGTTGTATTTAAGGAAGTAAAATGAGAGAGTATACATTTATATTTGTCTAGAGAGAATCAAACTTTAGACCGCTCTAGTTTAGATTTCGATGTTATGTTCTAATGGATCTTTAAATAAAAGAATTAAAGTTTGGTGGCTAAAGATTAATAGAACGGGTAAAACATGCCTTTGCACGTAGATACAGCGTACACGGAACACAAGCAAGTCTTTCCACGAGTGAAAAAGGCTCTTTCACCGCCACGCCCCTCCAGCCCTAGCTAATCACTATTCGCTCCCCTTTTCCCCACGCGGCGGCGCGGCGAGGACCGCCCGGCCGGCGGGTGCCGCCTCTTCTCCTCCCGGCGCCCCCGCCGTCCCGCCCGCCTGCCCCACCGGCCCCCTCCGCCGACCGCTCTCCCTCACCCATCGAATCCGAGCGCGCCGCCCAGTCGAGCGAGGATTGCTCTTCAATCGACGCCGCCGTCGCCTCGCCGCGCCGCGCCGCGCTGGTGCTGCTTGGTCGGCGTTGAGCGGAGCGGGAATCGGACCGGACCGGACTCGAGACGAATTCGTCGTCGCCTTCTCGTCGTTGCTGGTAAGGAAGCCCGCCCAAGCCCTGACGTTGCTTGCTCGGATTGAGATTGAATTCCCCTGTTCTAGCTAGGGCTTGTGCGGTTCCGGACTTGAGCTCTCGGTAGATTCGAGCATTCCAACCGGAAACTCCCGAAATTCGTTGCCGGGATGGGTGATCCGAGCCGCTGGTTGCAGGACGGGGTTCTTGATTTTCAATACAATGGATTTGTCTGACGCTTGGTGTCAGTCTGTCTGAACGGCCAACTGAACAGAACAATGCATCTTTCTTATCACACTTGTTGCCTTATTAATTATCTTCTAATTCCATGATTCCATGAGTGACTGGTTCAAAGATGTGGCCTACCACAGACACTTGCACACATCCCTGAGTGTGGTTTGTGCAATATTATGTGGGGAAAACTCAAACATCTTCGTACAGCAGTCTTGCATGTCCAGGATTGCTGTTTAGGTTCTTCTGCTGTTTCATAGGTTCCAGCATTCAAACCTTAAAACATCTTTTGAAAGTAGCCCAGTATGGCCTCTATCAGTGTGGTTTTCAGTTTTTATGCAGCATTGTTGTTTGGCTGCAGCCACTGTCTCTAACTTTCTACAGCAGTGTTATGATTGACATCTCCTGGGAGTGACCTCAGTTTGCTGTTGTGTAGTATCGTGACCTCAGTTTGCTGTTGTGTATTATCTATTCACTATGTTCGCTTGCAGAATCGCTGTCGCTGCATGTCACAACTTTTATGGTGCTGATGCCTGTCAATGTGTGTTATTGGTGCAGATGCCAGAAGCCGAGTGGAATGAGGAACGCACTAGGCTGGTCTGTGCGCTCTTTGAAGAACAAGTGCACGCTGGGAACAGGCCAAACACGCATCTGAACAACATTGGTTACCGCCAAGTTGCGGATAAGTTTCAGCAGAGGACACAGCTTCTCTATACAAAAATGCAGCTTAAGAACAAATGGGACAAGTTTAAGAATGACTACATCATTTGGAGGAAGTTACTTGTAGCGGGGAAAGGTTTACTCTGGGACACAGCAAAGGGGACATTTGTTGCTGACGACGAATGGTGGAAGAAGATCAATAAGGTTTGTTATGCGTAAATTAAACTGGTTCTGTATTTTATACTTTTCGGGTGATTTTAGTCGCGTGACAGCCTTTCCTTTTTGTTATGTGTAGGAGCTGCCAGGTGCAAGGAAATTTCGACATGGCGGTCTACGACATGAGGATCATTTGAAAGTTATGTTCGACTACATCACCAGTGATGGTGTGGATCCTTCACCACCTGCCCCAGAAAGCCCGAGGAATGGGGTGGATCATTCACCACCGGCCGCAACTGGTTTACCATCTGCTCAAGACTGCCCCCTCAATGGAGTGGATCATTCACCTGTGACTGCACATGGTTTGGCATCTGGTCCAGACAGCTCCACGAATGGCATGGATCATTTGCCACTGGCCACACATGATTTGCCAACTGTTCAAGAAATCCCCATGAATGGTGTGAACCACAATGGATCGGACATCACTGAAGGTCATGATGACACTCATCAAGAGCCTGTGTTTCGGTATTCTTCATTAAACAGGAAGAAGATACCGATTCGTTTAAGTGCTGCAAAGAAGAAGAAGAAAAACAAGTCCGAAACTGCTCTGCTCAAGCAAGCCCATTTGTACCGAACAGTGGAGCTGGCTCATAAAGCACAGGACACTTTCGAAAAGTTCAGCTCCCAGGCTGACTCGGCGCCATGGCCTAGCATCCAGGATGTTATGACACTGGTCCGGGAGTGCGGAGCACGGTGTGGAAGCAATGAGCATTTCATCGCAACTGAACTGTTTGTCAGCAGAGAACAGAGGGAGATGTTCGTGACCATGGAAACGGCCCAGCAACGGTTCCAGTGGCTTAGAAGAAAGTACATTGCCAAGTATTTGTCAAGTTACTCTCGTACAGCCGTTACAAGTACTTTGCACCATATTTTGGACACAGCGCGTGCAGAAATGGAGGCCCATTTGGATGAGCAATTGACTAGGTTGACTGAAAACTTGTGACAGCCGAAAGATGGGGAATCAGCAATTTGAGGCAGATCCGCTAAACGAGTCAACAAGGAAGCAAACCAGAGGCCACGTCAGCTCCGGCCAATTTGGCAATCCGACGACGCATTAAATTTAGGGGACTCTACGAAAAAGGGAAGATGGAACCCAAGTTATCTAGATATTGTTAGTTATTAGTTAATTTCTATATTTTTAAAATTCGTGTTAGCTATGGACACGGGCTTCACGTCAAAAGTCTTAGGAGTAGGAGTAACGTAGATCTCGGTGAGTTCTTTATCGACCTAGACTGCATCGGCTTCGACCGACCTCTAGTTTGCTGTAAGTCCCCTCATGGCTCCTGTTTTCGTTTGATAAGGCTGCATCGGTTTCGACCTGACCTCTTGTTATGCGTTGATGTGGGTTAGTTATCGGCTCGATGATGGCAAAGTCTAGTAGATTCATTAAGTTATCGATATTGTTCATGCTGTTTATTGCTTTATTTTATTGTAACAATATCTCTGCCCGACCAATATTGGTATAATTTGGCCTTAGATCTTACCAAATTCAATTGTCTTCATGCTTATCCATGCTTACTTTGACCATGATGATTGTTTTCCTGCTTTATTAGCTAAATCCCATTAATCTTGATCGTTACATGTTGCGCGTTCTAGGGCGTGGATGGTTTAGTAGGTCTAGTTTGCTAATCTCTTCTAGATACTTTTTTAAGATGGCTGCAACGGTTAGGTCCGATCTCATCACTAAAGTCTAGATTCAGACGTCATCAGTTAGTAAGCTTTGCTTGCGAGATCAATCACATACTTAGCTCCTTCTTCGTGTTAGCATCGGCTATTTCAGCCGATCACGTAAGCTTTCACACATGATATCACATGTACTCCCTCCGTCCCAGTCAGAGTGTCGTCCTGGATATGGGCACAGGGACCAACGAGAGCTAAGCACAGAGGCCTGCATCCCTACGTCTGTCTCCTCTGTCTGTACTATTCTCTCTCTTCCATGTTTTCTTTTTGACAAGATTCGTTCCCGTACCATCTCTCTCCCGCTCTCTCCTGTTCACCTCCAGATCCACGCTCGCCGCTGCACCCGCCCATCGCCGCCGGCCAAGACAAGCTTGCGCTCGCTGCCGGTGGGCGCCGTGTCCGGTGGGAGGCTGCTGCTTGCCGTCGGTCCGCTCCACGTCGTGCGCGTAACAGAGGCCGCGGCTCGCCACCGGTCCGCTCCACGTCGCCGGATGGGGCCAGGCTGGATCTCGGCGCCGGTCGACTCCGCGTCCAGTGGGAGGCCGCCGGCCACCGCCAGTCTGCTCCGCGTCGCGTGCCGCAACGGAGGCCGTGGCTTGCCGCGGGTCCGCTCCGCACGCCGGATGGGGCCGGGCTGGATCTCAACGATGAAGCCAAGCAACATCCTCTCCAAGCCGATGAAGATGACGAAGGGGAAGGTGACACCAACGGAGGAGAAGAGAAGGCGGCGCCGGTGGAAGAGCAGAGAATCTCAGGGCTGGATCTTGGCCTCCATGCCGGTGAAGGGGAAGAGAACGACCTCTAGAGAAGAAGAGAAGGGGATGCCGCCTGGATCTGGCCGCCTGTAGCTGGATCTCGGTCGCTTATAGCTTCATCAGGGCACAAGCGGTGGGTAGCGCCAGTGAAAAGCGGTGGGCGTCGCATTGCAGGAGAAGCGGCTGGCAGACTGCTCTGTGGACTTTAGTGGAATAAAGGAGAGAGAGAGAGAGCACATGCAGAGATGAAGGAGAGAGGAGCATGGGCGAGTGGATGGCAGCACGTAGTGGAGTTGTCAGTAGCATGCAGGCCTAAAATAACTCTATTTTTGGGACACAGCTCAAACGCTAGAACGACAGTTTTTGTGGGACGGAGGGAGTATGTATCGATTAAGAATTAATTGATTTGTTGAGCTTGTTGGGCGCGATTTGGTCCGATTGTTATTACTAGTATAGTGCCCGTGCTAACGCTACGGCTTTATTTTAGGGATGCACATGAAAACAACCCAACAATAATTTTTTCCATAGCTTAAGTTTCACGCAGTTTTATATGACCATTTTATAATCCAGAAAATACCCATGCATAAAATATTTTAATAAGTCAGCTTGCGTATTATGAAAATAGTATATTGCTCATGTTAATACTATGACGATCTTAGTACAAATGAAAAACATTCAAAGGAAAATATATGCATTGGTAACAAAAGCATATATGTGGTATTTTTGAGATTCACTTAAAACAACATTACATAAGAGTTGACACTAATCTCATTACGTCCAAATCCCTATACTGTGCATACTACGGCTTCATTTTATGAATGCACATTATCAAACAATATTTTTTTTCATAGTTCCAGTTTCACGCAATAGTTTATGACCATGTATATAATTAAAAAAACACTTATACATAAGGCATAATAAAGATGATGCAAACTGTGTAATAGTTTCTTATGATTGATCTGGGGTACAGCCGGAGTAGGCGGCTGTATTGGAACATGCTGAACTTGAAATTTTAATTTCTAAACAAAGAAAATTTTTAGCAGCTGTAATCCCAAAGGCACAAAAAAAAACTCGGCCGGTGGGGGAAGACCGCCCCCACGGTATTGTACTTAAGAGAGAAGATCTCAAGACCCCGACCGAGAAAACCCCGAACCCCGCCCCATCCATACACGGGAGACGTTACCCAGGGTGTGGGCCGATCTCTTTACTCGTGCTTTGGCCTGGGGAGCGAGGGGATTTTTTTACCCAAAATCCCAAAATCCGCCCCGTGGGGATCGAACCTGGGACCTTTGGGGTGCCTTCGGTCATGCCCAACCACTGGGCTAGGCATCCGTTGGCCCCAAAGGCACAAATGTTTTAGATAATCCACAAATAGTTTTTGTTTAAGATAGAAAGAACTTTGGTTAAAAATCCAGCCAAGGAAATCTAAAACTACATTATAGATACAGCCAAGTCACTGAGATTCATGCAAAAAGTCAATGAAGATAAGTACCCCTGTAATTGGTTTCAGGCATTTTCAGCGACTAAAGAGGAACACAGTATACATTGACTCAAAGATGACATTACTGGATTAGCAAAATTAATGTATGGAGCTACACAGTTAACTAAGAATCTTTGTGTCTCACTGTCACGAAAGCATCTTGTTCAAAAATATGTTTGGCTGTACAGCATACCACACTATAGTTGATACTTCTACGTCTCTTCTACCTCAGGATTCGGGACCTCACCATACATGTTGACAATGTTGTTGCCTCCAGAGATAGAATGGTGGCCCTCCAAATCGCTAGGACTAAAAGAGAAGTCATTAAAATAAATTTAGGAAAAACAAACAGAACAGATCAGAGTAACTCTTGGTGAAAAATCCAATTTTGAGATGGAAAATACCTATTGTTGACACTGTTCCGTCACCATCTGTAAAAACTGAGCGATCAAGCATTTCAGATTCCCTTACAGCCTCTTTCAAGCACTTAAAACTTGCCTCTCTGCAAGAATGCAATAGGAGAATTGTTGATGAATAGGCCCAAAAAAATTGGGGGACAGGGCAACAAACCCTGACTGAAGAGGAGGCAAACAGAAGGCGTTAGGTACAGCCTTAGACATATTAATTTAACTTTTGAGAGTGCAGGATCTACTCAACCTCTTCTTCCTCTAGTTGGAAGAGGAACTTCAGACCCAGAATCTTCCATGTTGTCGACAGATAGACCATTATGTAGTAGACAAGAGGCTTCTGTATTTGCAAAAACATCCTGACTGGTGGAAAGACAAATGTTACTACGTATCAGGCTTGTCGTTGACGCTCAACTTTTGTCAGAAAATGATCATAGATTAACAAGTAATAATGAAATAAATGGAGGAAACTGCTTACTGAATCAACTGTCATGAACTGACATTTGTCTTCCATATCAGAAACTAATGTACTAAACACCGTTGCATAAAACACTTCATAGGAAAATTGTCTATAAAAATTATGAAAGGAAGAATGTATGTATAGTTAAGAAAAAGAGAAGGGGCAGACCTTTATGTACCTCAGGCGTCCTCTCGTGCACGGCTCATCCATTCCTGACCCGCTTCTTCTCGGAGGGGCCGCCCACGGCGGCGGCGGCAATGGCGGCGCCCTCGGCAGCGAGGGAGAATGGGATGGATCCCCAGTAGGCGATGTAGAGGACGGAGGTGGGGCGCACGTGGAGCAGCAGTACGACATCCCCGAGGCAGAGATAGTTCTGCACAGCCCACTTGACGGCAAGGAGAAGAAGATGCGCCGGGAGAAGGCTGGATCGCGGCAATCTTCATTGCCGCCGAGAGCCGCACAGCCGCCAGCCGTTCATCACACAACGGTTAATGCAGATCAAGGAGCCCGTTCATCACACAATAAAAACTAAATAACAAAAAAAAAAAAAAAAAAACAAATAGCTCGCCGGCATGGATGGAGGCCGGCGTAGATGCATCTAGACAGTGTGTTCGATCGATGGACGTACATAATTGGAATAGAAGTGGAAGAGGGACGGGCTGAGGTACTCAGCGCGTTTGTGGGCGATGTCGGCGGCCCTCCAGCTGTCGTAGGGCAGCGGAATGTGATCAAATGCCGGCATTCTCGGCGGCACGGCTGGAGCCGCCGCCGTCTCCGCGGCGAGATCTGTTTTTGCGCGGGTTGTTTCCGAGATTACGGGCCTAGATTAGTGGGCTGTTTGCGGGGTGTAGGTTTGTTTGAACTGTGGGTTAGTGGGTGAGATTCAGGCTTCAACTCTCTTAGAAGATTTCAATTACACTAGAGATGACTGCATCACACGACCTTTTTTTCACCCTTTCACCGCCACGCCCCTCCAGCCCTAGCTAATCACTATTCGCACCCCTTTTCCCCACGCGGCGGCGCGGCGAGGCCACCGACCGGCCGGCCGGCGGGCGCTGCCTCTTCTCCTCCTGGCGCCCCCGCCCCACCTCGCCTGCCCACCGTCCCCCTCCGCCGACCGCGCTCTCCGGTCCACCGAATCCCAGCGCGCCGCCCAGTCGAGCGAGGATTCATTCTTCGATCGCAGCCGCCGTCGCCTCGCCGCGCCGCGCCGCGCTGGTGCTGCTCGGTCGGTGTTCAGCGGGGAAGCAATCGGACCGGACTCGAGACGAATCCGTCTTCACCTACTCCTCGTTGCTGGTAAGGAAGCCCTGATGGCCTGATTTTGCTTGCTCGGATTGAAATTGAAGTCCCCTGTTCTAGCTAGGGCTTGTGCGGTTCCGGCCTTCAGTTTTGGGTAGATTCGAGCAATCCAACCGGAACCTCCCGGAATTCCTTGCTGGCATGGGTGATGCGAGCCGCTGGCTGCAGGATGGGGTTCTTGATTTTCAATACAGTGAATTTGTCTGACGCTTGGTGTCTGTTTGTCTGAATGCACAACTGAACAGAACACCTGCATTCTTCTTATCATTTTTGTTGCCTTATTATCTTCGAATTCTATAATTCCATGAGTGACTGTTTCAAAGATGTGGCTTACCAGACACTTCCACACATCCCTGAGTGTGGTTTGTGCAATATTATGTGGGAAAAACTGAAACATCTTTCTACAGCAGTCTTGTATGTCCAGGATTGTTGTTTAGGTCCTTTTGCTGTTCCATAGGTTCCAGAAATAAAATGTCGTAGTTAAAACATCTTTCGAAAGTAGCACAGTATGGCCACTATCAGTGTGGTTTTAAGTTTTTACACAGCATTGTTGTTTGGCTGCAGCCACTGTCTTAACTTTCTACAGCAGTGTCATGATTCACGTCTTTTGGGAGTGACCTCAGTTTTCTGTTGTGTAGTATCTATTCACTATGCTCGCTTGCAGAATTGCTGTCGTTGCATGTTGCACCTTTCCATTGCTGATGCTTATCAATGTGTGTTATTGGTGCAGATGCCAGAAGCCGAGTGGAATGAGGAACGGACCAGGCTTGTCTGTGCACTCTTTGAAGAACAAGTGCACGCTGGGAACAGGCCAAACACGCATCTGAACAACATTGGTTACCGCCAAGTTGCGGATAAGTTTGAGCAGAGGACGCAGCTTCTCTATACAAAGATGCAGCTTAAGAACAAGTGGGACAAGTTTAAGAATGATTACATCATTTGGCGGAAGTTACTTGTAGCGGGGAAAGGTTTACCCTGGGACACAGCAAAGGGGACATTTGTTGCTGACGATGAATGGTGGAAGAAGATCAATAAGGTTTGTTATGCGTAAATTAAACTGGTTCCGTATTTTTTGTTGTTTGAGTGGTTTTAGTCGCGTGACAGCGTTTCCTTTTCGTTACGTGTAGGAGCTGCCAGGTGCAAGGAAATTTCGACATGGCGGTCTACGACATGAGGATCATTTGAAAGTTATGTTCGACTACATCACCAGTGATGGCGTGGATCCTTCACCACCTGCTCCAGAAAGCCCGAAGAATGGGGTGGATCATTCGCCAGCGGCCGCAAATGGTTTGCCATTTGCTCCAGACCGCCCCCTCAATGGAATGGATCATTCGCCTGTGGCTACACATGGTTTGGTATCTGGTCCAGACAGCTCCATGAATGGCATGGATCATTTGCCACTGGCCACACATGACTTGCCAACTGTTCAAGAAACCCCCATGAATGGTGTGAACCATGATGGATCGGACAACAACACTGAAGATAATGATGACACTCATCAAGAGCCTGTGTTTCGGTATTCTTCATCAAACAGGAAGAAGATACCAATTCGTTTAAGTGCTGCAAAGAAGAAGAAGAAAAACAAGTCCGAAACTGCTCTGCTCATGCAAGCTCATTTGTGCCGAATAACGGAGCTGGCTCAGAAAGCACAGGACACTTTCGAAAAGTTCATCTCCCAGGCTGACTCGACGCCATGGCCTAGCATCCAGGATGTTATGACACTGGTCCGGGAGTGCGGAGCACGGTGTGGAAGCAATGAGCATTTCATCGCAACTGAACTGTTTGTCAGCAGAGAACAGAGGGAGATGTTCCTGACCATGGAAACGCCCGCGCAACGGTTCCAGTGGCTTAGAAGAAAGTACATTGCCAAGTATTTGTCAGGTTACTCAGGTACAGCAGGTACAAGTCTGGGTACTAGATGAAATGATCCTGGGCGTTTGCATTAGGTTTTCTCCTAATAGGCTTTAATATCCAACATGAGTACATGACACTTCTTGTATTGGATCCTGATATAGCATGCTCTGCATCCTGACAAGTATGGTTGTATGAATGTGCTATCTTCTGGTTTCACCTGTTCCTGTGTAGCAGTTATCGTTCAGACGTGAGGGTGAAATAATCTTGATATATATAGTTCAGGATTTTGGTGTTTCTGCCCTATTTCATAGTCCAATGGTGATTTTGTCCATCTTTTTAAACTTTGTGATTATAGCCTCGTTTTTCTGAAACGAAGCTCCTGTTTGTCCCTACTATGTAACACCGTCTGAAATGGCCTGCGGCGGGCTCTGCCTGGCCCACTTCCCCCTGGCTCGCGCCCTCGGTGGTGCGGTGACTCACCCCTTGCCCCCAGGCTCGCGCCTGCAGCAGCAGCTCCAATCAGCCACTATGGAAGAAGCAGCCACCATGGTAGAGCCCAATTTTCTTTGATTTCTGAGATGTGTGGTTTAATGCAGTAGAAAATAGCAGCGATTAATAGATGTGTTAACTCCATGCTATGATTTTTAGGATAAATCACACTACTGATGAAGTACTCTTGTCTTGGAAATAAGCTTCATGTGGGTCTTTGGAGTGGTGATTGGAGTCTAGCAATCATGTCTGGAAAGTTAACTGCTGAGCAGTTGACAAAATTCACACTCTATGCTGAATGGCTTATTTTGTCCACATAGTGGATTGGAGACAACTGGCCCTCCCTGACGCAGTCTGTCAGAGCAAATGAAAAAGTTTTTTGTTTGATGGATCTCCTTCCTAGCAAGCAGCTTAGTTCTGAAGGCAAGAAAATATGTGCATGACTATAAGACTTTCTTTGGAAGCTAGCAATTTATAGTAATATAAAGCTTTTCATCATTGCAGGCCTCAAGTTAAAGTTGAAAGGGAGAATTCAATATGCTGATGTAACTTTTTCATATCCATCAAGACCTATGGTATGCTTACACCACAGTTTTTTATACTTTTATGTTTACAAGTGTGGTCTAAGGTTAATGTTTTACTGAACAACCATATTTTGGTATATATGCAGGAACCACGCTATATCCGAATGGATATTAGCTCTAATATTAAATATGGTTGCCCAAGAGAAGTCAGTCATGAAGAAGTGGTCTGGGCTGCAAAGCAGGCCTATACTCGTGATTTCATAATGGCTTCGCCTGATGGTTATAACACCATTGCTGATGATGCTCTTCTCAGTGGAGGTCAGAAACAATGATGCAAAGTAAGACAAGCCAACATTGCTTCTCTTTATTACATATATTTTAGTAACTTTACTGGCGTAATTGTTCTCTTTTTTCATATAAAATTCAAGTGCTTCAGGAAGGGGAAGAGGAAAGAAGGGAAGAGGAGCAACTTCTGGGAGCCTTGCTACTTTTTTAGGTTTTGATGCTTGATATGTAGCTCACTACTGGTTGCCTAGAGAACTCACTAGTAGCTCTAACTTTTGTTTGACATATCATTTAGACCTTTATGTTAATGTTTCACATGTCATTTGGACATGTATGTTGGCTTCTATTATGGTACTACGATGACATGTTACATGGATCTGGTTTATATGTACTATTTGTGTGATATTAAATTATGTTTATGTAGATTGTTAGTTGAAATGGTGCTGAAGTTTTCTTAAATTCTGTTAAAACAAATGATCCAATTGGAGTATGAAAATAGGAGTAAAAACACAAGTAATAACATAATAAAACCAGGATAAAAATACATGGACAAAGTTGTCCTTTTATCCGGAAGATGAGGATAAAATCACAATTTGGGCTTCAAAACAAGGATGGAAACGCTTCAGCCCCATATAGTTTATGGTATATAAATCTAATCAAATACGTTGCGAGTCTTCGACTCCTTTGTTTTTTCTGTGACAATGCGCTATGTTTCTTTTTTTAAACTTGGGTATTCTCATTACTCATTCGCTAATAAATCCTTAGCAATGATCACATATATGTCATCGGTTAAGAAATCTGAAATGATTTCCTCGCCTTCAGTACACACATGACCCATTTTAGCCAGCTCATAAGCGGCTTCATTACAATTTCTACCCAAATGGACACAAACAAAGCTAGTAAAATTAACTCTCACAAGAAACTTGATTTCTTCAATCAGCTGAGCAGCAATAGAATCATCATACGCTGTTGAGTTTAGCGCCTGCACGACCTCCTGTGCATCTGTCTCCATTATGAGCTTGACAATGCCCATGTCAACTGCTTTTTGCACACCGTGGAGACAAGCAACCAACTCAGCTTGGAAAGCATTCAGAGGATTATCAATCTTGCCTCTCCCGGACATCACCAAAATGCGCTATGATTCTTCCTTGTAATACCCTTCTGATATCCCTAATGCGCAGCCTTTGATTCTTCCTGGCAATGGGCACATGTGTTTTTGGGACCTTGGGAATTCGCCCGAGGAATTAGGCCCATATTCACTTTGTTAAAGCAAATTGAGTCCATGTCTAGTTGCATAGAGAACCGCGTGGCACGTTATCTATCTCGACAAGCCACACCGCTCGCTCCTTTCTACGTGCCTACGCCACCGTGGCACCATCGGCGTCGGTAGTAGTTTGTCCTTAGCGCCGCCACCTCTGCTTGATGGGGGAGGCATCGTCTTATGTAGAGGGCTAGTTAACTTGAGCTCCTTGTTGCTGATCAGCATCCATCAAATCGTGTCTTGTGGCTGCAAGTTCTTTTCTGGTGTGCTATTGGATCGTTCCTGGTCTTGCTCATGTGTGCATACATCTTATGCAAAGGGCTAGTTAACTTGAGCTCAATGTTGATGAGCATCCATCAAATTATGTCTTGTGGCTGCAAGTTCTTCTCCAGTGCACTGTTGGACCTTTCCTAGTCTTGCTCGTGGTGCATAAACCCACTTATCAATTGACTATTTGAGAGATCAATTTGGTGATTGCTTGGTTGTGATGTATGCATGTTGATGAATACTGACCAATGTTTTATATAATGTCAAATTATGTTTTTTTTGTATTAGTGATGCATGTTATTGCCTAAAACTTGTTTGTCTTGATTGAAATCCACTTTACCCTAATTGTCCAACTCGCCCTCGCACCTCTATATGCCTTACTACTTGCTTCCACTTACATCATGAATACATATATGCCTTTCATATACATGTTATATGTGATGGATGGTTGGATGATGTGGATGGTGGATAGGGGTTGGCCGTTAGTCTTTCCTGTGAGGTAGATGGGAGGCTGACGTGACGGGAGCGATGAATCCCATATAGGTTGTGGTGATACTAGAAGTTCTAGAGATATTCTTTGTTTTGACCCCTTCTTTGGAGTTATTAGCTAGAGAGGAGGATTACCCTTGAGGGATACACTTGGTGCATGGAGTGCCTCGGATCTGATTTGTATGGATATGATCGGCACAATTATAATGAGACAAGAGTTGTGGAGTTGGACACCCACGAGCGGTGAGCCATGTATTGGTGCAGAAGGTGCTTTGCTCTGGCCGATTAAGGTTAGGGTTCTTGCCTAGAAAGTAGGATATTGTACGTACACACCATGAGCCTCGATCAAATAACGTGGGGCTTGTTCTGTTGAGTTAGTGCAGACCAACCCAATCTATGGGAGCAAAGGTGCACGGATCCAAAGATCCTAGGAGAGAAGGATGTAGTGATCTTTTCTGCTACTCTAATAACAATTCCATGTGTATATGTCGTATCTCGTATCATATGCTACTCCACAGGGAGGGGGGCAGTCTTGTGAGCGGTGCACTAGTTCTTAAGGAGTGGTTACTTGGGCGGTACGGCGCCCGCTAATGATGGGGATCTTGCATGTAAAAGGTGTATATGCTTTGCATAGTTAAAAACTATATGCATAGTTGTTATTGTTTGGTTGGGATCGAGTCTTGTGATCTGTTTTAGCCCTTTAGCTTAGCTTGGGCTTCTTCTCTCCCCCAAAGATAAGTCCGACTTGAGGCCAGTGAGACAAGGGATGTGTAGAGGCTGGCTCGTCGCCTAGATAGAGAGAACGAGCTGGTGTTGTGAGTGATGTTTGAGTGGTGAGATGTGACGTGGAGTGTACGGCGAGAATGTGATTATGGATTGGAAATTTAGGATGCAAACTATAGTCAAACTAAGGTCTCCATATTTCTAGAATCTATACCTATACTTATAATTCTCGTAAAAATCCTTCAGTGCAAATCGATCCTTAGTTTTGTACTCCAACACTCACCATGTGCTCTCACTATTCCAAAACAAGTGTATGCCTTTCTTAAAAAGATATTTATTTAGAAAAAAGTTAAACTATATTTAACTATATAAACATACATAAAGAGAGAGAAATAATATTAATATTTGTTCTCTAAACAAAATTTTGCTATAAAAGGACATTCAACGAATACTTGTTATATATTGAATTGCACCGCCATGTGCATCACTGTGCACTGCCCTTAAAATGCTCTAGCTCCGCCTACCACCAAAGACGAGCCAGAGGAGCTAGGTTTTGGGTGCTCTGGCCAGCTCCGGCGTAGTGCATCCACAAGGAAATAGCCAGCGCCGGTCGGAGCCCCTCCAAACACAACCCTAGATGATTAATATGAGAAATGATTTTATTATGCTTTCTTATGCAAAAGTGTTTAGTATACGTACTCATACATGTAAATATTGAACTATGGAGAAAAACATCGGTTGTTTTCATATGCATCTTCAAGGATGAATATTGATTAGTACGGGCATTATACTAGTAAATTGATTTATAAAGTTGTCTTATGTCAATCTTTTTCTCTAAATTTTACTAAATTTATTATTAAAAAGGATCTTCAAAATTTATGAGATCAAATTAGTATTGATTATAAAGTACCCTGTATAATATATATGACCTTGGCGGACTGCGGCGTAGCGACTGCATCTCGGCGGCGGATGAACTGGGGTTGCAAGGTGGCGAACGGGCATCTGATTCATGCAAATCCTCTCAGCGCGCATATCAGGTAAATTCTTTTTGAGTACTCAAACGCTAACGAATATATCAGATTATTTTAATTTTATATATATATTTTTCTATTATGGAGAAATAATTCTACGAATCTTAGTCACTTTGAGCTCTCAGATGTGGCAGATTCATTTTTTTCTTTCTCTTAGCAATTTTTTTTTTAAAAAAACGCAGTATTCATCCTGCTTCCGTGAAGGATTCCGAACAGAGGAAATCGACCTACCGATTCCGTAGTTTGGTAGTGTTCGAATTCGACTAGGAACCATCCGCACTTCATAAATAAGTAGCAAAAATAGCCCATACCGTGTTGCATATATATAGATTATTACTACCACTCATCAATTAAGTCATTGTTCATTTACTGCATGTTCTTGGCGCCATGGACTTGAAGGTATACACGAGGAAGAGGAAGAAGAAAATGGCCCATCAGCAGAGTTTTGAGTTGCCAGACGAGATCGTGTGGGAGATACTAATCCGCCTGCCTGTGAAATCCCTGGAGAGGTTCAAGTCCGTCAGCAAGGCGTGGCTGGCTATGATCTCTGACCCTTCTTTTGTGCTTGCACATCTGCAGTGTTCCAAGCAGAGACAGCACCGAAACCCGTCGTCATCCTTGCTCGTGACACCCCTGGTTCTTGTTGAGCCAGGACCTGTCTTTGCGTCTTTCTCCACCGACATCCGCTTCTACCGATGGTCTTTACAAGAAGATGACATGAACATGAGGGGTACTGCGAAACTTGTTTACGGGAGGCATTTCCCTGATACCGAGTTCAGGAAAGTGTCCACAATGGCGCACAGTGATGGCTTAATGCTGCTGCCTACCGACACCAAGGCCTATGTCTTCAATCCGGCCACAAAGGATGCCACTGCACTCCCCCAAAGCCAGCGCAAACCTGATGACGGCTGCCTTCTGGTTGGCTTGGGCCTTGACACTTCCACCGGCAAATATAAGGTTGCGCGCTCCTTCTACCGTTCCCGCAGTTCTGATATGGTTGCAATGGGGATGGAGATCTTCACCATTAATGGTGAAGAGGACTCGTGGAGGGAAACCTTGGTTGATCCACCTTACCCTCTCTTGTATCCACAAACTGCCACACACTACAAGGGGTATCTATTGTTTTTTGTGGATAAGGAGAAGAATCATCAATACCCTGACCCGAAGGGGTTAGTCCGCTTCAGCCTTGTTGACGAAACATTTGGTGTCACTTCATTGCTCCCCAACATATATCATATGACTGCAGATGAAGGTAAAAATGTTTATCTTAATGTGCTTGGTGGGGAACTATGTGCTACTGTCTTTCTTAAGTATATCCAAGAAGTAATGATATGCTTCACAAGTGATGTTCTGAATCCTGATTGGGCTTGTCGTTATGCAATACATCTGGGAGACAGATTCTATCCATTGGCATTGCCTGCCAACGGGAGTATTCTTATGCGAGGAGGTAATCAGGTCATTGATTATGATTTGGAATATGATATTCCACGTTGGGATGGGATATTTGATATGGATGACATAAGGTACCTTGGACCCAACGAAGACATCTTGGGGCATGAATGGCCGAAAAATGTACGCTCGTTTGACATTGCTTCTTACACTGAAAGCCTTGTTCCAGTTACTCCTAAGGCAAGCTTACAACGGGCCTTATAGTACGTGTGTGTGTATGCTTGCTGACCTAGTCATGTGCTTGCCTTGGAGGAGGTATTGATTATCTGGACCTTCAGTTAGGGGCTGTTTGGATTACATTCCAAGCAACATGCCTGGCACGAGAAGCTCTCTCAGGTGTGGCTCCGATCGATGCCTAGGCGAGCACATGCCTGGGAGGGCAAAGAAGCAAACAGGCCCTAATCAGTCCAGCTGTCAGATGAATCGATGTGTTTCTGACCATGTTATTTCTATTTGTTTTAGAACCTTACAAGTTACAAGTGCTTGACTGTGGTGGGTTTCAAGTTTCATATTGTATATTTCTATGTGGAGCTCATTCTGTTGGACATGTTACTTCGTTAATTGTTTCGTTCGTTTGTTGGATTCTCTTCTTGAGAGGGTGCATGTGAGAAGAACAGGTAAAGCCTGTAGCTCATGACTAGCCAGAAAAAATAGACTTTCAGTAACTGAGGTAGCCAAGGGGCCTATGCTAATTTGTTAAATGAATGAAAATATAACCTTTTTGGTTCGAACCAATTAGAATGATTTGTCCTTGATGGGTTTAGACACAGTCCATTGATTCCTCAAAACTCAAAAGGAGGTTATTTTCGATAACACAAGGTCCGGGACTCTGGTCTCAGCAATGGAGCTCCACAATCAACCAGTCAACGTACAGAAAACTTATAGTTGGGAAGGCTGTACGCCTGTAACCTGTGACACTGCAAAGGGGACATTTGTTGCTGACAAAGAATGGTGGAAGAAGATCAATAAGGTTTGTTATGCTTAAATGAAACTACTTTAGTATTTTTTTACAGTTCGGGTGATTTTAGTCGCATGACGCCCTTTCCTTTTCATTCATTACTGGTTGTGGTGGCAGGTGTCAGATATCGAAATGGCGGCCTACAAATGAGGATAAGTTGAAAATAACGTTCGAGTAGTTCAACAGTAATAGTGTGGATTCTTCACCTGTTCACCACCTGCTCCGAGGCCTGTTTGGATTACGAGGTCTCAAGTTTTGTTGATTAAAGTTTTACGAGAAGTTGTAAACTTTAGGCAACACTTTGACCTGTTTGGAGTCTGAAGAACAAGTGGTATGGGATCCAAACAGGGCCTGAATATGAGGTGCAATGGATTTTCTCCCAAGTCTTTTAGGCTTTGGTGTCCAAAATGACACATTTTGTATTGGATGCTGATAGACCTGAGCAAATTAAGCCCGCAGGCCCGGCCCGAGCCTGACGGGTTTTAGCCCGCCCATGAACCTTACTGGACAGGGCCTGGACACAGATCTCGCAGCCCGCTAAAATTTTTTGGCCCGAACCCGGCCCGAAATACTATTTTTATCAATTTTACACTATAAAGTGTGCGGACGGCCCGCCCAAGCCCGAGCCCGGCCTGAAAAATGACGCCCGATCAAGCCCTTAGGCAGATCATGGGCAGGGTTTTGTCTGACCAAAAAGCCCAAAAAAATTTTTGGCCCAGCCCAGCCCGCAAAATGCTTAGGTATAGATGCTGATATAGCATGTTTCGCATCCTGACAAATAAGGCTGTAAATGAATGTGTAGCAATTAGGATTTGTCTTTCTGACACAAGGATGGTGAAATAATGCTATGTAATTTCTAGTATCATTGATCCTTGTTCATAGGAAACCGGATCAGATATAATATACACGGATATTAGTGATCCTGCGTTATGTCCTATTTTTGTATTAAATTTCATTTTTTTTGTTGGATCTCAGAACCGGATACAGATCATTTCGATGTTGATCTCTATGTCATATACATATCTGAAATTCAATCTAGAGTATTCATATTTGGATACGGTCGGATATTTGGGCTCCAAGGATTCATCGAAGAAATTAGGCCCATATTCACTTTGTTCAAGCAACTAAGCCCACATTTAGTTGGCGGAGAAAAACCGCGCGAAGGGAAAGGGGAAGCAAAGCTGTCAATATGATTGCATATTGATGTCTTATTATAGAGCACTCATTATAAATGTAAATCCTATATATTTGGTTCTTTTAGGGTACTCACTAAGAGAACAAAGCAAATCTACCACCCATTTTTTGAACTGACTATTGCAAAATCTAATTACAAATTAACTAGTTAGCCGATGCCATCATGTGGTTCCAATGGGAAATATTTAAAGGAAAGTTAATCACTGACTGCTTGAAAGCTCCGGTTTGGTTTTGGTAATTAATGACACTCAAACGTTGCTAATGCTTTGCTCTAAGTGTGGTTAGACACATAGCAACGTGACGGTGGATGATGGAGCATGGCGATCACGGTGATGAACATTAAGTGATCAAGCTCCGACGGAGGCCCATGGAGATCAAGGCGAAGGTATACTTGATAGGGCTTTCCGGTTTAGTGGTCGAGACACTTAGCTAGTGTGACCACATTTAGGATCGATAACCGACTATCAAGAGGGGTTTCCTCGGTTTCATTCGCGGTCCTAAGTGCCTCTAGTTGCGACTTTGCATGATGCATGAGAGACTAACTAGAGGGCTAACTCTTGCCGACGTGGTCGTGCTTGTACTATTAACTCCGGTGCTTGAGACGAGGTCTACACATGGTGGAGTTGGTACTCAAGGCAAGAGATTGGACTTGGAGCGAAGACGGCGCAAGATTCTACGGAGAAATCTTCATCAAAGGGCGCCGGACGCGGGCGCCGGACGCTGGCCAGTTCGGGCCGGACGCGTCCGGCGCGTGCTGGTTTGGCGTGGGCGGCTGGGGAGGCGCTGCCGAGCGCCGGACGTGAAAGAAGTGCGTCCGACGCGCGTCGGACTCGCACCAGAAACTTTCTGGGCGGCGGAGTCTCGCGCGCGGAGGGACACCGGACGCGTCCGACGCAAGACGGCGGACTCGGGCGCCGGACGCGCCACGTCACTTGAGTTTAAACGAGGGAGCTCCAACGGTCGGCGGATCGCGGCGCGCTGAAGAGCGCCGGACGCGTCCGGCGGGCAGCGGCGGACGCGTCCGGCGCGTGTTGGAGCGTCAGCCCGAGGGGCAACGGCTATTTTTCGAGGAGGGTCTATAAATAGACCATTGGCCGGCCTTGGAGAGCTCTCTTCGCCATTTCTTCATACCTGAGCATACTTTGAGCAGGAGAGACACTCCCCCACTCATCTCTTTGGTTCCTTTGCTAATCTTGAGAGAGATTTGAGTGAGAACAAGTGATTTGCATTGAGAGTTGCATCTAGAGGCACTTGTTCATCGAGTGAGCTGCGGATTCTTGTTACTCTTCGGTGATTCCCGTCACCGTAGACGGTTTGGAGCAGCGGGTGGTGGTTGAGCTCGAGTTGGAGATTGTTCGAGGCCACACCGGGTTCTTGTGAGGGGTTCTTGATCCTTCCCCGCGGGACTTCGCGAAAGGATACTCTAGTGGATTGCTCGTGGCTTGTGGATCCTTGTCTTGTGTGGAGATTGCGGCTCCCCATTGGGGTCTTTGGCACCGAGCCAATTGAGCGGGCAACTCACCAAGCAAGTGTATCGCCACAACGAGGACTAGCTTACCGGGAAGCAAGTGAACCTCGGTAAAAAATCATTGTGTCGATTTGTGATTGCCGAGGCTTCGACCTCCTTGTGCTTGTGCTTGAGCTCTCTAGGTGATTGGCTACTACATCGGTGATTGGCCATCTTCTACTCTTCGCGGCGGTATAAACTTCCATCACCTCCTTACTTTCCGTATAGTAGAATTGCTTGTTGTGGTCGGTCGGGAACCACTCTTTGAGTAGTTTAAATCCCGTGGGTAGAATTGCTTGGTTGGTTTCGGTGAACCGACATTGTGTAGCTTGATCACTGTGGTTGTTGTGCATTTGAATTGAGTAGCCTTGCTTTGTTTAGGACGGCTTGCATAGAGTAGTCGAAGCTTTAGCTTTGCACATTTGCCGCCTTGCTATCTAATTTGGTGTCTAGTGTTATTGCTAGAAATTTTACTAGGCTATTCACCCCCCCTCTAGCCATTGTGACCTTTCACGTGGTATCGGAGCCGGACACCGTTTGTTTGAGTTGGATTAACATCCTACGGTGAAGCAATGGCATTGGTTATGCATATCAACAACACCAAGAAGGCACCATCATTTCGAGGTGATGACTATGCCAAATGGAAGCTCAAGATGAAGAGTCATCTCAAGTCAATCAACCTTGAGGTGTGGAAAGTGGTGGAAACAAAGTTTGAGTTTGTTGAGGGTGCGGTGCCAACACCGGCCGAAGAGAAGAAGCAACAAGCAAATGACACTGCCATGAGTGCTTTCCATGAGGCACTTGATGATAAAGCTTTTGAGCTCATCAAGAACCTTGAGGTGGCTCATGACATTTGGAAGAAGCTAGAAGAAGCTTATGAGGGCACCGAAAGTGTCAAGACCGCAAGAGCTTACATGTTGCAAGAGAAGTTTGCAAGCTTCTCAATGAAGGAGGATGAGAGTGTGCCGGAGATGTTCCATAGGCTCCAAGTCATTGTTAATGAGCTCAAGGGACTTGGGGAAGAAATCAAGGACTCTCAATTCTCCACCAAGTTCATGAGGTGTCTTCCCAAGAGATTTGACATGTTGAAGACCGTCATGGTGAAGACAACCATGAAGGAGAAGCCAACTCCCAACCAAGTCCTTCAAGAGATCATGGCCGATGATGAGTTTAGAGAAGATCATGAGAAGGAAGAGTTGGTGAAGAAGAAGAAGAAGGAGAATGAGAAGAAGGATGATGACAAGAAGAGCGTGGCATTCAAGGCCACATCATCCATGAGCAAGGGCAAGAAGAAGAAGGAAGAGTCTTCAAGTGAAGATGAGCCATGCTCTAGCTCAAGTGAACAAGAAGAAGAAATGAATGAGCAAATGGCACTTCTTGTGAAGAAGATGGGGAAGCTCATGAAGAAGGGGTACCGGTCCAAGGGCAAAAGAAGCTCATCCAAGTCTAGTGACCGTCCCATGAAGTGCTTCCGGTGCAATGGCAAGGATCATCTCATTGCCAAGTGTCCCTATGCAAGTGATGATGAAGATGCCATGAGAAAGGAGAGGAAGAAGCAAGAGAAGAAGAATGAGGAGAAGAACTCCTCTCACAAGAAGAAGGGTGAATCTCATGTGGCAACTTGGGAGAGTGACTCATCTTCCTCAAGTGATGAAGATGATGATTCCAAGAAGAAGAAGAAGAAGAAGAAGAAGGGGCACGCAAGCATTGCCATTCAAGAGAAGCTTTCTCTATTTGGTGCTCCATCATCTTGCTTCATGGCCAAGGCCACTAAGGTAAAACCTCCACCCGGTAGTGATGATGAGAGTGATGATGATGATGAGACCATAAAATAAGAACTCTTTGTCATGCTTGAGGATTGCAAGGGTGCTTTCAATGACTCTAGGAAGGAATGTAGGGGCTTGCGCAAGGAGAAACAAAACCTTGAGCAAGAACTTATGGAGTTGAGGGCCTCTTATGAGAGTCTAAAGGTAGACCATAAGAAGCTAGAGATTGCTCACTTCAAGTTTGAAAAAGCTCATTCCTCTCTAGTTGAGAAGCAAGAGAAAGAGCAATCACAAGTGGTGATCATAGAAAAGAAAAGTGTGTCCACATCATGTGATTCACTTGATGATTCAATTGTTGTTGCATCACTTGGCCCTTCATGCTCTTATGCCTCTACTTCATCTAGTAGTGTTGATCATGCATGTGATTCTACACTAGTAGTTGAGAATGAGTCTCTTAAGAAGGAAGTCAAGGAGCTCAATCACACCTTGGCTAAGGCTTATGGTGGTGAGGACCGCTTGCTTATGTGCTTGGATAGCCAAAGAGCTTCTCTCTACAAAGAGGGATTGGGCTATACCCCCAAGAAAGGCAAGGCCGCTTTTGCTCCTCACAAGACTTGTTTTGTGAAAAACAATGGTAGCTATTGCAAGAGTTGCAAGCAAGTTGGTCATTTAGAGCATGCATGCAAGAACAAGAACACTAGTGCTTCCTCTTACAAGTTGAATGCTTCTTACATGCTTGTTAAGAGTGAGTGTGGTGTGAGTGCTAGATTCATTGGTACACCATGGATGAGCTCAAAGAAGAAAGCTATTTGGGTGCCAAAGACTCTAGTGACTAACCTTCAAGGACCCAAGCAAAAATGGGTACCTAAAGCTTGATGTCTTCTTGTAGGTCAATTACAAAGCCGGAGGGAGACATTGGGTGCTTGATAGTGGTGCATCAAATCATATGACCGGTGAAGATAGTATGTTCAAATCACTTGACAAGAATGACAATGGTGGATTCAACTCCATCACATTTGGTGACAATAGCAAGGGTGATGTCATGGGGCTTGGAAAGGTTGCAATTTCAAATGAGAAGGATCTCTCCAATGTGTTGCTAGTTGATACTTTGAACTTCAATCTTTTGTCGGTGGCACAATTGTGTGATCTTGGCTACAAGTGCATATTTGATGATAAGCAAGTTGAGGTGGTGAGCAAGGATCAAGCAAATATCATCTTCAAGGGGTTTAGGCATGGAAGCTTGTACTTGGTGGATTTCAATGCTAGTGAAGCTCAACTTTCATCATGTTTGATTGGCAAGTCAAGCAAGGGATGGTTATGGCATAGGCGCCTTGGACATGTTGGCATGAAGCAATTGAACAAGTTGGTGAAGCATGATCTAGTGAGAGGCTTGAATGGTGTCACATTTGAGAAGGATAGACCTTGTAGTGCATGTCTAGCCGGCCAGCAACATGGGAACTCACATCCCAAGAAGAATGAGATGTCAACTTCAAGAGCATTTGAGTTGTTGCATATGGACTTGTTTGGCCCAACTCACTATACATCAATTGGGGGCAACATGTATGGATTTGTGATTGTGGATGACTACACAAGATATACATGGGTGTTCTTTCTCTATGACAAGAGTGAAGTCTATGATCTATTCAAGTCTTTTGTCAAGAGGGTGCAAAATGAGTTTGACACTACCATCAAGAAGATTAGAAGTGACAATGGGAGTGAATTCAAGAACACAAGGGTTGAAGAGTTATGTGATGAGCTTGGAATTGTGCATCAATTCTCACCAACCTACACTCCTCAACACTTCTCACCAACCAATGGTGTAGTTGAGAGAAAGAATAGGACCTTGATTGAGATGGCAAGAACTATGCTACTTGAGTACAATGTGAGTGAGAAGTTTTGGAGTGATGCTATCAACACGGCTTGCTACTATAGCAACCACCTCTATTGCCATGGGAAGTTAGAGAAGACTCCATATGAAATCTTGAATGGGAGGAAGCCCAACATTGCTTACTTTCGAGTTTTTGGTTGCAAATGCTACATTCTCAAGAAGGGGCAAAGACTTGGGAAGTTTTACAAGAGATGTGATGAGGGATTTCTTCTTGGCTACTCTACTTCAAGCAAGGCTTATAGAGTGTGGAACTTGGCTAGTGGGCTAGTTGAAGAGGTTCATGACGTTGAATTTGATGAAACCCAAGACTCTCAAGTTGGAGATCAAAATCAAGATGATGTGAGTGGAGATCAATTGAGCAATGCAATGAGACACATGGACATTGGTGACATTAGGCCGAGGCAAGTGGATGATGGTGATGAAGTGCAAGTGCCAACTCAAGTTGTGACTGATGATTCCAATGAGGCAAGCACAAGTGGTACTCAACATGAAGATCAAGATCAAGGTCAAGCAAGCAATGAAAATGAGCTAGTTCTTCAACCTTCAAACATTGCAAGAGATCATCCTCTAGATCATATCATTGGTGACTTTCAAAGAGGTGTACAAACAAGATCAAGATTGGCTAGCATATGTGAGCACTACTCCTTTGTGTCATTCATTGAGCCAACTAAGATTGAAGAAGCATTGAAGGATCCGAATTGAATAAATGTCATGCATGAGGAATTGAACAACTTCACTAGAAATGATGTGTGGGAGCTTGTTGAGAGGCCGAAGAAGCACAATGTGATTGGAACCAAGTGGGTCTTCAAGAACAAGCAAGATCAAGATGGATTGGTTGTGAGGAACAAAGCAAGACTAGTGGCTCAAGGTTACACACAAGTTGAGGGTCTTGACTTTGGAGAAACATATGCATCGGTGGCAAGATTGGAGGCAATTAGAATCCTATTGGTCTATGCTTGTGCTCACAACATCAAGCTCTATCAAATGGATGTGAAGAGTGCATTTCTCAATGGCTTCATCAATGAGGAAGTGTATGTTGCACAACCCCCCGGTTTTGAAGATGATAAGAAGCCCAACCATGTCTACAAGCTCAAGAAGGCATTATATGGCTTGAAGCAAGCCCCAAGGGTATGGTATGAAAGATTGAGAAATTTTCTCATATCCAAAGGTTTCAAGATGGGCAAGGTGGACACCACTCTCTTCACCAAGAAGATAGAAGATGACTTGTTTGTGTTGCAAATCTATGTGGATGATATCATCTTTGGATCAACAAATCAATTCTTTTGTGAAGAGTTTGCTAAGATGATGGCTAGTGAGTTTGAGATGTCCATGCTTGGAGAATTGAGCTACTTTCTTGGACTTCAAATCAAGCAAATGAAGAATGGCACCTTTGTGAGTCAAGGCAAGTACATCAAGAACATGATCAAGAAGTTTGGGTTGCAAAATGCTAAGGCCATTAGCACACCAATGGGAACCAATGGTGGCTTGGACATTGATGATAGTGGCAAGATGATTGAGCAAAAGCTATATAGATCAATGATTGGAAGCTTGCTATATGTGACCGCTTCAAGGCCGGATGTCATGTTTAGTGTGTGCATGTGTGCAAGATTTCAAGCTTCTCCAAGAGAGAGTCACTTGACGGCAACCAAGAGGGTGTTGAGATATTTGAAGGGTACTCAAGATGTTGGTCTATGATATCCCAAGGGGTCAAGCTTTGAGTTGGTTGGATACTCCGACTCCGACTACGCCGGTTGCAAGATTGATAGGAAAAGCACAAGTGGAACATGCCAAGTGCTAGGAAGATCTCTAGTGTCATGGTCTTCAAAGAAGCAAAATAGTGTGGCACTTTCCACTGCCGAAGCCGAATACATTAGTGCGGGGAATTGTTGTGCACAATTGCTATGGATGAAAGCCACCTTGAAGGACTATGGGATCAAGTTCAAGCATGTGTCTTTGTTTTGTGACAATGAAAGTGCAATCAAGATGACAAACAATCTGGTTCAACATTCTAGAACCAAGCACATTGATGTGAGGCACCACTTCATTAGAGATCATCAACAAAAGGGAGATGTGAGCATTGAAGGCATTGGCACTGAAGATCAACTAGCCGACATATTCACCAAGCCTCTTGATGAGAAAAGATTTTGCAAGTTGAGGAATGAGTTGAACATACTTAGCTTCTCCAACATGGATTGATGCACCCCATATATGACATGCCTCTCCTCCAACATAGCAAGGTAAAGTTGGTTGTTGCATCTCATGCATCCTTTGCTAGTTGTGTAGACATGTATACATGTGCATCTTGCTAGGCTCATTCATTGCAAATCAAATGAATTTGAAGGATATATGGCACCACTATTGTTTCTATGCTTGATTTGATCTAGTGGTGGCATATGACTTGTTTGTGAGCTTGTGATCCTAGTGTTGAATCTTTAGCATTTGCTCATGATGTGTATCTCAACATGGTCAAGATAACCCTTATTCTTATGAGGTGTGAAGAAGCTTACCCTTGGTTCAAACCGAGATACATTTTCTAGGCATGTGATTTAGATTTGGCCATAGTTGATTGCCTTGTTTCTCTCATCTTATGCACCCTTGTTGGTGATTGTTGACAAAGGGGGAGAAATAAGTCACAAAGAGCAATGGAAGGGGATCAATTTTTATGATATGACCCAACCATGAGCACACAAATAGGGGGAGCAAGCTCATAGATTATTTATTGCATATTGTGTGTGCATACATGATGATATGGAGCATTGCAAGCTAAATTCAATATTCATGCTTGTTTGGTGTAATGCTAGTATAAAACTTGATTGATGAAATGAAGTACTAGCATGCATAGGTGGTTTCTAGACATAGAGTTTCTCTTGTTCAAATACCTTGCTTATAATGTGATCTCATGAGGTATTTTGAGTTTTGATGGATGTCTAGATTCCCATGGTGCTAAGGAAGGTTTATTATCGCACTCCGATTGGTATCACGCTTCAAAGGTCAATTCTATAAACCTTAGTACCATTTTGGCTGTGGTAACTTTCACACAAGTTTTATCTATGCATGTGTGCTTGAAAATCGACCAAACATTTGATGCACACATGTAGGGGGAGCTACCACTACCAAAACCGGAATTGAAATGCTTGTCCAATCCAAGATTCATGATCAAAATGTCTTGGGCAAGCAATTCAATTTCATATTGAATTCTATTTCCATATCTTTGTAAGTTTGTCGAGGGGTTGTCATCAATTACCAAAAAGGGGGAGATTGAAAGCTCCGGTTTGGTTTTGGTAATTAATGACACTCAAACGTTGCTAATGCTTTGCTCTAAGTGTGGTTAGACACATAGCAACGTGACGGTGGATGATGGAGCATGGCGATCACGGTGATGAACATTAAGTGATCAAGCTCCGACGGAGGCCCATGGAGATCAAGGCGAAGGTATACTTGATAGGGCTTTCCGATTTAGTGGTTGAGACACTTAGCGAGTGTGACCACATTTAGGATCGATAACCGACTATCAAGAGGGGTCTCCTTGGTTTCATTCGCGGTCCTAAGTGCCTCTAGTTGCGACTTTGCATGATGCATGAGAGACTAACTAGAGGGCTAACTCTTATCGACGTGGTCGTGCTTGTACTACTAACTCCGGTGCTTGAGACGAGGTCTACACATGGTGGAGTTGGTACTCAAGGCAAGAGATTGGACTTGGAGCAAAGACGGCGCAAGATTCTATGGAGAAATCTTCATCAAAGGGCGCCAGACGCGGGCGTCGGACGCTGGCCAGTTCGGGCCGGACGCGTCCGGCGCGTGCTGGTTTGGCATGGGCGGCTGGGGAGGCGCTGCCGAGCGCCGGACGTGGAAGAAGTGCATCCGACGCGCGGACTCGCACTAGAAACTTTCTGGGCGGCGGAGTCTCGCGCGCGGAAGGATGCTGGACGCGTCCGACGCAAGACGGCGGACTCGGGCGCCGGACGCGCCACGTCACTTGAGTTTAAACGAGGGAGCTCCAACGGTCGGCGGATCGTGGCGCGCTGAAGAGCGCCGGACGCGTCCGGCGCGTGTTGGAGCGTCAGCCCGAGGGGCAACGGCTATTTTTCGAGGAGGGTCTATAAATAGACCATTGGCCGGCCTTGGGGAGCTCTCTTCGCCATTTCTTCATACCTGATCATACTTTGAGCAGGAGAGACACTCCCCCACTCATCTCTTTGATTCCTTTGCTAATCTTGAGAGAGATTTGAGTGAGAACAAGTGATTTGCATTGAGAGTTGCATCTAGAGGCACTTGTTCATCGAGTGAGCTGCGGATTCTTGTTACTCTTCGGTGATTCCCGTCACCGTAGATGGTTTGGAGCAGCGGGTGGTGGTTGAGCTCGAGTTGGAGATTGTTCGAGGCCACACCGGGTTCTTGTGAGGGGTTCTTGATCCTTCCCCGCGGGAGTTCGCGAAAGGATACTCTAGTGGATTGCTCGTGGCTTGTGGATCCTTGTCTTGTGTGGAGATTGCGGCTCCCCATTGGGGTCTTTGGCACCGAGCCAATTGAGCGGGCAACTCACCAAGCAAGTGTATCGCCACAACGAGGACTGGCTTGCTGGGAAGCAAGTAAACCTCGATAAAAAATCATTGTGTCGATTTGTGATTGCCGAGGCTTCGACCTCCTTGTGCTTGTGCTTGAGCTCTCTAGGTGATTGGCTACTACATCGGTGATTGGCCATCTTCTACTCTTCGCGGCGGTATAAACTTCCATCACCTCCTTACTTTCCACATAGTAGAATTGCTTGTTGTGGTCGGTCGGGAACCACTCTTTGAGTAGTTTAAATCTCGTGGGTAGAATTGCTTGGTTGGTTTCGGTGAACCGACATTGTGTAGCTTGATCACCGTGGTTGTTGTGCATTTGAATTGAGTAGCCTTGCTTTGTTTAGGACGGCTTGCATAGAGTAGTCGAAGCTTTAGCTTTGCACATTTGCCGCCTTGCTATCTAATTTGGTGTCTAGTGTTATTGCTAGAAATTTTACTAGGCTATTCACCCCCCCCCTCTAGCCATTGTGACCTTTCACTGCTACCTGAGTGTTTTTGTTACAAGGGAAGTTTTTTTGGCGTAAAAGCTTTGCAGCGATTTCTATTATAGGAAGAAAGAAAAAAGCAAGTGGCCACACATTTTTTGAGTGGAAACGGGCCTAAAAACCATACACACGAGGAGAGTGCTCCACTCATCTTAACAACTTTACAATTACAACAACTGGGCAACTATTACAACTCACACCACTACTTGATCCAATTTGGTCAAAATGACCAAACTAACAACTCACTGAAGAAAAATAACGTCCCATCTCCCATCAACGACACCAGATAGCATGACTTCGGGTACCACCAAAGCTAGACTAGAAGGAACGAAAGACTAATCATGCCCCTCAAGGAGGAAATGAAACTAATAATGCCAACAAGGTAGCATGTAAAGGGAAGGTTCTCACTTGCAACAACTAGTAGAGTAGGAGAGGTAGAAAATGATGCCTTCACGAAGCGAATGGCGTCAGTAGACATCATCATCCAAGATTTCACCCCGACCATAAACCATCACCCCACACTGTCGTTGCCAGAGGCTGTAAGGTCGAGATGGCGGACTAGAGGGGGGTGAATAGTCCTTTTTAAAACTAATCGCTCCGGCTAACCGATATAAGTGCGGAATTAAATCTATCGGCCTAACCAAGACTTTCACCCCTCTATCTATGTCTCTAGATGCACCTTGTAAAAGATCCTAAACAAGAAGACAAGGTGCCAATCTAGCTAGTGCACACTAAACAAGTCTAGCTTGCAAGGTCACACAAACCTAAGCAACTAGTACTTTAGCAACCGGGTGTGCACCTACACAATTCTAATGAGCAAAAGCACAAAGCCAACCTAAGCTCACTAGATGCTCATGGACAAAGCTACACAAGCCAAACCCAAGAGCTCAATCTTACTTAACTACACAAGCTAAGCAAGGCAACTTACTCTACTTCTAGCTACACAAGCAAGAAGGTGATTAACAAGCTACTCAAGCTAACTAACCACAAGAGCAACTACACAAGCTATACAAGAATGTAAGAAAAGTAAATACAAAGCTTGTGAAAGAGATTGCAAACCACCGCGAAGTGTGGACACAAGATGACTCGGCGATTTTTCACCAGGTTCACTTGGTTGCCCCCAAGCTACGTCCCGTTGTGTCGACCAACACCTTCGGTGGTTCCTCCGGTCTTTTCACCTAGATGGTTCTTCGGTGTGACCCTCAAGTCACTTGCCCCTCAAGGCACGCCCCGCAAGGCACCGCAAGACACCACTCTCAAGTGAGCCCCTCAAGGCACCGAGCAAACCCACACACGCAAGGGTGGTAACTCAATGACACGCGCAATCCAATAGGGCTACTCTTCGCGATCCCCGCGAGGTGAGTACCGACCTCTCACAATCTCTTCTCCGGAGCACCGTATCTCCACGCGTGCTACCACGGAGCCTCTTGCCACCAAGCCGTCTAGGAGGTGGCAACCTCCAAGAGTAACAAGCTCTCCCGCTTGCAACACAACCACCTAGTGCCACTCGATGCAATCTCGCAAAGCAACGCACTAGAAATCGCTCAATCACACTATCGAATGATCACCACCAAGCATATGTGAGTTAGAGGGCTTCCAAGCACCACCACACAAGGCAACATAGCTCAGCAACCGGCCACAGCCGGCCAAACCACGTATATATAGCCCCAAGGGCTGAAACTAGCCGTTGCCACCTCGGGCAACTGAAACACGAGCGCCGGACGCGTCCGGCCTCCACCGCCGGACGCTCCAAGCCGCGTCCGGCGCTCCTCGTCACGCCACGTGTACCGACCGTTCGAAGTCGACCGTTGATCCCCAACGGCTACCTCACGATCTCGCTCGAAACCCGCACCGGACGCGCCGGTGACCACCGCCGGACGCGTCCGGCCGCAGCATCCACCTAAAGACCGCCCGCGCGCAAGACAGAGAACCGCCGGACGCCAAATGTGACTTCGCCCGAGTCCGCCGCTGCGTCCGGCGCGCGTCGCGAACGTGCTCACGCGGCACTCGGCACCGAAGTTTCGGTCCGAGTCCGGCGTGCGCCGGACGCAGCGCCTCCTCGGGCGTCCGCGCAAGCAGCCGCCGAGCGCCCGCCCACGCCAACCTTCCATGCGCGGACGCGTCCGCCCGCCTCGTCGCGTCCGACCGCGCGTCCGGCGCTTGTAAATCCATGATTTACAGCCCATCGAAAACGCGATCTTCTCCACCATGCTATCCCACAAGTATACCAACTTGACCACCATAGATAGCATGTTTCCAACAACAATTTGCATCCGGCGCAATGGAAAATATGCCTCCAATTTTCCCGAAAGCGCCGAATCCCGCCTCGCAAGCTCGGCGGGAGGGAGAGAGGGACCCAAGCCCAACTCAACCCTACAAACCACAGCGAACATTCGCCACCTTTGTAAATGTGCCAACACCACCAAGTGTACAACTCCATGTGCTTGTGTGTTATCATTTTCACAATCATTTTCAAAGGATTTTCTCTTCAACTCACCACGCCACTCGATCCTAGCACATCGCAATGTTAGATCGCTCAAGTGGCACTAGATGACCGATATGCAAACAAGATTACCCCTCTTGATAGTACGGCCATCTATCCTAAATCCGGTCAAGTACTTCTCTACTCAACCTTTAGACCGGTGAAATGAAATGCCCTAGGTTATACCTTTGCCTTGCGCATTTCCATCTCCACCGTCTTCCTCCATTGTGCCAATGCAACAACATGCACCGACACGATCATCAAATGATATGATCCACTTCATATCATCATGTGACACTCTTGGTCCATCGATCTTGACCTCACTTGCTCTTCACCGTTGCGTCGGTCCATCGGCGCCAAGTCTTGCCCAAGCTTCACTATCGCATGGTCCTTCGCTTCGCAGCCTCAACTTGCCCTTCACACTTGCAACCGGTCCATCAAGCCAAGCCTCATCTTGATCTTCACCTCTTGGTAACATGACTCCATGTCATGTCTCATTTGCAATGAGCTCCTTTATCAACTCATGTGTTGAGCCTCACAACATCTCCAAGCCATCTCCACCATGGCATATGTTGCTCACACACATGTACCGTGAACTAACTCCCGTGTATCTCAACCATCACACATGTTAGTCCACCTAAAGTTGTCACTCAATTATCAAAACCAAACAGGGGCCTTTCAATCTCCCCCTTTTTGGTAATTGATGACAACTCTACAAAGATATGGAATTTAAGAATATTTGGACTTTATGCCACTTATCCAACATTTAAGCTCAATGTTATGATTTGGATAAGTACCACAAAGTCAACTTGATAGTGATAGCTCCCCCTACACACATGCATAAATATGGAAATTTTGGGAGAGTTAGCACTACTAAGTGATGCTAAGGTATATAGGATAAACCTTTGAAACGTGATACCAATCGGAGTTGCACCGTTTGAAGTTCATCCTTAGCATCATGGTTAGCTAGAAATCATATGAAACACAACACTAGATACCTCATGAGATCAATATTAAAAGCAAGGTTCTAGTACCACTTGTAAAGCACATGTGACTAGCTAAACCATCCTATACATGCTAGTTTTTCAAATCATCAATCAAGTTCTATAACTTGTGACTAGCTAAACCATCCTATACATGCTAGTTTTTCAAATCATCAATCAAGTTCTATAACTAGCATTCACCACACAAGCATTGCATATTGAAATATAAGAACTTATGCAAATGCAAGCAAGCACATGAATATGCACATCTCAAATGCAATCAATCAAGTTCATGAGCTTGCTCCCCCTACTTGTGTGTTCCTCTTGTCCAAGAATTTTTTATCCTCCTCCATTTTCAATGTTGCTCCCTCTCGGTCCATGTCCATCTTCTACTCCCCTTTGTATTTGTATGCTTCTTGTATAGATCTTCGTTCCACTCATATCTTTGTCTTCGTTCCACTCATATCTTTGTTCCATATTTCTCCCCCTTTGTCATCAATAACCATAAAGGGATGTAGCAATACCACTTGAAGATGCCACATGTAAGATACCACTTATAAGAAAATTCTCTTGATGCAAAGGGTTGGATGGTTGAGTCTTGAATCTTCATTTTTGATGGACAACACCATATGTTGGAATGACACCACTTGTAAAATCCTTATGTAGTTGTAAGGAATCCACTTGTAACTATGCATTGGGCACTCCCCTTTGTCATAGCACCAAAGATACTACATGTAGGTCACTTGAAGTTTCTTTGTCTCTAATACCAATGAAGTGGGCTCCTCCCCCTATGATAAAGCATGGGTCAAACCAATCCATAGACACCTTCTTGTTGGTGAGGGTAGCTTCTCTTAATTGAAGTTGATCACTTAAAGTTGAGGATCACTTGTGGAACCATCTTGTTGATGTACTAGATATCACTTGAATAAAAACCATGTGTACCATACTACTTGTAGGAATACCACTTGAAAAGATAGTGATAAACTAGACATTTCTTGCAAGAACTATCATTATGGTAACCACTTGTTGGATTTATCATGAATAACCAATTCTTGAACTTGAGAACTTTCATGAGCTTCTTTCTCTTTGACTTGAACTAATATGAATCACTTATAAACATTCAAGTCCGGTTTGAACCAATGACAAGCTTCTTCACACCTTACTAGAAGGGTTATCTTGCCAATGTTGTACTTGAAATTTATATGCAATTCAAACTAGATCAAGTACTTGGGTTCACTAGCTCATGAACAAACTCATACTCATACCACTAGATAAAACAATCAAGCAATAGTGGTAGACTATGAATTTAAAACATTTCATTGTTATGCATGATCCTAATAAGCATGTACTATATGCACTAACCGCATACTAGTAAGGGATGAAATGATCATGCACATTACAATGATACCTTTGCTATGTTGGAGTAGAGGGTAGTCACATAGATTTCAATTTTATTACTCCAATAGCAATGTGAAGTCCATTTATAAGCTTGATGAAGCCAATAGATACCATGATTGAATACCATGCTTCACCCATATGAGATGAAAACAACTTAAGATCAAGTGCACTTTCTTGCTGAGGTTGGCTTGCTTCTTTTCTTGACTCTTGCTTGCATGAGAGAATACCACTTGTATGGGTACTACTTGTATTATTTCTTGACTTGTCATGTATTGCTCTCTATTTGGATGTTGCTTGCTTTCTTGATCAATCTTCTTGATATCTTCAACTAAGCATCTCCAATAATCCTTAGATCACCATTTCTATAGTAGCCTTCATGGGCGGCAAGCCCCCGCAAGGGAGAAGTGATCTCTCACCAAGAACTATCCTGACACTCACTTGAATTGCCTTTGTTGATTGATCCTTGGACTTCATATGATGATTAAGCTTGAAGTCTTATTTAAGTCCTTTTCTTTCTTGTTTAAGTTCTTTTCTTACCGCCAAATGATCTTCAATTGCCACTAGAACTTAAACTTCATCTTCTCTTTGAGTTTGATCTTGATCTTCAATTCAAGTGCCAAATAGTGTAACAAATACACTCCACAATCAAATGGCCTTGTACTCATTATTTTTCATGCTTCTAGACCAATTCAGAACCAAACTTAGGTTCCTCAACCACTTATAAACATGAAACCAACATGAGGACCTTTCAATTTAAGTGACTCTTGATATATCCAATGATAGTCACTTTTCTGGCAGATTCTGTACCCTTCAAAGAATAATTCATATCTCCCAATGTACAGCTCCAAATGCCATGAAATTTGGTGGAGATGTGCAACATTGAGTATACCAGCAGCTATAAAAAGCTTCATTGGCCTTCTAGATTGCTACCAGATTTCACATCTTCACTTACTATTGCATGCTGAAAACTGATGCACTATAGCTGACAAGATATACTTCAAAACTGAAGCAATTCTTATCCAATCTTCATGAAATTTGTACAGCATATTATACCATAAGTGTTGAGCATGCATACCAAATTTCAAGCCAATCTAATAAGATTTGATCTATCAAACTCAGAATTGACCACAGCCAGCTCAAATTTCAGATTTTGGACAGAGTTAAACAATTGAGCTATGCTTCTTCAAATTGAATCAAACTTGATATCAACTTGTTTGAATACCAACACAAGACATATAACCATTCAAACCACTTATTAAGAGTCATCTTGTGATCATATCCAACCAAACTAATTCAAATTTGACTACTAAGCAATTAATCCATTCAATCATCTCATAGCAAGCAACATATGCATGTATATCCAATTCAATCAACTCATATGCACCCAAATGGATTAGATCAACTAGGAATATACCTTTGAAATATCATGATCATCCATTAGCAAGCTTCAACTCAAATACTTTGTAGGCCTTCAAATATATCCAATAATTCACCACAACTTGAATATTGCACTTGTATGGTGTAGCACATTGGACTTCACTTGTCATGACTTGGCATTGGGAAAGAAATAGCACTAAGCTTCAATACTTGATTCAATCAAATGATGAATGAAATGAACTCAATTGAATCAAGTCTCCAATGCCATGGTACCTACACAATCATCCACTTTTTGATGGTACCCAAACATGTTTGGGTCCTCTCAAGTTAGGAGCCACATACCTAGGCAAAGCCTTAGTATGGATAGCGGGATGTTTTGCAATAGAGACCATAGAGGTACCATTACCATCCTTTCTAAGCATATTATTTGCATCAATTGAAATAGGCTTAGAATTGTTACCTAGGGGACATGAATGAGCCATGTGTCCCCTTTCCCGGCATGAATAGCATCTTCTCTTTAATTGAGCCTTTTCTTCATTGCTCATGTGATGCTCTTCATTGCCTTGCCTCTTTTGAGTTGCTTGAGCCTTCTTCTCAAGCTTGGTAGGACACCCCGAGGCAAAGTGTCCCATCTCTTCACACTTGAAGCACTTGATGTGAGCCAAATCTTTCTTCTCTTGATTCTTGCTCATCATCATCTTGGCATTTTCAATAGGAGTTGGGTGCCTTGCTCTTCCACCCCTTCTTGTTTTCTTTTTCTTCATCATCTTCAAGTCATCAACTATATCTTCATGATTGATCTTGACTCGATCTTGGGGTTTGTTTTCTTGCTCATCTTGTGGCTTTGGTTGAGACTTCTCTTTGTTTGGGCAAGTTCTTGCTAGATGTCCCATTTTATTGCATTGAAAGCACATGAGATGAGAGAGCCTTTCTTCTTCTAGCCTCTTCATTTCTTTCTCATACTTTCTCTTGCCCCATTTCTTTCCCTTGATGTTGGTGTTGTTGTAGCGGATGCCATTCATGTTGCCAAATCTCTTGTAGCTCTTCAAGAGTTGAGAATGTGTGATCTTTGGCACTTCACTCAACCCAACATTGTCCTTGTTGAAACCAAGGCCACTTTTGTCACCATATCTTCTCTTGTTCTTCAACATATATTCGAAGGTGACTTGAGAGTTGTAACACCTCTCTAGCTTGTTGTTCAAATTCTTCACTTTGCTTTTGAGTCTATTGTTCTCCTTCAAAAGATTAGTCTCACAAGACATAGAAGTAGAACAAGCATCTAATTGTGAAGAACATGGCATATCAAGTAAATCATTATGAGAGGTGGATACATGTTTCTTCCCTACATCACAAAGGTTAGTCATATGTGATTGATCATTCAACCCAAGTGATGAGCTCTCACTAGTTTTAATTTCTTCAAAGGAAAACTTCTTAGTGAGAAAAGCATGATCTTTCAACAAGTTTTCATGAGTAACACAAAGTTGCTCATGAGTCAATTTTAGCACATCATGTGAACAAGTAGTAACATAAAGTAGATGCTTTTGTTGTTCACATGTTGTCTTTAGAAAAGAGTTTTCACTTTCAAGATTCATTGTTTTTGCTTTCTCATTTTCTAAAGACATGGTCATGCTAGCAAGTCTACTAACAAGCTCATCATAAGAGGCATGATCAATCACATTGCAACTTGATACCTTAGTGTCACCTTGTGACATGAAGCAATATGATGATGTCGGAGAGCTTGTAGTAGCATCATCATTGGAGCATGAACCATCATCGCCATCAAGTGTGCTTGGGGTAGAATCATTACTTGCATCACTTGAGGCATCATCCTCCATCTTGTCAAGTGAGCTTGAGGTAGATCGATCATCTTCCTCACTTGACCATGAGGTGGAGCAATCCTCCACAACAACCTTGTTATGGTCATGCTCAACAACCTCATGTGCCACCAACATGGACTCCTCATCAACAACATCGGAGGCCGCTCCATACTTCTCATTGAGATATACCCAAATCTCATGAGCGGACTCAAAATCCATGATCTCCTCAAATATGCTATCATCCAAAGATCTATAGAAGATGTTAGTAGCTTGGCAATTGAGAGTGAAGCAATTCTTTTGTGCTTGAGTTTTCCTTTCAATTGCACAAGAGAAGCCCACATCTACAATCCACCACATTTGAGGAGAAATAAACTTAAAATTGCATGACATCCAATTTCTCCACCGTGCAAAGTGTGTGCCATCAAAAATGTGTGGACACTCAACATCTAGCCCATAATCCGCCATCCTCTCGGGTCGGCTAAGACCACTAAATGAGAGACCCGGCTCCGATACCACTCGTAAGGTCGAGATGGCGGACTAGAGGGGGGGTGAATAGTCCTTTTTAAAACTAATCGCTCCGGCTAACCGATATAAGTGCGGAATTAAATCTATCGGCCTAACCAAGACTTTCACCCCTCTATCTATGTCTCTAGATGCACCTTGTAAAAGATCCTAAACAAGAAGACAAGGTGTCAATCTAGCTAGTGCACACTAAACAAGTCTAGCTTGCAAGGTCACACAAACCTAAGCAACTAGTACTTTAGCAACCGGGTGTGCACCTACACAATTCTAATGAGCAAAAGCACAAAGCCAACCTAAGCTCACTAGATGCTCATGGACAAAGCTACACAAGCCAAACCCAAGAGCTCAATCTTACTTAACTACACAAGCTAAGCAAGGCAACTTACTCTACTTCTAGCTACACAAGCAAGAAGGTGATTAACAAGCTACTCAAGCTAACTAACCACAAGAGCAACTACACAAGCTATACAAGAATGTAAGAAAAGTAAATACAAAGCTTGTGAAAGAGATTGCAAACCACCGCGAAGTGTGGACACAAGATGACTCGGCGATTTTTCACCAGGTTCACTTGGTTGCCCCCAAGCTACGTCCCGTTGTGTCGACCAACACCTTCGGTGGTTCCTCCGGTCTTTTCACCTAGATGGTTCTTCGGTGTGACCCTCAAGTCACTTGCCCCTCAAGGCACGCCCCGCAAGGCACCGCAAGACACCACTCTCAAGTGAGCCCCTCAAGGCACCGAGCAAACCCACACACGCAAGGGTGGTAACTCAATGACACGCGCAATCCAATAGGGCTACTCTTCGCGATCCCCGCGAGGTGAGTACCGACCTCTCACAATCTCTTCTCCGGAGCACCGTATCTCCACGCGTGCTACCACGGAGCCTCTTGCCACCAAGCCGTCTAGGAGGTGGCAACCTCCAAGAGTAACAAGCTCTCCCGCTTGCAACACAACCACCTAGTGCCACTCGATGCAATCTCGCAAAGCAACGCACTAGAAATCGCTCAATCACACTATCGAATGATCACCACCAAGCATATGTGAGTTAGAGGGCTTCCAAGCACCACCACACAAGGCAACATAGCTCAAAGAACCGGCCGCCCGGCCAAACCACGTATATATAGCCCCAAGGGCTGAAACTAGCCGTTGCCACCTCGGCAACCGAAACACGAGCGCCGGACGCGTCCGCCTCCACCGCCGGACGCTCCAAGCCGCGTCCGGCGCTCCCGTCACGCCACGTGTACCGACCGTTCGAAGTCGACCGTTGATCCCCAACGGCTACCTCACGATCGCTCGAAACCCCGCGCCGGACGCGCCGGTGACCACCGCGGACGCGTCCGGCCGGTGCATCCACCAAAGACCGCCCGCGCGCACGAGAACCGCCGGACGCCAAATGCGATGACTCGCCCGAGTCCGCCGCTGCGTCCGGCGCGTCTCGGCGAACGTGCTCACGCGGCACTCGGCACGAAGTTTCGGTCCGAGTCCGCGCGTGCGCGGACGCGCTCCTCGGCGTCCGGCGCTCGCTAGCGCCGAGCGCCAGCCCGCCCACGCCAACCTTCCATGCGCCGGACGCGCGTCCGCCCGCCGGCGCGCGCGTCCGACGCCGCCGCGTCCGGCGCTTGTAAATCCATGATTTACAGCCCCATCGAAAACGCGATCTTCTCCACCATGCTATCCCACAAGTATACCAACTTGACCACCATAGATAGCATGTTTCCAACAACAATTTGCATCCGGCGCAATGGAAAATATGCCTCCAATTTTCCCGAAAGCGCCGAATCCCCTCGCAAGCTCGGCGGGAGGGAGAGAGGGACCCAAGCCCAACTCAACCCTACAAACCACGCGAACATTCGCCACCTTTGTAAATGTGCCAACACCACCAAGTGTACAACTCCATGTGCTTGTGTGTTATCATTTTCACAATCATTTTCAAAGGATTTTCTCTTCAACTCACCACGCCACTCGATCCTAGCACATCGCAATGTTAGATCGCTCAAGTGGCACTAGATGACCGATATGCAAACAAGATTACCCCTCTTGATAGTACGGCCATCTATCCTAAATCCGGTCAAGTACTTCTCTACTCAACCTTTAGACCGGTGAAATGAAATGCCCTAGGTTATACCTTTGCCTTGCGCATTTCCATCTCCACCGTCTTCCTCCATTGTGCCAATGCAACAACATGCACCGACACGATCATCAAATGATATGATCCACTTCATATCATCATGTGACACTCTTGGTCCATCGATCTTGACCTCACTTGCTCTTCACCGTTGCGTCGGTCCATCGGCGCCAAGTCTTGCCCAAGCTTCACTATCGCATGGTCCTTCGCTTCGCGGCCTCAACTTGCCCTTCACACTTGCAACCGGTCCATCAAGCCAAGCCTCATCTTGATCTTCACCTCTTGGTCACATGACTCCATGTCATGTCTCATTTGCAATGAGCTCCTTTATCAACTCATGTGTTGAGCCTCACAACATCTCCAAGCCATCTCCACCATGGCATATGTTGCTCACACACATGTACCTGTGAACTAACTCCTGTGTATCTCAACCATCACACATGTTAGTCCACCTAAAGTTGTCACTCAATTATCAAAACCAAACAAGGGCCTTTCAGAGGCCCAACCCTACCAGGAGGAGAGTGCAACAATGGTTCAGCGGATGTCGACCACGAGAAGCGTTAGGGGAACCTGCCAAAGAGTCTGCCTCCCATTGTAGCCTGCAAAGCCGGCTAGCAGCAGGTCGAGCCAACCAACTCCTCCATGAAAGCAAGCAGAGGAAGGCAAAAGGAAGATGGCAGGGAGAAGAGGGTCGAATCAAAAGAAGCCCCAGTCGCCAAGCCCACCAATGTCCCCAATCCTGCTGAGCAGGCCCCACAACAACCACGATGCGTAACATCTCCAGTAGCCTCCATGCTGACCACTACCACTATCATGTGTGCTCTCTATCCCTCCATGCAACTAGGATGGACCACTTCACTGAACCGAGCAAGAAAGACGTATGACATTGCAAAGGGAGCACCAATCACTAAGCACCCACAACCCCTAGCAATCGACACCGTTCCCAGCACCCTGGCTGGAGCCGTTGCCGCCTTATGTGATCTTGAGAGTTTGAGCCCATTTGACATGTTTTTATGATATTAGTTTGTTTGATATATGCTTAATATTAGAAGTACAACTGCATAATGTACAGTGGCGCTAATTGAATACATAAACTTGATGCTTGCAGATCTAGCTATAGATCTACATATATCGATCTTTTTTGGGAGAAAAGAAAATAAAAGTTTTGACACTACCTAGAAACCTACACCAGATCCTAAAACCTTAAAAAACAAGGAGAGTGGCTTCGATTATATTGCACTTTAATCATGTTCTATGATGTACTATACCAAATGATATGGGTATTGGAAAGATACTTCAGATAATTATATTCATGATTTTATCTTATATATTTGATTTTCTATATGATACTAATATTATTTTTGTTTTTCGGTCTTAATTTACAATAGTACTTTTTTATCTAGTTATCTAATGATAATTATATCAGAACCATTGAGATTGGAAAGTTTTTTATCTAAAAGAGATAAAGAGGAGTATCTAAAAAATCTTCTCAGTAAAATTTTCTTATAAATGTTTGTTGATCTAGAACCGAACATCGAGAGATCGGAATAAAGAGTGAGTAAGAGGTTTTTTGAAGAATCAAGAGGAGCCATGGGCTCCTACTACAAATATATTAAAATAAAACAGAGTATAGTGGACAGACAAACATAGAAAGAAACAAGAGAGGTTCAGGGTATTAAGAAAGAGAGGAAGAAAAGCCAAAGAATTACATATTGGAGTTGATCCATGATTCAAAGTGAAGCAAGTGAGATAGTAGCAAATGAAATAAAAGCCAAGGGTCCTCTCTACCTCATTTCTTTTATAGAAGAGGTGGGTGGGGAGGTTTTCATTCTTTCCCTCTAAGACTACCAGGGGTCAATGCTGAAAAGAGGAAAGAGAACGTTTGAGCACCATGCTGCACATTTTGGTAGCGATGCTTGGAGAAATTTCTTTGGCACCGTGGATTGTTTGTTCACCGATGCTTAACTGTGCCTTGAGAAGAGAGAGTGAGAGTAAAAGAGAATGCATGTGCCACTGTTTGCTTTTGCAGTAGGTCCCATGCACATGGAAGCCTCGGTGCTCACATCATGGGAATTGCTGGAGTTTAGGCATCGTTAGCTAATTTTTTTTCAGCATCCTAACGTCGTGGATAGTCTAATAAAGTGAAACACAGTACAACAACTTAGGAAACGAAAAAAGATAAAGAAGAGCAAAATGAGACATTACAACATATTTTGGATCCATAAACACAAAAGTTTGAGAGAACTTTGCCTTTGACGTTAGGGAAGGGATCTTCATTTCTTTTTTTTTTTTTTGTCGATTTCTCTAGCCACTAGTACACTTGGCGGGATGTCCTTGAAGATAAAGTCTTTTCGAACTGTCCAAATGCCCTGGCACATTAAAATTGTTGTAAACATGAACAAAGAGGGATGGGTCTGATTGCTAATTTGAGAAACTGGTTGAAAAATATTTGAATTATTCTGAATTGCAATCCAAAAAAAGGTGATTAGTTGTTTCTTCTAGCGACTGCTGATAGAGGACACAATCAAAACATAAGGTATGGGACTCTGGCCCCAGCAATGGAACTCGATCATCAACCGTCAACGTACATAAAACTTATATAGTGGGGAAGAGTTTACCTTGGGACACTAAAAAAGAGAACATTTGTTGCTGACAAAGAATGGTGGAAGAAGATCAATAAGGTTTGGTGTGTGTAGTTAAGGCTGGCCTGATTTGCGTTGAAAATCTTGTATGGCCGACTACCTTTGTAAAAAAGAACTTTATTTCTTCTGTCTTAATACTAAGACGCGTTGTGTGATCGAGAAAAAGAAAAGAAAAAAAGGTTCGGTGTGCTTAATCAAACTACTTTAGTGTTTTTTTTCTAGTTCTATTTGGGTGATTTTAGTCGTATGACACCCTTTCTTTTTCATTTCTGGTAGTGGTAGGAGGTGCTAGGAGGCAGATATCAAAATAGCGGCCTACAACATGAGGATAAGTTGGAAATAATGTTCTACTAGATCGCCAATAATGGTATGGATCCTTCATCTGTTCACTACCTGCTCCGGAAAAGACCAAAGAATGTGGTGGATCATTCGCCACTGGACGTAACTAAGGGCTTGTTTGAATTCTCAAGTCTAAAGTTTAGTTGAAGTTTTATTTCTTTTGTGGTTGTGCCTCATCGACACATATTTCATTAAGAAGAAGTAAAAGTTTCAATACAAGTGAGACGGGAATTCAGAGGTTACCACGAAACTCAAGAAACAGTAAAACCAACAAGAAAAAGCAAGGAGGGGGAAGGACCCTTCACCTCAAACCTAACCGACTAGACCCACAGGAGAAAAAAAATACAGAAGGAAAAAACATCAATGCCAACATAGGTGATGAAGTCACAGTGGCAAAGTATCCACCAACCAGAGCCGAGATGAACATCCGGAAGCACAGCGCCAAAGCATTCATCAGAGACGACAAGAGCGGCAAAGTATCTACAAGCTGGGTGGGATATTTCGCACTCAGCAGCAAAGCATCTACATCAGACGAGAGATCAAACCGACTAAAGTTTGTGAGATGATCTAAACTTTAGGCAACACTTTTAGACCTCCCGTTTGAAGTCTCAAAAGCAAGTGGTATAAAGACCATGGATCCAAACATGACCTGAATGTGAGCTGCACCCGGTTTCCTCCAAGTCTTTTAGGCTTTAGTATCCAAAATGACACGTTTTGTATTGGATCCAAATATAGCATGCTTTGCATCCTGACAAGTATGACTGTAAATGAATGTGCAGCAATTATCTTTCGGACGCGAGCAGTGTGAAATGTCCTATATAATTTCTTGTATTACCGTGGATTCACTGATTCTTGTTCGTAGTTTTTTTTTTTTTGAACTGGTTCTGATTTTTTTTTTTTTGAGACCTAATGCACTGCCGATGATTCTTCATGTAATGGGCCCTTAGAATTCACCAGTGAAATCAGGCCCATACTCACAATGTTCAAGAAATTGGGCCCACATTCAGTTGCGAGAAAAACCGCGCGAAGCGAAAGGGGAAGCAAAGCGTTATCCATCCCGCCGGACACGGCGCAAGCACAACCGCTCGCTGCTCCCTGCTGCGCCACAGCCGGCGCCGGCATTAGCTTGCCGCCGCGATGGACGCATGCGCCGCACGCCGCCTGCTCCACTTCTCGCTCCCCACCCCGAAGCTCCCTCCGGCGCATCCTCTGCTCAGGCGGCGGCGCAGGGGCAGGGGCTGGCCCGGCACCGCTCGCTGCGCCGCTGAGGCTGGCACCGGATGGGGAGGCATCGTCCAGGACGACCTTTCTGAGCTCCTGCAGGTCATCGTCCGTCACCCATTTTGGATCCTCCTTTTTTCGTCCTAATTGTACTTGGCTTGTGCGGTGCTAGTAGGTAGAGGTATGGGGAGCACACTGAAAAACTTGTCCAAATTAGTAGAGAACTTTGGGTACTGTATGGATTCCTATTTGTAGTTGATGTAACTATCTCTGCCTCTGAAGCTACAACTATAAGCATGCCAAGCATGCAAATTTTCATCACCCCCTTCTTGCAATGAATTATCCAGAATACAAATATCTCTAAGATCAAAAAAAAAGTGACTCAGTACAGAAGAAAAGTCATGTCCCATGCCAGGTCTATGTTCCAATATTTTTTTTTTTGAAAATAAATCTATGTTCCAATATCATTTGCTACTTGTATTGATGACTAAACTTTGCTTTGGGCTAGTAATTTTTTATGTTTTTTTATACAGATAAATAAATCAATTTTGCTTTTTTTTAGATCAAAGGCATTGCACCCGGCTTTATTGAAAGCTTAACGACTAAGATTAAAACTCTATTGAAACCTCTACGCTTAAAACTCCTAGCAACCCTACCAAGTTCCACCTCAACTCTGAAGGTTACCAATCAAAATACTCCAGCAGGACAGTTTAACGACCGAGCCAAAATGGAAATTACATTTGCAACAGAGCATAAAAGCTTGTGTCGATCTGCCTGCTTCTTCTCTTCCCTCTTCTGCAAATCACGCCCTCGCTGTTGCCTTCGCCGTCAGCACCGAGATAGCTTCATCGATCTTTGGCTTCATTTTCGTCTTGTATGGCGGCATCCAGGCCTTCAGCAGCGTCATTGTCTTGAAAATCACCACCGTTGGAGAAGCGATCACCTTCTTATCGAACACCGCCTCGTTCCTTGTCTTCCACAGCACCCAAAGAGCTCCTGCGCCAATGAGTAAAAACATCTTTTTATTCAAACCTCTGCAATCCTGAACGAACTCATACATAAAATCGTTACACGTCATTGGAAAGTGCATCCAACCCAGATGGCCAGATTATCTCTAAGAAAAGCCCACAGATAAGCCGCTATCGGGCACTGAAACAGTATGTGGTTAGCCATTTCCGGTTCACCACACATTATGCATTTAGGATCTCCTTCCCAGTTCTTTTGTTTCAGTTGCACACCAGATTTTATTCTCTCGTGCACTGCCATCCAGATGAATATTTTGACTTTAAGAGGAATATTACACTTCCAGATAGTCATCATCTGCAGATCCCTAACCCCTCCCGTTGTTAATTCTCTATATAAGGATTTTGTCGAATATTTCCCTGAATTATCTAATGCCCATGATACCTTATCTCTTTCATCAGTCAAATCTATATTTTCTAACAAGCTCTTTAGTTCAAACCACTCTTCTCTGGCTTGACCCACTAGTTGCCTTCTTATTTGAGGTACCCACTCACCATCTACACACATTTCAGCCACACTGCAATCTTGGTTTGAGGAAATCTTGTAAACCTCTTGAAAAGCAATCTTCAGAGGTACCCCCCTAACCAAACATCCTGCCAAAACCTAGTCTGACATCCGCTTTTTATTTCTATGACTCTGCCTTTCTGGTAATCATCTCTTAGATCCAGCAGAGACCTCCAAAATTGGGAGCCACTTCTCTTCTTAATTTGGTAAATGCTTTTCTCCCCTAAATATTTGTTCCTTAGTATTGTAGAGCATAAGCTCGAATCCCCTCTCTCTAACCTATCTATCCACTTCACCATAAGGCAGGTATTCATAGCTCTTACATCTGTGAATCCCAGTCCCCCCAACTCTTTTGGTTTAGCCATGGCTTCCCATTTTACCATGTGATAATTTTTCTTCTTGCTTGTTCCCTGCCAATAGAATCTTGACCTCACTGTATCAATTCTTTGAAAGTTGCCCTCATATAAGTAATCAATTTTGCTTTAGCATCAGATAAATGGATCGATTGATCAAAGGGTATTAATCTTCCTTTTTGCAGATTCTCCCGAGGGACTTGCGAGATAATCTGCAGAATGAACCTAGAAAGGACCAACTGCTGGAGGTGAGATAGATGTACCTGCCTGACTCCTTCAAGGCTTCAACCATTGCAGCCTCATTCTACATAGAAATTCATCTCAAAAACATTATGGTTGCATATGTGATCCCAACTGATAAGTCATCAATTAGGTCATTCTGGATTTGGGAAGACGACCAGAGGCACGTTTCCTTGGTGACTCTGGTGGCCAATATCTACGGGACAGTGAGGTATGTGACAGCCATTCAGTCTGAAATGTGTAATATTATGTTTGCAGTGATTGTACTTACTTTACAGAGAGATCAGAGATGATTCTGTTGTGGTGTGGTTAGTCTTTTCATCTTATCTGTTGTGTAAAATCAGAAATTATGTTACTCTCATGTCTTCTGCTGGTTGGCTGCTAATTCCTTTCTGCTCATGGATCTTCACTGATGTTTATACTTCACAACCATAGTTAGCCCCTTATTCTTGATGAACGCACAACATAATATCGTGAATAGATGCAAAACTGCAACTGTAATTTCCTGCTTTATGGATCTTTTATATTATAGATCTCACAGAAAGAATTGGAGGATGCTCAAAAGGCTGTAGGAGAATTTGGAGGTGACAACCGTGCAGGGATTGAAGGTACTTTACATAGGATATCTGCTATAAGGAGCAGGAAAGGAATGGTTGTTGGTTTGACCTGTCGAGTCGGCCGAGCTGTTACCGGGCATGTTGACATGGTCCGTGATCTCCTAAATTACAAAGAAAGTATTCTATTTTTGGGAAGGTACCTCCTGTTGTTCCTTGAATGTTTGCAATCTTGATTCCATCTTTCATATATCATTTTTAAATGGTATTATACATATATATAAGCTAGTAGCTAAGTGTTATATGAATAAGGACTATATGAAAAATGTTCTATTCAGGAATAGTTATATGATAATAGGGCAACAGGAGTTGAACATTCTGTTCTCACTTTGTTTTCCAAATAAATTTCAAAAGTTTATCCATTCTTCAATATTTGTTTTTTTCTTCGATCAGACCTGGCGTGGGCAAGACTACTGTTATGCGTGAGATTGCACGTGTTTTAGCAGATGAATTTCAGAAAAGAGTGGTATGTTAAACAATGTTACTTTCTTTTACTATTGTATTTCCAGTTCAATGTACTTCTTGTACCTTATATATTCTTTTGGTACTGGTGTTTAGGGCAGGTAATTGTGGACACAAGTAATGAGATTGGTGGGGATGGGGATGTTCCTCATGCTGCGATTGGTGGAGCAAGAAGAATGCAAGTACCTGAACCATCAATGCAGCATAGGGTGATGATTGAAGCAGTTGAAAACCATATGCCTGAGGTAGTTATTGTAGATGAGATCGGAACTGAAGCGGAAGCACAAGCTTGTCGATCAATTGCAGAAAGGGGTGTTATGCTTATTGGCACTGCCCATGGAGAACGACTTGCAAACATCATTAAGAACCCAACCTTGTGTGACCTGGTATGATATCATTATAATATTATCACAAATTTGCAAATAAACAAAATGAAAAATCCAGTATAACTGCATAGTCTAAACATTGGTAAAAAAATTGGGTCATTGAGATGAAAAAAGTGCTGTCATTCTGCAAGTATATCAGAAAGTCTTTTGTTACTTTTGCCTATTGAGAAGAGTAGTTGTCAATATAATAGCATGACAGCTCCCATCTAGAATTTCTTGCACCCATACCTAATTAGAGAGTGCATGTGTCAAATATTTACCGAAAGAAGTGGAATTAAGCTTAAAAGTAATATTATTTACAGCAGTTCAGTGAAATTTCTTATCTTCTGGAAAACAGATTGGAGGTGTAGAAACTGTTACTCTTGGAGATGATGAGGCTCGTGCTCGACGAAGTCAGAAAAGTATTCTGGAGAGGAAAGCTCCTCCAACATTCCCTTTCCTTATCGAGATGAGGGAGCGACATTACTGGGTAACACATCGGGTATGTATATGTTATCTATATGCTAAACAGTTGAAGTACGGTTACAAATATAACTCACCACTTTTAACTCAATAAAGTGATGGGGATGCTGGGAAAGTGTGCAGTGGTATTGCATTTCTTAAATTTAAGATAGTTATCATTATATATATTTAAAAAGATAAAGGGGTACATATCCTTATAGACACACACACACACACACACAAGGTTCTTAGAATACATGCGCACCCTTGACTAAATAGAAAAAAAAAGAAAATTTAAGATAATGGTGAGGATGGTACTTGGAGTCTTTGGGACCGTACTAAGTGTTTGCACACAACTATGATTATATTGGTTTCTCTACTCTTCCCAAGATCTTTGCATTTTTAATTAATAAAATGATTGCATATTTTGATTGCAATATTCTTCCTTCTTAACTATGGTAACTTGGCCTTTGTGATAGCATGGTTACTGAATTTGATTTTTGTCAACACTGTTGCTCTTTTTTCTTTCACTAACCAATATGATCTTCAAATCCTAGGATGCAACCTAAATGGAATCTCTCACAAAATGGTTTGTATTATTTTTCTTGTCCATTTGTGCATATGCTGACACATAGTGCTGTCTTCTTTGTGCAGACAGAAAGGAGCGTGGATATGCTACTGCACGGCAAGAAGCCACTGGTTGAGGTATACATTCTACAAACCATGTATGAAGTTTTGAGATGTGACGTATTCAGGATACTTTTGGTGGCACGAGCATATAATAATATAGAAAAGTTACTTAGGACCTGTCATTTCAGTTCTTTCTGTACCTATGTTCTTGCTTGCTTTACCTGTAAATGTCATTTTGAAGCATGAGATATTGACATCTTAAGCTAATGACTAGCCGCTATCTTTATTTGAACTGTGTGATATACAAACATCGACTCTATAGTCTATGTGATCCAGTGCAGCTTGCTTAGCAAATCTTTCATTTTCAATGGTCACAGGTCAGGAAAAGGGATAATGAGTTTCAGGTTGTAATTGAAAGATGGGCAACATATGATGGCGATGGACTCTGAATTCGAAACCCACTCATCATACTTGCTTCTATCAAAGCTCATACTGTGGTACGTGAGGTTTCTGTGGACAAATGTCTTCTCTATACCAAGCCTCTTGTTCTGAGTTGGTACGGTACCGACTGATCCTAATCCAAAAAGTTTACAATGTTGTTGTTATCCTGGTGAAGTTACTGATGCTGCCCATTTTGGTGAGTATGTAATCCCCACCATGATAGATCTTATATCAATGGCATTGCCAATTTTTTTAACTGATTTTGGACATTTTATGATCGAAGTAGGTTATACCTAATGTTTGAAGCTTTATGGCTTTTTCCCCCCTTTTTGGGAAAATTCTGTTTCTGACTTGTATGGAACCTTATTACAGTGGATTGCATGGGTGAACATTTGACTGGCAATTATCCCAAGCTTTGCTCCTGTTTTCTTTCACTGAAGGAAGCCCATGAAGCAATTTTGACATCTACTTATATTAAGTTAATGCAGATAGCTTCACATTAATTGGATAGAAGGTCTATTTCTGTATCAGTTACTTTACAGCTCTCAAGAGTTGATGTATCAATTCGAATGTATATTTTTTAGTCTAATGTATGTCAGTGCTTTTAAATTGTATGAGATGTGTACATAGACATATCCTTATTGTCCTTAATATACTCATTATTTTTAAAAAAAATGTTGCACTGAGGCCCTCTGTTTTACTGTGTATACGAGTATTCATGGTTGAGATGTCTTGGATTTGGATTTAATAACCTTTTGGGCTCATTGGGCCTGTAATTTTTGTACATTATCTGACTAGTATATATGTTCTCTAATCTCTAATTCTTCATTGCACTTTTTTTTAATAAGAGATCCTACATTATCTAACTTACCATTTTTTTTTTTTGGAAAACACTTATCCTTTAGTTTTATTGACTCTTGAAGCGCTGTGTACTTTCTTTACCCCTAGAATTAAGTCTTCTTGGTGTAACCCAAAATCCTTTTTGGTTTACTTTTTTTATTTATTTTTTGCTGCCTAGAAAATGGTCTCAAATGTATCCATGGACGAGCCTTTTGGGCCCATAAAGTAAGTTGACTATGGTTCAGTTCAGGGCTGGATACACAAGCAAAAAATGGACGGGGAAGACTTGTGAGCTTATGTGTACTTTTGAAAGTAAAAAAGAAAGGTGTAAAAGAGTTGGTTGCTCTTCAGAGTAACAAATGGCATTGCAGGTGTTGTAAGCTAGCTGCAATCGTTGGTTGTCCTCTGAATTCTGGACAGTCACTGAACTACTCCAGCTATTAATAACAAGCATCACCTGAAGGCTGAAGCATTTTGGTTGTAATACCTTGTTTCTGACATCTGACATCCTTTTTCTGCTTTGTGTTTGTTTAAACCCTGCATCCTGGTTTACCATAATGCCAGCAAGAAGCAATGTGGTGATCCCAGTAGTAGTAGGTGAGGTGCAAATGTGAACTCTGAACGCATTTTGGTGCATCAGCAATCCAGCAGTGCTGGGTGGAATGTCAACAGCTCTGATGAGCACCTGATTCTGCAGCATTAGCATGTGGCGTGGAAGGTGCTCACATGAAGGGTAGTACTATATAGAATCAGCGAACATTTTTTTTTTTTTGGTTGCAGAGAGAGATGGAGAAGGGGAGGGCTGGTTGTGGGACATGGGGGTGCGTGGTTAGCTGAGCGGTTGACATCAGGGAGTAACTGCCACTGATACATTTGGCAGCAAGAGATAAAGAGGCTTTCGTTTCGTTCCTGGATGACCAAGCCAAGCGTGTTGTGTTGTGTTACTGCAGTGTAGTGATGGGGTGGCAACAGCATCTGTCCTTGCCGTGGCAGAGCCTCACATGCAGGCTTGTGCTCCTCTGGCCTGCAGATGCATGCGTGGTAGCATGATTCTTCAGTTGTACTCGATCTTAGCAACAGCAACATCAAAGGGGATCGGAAGAAAGGGCTCTCAGCTGCGTGTTTTATTTGTTCCTTCCTTGTAGTCCACTCCTAATAATCTGGAGGAAGCTGGAGGGAGATTTGTTGAGCGAGAGCGCGTGCATGCATGCGACTGAGTCAACTGTGGATGCACATGCACATGACGTACATATCATCATATCATCGGTGGGAAATGGAAAGGACACAGATTCTTTAGTGCTAGCTAGCTACTACTATTATAGTAACATGATGCTTCCTTAGAACCATGCAATGTTAAGTTTGTTAAATCGTTTTATGTCTGAGGTTAGTTACGCTACTGTGTTGGATCATGTGTTGCTTAAACCCGAAAGTGTGTACGGCTAGGAAAAACGGCTTTGTTTATGTCTGAGGTTTTCGTGTGAGTTGCATGCATGAATGTGAATTGGCGATGGGAGCTTGTGTGTGAGTTTGTTGCGGGCAGGTAGTAGGCGTGTGCCGTGCTGTGTCACTCATGTTTGCTTGGCCGAGTCTCACTAGTCACTATGCATGCGATGCGAATGCCGAGGCCGCAGGATGTCCACGTCTCCGGGCCATGCAGGACTGAGGTGATACGCGCGCGGCGGATCCCGACGGCCGCTCCGCTCGCGTGCAGCATGCCTGCCAGTCTGCCGGCGTGATGGGCCGATGGCCTGCGATCACGCAAAGCAGAGGAACACGTACGGAACCTACCGTCCTACGAAGCAGGTCGTAGAGTACTTGATGTGATCACACGTGCGCTGCGCCAGGCCGCACCCGCACGCATGGCATCGTCCGGCCCCCGAGGCTCCGATCCGTCTCTGTCGTGTCCGTCCGTGCGTGCACCCACGCACTCCATCACTCACTTCGCTGCGGTGTTCTCCGTCTAGTGCCCCGCCAGCTCGACCGCCCGTGACAAGTGAGGATGGTTCTGTACACGGTACACCACACATGCCATTGATCCATCGATCAGGAACCATCACTAACTTTGATCATTTTCTCGATAAACATAGTTGAAGTAGTACTAATCTTTCTCTTAATCTAGTTTGGTTTTAGATTTATTAGAGGGAAGAGGGAGTATATTTTTCTCGTTCTGCTGTACTTATTTTGAAAGATCGAGAGGGAGAAAATGAAGGGTAGTAAATTGTTGTACTGTACTGGAGTAAGAAGTAAAGCTGCTGAAATGGAGCATTTCTCTCATCCTCCCATGGCCCATGGACTACAATCAACCGTGTGATCGAGCAAGCAAGCAAGTACTCCTACTGAATCTGAGTCTGATGCCTTGCCGTGCCAGCAACCACTCCGGCCGCACACTGTTGTCACATGCATGTGCCCGTGCCCTGCCCCGCCTCTGCCTGGCTTCCGTTGAAGCGGCATGCAGCGGCCAGCTCCATGCCTCCATCGCATGGGGCTCGCTCTAGGCTCTCTGTCTCTCACCCTTCACCTCCCGAGTCCAGATGTTAAATGAATGTGTATAAACATTAATTTGTATTCATATTTCATTTTAATATATGTAGATATTAATTAAATGAATGTGTCTAGAACCGAGCTAGAGCAAATCCATGGAAGGTGTGCTTGTCTTGTAAGTGCAAGGGCTTTTGACATGTGGATTATATGGTATGTGTTATTTTTTTTCTTTCTCCGTGGGTGAGGCCATAGCCCTTAAGATGAATAGACATCCAACTCTAAAACTTATATCTATGATTAATTAGTAATGTAAATTATATTCATTTCTAATAAAACAAATGTTTCACATCATTTAAACTATCTAAAACTTATCTATATGGCTAATAGAATTATATTAAATTTATATTATTAAAGATGTATAAAAGTTAATTTTAATATTACTAATCATATTATTTTAAATTATTTTCATTATTCATATATTTAAGAAATTATTTTGTACACTTAAAATATTTGTTGATAAATATTTATTTATATTTTATTTGCTTTTTGATATATTTAGTTATTGAATATTATTGAGTATGTTATTATATGGGTTGTCTTCATCTACCCGTGTTATTATATCATATATTCTCTACATGTATGATGATTTTGTTCTAAAAAATTATCGACAAGCAAATAGGTGAATATTATCTTTAAAATCTACTCCCACCGCCACAAAATATCTGTCATTTTTGTTTCATAAGAAACAACTTTGAGAAAAGATATACTAAAAATATTGATATTTGTGGTACATATTTAGTATCATTGAAAAGATCTTTGAATATAATTTTTTAATAAATTTATTTAGAGATACAATGTTGCACGGTTATTCTACAAATTAAGTCAAACTTGTGGCACTTAATCAAAAGTGACTGATAATTTAGGACGGAGGGAGTAATAGGCATCCATAGTGAATCAGAATTTCAAAACATCTATTTTATATTCGATAATACTGTATCTGTATTTGGATTTAATTAAAATATGATAAATGGTGTAAATCCGAATCAATCCTTACATATTAAATGTAGGAGATTACTAGTAGCTCTGTACCCTAACATCAGGCGGCATCATAGGAGAGTACTAGTAGCTCTTTCTCATTCTAATTCTTTATAAAACTAGTTTCATGAGAAAAGTGATTATGTGAGTAAAAGCGGTTTATTTTTATTCTTTAGTATAAACTCTCAAAATTACGAGGAACTATTTTTTTTTAGCTTTCAGTCTCTTAGTTCATTCTAGTTCTAGAGAATCATTTTATGAAATCAGCAGAGAATCGTTTCTATCTAAACTCTGTGTGAAGTCTCTCCAAATAAGTAAACAAAAAGGGATAAATTCTAAAAACAATCTAATAATAATAAACAAGTGCACTAGTCTTATTGTGATTGGTTTGCATTTAATCTATGCACCATTGGTTGAGAGAGCCAATTCTTGAAATGACATCCTAAAATAATACTGACTTGTTAGAGTATCTCCAAGAGACTAGCAAAATACCACAATTCATGTGGACTTGGCGAGCGAGCCTCACTAGCCAAGTATGCTGAGCAAAAAGCATGAAATAGCTTGGGGCTATATGTTTAGACGATGAGATGGAGAATTGTTAGAAACAATTTTTTGCTAATAATAACTATATTTACAGTTAGAGAATGATTTACCTAGTCTCTTGAAAATACTCTTAGTTCATAACTTGCTCTCTTGCCTACCCTTTCTTGTTCACAGTCAGACCTGGCCTCCCAATGGTAAACCGCCATGCAGGCTTTGGCAGCCCACCAAAGGCCTTGTTGCCACCTTTCGCGCTACTACCATCTTCGTCACCGATTTGAACTTTTTTGAAAGATTTTTTTAATGAAAAAAACTTGCTAACTCAGGTGTTGCCCCTCAAGAAAACCACTGCCTTAAGCTCATGTATTGCTCATACTAGTGTTCACGTGGAGTATTCATATATCTCTCAATCAATTACGAAAACCAAATTACGACTTTCGGTTTTAAGAGACCACGTTGGTATTGTCACAGACCCGACCAATTTACATAAGCATAAGTATGAATATCAACGCCAAGGCGTCGAAGAACACACTTAAGCCCATGTAAACCCGACAGTCATCCAAAAACCCTAAGGATTTTAAACTTTTTCCGTTAAGCCAGGAATCGTAATAAGTTCAACATCCATCATACATCACACAAGTTCACAGATAGATATTACATCGGAGTATCAAGTACCATTATTACAAACCATGGTAAACAAGTTGCGGAAGCTACATAGTTTAAGTCTTACAAACCACTAGAGTTATTACAGTGCCTTGTCCATGACCAAGTTCAACCAAAAGCAGCATAAGGAGAGATAGATAAACGACTGTGCCCACAGTCTAGTCATCACCCAAAGCTGGGTAGTAGCAGGTCTCGCAGTATCCATAGAACATCTCCCCATCTGCAACAACATGGGAATAAAACTCTGAGTACGTGGGGTACTCAGCTAGACTTACCCGTCTAAAACCAGAAAATAAGGACTCTTATAAGCATATGGCCATATGGTGGTTTGGCTGACCCTTTCTTGCATAAATGACTTGAGCTTACATTATCTTCATTAGGTGCTCTATACTAAGCTTATCCATTTAAGTATATCCTGCATAGGCTAGGTTTTGCTCCTGTACTATAACATATCAAGTAGAAGTATAAACAGTCATCCTTTCACATGGTTGATCATAATAATAAACATAATCCGTCCAGGCAACATAACCCCGTTACCAATTTTCCCGTTTATGCCCTGTATTGCATGTATTCCAATCAAGTTATCCACTATCCAGGGACGATGGCGATTATAATCGATTCCTACTCAGCTGAGGGTGAATTCTCACACAAACCCCACTCACGCGCGAAGTGAGTGATCGGTCATCGTTCACCTATTCGGAATTGGGAATCAACAGGAACCAATCGTGCCCAGACCTCTCGATGGCTGCCTCTAGTCGGGTACCAACATCAGTCTTACTGCCACGGCTTGTCTCACCCCAACACCAACACACTGGTGTCGACCTGATAACCCAACCCAAACCGGCTACTAGACTTCGGGATGCTCCCTAAGTGTGAGAAGTATATTCAATCTTGACGGAAGGCCGGAACAATACAGTGTTCTGCTTTATTTCCCGTTTGGGTATGTGCCAGATTTCCCATTCGATCCAACCATATCATGTGAAGGTTCCCTAACCTCGCGGATGATTCACCAACCACCCGACTTCTACCGTTTAGTTATTTCAGGCTAAGCAATAACGTCCTAGACTTACTTAGGATAGGTATATTAAGTAGTCAAGGCATGTAATGCAACAAGGGTATCGATCAACGCCTATCACGTAATGCATCAGAAACAATAAAAGACGCAAGTTAGTTTTGCAAACCGTAGGAGAAATGCTCCCGGGCTTGCCTTTCTCGAAGGAGCTGGGGTAGTGGTTCGGGCACTCCGGAAGTTCAGCGTCCGAGTCCTCCCCTGCTGCCACTTGCTCCTCCAACTCCTGCTGGGGCACCCCTTCCTGCTCCGCGGGTACCAGCTGTTAGGCGTCGTTCAGCGATCCTGTCATGATGCAATGCGTGATTGAGTACTCATTGTACTTACTATATGTCGATGATCGATGCAAGTGCATGACTTAAGTTAAGCATATCAAGCGACACGACTTGACCCCAAAACGACATGGACGAACCAAGGCGTAACTCATTACGCCATGACGCGAATGAACTTCACCCATGGTCGCTAACCCTTGACCAAACATAACCAAAACACAACATATTGTCGACCAAGACCTGATCCTAACATGATCATTGCTCAAGTATAACATCCCATGAACTTCATGTGGGATGGACACAATGATCAAGACATAAAACATGGCATAATTACCACTAAACATGACATAGAGTATAACAGCAACCCTAATTTTGACATGTCCTAAAATCCTAGAAACATTACAGTAGCATCATCATGCTGATCATAGCCCACTGTCCAAATTTCATCCCATTTGGACCTATGATCAGGGCTACACAAAAATCACAAGTTGGCAACCATTAATGGCCAAATAATGAACCAAAAATAAATTGCACTATGAAACATATCAAAAGCTAAATTAGGCTTCACCAGTGGCTTCACATGGGTGAAGAACCATCACACAAAATTTACCAAAGCCTAATTCATCATAAAACAAGCCCTACAAATTTATTTGCTAGCACACCTCCCTAGCACATTCTAAAACAACTTTGATTCCTATGACACAACATAAACATGTTAATACATCATCACAAGGTACTCTAAATAAGATGATTTTAGGAACCAGAACCACTATTTTTGGATCAGCCAAGAATTAGTTATGATTTTCCAAAGATAAATCCAAAACCCCTTTTGATTCAAATTTAAAATACTTTGCACAGCAAAGTTTTCCCAAAAATTCCTAAAATATTCCTAGACATACATCTTGCCAAAACATGAATTTAGAAACTTGAATCATTTCATTTGGACAAGTACATCTCCAGATACAAAAATCACAAGGTACAATAGAAATTCTGGAAATTCATTTCCAGAATTTTCCCTCATCAAATTGCTATGCGCACCCCGTGCGCAACCCCCACTGTCTTGGTGCCTCAGTGCTAGGTGCACCCGAGCGAGGTACCCCGGCCCTCCACGGCCACCTGGCCTCCAGCTGCCAGCTGGGCCCGTGGGCCACGCGGACCCACCGGCTAGCGAGCCAGAGGCAGGGGACGGCCACCCGCCGGCGGTGAGCCCGCCGACGGTGGGGTCTCCGACCTCGGGGTCACCGTCGGGGCGATCCTGGCCGCGAGGCGGTGACGATGGTGCCCAAGACGGGCTCGCGGAGCCACCGGAGCACCCGCGCCGACGGCCATGGCGGCCCGGCGGCGGAGCTCAACGGCGCCCCGGCGCTTCCTCGCCCTGGGTGTCCAATCGCCCTGTTGAAAGTCCCTAGTTTGGTTTTGGCTAATTGATGAAACCTAGGACTAACCTTGTTTATCTAAGTGGTTGATTTAGAGAAAGGTTGTCCTCATGATGAGCATATTGAATATGAAGCATGACACGTGTCATGTGATCAAAGATGAAGATTAAGATGGTGCTTGGCTCCATGGACCGGTGTTGAAGGTGAAGGGCTAGTCAAGGCTTGGAAGTGAAGGACCATGCGATGGTGAAGCTCGGGCAAGACTAGGCGCCGATGGACCGATGCACGGTGAAGGGCAAGTGAAGTCGAGGTCGATGGATCGAGACGGTCACATGATGGTGTGAAGTGTTCATATCATTTGGAGGAACAAAATGGACTCAAGACAAAGGTATAACCGATAGGGCCATTTTGTTTTGCACTCAAGACACCATAGAGGGTGTGAGTGGTTTAGGATCGATAGCCGCACTATTAAGAGGGGAAGTCTTATCGGCTATTCGACGCATGGGTGCCACTAGGTGAATTCATGAAGTGCATTGCATGTAGGACCTAGTGAGCTAACCTAACCTTTGGGAAATGATTGTGAAAAGCTAACACACAAGCACATGGAGTTGTACACTTGGTGGTGTTGGCACATTTACAAAGGAGGCGTTTGGGCGCGCTGTGGTTTGCAGGGTAGAGATGGGTTTGGGTCCTCTCTTCCTCCCGCCGAGCTTTGTGAGGCGGGATTCGGCGCTTTCGGGAAAAATGGATGCATATTTTCTATTGCGCCGGATGCAAAATTTGGTTGAAATCATGCTATCTTTGTTGATCAAGTTGGTATACTTGTTGGATAGCATGTCTGAGAACTTGGATCGACGACACGGCGAAAGGCGGCTGCGCGAGGCGCGGACGCGCTTTGGGCAGGCGTCGGACGCGTCCGGCGCATTGTGGCATGGCACTCGTTGGCGGCTCTGCGTTGCTGAGCGTCGGACGCGGGCGCCGGACGCCGGGCCAGGCGGGCCGGACGCGTCCGGCGCGTGCTGGAGTCGGCGCCGGCCGGGCAGACGGCCCAGCACGATGACGCGGACGCGGGCGTGGGCGCGTCCGCGGGTCCTCGACGCGCACGGGGGAACTTTCTCGGGCCGCATGCTCGTGCGTGGCTCGCCCGTCGGACGCGCGCCGGACGCACTCGTCGGACTCGGGCAGTTCACTGTTCATCGTCCGGCGCTCGGTGGATTCAAACGAAGATGAAGCAACGGTCGGCTGACGTGGCGCGACAGCGAGCGGCGGACGCGTCCGGCGCTTGACGAAGTTGCCAGCCGAGGGCAACGGCTAGTTTGAAGAGTTTGGGCTATAAATAGATGGGTGGCCGGGCTTGGCTCCCTCTCTTGGCTCTCCCAACTCATTCATTCATCCTTTGAGCTGAAGAAACACTCTCCCTCTCATCTCTCTTGCTTGATTGTGAATCCAAAGTGAGATTGAGAGATCACCTAGTGCATTGCATTGCTTGAGGGCATCTAGTGGCACTTGTGGGTGGTTTAGCCGGTGGATTTCTTGTTACTCTTGGAGAGTACCGCTCCTAGCCGGCTTGGAGATCGTTGGAGGCATTGGCAAGAGAAGGTGATTGTTCTTGGCCACCTCCGGTTGATTGTGAGAGGTTTGAGCTCACCTCGTGGGGATCACGAAGAGCATCCTAGTGGATTGCGCGTGTCGTTGAGTACCTCGCTTGAGAGTGGTGTCTTGCGGTGCCTTGCGGGGCGAGCCTTGAGGGGCTAGTGACTTGAGGGTCACACCGAGGAACCAAATAGGTGTTGGTCGACACAACGGGTGACGTAGCTTGGCGGTGCCCAAGTGAACATCCGGGGATAAATCATTGTGTTCATCTTTGTCTCCCGGTGATTGGTCGTCATCGATTGTGTGTTGCCGATTGTGATTGATTGCTCATTCTCTTGGTGATTGGCAACCTCGACTCGACGCGTCGGTATAACAAGTCTCATCCTCTCTTGCATTACTTTGTTTACATTCTTGCAAAGTAGAATTGCTTGCGTGGTCGGTCGGGAACCACATCTTGTGTAGACTAAATCCCGTGGGTAGAATTGCTTGTGTGGCCGGTCGGGAACCACTCCTTGTGTAGATTAAATCCGTGGGTAGAACTCTTGATCACTAGCGGTAGCTATTGTTTGTGCTAGTGATCACCTACTAGAATTGTTTGGATAGGAGGCTTGCAACATCTAGTAGGCTAAGCAAAACTTGCTTTCCGCCGTTTGTGTATCTAACGAAGTTTGCTTAGTGAGTTTGTAGAATTTTTTTATAGGCTATTCACCCCCCCTCTAGTCATCTAGGACCTTACAAGTGGTATCGGAGCCGAGGTCACCGTTTTAGTGCAAGGCTTAACATCCTACGGTGTTAAGATGGCTCAAATTGTGTTCAACCATGTTGGGGGCAAACCGCCTATGTTTGATGGAGTTAGTTCTTTTGATCATTGGAAGAGAAAGATGATCATGTATCTTGGTTCAATTCAAGAGAGAGTCTTGCAAGTCACTTTGCATGACTATGCTATACTTGATCATGATCACCTCACCGATGAAGATAGAGCCAACATCACATGCAATAGAATGGCTCTCAACACCCTATACAATGGCATTGATACAAAGGTGTTTGAGGGGATCAAAGATTTGGAGCTTGCTAGTGAAGTGTGGACAAGGTTGGGTGAGACCTATGAGGGCACCAAGGTTGTGAAAAGTGCCAAGTTATATGGACTCAAGAGTGAGTTCGAGAACTTTAAGAAGAAGGAGGATGAAACAATCATTGAAATGTTCCATCGCTTGCAAGTGATTGTAAATGATCTCAAGAGTTTGGGGCACAAGACAAAAGATGAAGATTTTTGTCACAAGTTCTTGATTTGCTTGCCGAAGAGCTTCAAGATGTTGAAGCTAATGCTACAAAGAGATGGGCTTGAAAACAAGAAGCCAAATGATTTGCTTGGGGAAGTCTTGACATATGACAAATTTGATCAAGATGATGAGAAGGTGGAAGAAGAGAAGAAGAAGAAGACCGTGGCATTCCAAGCCACATCCTTCAAGGGCAAAGCACCAATCTTTGAAGAAGAAGAAACCAATGAGGAAGATGGTGACTTTGAGATTGATGATGAGGCACTTGCTCTTGTGGTGAAGAAGATGGGACACATGTTCATCAAGAGAAGAGGCTTCAAGAGGAACAACTTCAAGAAGCAAGAGCAACCAAGAAAGTGCTTCAATTGTGATAGCACCGAGCATCTACAAGCCGAGTGCCCATATGAGAAGAAAAAGAACTACAACAAGGGCAAGTTTATGAAGAAGAAGCATGAGGCCAAGATGACACTCAAGAAGGGCATGAATGGTGCATTTGTGGTCACTTGGGAGAGTGACAATGATGATGAAGATGAAGAAACAAGCAACAAGGCTATGGCTTCCATCGCCATCAACAAGAAGCCTTCATTATTCTCTTCATCACCATCGTGCTTCATGGCCAAGGAAACCAAGGTACAATATGATGATAGTGATGATGATAGTGAGATGGAATATGCTCACGATGTTGATAATATTGATGATGATGATGAACCTTCTAAGGATCAATTATATGACTTGATGCAAGAAACTAGAGATATAGCTATTGCCAAGGAAAAGGAGTGCAAGAAGCTTTCAATGAAAGTAGCAATACTTGAGAAAGCCCTAGGTGAGCTTATGACCACTCATGAGTGTCTAGTGGAAGACCATGAGAAACTTGGTGATGCTCACTCTAAGCTTAAAAAGGCTCACTCACTTCTACTTGAGCAACAAGCAAAGAAAGTGGTGGTTGCATCATGTGATATAGGCCTTACTTGTGACATCATTGATGAGTCATTTTATCAACCTATCATCATGACAAATGCTAACCCTTCTTGTAGCACAACATCCACTACCACCACCGACTCTATCTCTACTACTAGTGATGGTTTCACTTGTGATGCTACACTTATGGTTGAGAATGAGACTCTCAAGAAGGAGGTGGATGAGCTCACTCATGCCTTAGGCAAAGCCTATGGTGGTGAGGCCCGCTTGCTAAAGTGCTTGGGTAGCCAAAGGTTCTCTCTTAACAAAGAGGGATTGGGCTATACCCCCAAGAAGGGCAAGTCGGCCTTTGCAACTCCAAAGCCTAGCTTTGTGAAGAGCAATGGTCGGTTTTGCTATAGATGCAAGCAAGTTGGGCACCTAGAGCAAAATTGCAACAAGAAGCAACAAAACAAGAAACTTGACAATGCTATATCTTTTGATTCTTGTTATGTGCTTACCAAGGGTGTGAAAGGTGTGCAAGCTAAGTTTGTTGGTACACCCATTGTTGGCCCAAAGAAGAAGGCTATTTGGGTACCAAAGAGCTTAGTAACTAACCTACAAGGACCCAAGCAAAAATGGGTACCTAAGCTTCATTGATTTGCTTATAGGTGAACTATAAAGCCGGAGGAAGGCATTGGATCATTGATAGTGGGTGTTCTCAATACATGACCGGCACATCAAGAATGTTTGATTCAATTGAGAAGAATGATAGTGGCATTGAGTCAATTACTTTTGGCAATAACAAGAAAGGCAAGGTCGTTGGTTTGGGCAAGATTGCAATATCAAATGACATGAGTATCTCCAATGTGATGCTAGTTGAAAGCTTGGATTTCAATCTTCTCTCCGTGGCACAAATTTGTGATCGAGGTTACAAGTGCATTTTGGGGCAAATGATGTTGAGGTAGTTTCTCTTGATGGCTCCAACTTGGTGTTCAAAGGCTTTAGATATGAGAATCTCTATCTTGTTGATTTCAACACTAGTGAAGCTTCTTTGACAACATGTTTGATATCAAAATCAAGTTTGGGTTGGCTTTGGCATAGAAGGCTTGGGCATGTTGGCATGAAACAATTGAAGAAGCTCACACAACACAATCTTGTTGAAGGCTTGAAAGATGTTGTATTTGAGAAGGACAAGTTGTGTAGTGCATGTCAAGCCGGGAAGCAAGTTGGAAGCTCACATCCAAAGAAGAGTATAATGAGCACATGCAAGGCATTTGAATTGTTGCACATGGATCTATTTGGCCCAACTACATACACAAGCATTGGTGGCAACAAGTATGGGTTTGTCATAGTGGATGACTTCACAAGATTCTCATGGGTATTCTTTCTTAGTGACAAGAGTGAAGTGTATGACACCTTCAAAACCTTTCTCACTAGAGTTCACAATGAGTTTGACATAAGAATCAAGAAAGTGAGAAGTGACAATGGGAGTGAGTTCAAGAATACAAGAATGGAAGAATTGTGTGATCACTATGGCATTGGTCATCAATTCTCGGCCAAATACACTCCACAATCAAATGGCCTAGTTGAGAGGAAGAATAGAACATTACTTGATATGGCTAGATCAATGCTTCATGAGTACAATGTTAGTCAATCATTTTGGGATGAAGCAATCAACACGGCATGTTACTATATCAATAGGCTCTATTGTCATACTTTGCTTGAGAAGACCCCATATGAGTTACTTCATGGAAGAAAGCCCAACATTGGCTATTTTAGAGTGTTTGGTTGCAAATGCTATATCTTGAGGAAGGGCACTAGATTGGGGAAGTTTGAAAAGAGATGTGATGAAGGGTTCCTACTCGGTTATTCAACTACAAGCAAAGCTTATAGAGTTTGGAACAATTCAAATGGCATTAGAGAGGAAGTCCATGATGTGCAATTTGATGAAACCAATGGGTCACAAGATGAAGATGAGAATCTAGAAGATGTTGGTGGAACTCAATTGGTTGAAGCTATGAAGAACATGGACATTGGTGACATAAGAGCAAAGCAAGTGGTTGATGTGCAAGATGATAAAGATGAAGTGCTCAATTCTCCATTGAGGCAAGCTAGCAATGCTCAAGTACAAGATCATGGTGCTAGTTCATCAAATAAAGACAAGCCAAGTGATCAACCAAGTTCAAGCAATCAAGTGCAAGTGCTACAACCACAACATGTTGCAAGAGATCACCCAATTGATAGTGTCATTGGTGATATTAGAAGTGGTGTGCAAACAAGATCAAGAGTGGCTATGATTTGTGAGTATGCATCATTTGTGTCAACCAAAGAGCCAAAGAAAGTTGAGGAAGCCTTGGATGATGCCGATTGGATCATGGCAATGCAAGAAGAGCTTAATAACTTCACAAGAAATGATGTGTGGGAGTTAGTTGAGAGGCCGGAGGATCACAATGTCATTGGAACCAAATGGGTTTTCAAAAACAAGCAAGATCAAGATGGTGTTGTGATTAGAAACAAAGCAAGACTAGTTGCACAAGGCTATACTCAAGTTGAAGGTCTTGACTATGATGAAACATATGCTCCCGTGGCAAGATTGGAGGCAATAAGGATTTTATTGGCTTATGCATGTGCCCACAACATCAAGTTATATCAAATGGATGTCAAGAGTGCATTTCTCAATGGGATCATCAATGAGCTAGTATATGTTGAGCAACCTCCGGTTTTGAAGATGAGAAGAGACCCAACCATGTGTACAAATTGAAGAAAGCTTTGTATGGCTTGAAGCAAGCACCTAGAGCATGGTATGAGAGATTGAAGACTTTTCTTCACTCCAAGGGGTTCATTATGGGCAAGGTTGATACTACTCTATTCACCAAGAAGATTGATAATGATCTCTTCATTGTGCAAATCTATGTTGATGATATCATCTTTGGATCAACCAATCAAGCATATTGTGAAGAATTTGGTGAAATGATGGCAAAAGAGTTTGAGATGTCCATGATTGGTGAACTTAGCTATTTCCTTGGTCTTCAAGTCAAGCAATTGAAGAATGGGACATTTGTGAGTCAAGGGAAATACATAAGGGACATATTGAAGAAGTTTGGGATGCAAGATGCAAAGCCAATCTCAACTCCAATGGGCACCAATGGGAATCTTGATAGTGATCATGATGGCAATATGGTGAATCAAAAGGATTATCGGTCATTGATTGGAAGCCTACTCTATGTCACCGCATCAAGGCCGGATGTCATGTTTAGTGTTTGCATGTGTGCTAGATATCAAGCCTCACCTAGAGAGAGTCATCTCACGGCCGCAAAGAGAATATTGAGGTACTTGAAGCAAACAAGAGATGTTGGATTGTGGTATCCCAAGGGGTCAAAGTTTGAATTGATTGGATATTCGGACTCCGACTATGGTGGTTGCAAGATCAATAGAAAGAGCACAAGTGGTACATGTCAACTTCTTGGAAGGTCACTTGTGTCATGGTCCTCAAAGAAACAAAATAGTGTGGCAATCTCTACCGCCGAAGCCGAATATGTTAGTGCGGGGAGTTGTTGTGCACAATTGCTTTGGATGAAGTCAACTTTGAAGGATTATGGCATCAACTTCAAGAATGTGCCATTGTTTTGTGACAATGAAAGTGCAATCAAGATGACACAAAACCCGGTTCAACATGGAAGAACAAAGCACATTGACATAAGGCATCACTTCATAAGAGATCATCAACAAAAGGGTGACATTTCCATTGAAAGTGTGGGCACTTAGATGATCAACTTGCCGACATCCTCACCAAGCCACTTGATGAAAGAAGGTTTTGCAAGCTAAGGAATGAGTTGAACATTCTTGACTTCTCAAACATGTGTTGAATGCACCCCACCACTACTTGACATGCCTCTCCTTCGACAAAGCAAGGTACCATTGTGTGACATGTCATTCATGCTTAGGATTATACTTGTGGTAGCACATGTAGACATATAAGGTGCATTTGGAGCACTCATGATAAATCAAATGTGTTTGATGTATATATGTTTACCACTATTGCTTCTATGCTTTGCTTGATCTAGTGGTGACATATGACATGTTTGTGGGCTTGTAATCCTAGTGTTGAATCTAGAATATTTGCTACAAGTGTTTAATTCAACATAGGCAAGATAACCCTTGTCATGAGGTGTGAAGAAGCTTGTCTTTGGTTCAAACCGAATTAAATGTCTTTGGCAAATGGTCTAGATTGAACCAAATTTTGACTAAAGTTTTGTTTACTCCATCAAAGTCATTTTCTCTCCACAATTTGATCCCATTTTTGGGCAATTGTTGACAAAGGGGAGAGAAAAAGATGATTGAACATGATAAAGGGGTAAATAAAATTTTTGATGCACACAAGAAGGGGAGCAAGCTCATGAACAAAGTTGTTGCATTTGTTTGTGCATTCTCATATGACTTGCTCATGGCACCTAGTTTTAAAGTTTTATACAAGTAGTGTCTCCTTGCTTGTGTGGTGCAATGCTAGTATAGAACTTGATTGATGGAATGATCTACTAGCATGCATAGGTTGTAACTAGACTCCCCTTGCTTTATAAGTGGTTCAAGAACTTTGCTTATAATGTTGATCTCACGGGGTTCTTGAGTTTTTGATGGATGTCTAGTTACTTCATGGTGCTAAGGATGGTGTAAATTGCAACTCCGATTGGTATCACGCTTCAAAGGTCCATTTCTTACACCTTAGCATCATTTTGGTAGAATTACTCTCCCCACAATCTTATCCATGCATATGTGCAAAGCTTCAAATCCAAACTCTATGCACATATGTAGGGGGAGCAATACTACCAAAACCGAACTTGCTATAATTGTCCAAATTTCTCTTGTGAGCATAATGATTGGACAAGTATGACAAGTTCAAAATCTTTATTATAAAATCATCTTTGTTGAGGTTGTCATCAATTACCAAAAAGGGGAAGATTGAAAGTCTCTAGTTTGGTTTTGGCTAATTGATGAAACCTAGGACTAACCTTGTTTATCTAAGTGGTTGATTTAGAGAAAGGTTGTCCTCATGATGAGCATATTGAATATGAAGCATGACACGTGTCATGTGATCAAAGATGAAGATCAAGATGGTGCTTGGCTCCATGGACCGGTGTTGAAGGTGAAGGGCTAGTCAAGGCTTGGAAGTGAAGGACCATGCGATGGTGAAGCTCGGGCAAGACTAGGCGCCGATGGACCGATGCACGGTGAAGGGCAAGTGAAGTCGAGGTCGATGGATCGAGACGGTCACATGATGGTGTGAAGTGTTCATATCATTTGGAGGAACAAAATGGACTCAAGACAAAGGTATAACCGATAGGGCCATTTTGTTTTGCACTCAAGACACCATAGAGGGTGTGAGTGGTTTAGGATCGATAGCCGCACTATTAAGAGGGGAAGTCTTATCGGCTATTCGACGCATGGGTGCCACTAGGTGAATTCATGAAGTGCATTGCATGTAGGACCTAGTGAGCTAACCTAACCTTTGGGAAATGATTGTGAAAAGCTAACACACAAGCACATGGAGTTGTACACTTGGTGGTGTTGGCACATTTACAAAGGAGGCGTTTGGGCGCGCTATGGTTTGCAGGGTAGAGATGGGTTTGGGTCCCTCTCTTCCTCCCGCCGAGCCTGTGAGGCGGGATTCGGCGCTTTCGGGAAAAATGGATGCATATTTTCTATTGCGCCGGATGCAAAATTTGGTTGAAATCATGCTATCTTTGTTGATCAAGTTGGTATACTTGTTGGATAGCATGTCGAGAACTTGGATCGACGACACGGCGAAGCGGCGCCGCGAGGCGCCGGACGCGCTTTGGGCGGCGTCCGGACGCCCGGCGCATTGTGGCATGGCACTCGTTGGCGGCTCGCGTTGCCGAAGGCGACGCGGCGCGGACGCCGGGCCAGCGGGCGGGGACGCGTCCGGCGCGTCGGAGAATCGCGCCGGGGCGGGCCGGCACGGTGAGCGCCGGACGCGCCTCGGGTCCTCAGACGCGCACCAGGAACTTTCTGGCTCCGCATGCTCGTGCGTGGCTCGCCGTCGGACGCGCGCCGGACGCACTCGTCGGACTCGGGCGGTTCACTCGTTCATCGTCCGGCGCTCGGTGGATTCAAACGAAGATGAAGCAACGGTCGGGCGCGTGGCGCGGCCGGCGCGGCGGGCCGCGTCCGGCGCTTGACGAAGTTGCCAGCCGAGGGCAACGGCTAGTTTGAAGAGTTTGGGCTATAAATAGATGGGTGGCCGGGCTTGGCTCCCTCTCTTGGCTCTCCCAACTCATTCATTCATCCTTTGAGCTGAAGAAACACTCTCCCTCTCATCTCTCTTGCTTGATTGTGAATCCAAAGTGAGATTGAGAGATCACCTAGTGCATTGCATTGCTTGAGGGCATCTAGTGGCACTTGTGGGTGGTTTAGCCGGTGGATTTCTTGTTACTCTTGGAGAGTACCGCTCCTAGCCGGCTTGGAGATCGTTGGAGGCATTGGCAAGAGAAGGTGATTGTTCTTGGCCACCTCCGGTTGATTGTGAGAGGTTTGAGCTCACCTCGTGGGGATCACGAAGAGCATCCTAGTGGATTGCGCGTGTCGTTGAGTACCTCGCTTGAGAGTGGTGTCTTGCGGTGCCTTGCGGGGCGAGCCTTGAGGGGCTAGTGACTTGAGGGTCACACCGAGGAACCATCTAGGTGTTGGTCGACACAACGGGTGACGTAGCTTGGCGGTGCCCAAGTGAACATCCGGGGATAAATCATTGTGTTCATCTTTGTCTCCGGTGATTGGTCGTCATCGATTGTGTGTTGCCGATTGTGATTGATTGCTCATTCTCTTGGTGATTGGCAACCTCGACTCGACGCGTCGGTATAACAAGTCTCATCCTCTCTTGCATTACTTTGTTTACATTCTTGCAAAGTAGAATTGCTTGCGTGGTCGGTCGGGAACCACATCTTGTGTAGACTAAATCCCGTGGGTAGAATTGCTTGTGTGGTCGGTCGGGAACCACTCCTTGTGTAGATTAAATCCCGTGGGTAGAACTCTTGATCACTAGCGGTAGCTATTGTTTGTGCTAGTGATCACCTACTAGAATTGTTTGGATAGGAGGCTTGCAACATCTAGTAGGCTAAGCAAAACTTGCTTTCCGCCGTTTGTGTATCTAACGAAGTTTGCTTAGTGAGTTTGTAGAATTTTTTTATAGGCTATTCACCCCCCCTCTAGCCATCTAGGACCTTACACCTGTGCGCCATGCTTCCCGGCACCCCGCGACCGAGTCGAGCACACGGGCACGGCCAATCGGCCCCCCTAGCTGCGCAACCACGGCGGCGGACTCGCCGGATAGGAAGAAGAAGGGGGCGACCGACGCGGCGCTTACCCCCCCAACCCCCGGTCGATGGCGACGGACGACGCGCTCGCGGCGCGCGCGCGCACGAGCCAAAGCGGCCCGGCGGCGGCGCAGCAGCGGCGCTGCCTTGCTTCCCCACGCAACGGCGATGGCGATGGCGTGGCGGAGGTGGTTCGGTGGCGGAGAAGAGAGGAAGGGAGAGCGAGCGGGACGGGGTGAACGAGGTGGACGAGGACGGAATGACGACGATGACGACGCGGGCGACTCGAGGATGGGGGTATACCCCCTCCTCGCGGGCGGTGGAGCGGCGCCGGCGTCGACACGCGCTCTCTCAACGCGTCGCCGGAGAAAAACAGGGGAGCTCCCCTGTCGGTGGTGAGGCCGACAGGTGGGGCCCTTTTTTTAATTTAAAATCGAATTAACCCCTGTTTTTCACCCTCCTATAACTCTCAAACTAGGCCGATTTTGGAAAAACCCCCAACATAGAAAATGACCCTCTCAAATAGTAGATCATTTCATCTTTTGAAAGTTTTGTCAAATTCCCAACCGTTTTTGAAATAGAAATTTCCAAAGAAAATCACTTGTAAAATCAAGTAAAAAGAAAATCAGCCCCTATGCTGAACTTAAACCCCCTAGGCATATTATTTAGACCCCTTTTCAAGCAAAGTGGTCATTAGGAGTTTTAATCCTCATGAAAAACTTTATCTAAGACCTTTAGACCCCTAAAGCATTTGGAGTTTCCGGAAAACACTTTCTGACGACTCTAGACAGGAACTCCAAATCAAGCTAAGTCTAAAAGCATAGTTAATTCATCTAGGGTCATGAGCATAACCCCTAATCAAGTTTAAATCATTCTCAAGTCTAAATGAATTTAGTGAGCATCACATCAAGCACTTGTCATTAGCAAACATTTGCACACAAGCTAAATTAACTAGATGAATGCAAATGCTCATGATGAAATGCAATGTGAAAGTGCATTGGGATTTTTGAAAAGTGCTCAAAAATCCCAGATGTGACAGGTATGTCTTGCGTATCACACTCTCGACGAGGCTCTTTTGGAGACGCATCTTGTGAATTGGCTAAGTGTTTGTGCTCACCTGAAAATTAGTTGGCTAGGTTGATGTTTGTCATGTGTTCCACCCAAGTGAACCAAACACTAGCAAATTTGATAGCCTTGTTTAGGTTTAACAAGCCGCCAATGCAATTCTAAAGTGACCCCATCAATGAGATTCCACGTGAGGAGGCAATCCTCAACTGCGGCGTTAAGAGCAAGCCAAGGACACCCTCTCTCAAATAGAGGGTCGAAGCATTTTTGTTGTATTGTCCTGGTCATTCTATAAGACTATGGCTTTTCTTTCTTTTGTTTTTCTTTTGCTTTTGTAATTTTGGGCTGTGTACATCCCCGGATGTAGAAGCCGGATTTAAAATCCATTTTCTAAAAAAAGTGAGGAGGCAATCTCCTGCTCCTTTGAACTTATCAATCATGCTACAACGTTTTTCTCTCGTAACAAATAGACATGAGTCAGCTTATCAGCCACATAAATCATTAAGTCGAAAAAAAGCCACATAAATCATTAGCGGTACATCTTGAATCAGGCCTTGTTTAGATCGCCAATTTGACACGCCAAATTCAGGCGTTCACACACTGTAGCGCACTGTAGCAATTTTGTTTGTATTTGTGAAATATTATCCAAATATTGATTAGTTAGAGTCAAAAGATTCGTCTCACAAAGTACAATAAAACTGTGCAATTAGTTTTTGATTTCATCTATATTTAGTATTCCACGCATGTACCATAAGTTTGATGTGACGAAGAATCTTCTTTTTGCATAGTGTGCCAAAGTTGGGAGTTTGGTGTGATCTAAACAAGGCCTCAGTTTACTCCATCCATTAGGATATACAGGAGTAATAATAAAATAAATAAAGACTTTGGCAGTCTAAACCCCGTACAGATTCCGTATGTGTTGTTGGCTAGTGCCTGTAGAATCATTTCCGTCCTGGAGAGCAAACGCTACTGCGCTGCCTCCCCCAGCACTACAGCTGCACTAGCGCCGTCTCGTCTCGTCTCGTCGTCACCAACCTCCGTTCAATTCAGCGTCGCCATGATTATAAGCACGCTTGCCTGCCTTCCTTGAGACAGCACGATGGATGAGAGGTTCATCCAAGACGACACACGCGACACTGTAGCTAGGCTGGTGCCTCCTTTAATCCCTGGCCCTTTTGGCGTCGCATTGCGTAGTGGCATCATCATCGGCGCTAGCTGCTGCAGAAGCGAGAGCTTGACAACACGGCGCAACACAACAAGCAACAAGGTGTGCTTTTGCTTTGGGTTTGGATCGGACTGGAGCTGGAGCAGCACTGTGCTGTGCTGTGATATGAGCACTACTACTAGTCCTAGTCACTCTAGCGCGTACTACGTGGCGCTGTGATCTGATCTCAGGTGATGGCTGATGGAGGAGGGTGGGCAAGGCCAAGGGCCAAGGCGGCAGGCATTGCAGTTACATGCAGGGGACCCAAAGACATTCTGGACGCAGATTATCGGCAGGCAAAGTGGCAAAACCACATTACCACAGCACTAGATGGGGTCCATAACCAGGCCGGGGTGGCCAATCAGGCAGCCGATTCAGATCAGATCTAAGTAAACTGGACCTCACCTACTGTGCTCTGATAGATAGATAAACAAGAGGCTCCCTTGGTTCTTGCCCATGCATATGCATGTGTTGCTTGCTCCCTTCAGAAGCTGCAATACTTGGGGTTTTCAGAGATTCTGGCCATACTTTGGGTTTTCAGAGATTCTGGTCATTGGGGAGGGATCGGAAATGTGACTTGTGCTTTCTTGCTCCCCTTCCATGAGACAAGAGGTAGAGACCTTCCTTGAGACATTTGGATAGGTGTAACTGAAACTGAAAGGGAAAAAAAAAGTTTTTTTTCCCGAAAGAAAAGAGAGATGGTCATCTTCTGATGGTACCAATATTGAAATGAGGCATGACACACCTGTGAGGAAACCTGAAATTCAGTCTCATGCTTCAAATTTTGAGCTCCCCCAAACCAAACCAAAACAAACCAAAATCGCAAGCACCAGCAATAATGCAGCTGCTAGCTAGTGTCCACTGCACGGCAGATCTTGTTGCATTGCATTACACACATGAGCGGGCAGCACAGGAGTACACCGCAGCGCAGCACGGCATTAAGTGGCTATCCATTTTGGGATCGCCTCGCCGTCTCGCCACATGCTCCCCTGCCCCCCTGCACGCCCACATCTCTCCTCCAGCAGGCGCCAGGCCCCAGCAGCCAGCAGCACCAATAATTCAGGCAGGCTCCCTCCTCCGGCCCAGGCCAGATTGCATTTGCAATGCTTCTTGTTGTTATTGCCAACAACAACCATCTCTCTCACCAATCATTAGCCTAATCCAATCATCATTAATTAGTAGATCCTCTCAGTTACAACACCTGCTAATAACACCCATGCACTGCAGCCAGGGGGCTTATCAGATCAGATCACCAGCTGCTGATCAATAATCACTAGTACTGGCTGACTAAAGAAACACCACAAGAACAGTAGCATGATGAAAGGAACAACACATAGCTACATGAGCATAAGAGTGAGTGATTCTCAGTCTCACCTTCCACACCATCATCAGTCACTTAAGCACTACTAGCACTCTAGCAGACTGCAGGCACCAAGCACTAGCACTCTATCATACTGCAGGCACCAAGAACAAGAGCAGCTACAGAAATCAAGAAGAATGAAAAGAAATCCATGGAGACTCAGCATCAGTTTGGATGATGGATGGATGGAACAGTGGGAATGTGGGATGCAATGCAGCTAATTAAGCTATAGCTAGATTGATGAGATGAGATCAGCAGCAGATTAACAAACAGCATTAGATTCTTGTTGATCATCAGCATGGTTGATGAGCTTCCTATGCAAGGGTCGGCGAAGTGGCCGTCGTCGTCGTCATCAGTGAATTCAATCAGCATTAGACTCTTGATCAATGTCGTCCGGACACTGGTTGGTTGGCCGGTCGGCCGGTCAGTCCATCCGCAGCTGCTGCGGCGGCGGCGGCGGGCTCCGGCTGGGGCTCCGGCCGGGCCCGCCGGGCTCCGGGAGCGGCATGCCGAGCTGGACGCCGTGATGCGGGTCGCCGCCGCGGCGCGCCAGGGTGTGCTTGTTGTTGTGCATCCAGACCTTGAGCACGCGGCGCTTGACGCCCACCTCCTGGCAGAAGCGCTGCACCGCCGCGTCGTCCAGCTTCTGCAGCCGCCACCCGGCCTCCTCCGCGAACCCCAGCATGCGGGCCTTCTGCTCCGCCGTGAACTTGGTCCGGAACCGCTTCCGGGCCGGCGGCGGCTGCCCTTGGTGCGCCAGGCCCGGCGCGTGCGCGTCGTCGGACTCGGCGGACGCCGAGCTGTGGTGCTGCTGCGGCTGGTGGTGGTGGTGCATGGCGGCGCTCAGCGGCATCACCATGCGCGTCGGGGCCGGGGGCAGCGCCGCCACCAGCAGCCCCCGGTGGTGGTGGTGCGCCGCGGCCAGCGGGCTCAGCGGGTGGTGGTGGTGACCGTGCCCATGCAGGTGCCGCGCGTCGACGCCGCCGACGCCGCCCGGCGGCTCCTTGCGGTGGAAGTTGCGGTGGCACCCGCACGCCGAGCACCGGAGCGCGTCCAGCGACCCCTCCTCGCCGGCCGGCATGAACTCGCCGCACCCGTCCGTCGCGCTCCCGCCGATGGCTGCCGCGTGGTTCTTGAGGCACTCGCGGTACCTCACGCCGACTCCTCCGACTCCGCCTCCCGCGCCGCCCACGGGCACCACCGCCAGCTGCCGGTTGTTCTTGGCCTCCTCCGCCGCCACGTCCGGCGGCGACATGTGCCGGCCGTTCGCGCCATGGTTATGCTCGTGGTGCAGCCCCAGGTACGGCGAGCCTCCGCCGCCGCCGCCGTGCATTGCCATCGGCAGCTCGCCCTGCGTCCCGGAAAGATCCATGCTTTCTCTGCTGCTCACTTCCTCCGCCGCCGCCGCCGCAGCTCCTGTCCCGCCGCGCTGCAACAAATCTGCAATGGCGCGCGCGCACACAAAGAAACAAACAATTGAAACAAACAAAACAAACTCGCAGCAGGAATTTCAGCAGTGAATGCAAAGACGACAGACAGCTTGGAGGTTCGTTCCGAGCAATGATGTATGAGCAAACAAGAATCTGGCATGCCTTGGGACGCTCAAAAAGCGAGTGGAGAAGGAAGGAAGGGGGAGAAAAGGAAAAAGATTGATTCTTGGGGAGAGTGAGTGAGAGAACAAAAAGTGCTGAGGTTTGTGGACCTTGCGGTGGCCTTGGGATCTTGCAAGAAGATACCAGTTGCAAACTCCGAGATGGGGTTAACTCCTCTACTCCTAGGAGTATGTTTCAAGGCCTCTTGCTTGGGCACCTCACCATGGCCATGCAGAAGAAGATCAGCACTTGTAGAAGAATGGTAGATGATGGATACAGAATTACAGATACAGTGGCTGCTGTCTGTAAAGGCTTTGCATTCACACCACTTCTCCTACTTGGGCTACTTGGTTGGTGTGTATTGCTTTCTCTTGTGTACTCTTCAACATACACACAGGGACAGGGCATGGACCATCCTTGGAGCTTTGACCTCTACTACTCCTGCTCTCCTACTCTAGCAGTGTGTTAAACATTCTGTGCTTTTGGTGTGAGAAGAACAGCATGGAAACAAAGGGGAGGGACAAAAACACAAAGGTGAAGAAGAAGAAGAGAGAGATGGAACAACAAAAGAACACAAACAAAAATGAATGGTGGTAAACAAACCTTAATCAGGACGTCAAGGAGGGAGCAAGCTCATGCCCTGTCAACCCTTGGCCGCCATTGCTGGGAGAAAACCACCTTGTGGTTGTGGCCTACTACAAACTACTGCAAAGTGGTAAGGAAAATACAGGGGAATGTCAAGAAAAATAGAGGCAGTGTGGGGAGAGCTAGATATGCATGGCCAATGGGGGGAGAGCTTGCTGTATGTATGCCTCTGAGATATGGTCGTGTGTAGAGTAATAAGAGGATGGGGATGCAGCAAGAGAAGAAATACTCCAAGCTTCTGCTGCTTGCTTTGCTTTGCTTGCACTGTCAGGAATCCAAGCTTGTTTCAGAGAGAGAGAGAGAGAGAGAGAGAGAGGGCCTGTGGGCAGTGGTGGCCTTGTGTGGTTTGTCAGAGCTGTACTACTGCAATGGTGAGAAGAGGGCCGGAGCTACAGGAGCTGAGCGCGTCCATGGATGTCCCCACCAAGGTTTCTATTTTATTGACAGAAAATATTTAGAATAATGAGTGATTTGTCAAAAGAAAAGAATAATGAGTGTTTTGTTCAGTTCCTTTCTGCTCTTTCCTTTCGCGTTTTCTGAGAAAGGGATCGGCTAGAAAACGAGTTTAAGCATTTAATTCCTTTTTGTGCCCATTCGCAAAACACACACAGACATTATCCTGAATTGAGTGTGGAGCATGGCTCTTGATTCCTTCTCATGTCCCATTCTCTTTACGTCTGGAATATACAAATTATATCCTTGTGTAAATTCAAAGAAATGGTTTGTTTGTTTCTATTTATAAAAATTAACTAAAATGGTTTGTTTTGGTGGACAAATGTCTTGTTTCCATGGTTGAGCAAATTTATGCAAACAATATAAGTCTACATATAGTTTATTATATTGTTATACTATCTCAATATTTTCATTTGAAGAATTGCTACTATCAAATTCTTTATGCCTCCCCATGAAAAATACAAGAACAAAAACTGAATGTCACACTACCAGCAAAGGCAAGTTCTTCACCAATATTTTGCTGCCACCTGAGCTGAAGCTATTCCAATGCATGGAAAGCTTCTTTTGGGGGAGTCAAACATGTCCAGAACAATGGGAGCAACCATCAATCTAGCTAGTGGCAGCAAAACCACAGTTAGGGTATAAATATTAGATTAGAGTAAACAAACATTCCGTCAGGAACGACATGCCCAGTAGTTATAATTTGCACCACATGTATCACTGTCACTTCCATCAGATTCTTATCATTTAAGCAATTTGCGCATTATTTGAGTCATCAATTGCTGTATGGCCACTTGTGGAGAGAAAAAAAATTAATCCAGGTCCACTAATCCTAGCTTTAGTTTGGATCATGTGCAAATCCCTTGGCTTTCCTGATGGTGAAATGTGTGGTGGCTAATTAACAGTCTACTCACTGCACAACATTCTTCTGCCTGTGTTGAAAATTGACAGGTCTTCTTTTAAGGCTCAGGTGGGGATTACAGTACAGATCGATCTGTGCCGTTCAGTGGGGTATATATATGGTACTGTATTTATTAGTGACAATTAATTTCGCAGCTGGATCACTGAGAGCTAGCTCATTTGAAACGCTGAACTTCAACACAATTGGTTTTTTGAAACTTATAATATTTGTTAGAAATTCTTGTGCTAATCCATTCTGTTCACTCCAAGAGGGAACGGAATTGTAATTCATTTTAGTTTTAGGCAAGTAGCCGAGTGGATCATGGTTGCCATCATGAAATTGGGCCTTGCACAAAGTTGTGTCTAGCGTGACAATAAGCACAAGGTGACATGAAAACAAGGAACATGGTAAGTCACAACTATAGATGCCATATGGCACGACGCATTCCCATGGTCGTCATGTCTGTGCCGGCCGGGCCTGATGGGAGGGTCATTACACCTAGGGGGCTTCCTCGGCATGGTGTGGCAGCTCGACCCGATTAACCTATCCCTATTCTATTGAGATAAAATCTCTTGCAATTCCGCTCAATGCCTACCTGCAACCTCCCCACCCCTCACGCCCAACGTTCTTTCCGTCAGCGACTCCCCTTCTCGTGACGGTCCTCCCTTCCCTCTCGACCTCCACCATTTTCCTCCCCTCGTGGAATCAACCGCGGCTACTATCCTCCATCAACTGGAAGCAGCAATGCAAAACACGGCCCCGCCTGTCGTTGGCTCGGGCGGATGAGCATCTTTATGCAGAGGAGGCGCGGGCAATGGCAGCACACGACCTCTCAACACTATGGCACCTAGGCAGAGCATGTCGCGATCTCTAGCTCGAGGCTTAAAGGGTCATGCCTATGCATGAAGAGAAGCCCATGGGCAGGCATGGCACGACCCGCTAAGCTAGTTGTGTTGTGTGGACCTGATGCCTAACGGGTTATGCCTTAGCAGGACTACGCCGTGATTGGGTGGCCCATTTCGCCATCTATAGTCATAGCCAAAGGAACATATCGAAGAAGATGAGTATTTTTGTGCCTTTATTTCATAATAACCAAATCTATATATAATAAAGCTAGAGGTGGGATAATGTGAATTCTTGAGATGAAAACTACTACCACTTTCTACTAGCTTGCAAGTGTATCGAAATGCCCATGCATATGCATCTAAGATGCCAAATCGGAAATAATGTTGAACCTATCATTGTTAGAATTAGATTCTCTTTGAGGTGAGAACATAAAAAAAAATGGGGGTCCTAATCGCTTGTGATTCCGATGAATATATAAAGTTGCTCGATCGTCATGCAAAGTGCACAAGGAATGATCTTTAAGGTACATTAGTACCCTCCTTTATCTTTGAATGTCCTCTGGATCGGCTGGAATGTTCGACCCTGATGTTAGAAGGCTGGATGGATCGATCGTCCTCTGCGATCTTTCTCTCTCAAGGATATAAAAAAGATGCAATGGATGATCCGAGCTTCTTTGCATGCGCTCCTTTTTATAATCCAACACGAATTTGGCTTGCAATCATTTGCGTTATTCTTGCTTTCGGTTTTTGTTTCTCCTCATCTATCTGATCCTTTGCATATCCACATCACTTTATTCTTGAATTCCAGTGACCTTTTGGTGCTCTCCCTTTTTGGTCCTTGTGCTGATTCGTTTCTTAAGTCTTTGAATTGTAGTTTTCTTATAACGTTTCTGAATTGTAGATATTGGTCCCGTGATGAACAAGAATATATATCACATAGATAAATGATTGGAAAAAAGGGTATATGAAGGAGGTGATGTATTATAAAGAATAGTGCTCACAGAAACAATTTTTGTGCATTTTTCTATCGAACACGCAATTTCCATGCATATTAATTATGTAATGTAAACTCCACCCCTCCCCCCACCCCCTCCAAAAAAACCCTCCCCGCTATGTAACCAAGGTCACGCCTTTCACCCACAGGTTTTACGCGGCATTTGTACGTAGAAATATATGCAAGTGGGGATTTGTTTATCCCTGAAGTTTTCATAAAAAAATTGTATTACCATTAATGATCTTACTAAATAAAAGTAAGAATTCCATCGCTAGACAGCGGTAGAGGATAGAACTTGGTTCATTTATCTAAAAAAATTAAAAATAAGAATTATTGGTTATATGAAAGTTATACTACTAGGTTTTAATTTGTTTTTGCCCTAGAAATGATTTAACAGAAGTAACTTCCTTTTTACCAAACTACATTTCCAATATCGTTAAAAGAAAAGAGAGGACAGTTCAAACTTCAAAATACAAAAGATGTTTGAAAATCAGCCCAGATCATCGCGGACAAAATCCCTGCGCCTTTGGATGCGTGGTCCCGCTGCCGGACCACCTGATCAGGTGTGCCCCGCTTGAGAGAGAGAGAGATGTCAGAGATGCAGCAAGAAGAGTGCATCTGCGGCCTTGTTCAGTTCCAGAATCCGGTGGCCGGATTCGGGACTGTAGCAAGTCCCATCAATGTGAGTTTTGTTTTTTAGTGGTAAAAATTGTCCAAAGACTAATGTCTCAAAATGTTCGTCTCGCAAAGACAATAAACTGTGCAATTAGTTTTTGAGTACTTTTAAATGCGTATGCCAACATTTTGATGTGATGGCATGTAGTGAATTTGGGGGTAAAATTCTGGAACTGAACAAGGCTTGCATGAATTTGACTCTGTTTTTTCCATTCTAATTCTAATCAGCCTAATGCGTACGGAGTACACACTAGGACGTGCCTGACTGAACTTTCACACTGTGCTGTGCCAGCGCTAAGCATGGAGATCCGAGTCGTGTCGTCGCACCGGGCCTCAAAAGAGGAGCCCATCCAGCTTCTTCCTCCAACATCGCCAACGCCAATCATGTGGTGTGGCCTACGTGTTGCGCGTGTTTTGCTCTGCGGCCACAGGGATTTCGATCTGTTGCCAATGCCAACTTGCCATGCAGGCAGGCACGCATTAACCTGTGGAAGAAAGTGGGAATAAAAAGGTTTGTTTTTTAGTTTTTAGTAATTATATATGAGAAATTTTACAATGGTTGTCGAAAAACGGAGGGCTCACAAAGCTCGATCCAATGGCTAAAAAGACATAGTAACCAAGAGTTACCGGGTGCACACCAAATGTGTATTAAATGTGGGCCCATATGCACTAGGTGCATACCAAAATTGGTGAGATCAACTCCTAAACAAAAGTAGGATAATTCCATTTTCGAATTTTCTTTATGTAATCAAGGGTAGTTTGGTCTCCAAGTCCTCAATAGATGTCCGATCCTTGAACCGGTTGGCGTTGTTGCGGCCGTTCAGTGTCGTCGTCCCGGAGGTCTTCACGCCGCCGCTCTCCATCATCGGGCCTCGACGCTCGCCGATCGGGTGCAACTGCCTGTGTTCGCTTGAGTGCATCGCGTCTGACTAACATCCTGACAGGACGGGCGGCGGCGGCGGCGGTGGCAGCGCAGAATGGCTCCATCGCGAACGCCACCTGGTAGGGATTACGGAACTCCAGTGTCACACCGGCTAGCGACCTAGTGGAATACGCAGCACGACGCCCTCCACGCAGATGACCTACAACCTATACACAACCTGCTTGCATGCTATTTGCCTCCTCGCGCAGTCATCAATTCATCATCACTTCATCGATCGGGTGCAGCAGCTGCTCCTCTGCCATGGCACCCATGTCGTCGATCTGCCTGCACAGCTGCATGAGCTTTCTCGAGCTGGATGAACCGCCCGACGGACGAGAGGGGTCGGGATCAGGGGATCGCTGTTAGACAATTAGGCAATTTCTATGTCATTGTTATTCCATAAATTAACATAAAGATGATGACATATAATAGATAAATAGGCATTGTAAACATGATGTCACAAAAGTCCATAACCATATGAATCATGTGACCAATGAACATGTGAAGCATACAAGCATGATAACATGATTTGTCTACTAAAGAAACAAAGCATGATATATAACTCATAACAATTATAGCCTCTGAAAAACATGTGAAACAATATAACTGAACTACCAAAACATACAGGCAATAGAATCTGAAATAACATGACAGCATTAACGAAACATGCAGATATGACAGATCAATTTCAGGAAGTTCAGACAGCAGTAAACTGATGAAATAACAGAACATACGAAACATATCCACCATAGCATACGAAACAGCAGGCATGGACTAACGAAACATGCAGAAACTGCATCACGAAAAACAGAGAGGAGATGAACGGTTTATACCCTCCAGAGGATCCCGATCCTTGTTCAGTTTCCATGTCGATGAAGAGGATGAAGAACGCAAGGCCTTCGGCGGGAAGTAGACGACGACGGCTCCTCCAGGAAGTAGACGACGAAGAATCAGCGGCGGCGGCGATTGGGCAGTCGCGTAGATGCTCCCCCAAAAACCTAATTGTCGATCCCCCGTGCAAGGACTCGAACGGCAAGGGCTTCGGAGGCACCTGCCCTCTCGTCTCCCCGTGCGCGCGAGGTGAACGAGATGGAGAAACTCTTGTCGTTGCGAGATGTGGCTGGATGTGAATCGAACCCTTGTACCGAAAGGACTAGGTCTCTTTTTATGGGCGCTGCTAGGAGGAGGAGGAAGGAGAAGAGTCTCTCGGTGACTCTCCAGGAGACGGGCAGCCGAAGAGACCAAGTCCCATCAAAGCAAGAGAGTGCTAAAAAATTAACACCCGCCCGCTCGCCGCCTGCCTCACCTCGCCACGCCCCGGCCCGAGCCCGTGCCCGGCCGGCCAAGTCCCATCAAAGCAAGAGAGTGCTAAAAAAATTAACACCCGCCTCCGCGCCGCCGGCCTGCCTCGTCCCGTGCCCGGCCCGGCCGGCGGCGGCGGCGGCGCGCGCGTGTGGCACACCTTGGTCCCTAGCTTGACTTAAGTGGAATAATTTCCACCATATAAGTCAAGTCAAGGACGCTTGGGATTCCAATTCGGTACAAATAATAACCCACACAATAACCAACCATAGAGTTTATTGATTTATTGAATTATATACATGGGCCTAGCCCATAATAAATCCAACAATCGCGGCTGTTGGCCTCAGTCGCAGGCAAGCGCAGCGCGTCGTCGGCAAGGGGTGATGGGAGATCGGGAAGGGACACAATTACTATATTAACCATCACTCCTAAAATTAGTTAATGCTAATAATTTGCTTAGTAACCAAGAGGAACCGAGAAGTACCCCCAACCACCATAAAAGAGCTCATTATATATACATGTTTTCCAGGGTAAAATGGAAATGAACATGGTAAGCAAACATATAAAAAATGGCGAAAAGAATGTGGAAGCTAAAGAATATTCACTAGAGTGAAGAAGAATGGAATGTTAGAGAGTATATTTTTTTTCAGCTTCAATGGACAGGGACACAAATGCGTGTTACCGGTGGCCATGTTTTGAAGCATTTCAAAAGAAGCACCAATCAAGAAAAGGATATACGATTTGAAGCATATTTAACTCATGTTTGACCAATTCTTTTCATTTCATTTTGGGAAATCAGTTTCTAAATCTCATCATCCAAAAGCTACGGAATGGGTGGCTGTACAGCGCTGTTGATCCTGATAATCCCAAACGCTTATCCCCTTCTTAACCCCTCAATATCTTTTGATTGCAACGACATGACAGAGACATGTCAAAAAACATTGGTAATCACCGGGATTAATGTGGTCGGCATGCATCGGATTCTTGGGACCGGCCGTGTATGGCTAACTTGTTGGGACCAATGGCAAGATCGCTGTACTGAGGATCTCATAAAACACAAAGGGGTTATGTGCATCATCCCAATTTGTTGTTATGTCACAATCCTTGTTTCTTTTCCCCTGCAGCATGCTGGCTTCTCTTTCTTTTGTTTTTCCTTTTTGTTTCTAAAGCTGTTCTTAGTGGCCATGCTACTTTCATAATTTTGTGATATATCAGATCACTGCTCTCAACTCTTTAGCTTAACAACCCACCCTGATTTTGTTGGTTTATTAACCATCAATTCTCATGGGCTCTAACTGTGTACATATTATTGATATATCTTATCACGTTGGGAATGTATATACGGCATATCCTTAGATAGTTAGATTGATTTGTGGATGCAAATCGTCGCCAAAGAAAAATTAGAGTAAGCATAGTAAATATACGCACAAAGTTCTTAAAAAATATCTTAAGAAAGGTGTGATAGGAATTGCCATTTTCGTCCATCCTTTTGTATAATATATGGCTATGGTTAGTTGAGTTACGTGGTGTGTTACTTGCAAGGGAGGTAACTAACCGGAAGCCTTTGTGTTGTGCGTGTTCATTTCTTGGCTTTAAGACACATTAACACCATCCTCTATCTAATAAATAAATAAGGGAAATAAAGATACCTTATACACAATCAAACTGGGATTAGTGTTGGGAGCTTATTTAATTTGTGTGATTTGGTTCGAGAGGGATGTTAGATTTGGTTAGCTGGAACAATTAACAAACATAAGTGTACTTTGCCTTCAAAGTGTTGTCATATACTGTACTATGTGTGCCAAAAAACTATGTATATGTACGACAATGGTAGTGTTTAGTTGCCACTGTGCTCCGTTCTGTTTTCTTTATTCCACAATTCGCAATCCACATCCGTCCGGCAGCAATACGACAACCATAATTTTTTTCTCTACTATATATTTTTAAGAAATATCAGATAAGTGCCTGGATAGCAACTCCAAGATTATCTTTGATGCAGTAGTCTTGCTCGTTTCTTGGCGACTATGGAAGGAGCGTAACAACAGGGTCTTCTCAAACGCAGCGTCGCCGGTGACAGTGGTGTTGTAGGATGTGATCCGAGAAGCTAAAGATTGGGTGCTCGGTGGTTTCACGCCGATATCAGCCATTCTAGAGTCCTTGTCGCGCACAAGTGGCACAATGTAATGCAAACATTCTTGGATCCAGTAGATAGGACTGTGTTCGTTACAACGGTTTGTTGGCATCTGCCACTGAAACGTAGCAACTGTGTAAACTTTGTTCCCCTCTTAATGAAAAACGGGTGAAGGCCCGGTCGCGAAAAAAGAATATAAGATACATACACCAATCATTATACACACCCCTAAGGCCTTGCTTGGATTAATCTCTTTTTCTCAAAGCTCTTGGACCGGATAAACGGAGAGTTCAACTTACGAGAGATTTAAATCCCCTCAGTCCCTTACAATTCCACTCTAATTCCACCAACCAAACAAGCCTAACTGCAAATGGTTGTACAAATTGTTATTTCCTTCATTTCTAATGAAAAATAAAAAAAGTTTCTTTTTCGGTTCTTCAAGTACATGTTGGGATTGAATTGCTCAGCAGATTTCTATGTTTTTTTGCATCATTCTCGCATTTTCGAAGAGGTTCCAAATCTAGTGTCAATATTTCAAAGAATTCAACTATATTACATGTTCGTTATAAAAAAAAGGAAACTACTCCTACGTTACATGTTTTAGGAAGCATTCCAAAGTTGGAGTTAGAAAAAGACTCGATTACTCAATAGATGTACAACATCAAATTATAAAAACAACACATCACATCGGACAGCACAGATACGCTTGGCTATATACTCCCAAAAGAAAAGATACGCTTGGCTATATAATCCCAGTGACAAGTTTTAAATTTCTTGGATTTTTTGGAAAATGAAACCGATGTCACAATCACAATACAACTCCAAGTTTCGTAATCGCATGAATTATCTTCAAAGAATCTGTTTATTCTGTTCGTTATCATTGATAATTGTGTCCTGTGAGTTATGAATTTGATAGTTTTTGTTGCATACACAAAAATAAAAAGTAAAATGCATTAAGAAGCACAGAAGAAACGAGAAATAGATGTGGTTACACGATCAGCCGGGCCTACTACTACTACTGCGTAAAGCCCAAAGGACATTCGGCCCTCAAGGTTCCAGCCCATTTATCAACCCCTTCCAAAACAGTGAATAAAGCCGACACAACCAGAAATTCAGGCGTATCATCTGAGATTGCGAGATTCATCCACTAATTGTCACAAGCACATCATCAGTAATATATATCAGGTCTCATTAAAACTTTCTTGGTTGCTCCAATCTTTGGTCATAGACATAAAACCAAATTCTTACTCAGGTTAGTGAACAACGATCAGTATTTAGTGAAGTCAAAAGTGGACACTTATCAGATCACTTCGAACAGATCTTTTGCTTTGTCATGAAATTGAAATCCTCACATACAGTTAAAAACCCATCGGTAACGTAAAAAGACACATGAACTGGTTTGGGAAAGGTGATGCACAACAGGCACAAAGAATTGTAAAAAATATGGAGGTAACTTTGTCGATTGGGCAGAACTAGCTCCAGACCTATGCTAATGTACAATACACCATTGTTTCTTTTCATTCCAGCTTCTCAAGCTCGCCCATCCTCTCTATAATTGCCTGAAAAAGACACAAGTGATGAGAATGAATATGCAACTCTAAGGTAATAAAGCAAGAAAAAACATATTAAGTTTTCCAGTATAAAGTATGTAAGTCGCCATAAAGATCTCTGGTGAAACAAAAAGCACACAAGATTCTATGCACATGTATATTAGGCCCCGTTTGGCGGAGTTCCGATCAGCTTTAGCTCTGACTCCTTCATGGGATGTGGCAAGTATCTCTTTTCTCAAAATAATCTAGGAGCCGTTTCTGGCTTCACTGGTTCTGGCTGATTGGCTCCAACTCCTCCCCACACTCTAGCAATGAGCAGGAGCCAAGGCATGCCAAATGGGGCCTAAAAGGGATGCAAATGGTGACACCAGTGGGGTGTTCTAGGTTACTAATTTAGTTTATTTGCTTCCCTGGATGCATGGGTCCATCCATGAAGTTAATTAAGGTCAACCCAATGACCCAGAACGCCATAAGAAATAAAACCTGCATCCCTAGTCTCGATTCATATTTCATAGTAAAACTGCAAACAACGGTGCATTTTGCCTAGAATTATCTGGGAGTAGCAAATTTAAAGAACCCACTGATACTTGTGTCGTGCCATAGTTTTTTTTTTTTTGAAATAAATGTCGTGCCATAGTTTTACTATTTAGTTCAAGACATTATTAACATCAATCATCCTGAAATAGTGCAGGCACAACTTCAATAGAAGAATACTTCTGGAAAGACTGCATAAAATGCTGAAAACCTTTCGGTCTTCTGTAGAATCACAGGTACTATTTTTTTTTAATACAGAACGAATAAGAGCAGCTACATTTAAGAAAGCAGAGAAATGCTTTGTAATGGAATACCAAGCTATGCTATGCCAGCAGATCATATTCAGTTTGGACTCCATTGAAAATACTGATATATTCAGTTAATCTCATTTAAGGAAGAATACTTGCACAAAAGAAATACTTTTATCATTCTAGAACTCCTACAGTCAAGAAAAAGTTATAGTGATACTATCTAACATAGTGTATCTGACTTTTCAGTAAAAGAAATTATTAATCGATATTCTAAGTATATTCGGTTGCATCATATACTGGGCAAACAATGGATGCTTCCATCAATATTTTTTATACAAATACCTAAACGTAAAGATGACATTGAATTTGTATTATGATGGGAAAAGCAATACCCTTTTGCTTGTTTCTTGAAGCTCTCCAGCAAGAATGAACTCATCCAGTATCAAGTAGACCTACAGCACATAGCCAAAAGTTCAAGAAGCAAATTAAAAAATGATAGATATATACTTTAATATGGTTTATGAAGACAAAAACTAGAAGCAAAAACAGTCACATTTTGTCTTGATTGTAGAAAAGTGAAGTTTAATGTTTATTTCCAAATATTCAGTTCTAAATAGACTGTTGTGAAAAATTCTTTCCTATTGCCTAATGCAAATACAATTTGAGTTTTGGCAATATAGAGAATGGCCTTTGGTGACCATACGTGCAACCTCCCAATGCATGGATAATTGTTTATTGAAACACTAGAACTCTAAAGCACAGTCAAAGCACATACTTGACATATAAAAGAATCATGACAAAAACCAGAGTACCAGAAAACAGGGGAAAATAACTAAAAGGTCGTTACTAGTTCAAATATCTCAGCATGTCATATATGCAGGAGTAACATCTTACAAAGTTATAATGCTAGCAGTTTCCCAATGGCCCCTTTTATCATTGACGCACAAGTATCTAACATCTTAACGAGTGCCCGATGACAAAGACAACCGGTACGTGCTAGGCTGCGTGGGTTTGTGTGTGCTAGGCTGCGTAAGGCGTATGAGTGAGAGATGGGAGGACGAGGCTTGAACCGCCGGCGGCGAGTGGATGGCGCCGTGGCCGGCGGCTGGCTGCTATGAACGGGAATGGCAAGAACTAGACAGAGACAGGGCTGGGTGCCCAAGGGAGACAGAAAGTCTCAATCCCAGGCTGTCATTTTCATTAGCCGTGGTTCAGTATTTATACTGATTGCTTACAGACTTGATCCTGAACACAAGGAGGTCCTGACCACGCTAACTCCACAAACAAAACTGCTAAAGAATAGGGAAACGCTAATTCAAAGCACGGATATGCATCCCTACACTAATAGAATTATTCAAACAGCCTTGCATACTGCTACTAACCTTGGCAATCTTTCTCAGCCACTGGCAAGGCTTCGGGCTTGTCGAGCGTAGCTCAGCCACTGGCCCTGGTCCTTCGCTGGTATTGTTGACCCACCATAACATCTCTTCCCGCCTCGGCAAACGGCTCGTCCTCGAGCTGCACATCCGGGTAGAGAGTCTTGAAGTCGTCCGGGGGCTCCCGTGTGGCGTCGTCCTCCGGAAGGCCTTGCCACTTGACGAGGATGCGCCACACGCCGCGACGGCGGGCGCGTATGACTGCGCGGGGCTGGGCGCGGTCGCCCGTCCGAACCGGTGGCGGCACGGCCGGTGCGATGGTGGCGAGCCGGCGTAGTTGTAAGGCTTTAATAGCCCCAGATGGAAGACGTCATGCAGGCGCGCGTCCGCGGGGAGTCGGAGACGATAAGCCACCGGCCCGATGCGCTCGACGATCTGGAACGGCCCGGCGTAGCGTGGGCGCAGCTTGCCCTTGGACGGCGAAGCGAGCGCATGGGTGGGTCGGTGGAGAAGTCGGAGCAGCACCCATGCGCCCACGTCGAACTCCACCTCGCGATGGTGCTCATCGTAGTGGCGCTTGGCGTACTGCTGGGCCTGAAGAAGACGCTCGCGAACCTCCTCGAGGAACGCGTCGCGGTCTCGCAGCATGGCGTCCACCGCCTCCGTCTGGGCCGTCCCGGCGTGGTGTGGCAGGAGGGGTGGCGGGGGTCGGCCATACACAACCTCGAACGGCGACGCCCGGAGCGCCGTGTGGTACGAGGTGTTGTAGCAGTACTCCGCCCAGGAGAGCCAGTCGACCCACGAACAAGGCCGATCACCTGTCGCACAGCGCAAGTACATTGCGATGATCTTGTTGACGACCTCGGACTGGCCATCCGTCTGAGGGTGGAAGGCCGTACTGAGCCGCTGCTTGACACCTGCACATTTAAAGAGGTCGCGCCAGAGAGTGCTGGTGAAGACAGGGTCACGATCGCTGACGATGGAGCTGGGGAAGCCGTGCAGGCGCACGATCCCGTCGAAGAAGGCACGGGCGACGGAGGCGGCGGTGTAGGGGTGGCTGAGCGCGATGAAGTGGGCGTACTTTGAGAAGCGGTCCACCGCCGTCAGGACCACAGACTTGCCGTGCACCTTCGGAAGCCCCTCGATGAAGTCCATGGAGATATCCGCCCACACCTGCGACGGAATGTCCAAAGGTTGAAGTAGGCCGGCTGGCTGTGTCGTCGGCGTCTTGTTCCGCTGGCACACGTCGCAAGAGCGAACGAAGTCGTGCACCAGCTGGCGGTCTCCGGGGATGTAGAAGTCTGTGCGGAGGCGCACAAGGGTTTTCTGGACCCCCTCGTGCCCCGCCGAGTGAGCCAAGGCCACCACCGGGTGGCGCAGGTCGTCGGTGGCAGGCACGTAGATGCGCTTGCCGTGGAGGAGGAAACCATCGTCGGCTGCCCACGGCTCGCCCAGAGAAGCAGCCTCCAGCTGCTGCAATAGGTCGCACGCGACCGGGTCGGCAGCGGTGGCGCGGCGAATGTCGGCGTAGAGGTCGAAGGATGGCCCGGAGAGGGCACAGAGCGCCGCGGTCTCCTCATCGCGGCGGGATAGCGCGTCGGCCGCCGAGTTGAGCCGCCCAGGGCGGTACTCGACGGTGAAGTCGAACCCGAACAGCTTGCTGAGCCACTGGTGCTGGGGCACGGTGGACAGCCGCTGGTCCAGGAGGAACTTCAGGCTGTAGTGGTCAGTGCGGACGAGGAACCGGCGCCCCCACAAGTACGGGCGCCAGTGTCGGACTGCTTGAACCAGCCCGATGAGCTCGCGCTCATAGGCCGCCAGCTTCACATGGCGGGCGGCGAAGGGTCGGCGAAGAAGGCTGGGTCCATGCTGGTGTAGGACGGCGCCGAACCCGGTGCGGAAGCGTCACGATCGACCACGGCGGCGCTCGAAGTCGGCATCCGTAGAACCGGTGCCGACGATAGCGCCCTGCTTGAGGGCGGCGAAGGCCTCGTCGCCTCCGTTGTCCGGACGAACGCCTCCTTCCGCGGGGAGACGTGTGAGGGGGGCCGCGATGGAGCCGAAGTCGCGGATGAACTTCCTGTAGTAGCCAGCGAGGCCCAGGAAACCACGCACCCCGCGTGGAGAGCGCGGCTGCGGCCACGAGGCGACAGCGGCCACCTTGTCGCTATCCATGGCGACCCCGTCGGCGGAGATGACGTGGCTGAGGTAGGCGACGGAGAGCCCCGAAGGAGCACTTCGACCTCTTCAAAAAGAGACCGTGGGCTCGTAGGGCGGTGAAGACAAGGCCGACATGCTCAGATGTTCGGACCACGATGTGCTGTAGATCAAAATGTCGTCGAAGAAAACCAGCACGAACCTGCGGAGGAAGGGGCGGAGCACGTCGTTCATCAGTGCCTGAAATGTCGCAGGGGCGTTGGAGAGCCCAAACGGCATCACCAGGAACTCGAAGTGGCCGTGGTGGGTGCGGAACGCCGTCTTCTCGATGTCCGCTGGGTGCATGCGCACCTGGTGGTACCCCGAGCGGAGGTCGAGCTTGGTGAAGTACTTGGCCCCGTGGAGCTCGTCGAGGAGCTCGTCAACCACCGGGATCGGGAATTTGTCCTTGGACGTCCGGTCGTTGAGCGCGCGGTAGTCGATGCAGAAGCGCCACGATCCATCCGCCTTCTTGACGAGGAGCACGGGCGCCGAGAACGGCGAAGTACTAGGGCGGATGATGCCCTGCTCCAGCATGGCGGCGCACTGCCGCTCGAGCTCGTCCTTCTGCAACTGAGGGTACCGGTACGGCCGCACTGCCACCGGCGCGGTCCCGGGCAGCAGGTGTATGCGGTGGTCGTAGGGGCGGGCTGGTGGAAGGCCGCGCGGTGTGTCGAAGACGATGTCGTCCGAAGTAGGAGCTCGTCCAACGGCGGGTGGTGCGGGTCCGGCGGCCGTGGCCAACGACCGCGCTCGGAGGGCGCGCCGAGGCGCCCACACACCGCCACGCGATGTGGCGTCCTCGTGCATGAAGGACACGGTGAGCCCCTCGAAGTCCCGGGTGAGGGCCCTAGCGTGCCGAGGAAGTCGACGCCGAGGATGAAGTCGGCGGCCCGAGCGCGAGCCCGACGCGAGTGATAGAGAAGGGCGCCCCCCGATGTCGACGGGCACGTCTCGGGCGATCCTCACACGGCACGCGCTCGCCGTTGGCCACCGTGACGCGGGCGGTCACCCCCGAGGAGTGAGACCAAGGCGCCGCATGGCCGCGCCCTGGAGGAAGGTGTGGGTGGAGCCGGTGTCCAGGAGGGCGAGGAGGCGCTCGCCCTTGATCGTCACAGGCAGGAGCATGGTGTGGTACGTCCTGATTCCTGCAAGTGCGTGTACAGAAACGACAAGGGTGTGAGCGTGAGCGTCCACTGCGGCGGCGGGCTCCTCGGGCAAGACCGCGTCTGCGGCCTCCGCGTCGTCGTCGTGGAAGTCGTCCACCTCCAGGAAGAACAGGCGGGGGCACACGTGCCCACGCACGTACTGCTCGTCGCAGTTGTAGCAGAGGCCCTGGCGACGGCGTTCCTGCATCTCCGCCGGTGTCAAGCGACGGAAGGTGCGGGCGGGTGTAGCGGGTCCGGCGGGGTCGGCGTCGTAGGAGCGGGTGCACGGTCGCGGTCTCTCCCGGCCGCCAGCCGGGCGAGCCGAAGGAGACGGCCGCCCAGGGAGGGCGGGTGCCACTGGCCGTGTGCGAGTGCGGCGAAGGCCGCGGCCTTGCGCTCGAACATGCGCGCCAAGTACATGGCCGTCTGGAGGTTGCCGGGGTCGTGCATCTCCACGTCCGCGCGGATGTGGTCAGGTAGTCCGCCCACGAAGAGTTCCGCCTTCTGGCGGGTGGAGATGTCCGTGTGTGAGCAAGGACCGCTGAAAACGACCCGCGAACTCCTCCACCTGTGGAGTGGAAGGGCGGCCGGCCCGGCCCGCCCGAGCGGGTGCCGCGGTGGCGATCCGAGCGAAGGCGACACGGTTCCTTGAACCAATCCCATGGCGGCCGGCCTCGTCCGCTCGAGGGCATAGTACCATGTCCGGGCGTCGCCGTGAGGTGGTAGGACGCCATCCGGGTGCGGCTGCGATGCGGCGTGAGTTGGCCTCGGAAGAATTGCTCACAATGCGTGAGCCAATTCAACGGATCGACGGAGCCGTCGTACGTCGTGAACTCGATCCTGTGGAACTTGGGCGGCCCGTTGTGTTGCGCTGCTGCAGGGGCGCCCCCCTCGTAGCCGGTCTCGAGGTAGGATGGGGCCGAGGGCGCCACGCTGCTGCCCGGGATGAGGAGGCCGTTGGTGCCGCTGTAGAGGGTACCCGACACCGTCGACGCACCATGCTCGGGCACGTGCGACCGAGGAGGCACCGATGTGTAGACCGGCTCGAAGTAGTTCAGCGCCCATGGCGGGATCTGGGACGGCGATGGCGGAAAGCGGAGCTGGTGGATCGGGACGGACGACGACGGTGGCGGCGGTGACGTCGAGGGCGCTGCCTGGTAGGTCATCCCGTAGGTGTAGGAGGCCGCCGCCGAGGGCTGGATCGCGCCCGACGGGTTGATCTGCGGCAGGAGCGGTTGTTGCGACGGCGGGTTGTTGAAGAGCTGGAGCACGGAGTTCATCGTTAGCCGCAGCTCGGCCATGCCGTGGCTGAGGTCGACGATGGCGGCCGTCGTCTGCTCCGGGGTGAAGACCGCGCGCGGCCCCCCTTGCATGTCCTGTGCCAGCGATTGCAAGGAGGTCGACACCAGGGCCGATGTAGACGCGGGCAGCTGGGGCAGGACGGAGGAGGTGGGCGGTGCTGTTGTGGAGGAGGGCGGAACGGCGGTGGAGGCTGGAGGGATCGACATGGAGCTGGATACCAGGTTGGTACGTGCTAGGCTGCGTGGGTTTGTGCGTGCTAGGCTGCGTAAGGCGTATGAGTGAGAGATGGGAGGACGAGGCTTGAACTGCCGGTGGCGAGTGGATGGCGCCATGGCCGGCGGCTGGATGCTATGAACGGGAATGGCAAGAACTAGACAGAGACAGGGCTGGGTGCCCAAGGGAGACAGAAAGTCTCAATCCCAGGCTGTCATTTTCATTAGCCGTGGTTCGTATTTATGCGATTTCTTACGAACTTGATCTGAACAAAAGGAGGTCTTGACCACGCTAACTCCACAAACAAAGCTGCTAAAGAATAGGGAAACGCTAGTTCAAAGCACGAGACATGCATCCCTGCACTAATAGAATTATTCAAAGAGCCTTGCATGCTGCTACTAATCTTGGCGATCCTTCTCAGCCACTGGCAAGGCTCCGGGCTTGTCGAGCATAGCTCAGCCACTAGCCCTGGTCCTTCGCTGGTACTGTTGACCCACCATAACAACAACTAACACCAAACAAGTAGACATCTTAGCAGAATGCAGTGGCGTTAGCACATATGCATGATTTTGGGCTCAGAGAATGTTTAACCCTAACAGATTAAATAGCTTTCTGTTGACAAATGAAACTTTTCAGTACAGTTATCTAAACTGCATAACAAATTACGTTCACACAATCAATGCCAGCAGGGTTTTTTTTCTTTAAGTCTTAGCCAGAATATAGTAGCACTAGCTCAATATAAATCTGGTCACCAATGAACATGTTGATAAAGATAATATTTAGATGGAAATTACTCTTTAAAGTTCAAATACAAGACGTGAAAAGATCAAAAGTATTGCAGATTGCTAGATTACTCTATTGAGACATGAAGTTACCTTGTGGAAGTTAAATACTAAATCAAGTTCACACACATTGCTGAAGAAATGGTCCAATATCTCGACAAACAAATGGATACATTCCAAGTATGCCAATTCATTGTCAGTTATATCCACGCACATAGAGAAAAAAAGTCCTGCGTATCTCCTGTAGATAACTTTGTGTGTGCGGAACTGCAAGAGACATCCCACATCAGTTACAAGAGTTAGAACAAACAGTGAAATTGAAGACTTTTTAAATGGTCATATCAAATATCTAATCATCAGTTTGTGGAAGTTCATTACTGATAGGGTTTTTACTGTCGCACGGGGACCTTTATGAACTAAAAAAGGAGCAGCAAGAGGATGACAGATGACAACAAAAAAGTTGGTATGAATGTAATGTCCTCATGGATAGTAAAAATTGGCATTTGCCACATATTCACACACTAACTTACATCCCCATCCTAACTCACATCTTCTAAATCAACAGTGGGCAAGATTTGATCTTGCCTTTTGACAAGTTCAAGAACATGAACTTTATGATTCTGACTGAAGATTAGCAAAATTGACACAACATCTCGATTTCTTTGTACTATACCGAGTGAAAAGCTATGCATACTGCATGAGAGTTAAATTGAGCTCACTAAAGAAAGCCAAGATAGGCATGAAATAGAAACCCCAACTAGAATTTTTTTGCAAAGGTTAGTGATGATTTAATGAAGTGTTTCAAAGGTAGGGGAACACACTATAAATTCAAATTTCCATTGGATATTCACAATCTTCTATTCAAGCATGGGTTCTCTGGATCTATTTGTAGCCTATGAAGAGTTATCCTATTGTGTTAAACTATATTTAGACATGCATGTGCATACCCACTGTGAATCTGTGATGTTCCTGGTTAGCAGCCTAGTATGGGAAGATTCTTCAGTAAAACTTAAATTACTAAGTCTTGATGATAAGTGTTAAAAGCAAATGCGCTCATTTTAATCATCCATCTGACCATCTCAATCAGTGGTACATGTGTATCACCTGTTACACAGCCACCACAAGGTTTAGGAACTTATTAGCGTGCCAAGCTGGTTCTGTATCTCAGAATAGCAATTATGAATTATCCCTTTCATCCAAACAATATCCTCAATCTAAGAACAAAACACCCTAATCTTTATCAAAAAAAAAAAAAAAAACTAATCACACCTGGGCTGAAAATCAAGAGCTAGAATCACCACCCACCTCGACGAAGTTGGTGAACTTGGGGTCCCGGTTGACAACGAGTCGATGCACCTGGATTCACAACAACACCACCACGGGATCAGCAACGCCCAAACCCCAGAATCCGGCACCAAGATCAAATCTTTCTTATCCACCACCAGCAGGCTCACCTCGTACTCGACCTTGTGCTTCTCGGAGTCCTCGAGCGGGACGTAGTACTTGGCCAGCCGCGTCTTGCCCTGCCGGTTCTGCAGCAGGATGAACCGGATCTGCACCGGCGAGGCGGATCGAACCGAGGTGAGGAACAGGTAAGAATCAAAGAACGTGTTGGGGCAATCGGATGCGGTTGGTTACCATGGCGGAGGGGGAGGACGACGGCGATGCCTGAGAATTGGAGTAAGGGCAGGAGCGTGTGATTTGGGAGCGAGGGGAGAAATGAGTACAAGTTTTCTTTTCTGTGTTCTTCCGGATAGCAGTTTCGCTGTATTGCTGAAAAGTCTCTTGGTTAGGCTGTCCAATGTAAAAGGTTGGCACGTTTGTTCCGGAAAAAATTGCTTGATTTTTTTTTTATTTGAAATTGAACTATCCATTCGCAACAGACTGCACCGAGACATTCCAAGAAAAGCTGTCTAAACACCTTCTTGGAATATACTGTTCTTAAGGTCAAAATTTAAGAAATCAATGATGGTTCCAACAAATACAACCAAAGCTAGAAGAATTCCTTCTCTTATGGAACCATAGACATGATGTGATGTTGTCTTGGCACAGTAGAATCCTTGTCTTGGTCGGTTGGCAGTTGCTCAACTCATGCAAACAAGATGCCCGCCTATGGAGCTGTCGCCTGTGCCCAAGTAATTGATGTTTGATGCCGAATATTTACCTTGTAATATTGATTTATGTAGCAATTCAGGTTCCCATGGCACTCTTTCAGTGTATCAATTCAGGTGAAGCTCTCATCCCTTCCAGTGATGTTTTAAAAGAATTCTTTCTCTTTTGTATAAATAAATGTGAAACAATATTAGTAAGTGTCACCAGTTCCTCTCCCAAGTTAGTCGGCTTTCTCATCTCTACTGACCTTTTACATGAGCACCTTCACTCTATTAGCTTTTATTAGCAAATGAATAAATACATAAGAGAGTTTCAGACATAAATGCAAGAACACCTCAAAAGTAGTTTCATGATGTTTTTAAGCATATCATATTGAGCAAAATGAAAACAAACATTCACCTTTAATGAAAAGTTCCATTCTATTCTTCATAGACATTTAATTTTATAGCTTTTATAAAGTTGGTAATCGTGCACAGAGAATTTCATCTTAGATACCATAACCTTTTATTATCCGGCAGTCAACAACTAGTCAGCTTTTTCAATGACAAGCATCATTCAAATCCCCCACTTTGGGATATAAAGTCGTTCACCCAAAATTTTATTAACATCTCAGGAAATGGAGGAAGAATCTTCAAAATTGAGAGGAAATTAAACACCACTGCTCGTGTCTTGGCTAATCAGGCTGTTAATAGATCTGTGCATATCCTCAAAGCTACATGTACAAACCCAATGCATACAAACAGCTATCCTGTCGCTAATTAATAAAATTTATCTTCTATCAAATAAATAAATAAAACTCCACACTGTATCAGCTCGTCACTCTCCAAGAACGGAACTTCGTCCAGGCAAGCGTACGGCATACCAATTCCCCAAATCTTCCAAGAATCCCTCCCGGCGGCCGGTCCACCCCATGGAGCCGGAGCGGCCGCCGCCGCCACTCCCCAGCGAGCTCCTCAAGGAGATCTTCCTCCGCGTCGCCTCCCCCGCGGACCTCGCCCGCGCCGCCTTCCGCCGCCTCATCAGCAGCGCGTCGTTCCTCCGCCGGTACCGCTCCGTCCACCTGCCGCTGCTTCTCGGCTTCCTCAACAGCGCCGGCTTCCACCCCGTCGAGGCGACCCACCATCCCTCTGCCGCCGTCGCCCGGGCCGCCGACTTCTCCTTCGGCTTCCTCCCTCCTCCGCGCAGTTGGTACCCGTGTCATGTCTGCCATGGGCGCGTCCTCGTCGCACGCAGACGCAGAGACGTCAAGAAGCTCGGTGTAGGGGAGGAGCACCGCCTCTCTTGTGACCTCGCGGTGTGCGACCCCCTCACCCGGCGGTACCTGCTGCTGCCTCCCGTGACCGACGACCTACTCGCCTCCGTCGGCCTCCGTAACCAAGACATGTTCAGTTCCGGGGCCTCCTTGATCCCTTCCGGAGGCGTGGAGGAGGAAACATCGTTCGGTGTGATTTGCTAGATGAAATCCAAGACAAGATTCGTGGTGTTTGTCTTCTCTACAAGCTCTGCTCACTGGGCTGTCGGTACATCTGTCAGTTGGGTTGATCTAGGCTTGTATGAAGAAGTGATCAGTCTAATTTCAGGCCAGTGCGTGTATGGTTGCTTATACTGGGAAGTAAACTTCAGAAACAAGTTGCTCAAGCTTGACATCAACACCATGGAGTTATCCACGTATGATCTCCCTCCTGATCATGACCAGAGAAGTATTGCAATTGTGGAGTCAGGGGAAGGCAGGGTTGCCATGTTTAGTGCATTTGATGAAGGCGCATTTCTGGAATGTTACACCTTTATGCAAAATGGCACAGATCAGTCCTGTAAGTGGCATTTGAAGAGTACCATACCATTCCCTGTCCATGGTAGTACTAGTAGTTTTTCTATTACTGGTCAAGCTGAAGGATATGTTTTCCTAACAAACATTATACAAGAACAGGATACATCATGTTTAGAGTTTTTCTCTCTCGAGGTGAAGTCTTGCAATCTTGAGAGAGCCTGTAGGACAAGTGCTTCCACTATTGCCCGTCCGTATTTTGGTTTCCCACCATCTATGTCGCCAAGGAGGATTCAATGATATGGAGAGGTAAGCTTCTTTTTCCGTAAATCTTCACTTTTGTGGTTCACACTTCACAGTTCACAGACCTTTAAATTATTATCACGTGACTATGATGTTGAAATAGCTTTATGTTTGTACAACAATGATTGCGGGTTCATCCAAGTCTTAGATCTTTATAGTCACAACATAGTGCACTTGCTATTGGACAATTTGCTTAGTACTATACTATAGCAGTCTGTTCATATTAGCATGATTTTTCTAAGTACTCTTTGTTGTAGCAAACTGAAACTGCATTCAGGAAGCCACTCATGATATGCTTGCTGTTTTGTACAGTTGCTGCCATGTGGCGTTGTACTCTGAAAATCATTTTTCATGGAACACCCACAATATTCAACAAATCATGAAATAGAAAAGATGAATGCTAATTTATTTACAAACTTTTGGGCGATTGTTTAAAATGGTTTCGGTATAGTGGAAGTGGGCCTTATATCTGTCCACTCCCTACCTCCAGTTCTTAAGCAAATATTCTAAACATCAACTGAAGATTTTATCTGTTCACTTGGCATAGCTTTATGGAACTTTTTGGTTTCTAGTGTTTGCACATTTTGATTGTGACGGGCTCGCTTGGTAGTATTTTGAAGTCATTAATTATATTATGATTCCTTAGAGCAACTGGGCAGAGTGGTGGATTTTTTCCCAAACAACATTGTCAGTGTACAAAAAGATGGTCTTTTGTGTACATGTGCTGTAAAATACTGGCTTATTCTTCTATTGGGATCACAATCTCATATGCCATTCCATGTTCAATCTAGCTAGGTTTGGTCACACAAGTTGATTTGTCTGGAAGCAGGGAGCTACACTATTCCAACTTTTTCAGCTTTTTTGTAACAGCAAACTGAAATTGATGATTTGTTGAGTGTTTTCTACATTAGGGCTTACTGAAATAAGGTTGTCACCTCTCAGATAAAAAAATAAGTTAGTTTTTCACCTTTTCCCTACTGAGTGAAAACAATTTCTGAGCCATTGACATTGTGCTGATGCCTTGTCATTGTAACCGTGGAAAACACTTCAAATAGAGTAATAGAGAGTAACTGTTTTGGAAGCATCTGCTTTCTGAATGATGGTTTCAATGTTCTGTAAGTTCTAACTGCACCTATACGGTTGCAGGACTAGTACTCTTCGAGGTTGGGGGCTCTTTGGTGACTCACTGCTGTTTTGGAGCCTTGGAGCAGATGCATCTCACTTTCTATAGTTTTACTAGGTGGTTTGCCGTGGACTCTGCTGATGTCTGATGAATGTTGTTTGGTTTGACACAATGGAATATTAGGTGTCAAGTTGGCCGATGTATTTCTTAGAGGCTTCTGTTCTAAGTTGCATTATGATGTAGGAGTAAGAAGCAAGACATCATAGACATGTGGTCTCATATATTCAAGCGTTCAATATCTTGTAACTGAAGTACTGAACCTTTTGCCTTTGGATATCTTGAATTGTACCGTCTAGTGAAATACTCCAAAAAAAAAAAAAGAGCATCTACGAGTAGTGAGGAATTACACTATGCATAAGTGAGGAACTACACTGTGATATGGCACTTTCAAATGCGATGCTGTTGTGCCATATTCGCGGATGAACTATGGACAGAGTTGAACACTTCTCAACATGATAAGAGTGTCCGGAAACACTGACGATGCTCTACATGCCCTGTTGTTGCAGTTCGGCTTTCCCTAGTCCTTTTACAATATAGGCGCTTTCCCTAGTCTTTGTGGAGCTTTATAATTAGTACTTTACAATATACGCACAATTTTACTGTGGAAAGCAACTCAAGTACACACATATAGAGATTATTTTTTTATTTTTTTTTTTTTTTTTTGAAGAAAACACATATAGGGAAAAAAGTTAGAAAAGAAGGCCAGTCAAATCTTTGATTTGATCTGAGGTATATGGCAATATCCAAACAACTTCATACTAAATTTCTGGGAGAAAAAAGGTTTAAACAATACTAATTCAGTTGGCTAACATAATAGGAATGCAACAAATAGCCGTGGATAATGTATAATCTCTGGTATAATCAGAATAGAGTGGACCACCAAAACATCTGATTGAACAGCATGGTATATGCATAGGAATCAAATCCTGATTTTGCCTTTTGAGATGTTTAGGATATAGAATTGCAATAAGACCATAGTAGCACAGAGGAGGTACAATGAGGTGACTGAAATCAGAAATTAACTATTCTGACATTTGGTGATAGAGGCTATGGTACGCCATCCCAGTGTGCATTGTGAATGTACACTAGTAAGTTGCGCGCGTGAAAGTCCCTAGTTTGGTTTTGGCTAATTGATGAAACCTAGGACTAACCTTGTTTATCTAAGTGGTTGATTTAGAGAAAGGTTGTCCACATGATGAGCTTAATGCATATGAAGCATGACATGTGTCATGTGATCAAAGATGAAGATCAAGACGATGCTTGGCTCCATGGACCGGTGTTGAAGGTGAAGGACTAGTCAAGGCTTGGGAGTGAAGGACCATGCGATGGTGAAGCTCGGGCAAGACTAGGCGCCGATGGACCGATGCACGGTGAAGGGCAAGTGAAGTCAAGATCGATGGATCGAGACGGTCACATGATGGTGTGAAGTGTTCATATCTTTTGGAGGAACAAAATGGGCTCAAGGCAAAGGTATAACCGTTAGGGCCATTTTGTTTTGCACTCAAGACACCATAGAGGGTGTGAGTGGTTTAGGATCGATAGCCGCACTATTAAGAGGGGAAGTCTTATCGGCTATTCGACGCACAGTGCCACTAGGTGAATTCATGAAGTGCATTGCATGTAGAACCTAGTGAGTTAAGCCATTGCCTTGTATCTCGAGAGATAAACCAACCCTTGTGTTCAAGAGAGTCATCTACAAGTGAAGGTTGGTACATGAAGGCAAGTGGCGTGACGTGGATCGGACGACACGGCGACGAAATGACGAAGGCGCTTACGCAAGGCGCCGGACGCGCTTAGCGCAGCGCCGGACGCGTCCGGCGCATTGTGGCGTGGCGCTCGTTGGCGCTCTGCGATGCGAGCATCGGACGCGACGCGAGCGCGTCCGGCGAGCGGCGGACGCCGACCCGAAAGTTTACGGTTTTCGGCCGCTCGGACCGGACGTCGCGCCGGACGCGGGCCGGCGCGCGCCGGACTCGGCGTGGTTCTGTGTGCGGCGTCCGGCTCTCGGTGGAAGACGGCGCGGTGCCGGTGGCTCGACTCAAGGCGGAGGACGCGCGGGTCTTTGCGTCCGCGCGCGCCGGCGCGGACCGATAAGTTCCGAGCGAGACGTTTCGGCCGGACGCGGGCGCCGACGCGTGGTGGCGCACGCCGGACGCGGCGCCGGACGCCGACGTGGCGGCACGCGGTTGGCCGCGGCGCCAACGGTCGGCTCGGGCCGCGCGCAGGAGGAAGCGCCGGACGCGTCCGGCGGTTCGCGAGACGCGTCCGGCGCGTCGCTCGGCCTCGAGGGTAACGGTCACATTTGTTTGAGGGGTTATAAATAGAAGGTGGCCGGCCCTTGGGGAGGTCTCTTGGCCATTTCTCATCCCTTGTGCATTCTTTGAGCTAAGAGACTCTCTCCCACTCATCTCCCTTGCTTGGTTGTTCATCCTAAGAGAGATTGAGTGAATCACCTAGTGCATTGCATTGCTTGAGGGCATCTAGTGGCACTTGTGGGTGGTTTCGCCGGTGGATTTCTTGTTACTCTTGGAGAGTACCGCTCCTAGCCGGCTTGGAGATTGTTGGAGGCGTTGGCAAGAGAAGGTGATTGTTCTTGGCCACCTCCGGTTGCTTGTGAGAGGTTTGAGCTCACCTCGTGGGGATCACGAAGAGCATCCTAGTGGATTGCGCGTGTCGTTGAGTACCTCGCTGAGAGTGGTGTCTTGCGGTGCCTTGCGGGCGAGCCTTGAGGGGCTAGTGACTTGAGGGTCACACCGAGGAACCATCTAGGTGTTGGTCGACACAACCGGTGACGTAGCTTGGCGGTGCCCAAGTGAACACCGGGTGAACAAAAGCAATTGTGTTCATCCTTGTCTCCCGGTGATTGGTTGTCATCGATTGTGTGTTGCCGATTGTGATCGATTGCTCATTCTCTTGGTGATTGGCAACCTCGACTCGACGCGTCGGTATAACAAGTCTCATCCTCTCTTGTATTACTTTGATTACATTCTTGCAAAGTAGAATTGCTTGCGTGGTCGGTCGGGAACCACATCTTGTGTAGACTAAATCCCGTGGGTAGAATTGCTTGTGTGGTCGGTCGGGAACCACTTCTTGTGTAGACTAAATCCCGTGGGTAGAACTCTTGATCACTAGTGGTAGCTTTTGTGTGTACTAGTGATCACCTACTAGAATTGCTTGGATAGGAGGCTTGCAACATCTAGTAGGCTAAGCATAACTTGCTTTCCGCCGTTTGTGTATCTAACGAAGTTTGCTTTGTGAGTTTGTAGAAATTTTTATAGGCTATTCACCCCCTCTAGCCATCTAGGACCTTACAAGTGGTATCGAGCCAAGGTCACCGTTTTTGTGCAAGGCTTAACATCCTACGGTGTTAAGATGGCTCAAATTGTGTTCAACCATGTTGGGGGCAAACCGCCTATGTTTGATGGAGTTAGTTCTTTTGATCATTGGAAGAGAAAGATGATCATGTATCTTGGTTCAATTCAAGAGAGAGTCTTGCAAGTCACTTTGCATGACTATGCTATACTTGATCATGATCACCTCACCGATGAAGATAGAGCCAACATCACATGCAATAGAATGGCTCTCAACACCCTATACAATGGCATTGATACAAAGGTGTTTGAGGGGATCAAGGATTTGGAGCTTGCTAGTGAAGTGTGGACAAGGTTGGGTGAGACCTATGAGGGCACCAAGGTTGTGAAGAGTGCCAAGTTATATGGGCTCAAGAGTGAGTTCGAGAACTTCAAGAAGAAAGAGGATGAAACAATCATTGAAATGTTTCATCGCTTACAAGTGATTGTGAATGATCTCAAGAGTTTGGGGCACAAGACAAAAGATGAAGACTTTTGTCACAAGTTCTTGATTTGCTTGCCGAGGAGCTTCAAGATGTTGAAGCTTATGCTACAAAGAGATGGGCTTGAAGGCAAGAAGCCAAATGATTTACTTGGTGAAGTCTTGACATATGACAAATTTGATCAAGATGATGAGAAGGTGGAAGAGGAGAAGAAGAAGAAGACCGTGGCATTCCAAGCCACATCCTCCAAGGGCAAAGCACCAATCTTTGAAGAAGAAGAAACCAATGAGGAAGATGGTGACTTTGAGATTGATGATGAGGCACTTGCTCTTGTGGTGAAGAAGATGGGACACATGTTCATCAAGAGAAGAGGCTTCAAGAGAAACAACTTCAAGAAGCAAGAGCAACCAAGAAAGTGCTTCAATTGTGATAGCACCGAGCATCTACAAGCCGAATGCCCATATGAGAAGAAGAAGAACTACAACAAGGGCAAGTTTGAGAAGAAGAAGCATGAGGCCAAGATGACACTCAAGAAGGGCAAGAATGGTGCATTTGTGGTCACTTGGGAGAGTGACAATGATGATGAAGATGAAGATTCAAGCAACAAGGCTATGGCTTCCATCGCTATCAACAAGAAGTCTTCATTATTCCGCACATCACCATCATGCTTCATGGCCAAGGAAACAAAGGTACAATATGATGATAGTGATGATGATAGTGAGATGGAATATGCTCACGATGTTGATAATGTTGATGATGATGATGAACCGACTAAGGATCAATTATATGACTTGATGCAAGAAACTAGAGATATAGCTATTGCCAAGGAAAAGGAGTGCAAGAAGCTTTCAATGAAAGTAGAAATACTTGAGAAAGCCCTAGGTGAGCTTATGACCACTCATGAGAGTCTAGTGGTAGACCATGAGAAACTTGGTGATGCTCATTCTAAACTTGAAAAGGCTCACTCACTTCTTCTTGAGCAACAAGCAAAGAAAGTGGTGGTTGCATCATGTGATATAGGCCTTACTTGTGACATCATTGATGAGTCTTTTTATCAACCTATCATCATGACAAATGCTAACCCTTCTTGTAGCACATCATCCACCACCACCACCGACTCTACCTCTACTACTAGTGATGGCTTCACTTGTGATGCTACACTTATGGTTGAGAATGAGACTCTCAAGAAGGAGGTGGATGAGCTCACTCATGCCTTAGGCAAAGCCTATGGTGGTGAGGCCCGCTTGCTAAAGTGCTTGGGTAGCCAAAGGTTCTCTCTTAACAAAGAGGGATTGGGCTATAACCCCAAGAAGGGCAAGTCGGCCTTTGCAACTCCAAAGCCTAGCTTTGTGAAGAGCAATGGTCGGTTTTGCTATAGATGCAAGCAAGTTGGGCACCTAGAGCAAAATTGCAACAAGAAGCAACAAAACAAGAAACTTGACAATGCTATACCTTTTGATTCTTGTTATGTGCTTACCAAGGGTGTGAAAGGTGTACAAGCTAAGTTTGTTGGTACACCCATTGTTGGCCCAAAGAAGAAGGCAATTTGGGTACCAAAGAGCTTAGTCACTAACCTACAAGGACCCAAGCAAAAATGGGTACCTAAGCTTCATTGATTTGCTTGTAGGTGAATTATAAAGCCGGAGGAAGGCATTGGATTATTGATAGTGGGTGTTCTCAACACATGACCGGCACATCAAGAATGTTTGATTCAATAGAGAAGAATGATAGTGGCATTGAGTCAATTACTTTTGGCAATAACAAGAAAGGCAAGGTTGTTGGTTTGGGCAAGATTGCAATATCAAATGACATGAGTATCTCCAATGTGATGCTAGTTGAAAGCTTGGATTTCAATCTTCTCTCCGTGGCACGAATTTGTGATCGAGGCTACAAGTGCATTTTTGGGGCAAATGATGTTGAGGTAGTTTCTCTTGATGGCTCCAACTTGGTGTTCAAAGGCTTTAGATATGAGAATCTCTATCTTGTTGATTTCAACACTAGTGAAGCTCCTTTGACAACATGTTTGATATCAAAATCAAGTTTGGGATGGCTTTGGCATAGAAGGCTTGGGTATGTTGGCATGAAACAATTGAAGAAGCTCACACAACACAACCTTGTTGAAGGCTTGAAAGATGTTGTATTTGAGAAGGACAAGTTGTGTAGTGCATGTCAAGCCGGGAAGCAAGTTGGAAGCTCACATCCAAAGAAGAGCATAATGAGCACATGCAAAGCATTTGAGTTGTTGCACATGGATCTATTTGGCCCAACTACATACACAAGTATTGGTGGCAACAAGTATGGGTTTGTCATAGTGGATGACTTCACAAGATTCACATGGGTATTCTTTCTTAGTGACAAGAGTGAAGTGTATGACACCTTCAAGACCTTTCTCACTAGAGTTCACAATGAGTTTGACATGAGAATCAAGAAAGTGAGAAGTGACAATGGGAGTGAATTCAAGAATACAAGAATGGAAGAATTGTGTGATCACTATGGCATTGGTCATCAATTCTCGGCCAAGTACACTCCACAATCAAATGGCCTAGTTGAGAGGAAGAATAGAACATTACTTGATATGGCTAGATCAATGCTTCATGAGTACAATGTTAGTCAATCATTTTGGGATGAAGCAATCAACACGGCATGTTACTATATCAATAGGCTCTATTGTCATACTTTGCTAGAGAAGACCCCATATGAGTTACTTCATGGAAGAAAGCCCAATATTGGCTATTTTAGAGTGTTTGGTTGCAAATGCTACATCTTGAGGAAGGGCACTAGATTGGGGAAGTTTGAAAAGAGATGTGATGAAGGGTTCCTACTCGGTTATTCAACTACAAGCAAGGCTTATAGAGTTTGGAACAACTCAAGTGGCACTAGAGAGGAAGTCCATGATGTGCAATTTGATGAAACCAATGGGTCACAAGATGAAGATGAGAATCTAGAAGATGTTGGTGGAACTCAATTGGTTGAAGCTATGAAGAACATGGACATTGGTGACATAAGAGCAAAGCAAGTGGTTGATGTGCAAGATGATAAAGATGAAGTGCTCAATTCTCCATTGAGGCAAGCTAGCAATGCTCAAGTGCAAGATCATGGTGCTAGTTCATCAAATGAAGACAAGTCAAGTGATCAACCAAGTTCAAGCAATCAAGTGCAAGTGCTACAACCACAACATGTTGCAAGAGATCACCCAATTGATAGTGTCATTGGTGATATTAGAAGTGGTGTGCAAACAAGATCAAGAGTGGCTATGATTTGTGAGTATGCATCTTTTGTGTCAACCAAAGAGCCAAAGAAAATTGAGAAAGCCTTGGATGATGCCGATTGGATCATGGCAATGCAAGAAGAGCTCAACAACTTCACAAGAAATGATGTGTGGGAGTTAGTTGAGAGGCCTAGGAGGATCACAATGTCATTGGAACCAAATGGGTTTTCAAGAACAAGCAAGATCAAGATGGTGTTGTGATTAGAAACAAAGCAAGACTAGTTGCACAAGGCTATACTCAAGTTGAAGGTCTTGACTATGATGAAACATATGCTCCGTCGCAAGATTGGAGGCAATAAGGATACTATTGGCTTATGCATGTGCCCACAACATCAAGTTATATCAAATGGATGTCAAGAGTGCATTTCTCAATGGGATCATCAATGAGCTAGTATATGTTGAGCAACCTCCCGGTTTTGAAGATGAGAAGAAGCCCAACCATGTGTACAAGTTGAAGAAAGCTTTGTATGGCTTGAAGCAAGCACCTAGAGCATGGTATGAGAGATTGAAGACTTTTCTTCACTCCAAGGGGTTCATTATGGGCAAGGTTGATACTACTCTATTCACCAAGAAGATTGGTAATGATCTCTTCATTGTGCAAATCTATGTTGATGATATCATCTTTGGATCAACCAATCAAGCATATTGTGAAGAATTTGGTGAAATGATGGCAAAAGAGTTTGAGATGTCCATGATTGGTGAACTTAGCTATTTCCTTGGTATTCAAGTCAAGCAATTGAAGAATGGGACATTTGTGAGTCAAGGGAAATACATAAGGGACATGTTGAAGAAGTTTGGGATGCAAGATGCAAAGCCAATCTCAACTCCAATGGGCACCAATGGGAATCTTGATAGCGATTTTGATGGCAATATGGTGAATCAAAAGGATTATCGGTCATTGATTGGAAGTCTACTCTATGTCACCGCATCAAGGCCGGATGTCATGTTTAGTGTTTGCATGTGTGCTAGATATCAAGCCTCACCAAGAGAGAGTCATCTCACGGCCGCAAAGAGAATATTGAGGTACTTGAAGCAAACAAGAGATGTTGGACTATGGTATCCCAAGGGGTCAAAGTTTGAATTGATTGGATATTCGGACTCCGACTATGGTGGTTGCAAGATCAATAGAAAGAGCACAAGTGGTACATGTCAACTTCTTGGAAGATCACTTGTGTCATGGTCCTCAAAGAAACAAAATAGTGTGGCAATCTCTACCGCCGAAGCCGAATATGTTAGTGCGGGGAGTTGTTGTGCACAATTGCTTTGGATGAAGTCAACTTTGAAGGATTATGGCATCAACTTCAAGAATGTGCCATTGTTTTGTGATAATGAAAGTGCAATCAAGATGACACAAAACCCGGTTCAACATGGAAGAACAAAGCACATTGACATAAGGCATCATTTCATTAGAGATCATCAACAAAAGGGTGACATTTCTATTGAAAGTGTGGGTACCGATGATCAACTTGCCGACATCCTCACCAAGCCACTTGATGAAAGAAGGTTTTGCAAGCTAAGGAATGAGTTGAACATTCTTGACTTCTCAAACATGTGTTGAATGCACCCCACCACTACTTGACATGCCTCTCCTTCGACAATGCAAGGTACCATTGTGTGACATGTCACTCATGCTTAGGATTATACTTATGGTAGCACATGTAGACATACAAGGTGCATTTGGAGCATTCATGATAAATCAAATGTGTTTGATGTATATATGCTTACCACTATTGCTTCTATGCTTTGCTTGATCTAGTGGTGACATATGACATGTTTGTGGGCTTGCAATCCTAGTGTTGAATCTAGAATATTTGCTACAAGTGTTTAATTCAACATAGGCAAGATAACCCTTGTCATGAGGTGTGAAGAAGCTTGTCTTTGGTTCAAACCGAATTAAATATCTTTGGCAAGTGGTCTAGATTGAACCAAATTTGACTAAAGTTTTGTTTACTCCATCAAAGTTCTTTTCTCTCCACAATTTGATCCCGTTTTTGGGCAATTGTTGACAAAGGGGAGAGAAAAAGATGATTGAACATGATAAAGGGGTAAATAAAATTTTGATGCACACAAGAAGGGGAGCAAGCTCATGAACAAAGTTGTTGCATTTGTTTGTGCATTCTCATATGACTTGCTCATGGCACCTAGTTTTAAAGTTTTATACAAGTAGTGTCTCCTTGCTTGTGTGGTGCAATGCTAGTATAGAACTTGATTGATGAAATGATCTACTAGCATGCATAGGTTGTAACTAGACTCCCTTGCTTTACAAGTGGTTCAAGAACTTTGCTTATAATGTTGATCTCACGGGGTTCTTGAGTTTTTGATGGATGTCTAGTTACTTCATGGTGCTAAGGATGGTGTAAATTGCAACTCCGATTGGTATCACACTTCAAAGGTCCATTTCTTACACCTTAGCATCATTTTGGTAGAATTACTCTCCCCACAATCTTATCCATGCATATGTGCAAAGCTTCAAATCCAAACTCTATGCACATATGTAGGGGGAGCAATACTACCAAAACCGAACTTGCTATAGTTGTCCAAATTCCTCTTGTGAGCTTAACGATTGGACAAGTATGACAAGTTCAAAAAATCTTTATTATAAAATCATCTTTGTTAAGGTTGTCATCAATTACCAAAAAGGGGGAGATTGAAAGTCCCTAGTTTGGTTTTGGCTAATTGATGAAACCTAGGACTAACCTTGTTTATCTAAGTGGTTGATTTAGAGAAAGGTTGTCCACATGATGAGCTTAATGCATATGAAGCATGACACGTGTCATGTGATCAAAGATGAAGATCAAGACGATGCTTGGCTCCATGGACCGGTGTTGAAGGTGAAGGACTAGTCAAGGCTTGGGAGTGAAGGACCATGCGATGGTGAAGCTCGGGCAAGACTAGGCGCCGATGGACCGATGCACGGTGAAGGGCAAGTGAAGTCAAGATCGATGGATCGAGACGGTCACATGATGGTGTGAAGTGTTCATATCTTTTGGAGGAACAAAATGGGCTCAAGGCAAAGGTATAACCGTTAGGGCCATTTTGTTTTGCACACTCAAGACACCATAGAGGGTGTGAGTGGTTTAGGATCGATAGCCGCACTATTAAGAGGGGAAGTCTTATCGGCTATTCGACGCACAGGTGCCACTAGGTGAATTCATGAAGTGCATTGCATGTAGAACCTAGTGAGTTAAGCCATTGCCTTGTATCTCGAGAGATAAACCAACCCTTGTGTTCAAGAGAGTCATCTACAAGTGAAGGTTGGTACATGAAGGCAAGTGGCGTGACGTGGATCGACGACACGGCGACGAAATGACGAAGGCTGCTTCTGCAAGAGGCGCCGGACGCGCCTTGGGCAGGCGCCGGACGCGTCCGGCGCATTGTGGCGTGGCGCTCGTTGGCGGCTGCGATGCGAGCATCGGACGCGACGCGAGCGCGTCCGGCGAGCGGCGGACGCCGACCGAAAGTTTACGGGTTTTCGGCCGCTCGGCCGGACGTCCGCGCCGGACGCGGGCCGGACGCGCGCCGGACTCGGCGTGGTTCTGTGCGGCGTCCGGCTCTCGGTGGAAGACGGCGCGGTGCCGGTGGCTCGACTCAAGGCGGAGGACGCGCGGGTCTTTGCGTCCGCGCGCGGCGCGGACGATAAGTTCCGAGCGAGACGTTTCGGCCGGACGCGGGCGCCGGACGCGTGGTGGCGCACGCCGGACGCGGCGCCGGACGCCGACGTGGCGGCACGCGGTTGGCCGCGCGCCAACGGTCGGCTCGGCCGCGCGCAGGAAGAAGCGCCGGACGCGTCCGGCGGTTCGCGGCGAGCAGCGTCCGGCGCGTCTTTGCTCGGCCTCCCCGAGGGTAACGGTCACATTTGTTTGAGGGGTTATAAATAGAAGGTGGCCGGCCCTTGGGGAGGTCTCTTGGCCATTTCTCATCCCTTGTGCATTCTTTGAGCTAAGAGACTCTCTCCCACTCATCTCCCTTGCTTGGTTGTTCATCCTAAGAGAGATTGAGTGAATCACCTAGTGCATTGCATTGCTTGAGGGCATCTAGTGGCACTTGTGGGTGGTTTCGCCGGTGGATTTCTTGTTACTCTTGGAGAGTACCGCTCTAGCCGGCTTGGAGATTGTTGGAGGCGTTGGCAAGAGAAGGTGATTGTTCTTGGCCACCTCCGGTTGCTTGTGAGAGGTTTGAGCTCACCTCGTGGGGATCACGAAGAGCATCCTAGTGGATTGCGCGTGTCGTTGAGTACCTCGCTTGAGAGTGGTGTCTTGCGGTGCCTTGCGGGCGAGCCTTGAGGGGCTAGTGACTTGAGGGTCACACCGAGGAACCATCTAGGTGTTGGTCGACACAACCGGTGACGTAGCTTGGCGGTGCCCAAGTGAACACCGGGTGAACAAAAACAATTGTGTTCATCCTTGTCTCCGGTGATTGGTTGTCATCGATTGTGTGTTGCCGATTGTGATCGATTGCTCATTCTCTTGGTGATTGGCAACCTCGACTCGACGCGTCGGTATAACAAGTCTCATCCTCTCTTGTATTACTTTGATTACATTCTTGCAAAGTAGAATTGCTTGCGTGGTCGGTCGGGAACCACATCTTGTGTAGACTAAATCCCGTGGGTAGAATTGCTTGTGTGGTCGGTCGGGAACCACTTCTTGTGTAGACTAAATCCCGTGGGTAGAACTCTTGATCACTAGTGGTAGCTTTTGTGTGTACTAGTGATCACCTACTAGAATTGCTTGGATAGGAGGCTTGCACATCTAGTAGGCTAAGCATAACTTGCTTTCCGCCGTTTGTGTATCTAACGAAGTTTGCTTTGTGAGTTTGTAGAAATTTTTATAGGCTATTCACCCCCCTCTAGCCATCTAGGACCTTACAGCGCGCCATTGCGCGCGTGGCCAAGTTGATAGTCAATATTACTTGAAAAATGCATAAATAAATTGATTATAAGAGGATTTAAAACCAGGTAAGATTCAACCCAACCAAACACAATTCATTGCTGCCATGAAACAATACAATTCATTAAACTCGATGATGCTCCTTTTGAACAAATCACCTATCTTGTGAATTAGAGAGCAAACATGATCGTGGAAGTATACAATGATAAAAAGATTATAGTTATCCAAGGGGACAATCATAGCATTTGAAATTCAAGGAGACAGCCGAACATGATAGGCTCTCAGCATGTTTTATAAGGACCTTTTACAGCAAGGTCAGCTATTGAACATAAATAGTTCAAAAATGTCTCCTATTTAACTGCCAGGCCTAAAAAAAATTCCATGTTACACAAATCAGGATGTCAATAAAGTACAAAGTAGCATAACCATATTTTTTTAGCTTCAATATGCTTCTGGTGAATCAAATGTCATTGAATAAAAGCATATGCCAAACCTGCACAAAGATTTGAAAATTCAACAAAGACAACATGAGCTAAAATATTGATCAAACAATACTATGAAGCAATAACAGCCATGTCATTAGAAAAAAAACAAGCATGTCGCATGCAGCGGTGACCCGTTGCCTGTTGGTCTTGGTCATTGGTCATGGGTCATTGCATTGCATTGCATTGCAAGAGTTCGAATTGGTCGATTTGCATATAGGGACAGGCCGGTATCTTTTGCTTGTTTCAGTTGGGTTTTCTTCAGTCTGCAGTAGTGACAACAACAGACTAGCCACAACAGCCGGAGCATTATTGCACCCGTGCTCGATCAGTCACATGAGCAGCACCTCTGCCGGTTTGAGTTCTTGCTTATTTTGATGAAAAATGTGATGACCTAATATGCAGAATTTATTGTTCCATTCAAATGTGATATGCAGAATCTTTTCAAACACCTTGGAAGCAACTATTGTTCAATTCAAACAAACAAATATGCAGAATCAAAATTTCAACAAAAAAACAGCCATTATAGCTACTTGAATATGCATCTGTAGTGATTAATTGAACCAGCAAAAAACACAGACTGATCGCACCTACACGCACATCAACTCGACTTTGTGAGAAAAAAACTGAGCTCAAATTGGTTAGTACCAGCAGAGAAGGAGAGATGAGGCCACATAGTGAGTCACTCGAGCTTGTACTGCACAAACTCCGCACTAAGCTTCTTGATCCTTTCAGCGAGAGGTCGCTACTCGCTCACAATTGATTTAATTTGGACCCAACAAAATTAGAAAGAAGAAATAGTTCTAAGGAAGGGTTGAAGGAAAGCAGGAAGGAAAAAGAATAATGCTTACCCAACAAATGCTTGTTCTTCTTGAAGTGCTCTAGATTGCCTAAAACAACACACCAGGGTGATAACCTGAATTATAGCAGCTAAACAGTTACAACACATATATTGGAGGCCTAGTAACTATGCAAAAGAATGAGGTCCAATCTGACATGTTCTTTTTCTGCTCTGAAATTAGCTAAAAAGTTACTGTAAATAGGACAAATAAATTATCTTTATCTCATTTCATTTCGGACAACGGGGTTTTATAGAGATTTGTAGTGCAGAGACAAATTTAGAAAATATAACTTGGCTTGCTTTTGAAACTTGAAAGTCCAAATTAAGAAATGCAAATTGTTGTCACCACTAACAGTACAAAATGCTATCTGAAACTGTGAAGTGGCAACCTTAACTGAAGTCATTCTCCTATGTGTTGTCATCAGACAATATCAATGGTTTAAATAAAAACTGAGACCTGACACCTATTTTGTTAGTTATCAAAATTTCTGCAGCCAAAGCTCATTGCAATATTAGGCCCCAAAGCAAAGACCATCATCTATGGGTAGTACATACTCCCTATAAGATCATATAATGTCTAGAAGAACTTGAGCTCTTGCTGCCATATTACAGGGAAGAGCAAGATGGATAGCAGATGCACCATCCTTCAGTTTCTCATTACTGACAAGATATTTTGTTTTCTAGTCAATTTTCAGAAAGCTCAGAGGACTACAATTATTCAAAAATACAAAGTAAATTGACAATAATACCAATGTCTTTGTGAACCTAAAATCCATTGTGATGATGTCAAGACATGTATAATAGCATCTACTTTCTAAGCAATTATACAGAAACATTTTTTCTGTAGTGAGCTCTTTACTTGGCAGCACTTTAGACTCCTGCCAAAGTCAGTTATTGTGGATGCCTTGCTTACCCTGTTAACCGAAGGTTCCAATGTAGGCACAAGACAAAGCCAATGTTTTTTTTCCTATTGTTATAAAGGATTAACTAATTGTTTTTATACAAAAACAAATGCTATCCATTTATATACTTCCTTCATAATGCAAAATCCAGGGGGCATTCTCATCCAATCCAACATAAGCATATAATCCTATAAAGGCAATGAGGGTTACATTATTTAAGTGACTCACAAACAAGCACTCTTCTCCAAGATATGTTATTCAAGCATATGCAGCTAGAAATAGCTCGGCATGTGATTATATTATGTATTGTATAGAATTTGTATAGATACACCATGTGATCCACACAAAGTAATGTATATGAATTCCTGGAGGGGTATATGCTTGGAAACTAAAATATTGCTAGTACTTCGAGAGCAGTACAGGCAGTACATCGCCATGGCTAAATGTGCAGATCCCACCAGGGCCATGAAAGCAAGGCAGAGACAGGAGACTACCACAAAAAAAAACAGTTTTGAGTTTTTGATAAATATACTTCACTGGTAGCCAAAGCACCACAAAAAGTTTGAACTGTAGCCATCATGAAGAAGAAAGAACACATATATATGATGAAGGAGAAGAAAATTGACCACTCACCCTAGAGAATTCCAATGTCTGGATGGGCACATGTCAAACCAAAGGAAGGTCACCTATCACCCTGAAAATTTCTTTGATTTCACACTACAATTGATAACATATAAAGAACAATTGATAATATATAAAGAACATCCAGTAAAAGATCAAACAAGGTGATGATGTAGCTTCCTAGACATTATCTTACCTGTTAACAAATACATCTCTGCACTTATACTAACTCCATGTTCCAGGTCTACAAATTACCTGCACCACCAATGTATAATGTATTATTTAACCGAGTTAAAAGACCTCTAAATACACAGAACTGTAAAAAGGAAATTTCGAGAAGAACACACCCTTTCTTTATCATGTAGATCATTTTGAAAAGATATAGCACATCAAGCTTGAGGAATATAAAGCAGCAAGAAAATAGATGATTTTATAATGGATTGAGGAGAAAAAAAATGTTGACAAAGAGGCCATAAACAATATACAATGATGTAGTTTATTACTTGAAGTAATGCTATGTAATAGACATACAATTCTCTTCAAAAACAAAAGCAATTACAGAGATTGAACAGTTGCACATCCAGGCAACCTAGGATTCATTCCATAAATTAGATGGAAAATAATCTCACCATGCGCATGACATATTAGACAAAGTTAGATACTGGGAAACTTCAGTTAGTCATGATTACCTTTCCAAAACAGTACAAGGAGGAAGATAAAAGTTACTTGTTCCATTCTTATCAGAACCTGTTTACAGTCCCCTTTTGGCATACATTGACAGCTAGAAGATGGTCTGCAAATGAAATCATCGAGTAATTAGAGTTTAGATTTGCAAAAATATACACCACGGAGTGGCTTCCAGGTAGCTTTGCAGATGAAATACAGGTTAGCGAAATGATAGGGTACTGACCACGTCTGGGTACTCCATTGAGCACATGGTCTCCTTTGGAACATTGTCAATCAAACTCCAAGGTGCAATACCATGCTTGACATCTTTATAGCTGAACTACATAACCTGCTAAGAAAAAGAAATAAACAAAATTAAGGTTAATGAGACTGAATGCAGAAGCCATTATATAGAGTTAAATAGACTTGTGAAAATAAATTTCAAGGCAACTTTATGCAACCTCTCAGCATACAGCATATACTGAACAAATAACAAAAGGCTTGACTTAGCTCCTGATAGGTGATAGCAAGCATAATAACATGCACAGTTTTTCTTTTTAAATAAAATACAACAAGGACTTCTATGTTGTTCTGCCTCTCCCCTCTATGTTCATATGTAAACTAAAATATGAGTGGCCATGCCTCCATGCCTAGAAGGTGGGCATCTGCATTATTAATACTGATCGGATAATGCCATAAATAGTATAGGTACCACATAATGTTAAAATCACAATCTGCCTGTGCGAAATTAGTAGCCTAAATGATTTAAAAAATCTAACAAATGGCATGTCTCAGTTAAACTAAAGTTGATAGCTACTGGATTAATACTCTAGTAGAAAATAAACTACATGAAGCCATCTTCCACTACAAAACCAGAAAGAATGAGTTGGTTGCTATAGTCACTATATCTGAAAGTCGTGCACTCGCAGTGACACTTTGAGAGGCAATTACCTTGCAAAGCATAGAGAAATTTATTCTGTTCAAGACTAATGAAGAGAAATAAATCAATTTCAATTGGTAGTGAAGGAAAGGAGCAACAAACTGTTGTTTGAGTTTGGTTTTGGTTCCTTAGAACAAATTATGCAAGGATGGATACCTTTTGCCAAATATTGTTATCGATCTCCACCTGACCTATTGAACCTGCCATTATCGGTCTTTACCAGGCCTCCTATTGAACCTGCCGCTCTAATGGACCTGTTGAAATCCACAAAGCAGTTTTTCATCTAATTTAATTTAGTAGGCACTAAGGAACTGGTAAAATATTAACAGACATCTGGGTACTGCATTTCTATATTTTCTAACGATCATTCATCCATCAGAATAACTTCATAATCATAATTCATGACAGGATCTGCCCAAACAAATCTCGTGGTACAGCATAGAAAATCGATGTCACAAAATAAACTACATATTTACTAATGAATCTTTTTTATTGGAAACACCTGCATATGCTTGTGTAGCCTCTATATTCAGGGAGAATAACATCACAAGAGCAACGAAAGCAAGTCTTGTAAAGGAAAGAAAACTAAAAACACAAGCAGTATAGAGGTGCCATTTCAGTAAGTGAAAATAGGATCCTGAATGAGCGCTAATTAGTCCATCAAGAATATTTTATCTATAGTTAGTCAGCCAAAAGTTTGATTTTTAATGGAAAACCAAAGCAACTATTGGTCTACTGTTGCTGGTAACCTTGACCAGAACCAGCCCCGTAAAGCTAAGTCAGCATAAAGGACCACTACGTAGAGCACCAAACAATCCATCCGTAGAGCGGCGTGTACCTAGAAGCACACACAGCAGCCAACAGCCCCCTTCCACCCATCCCCCAACCCCACATAGAAAATACGGAAGACATGCGTAAACACCATTAACAGTGCAGATAATGATGCCTAAACACATCTGAAGCTGCAGGCATTAGTCCTAAGACAATAACAAAGGCAGATAGGACGACCACCACATAAGAGAAGTCTACACTTAGAAACCGATAAACCAAAGACATGAAAGGCAAGCATTGTCTAAGCTTCTGTAAGTGGCTGGATAGAACACAACAGAATGGTAGGGAGTACACAATCGCTGAACAACATTTAAACGGCGGAGAAGAAGGACGACCCCACCTTCAGAACCAGACAGTCTCCCGGTAAGAACTTCCAGTACCACACGCACACACAGCAGGAAGCCCCCTTCCCCCGCCCACCAAACAGGCGGAGGCAAGAACGGTGACGCCGGCAGCTACAAACAGCATGAAACAAAGTTTCAGAGTTTATCAGAAACAGATGGAACATAATGTAAACGTAAAGAAGGCAGCGACAGAGGGACATAGACAATGACGCACCTACATAATGTGCTGAATCCAAAGTCGCACAACAGCGAGGAGGACCTGCAAAGCAAACAGACGTTAGGACCGAGAAGAATAACAACAGAGCAGAAGGCAAAATCCGTAGAGCACCATAAGGGCAAACGATAGCGCTGCAAATCCAAGCCGGCACCAAGAACGGCATTCGCACATTGTGTTTTAAACCCAGCAGTGACCGGTGGGTACAAAATGTCAGGACTGAAACGAAGGCCTGCATCAAACCCCTCACAGAACAGACCCTTATAAGGTGAACACACACTCTGCTCACTACCCTGTACTCTTATTTGGTCTGGGTAGCACCCCCATGGCGAGACAGGAAGGGGCGTACCAGCAGGAACCCGAAGTGACCATGGACAGGCCTGTCCAAAACAGCAACCGTCGTGAAGATAACACCTCCTACGAAACCACCGTAAGCAAAAGCGGATACGGACAGTGCCGTCAGAGATCGGCATCCGTAGTCACGAAATCCGTAGCGCACCAAATCACCAACCAACCGACCTCGTTCCGTCCAAACGGTGGCAGTACCCCGAAAGAACCTCGGACGACACGAAGCAGCCGCAGCGGACCAGAGCCGCCATAGCCAACTGGACAGCACAGGCGACAGCGGCATGACACAGCAGGAAACCACATGGGACGCCAACAAAGCAGCAGGCAACAAGAACTCACCCGGCGGCCGCGGCGCGGAGACCCACGAGCGGCGGCGGGCGGCAGGACGCAACCGGAACACCGGACGACAGGACGGAACCCGAAGGTGCACCACGAAACTAGAAGGCACCCAGCGGCGGGCGGGCGGCGACCGACGAGCGGCGGCGGGTGGCTGCCACAACCTAAACATTGTGTCAACCACGCCTGGGGGTAGGCGGACGTGGGCCGAATGGGCCTATTGGGCCTCTTACCCCCACCTCGACAAACCTTTTCAACCAGGAACCGAGTTGGAACCCACCACCGGGCGGCCACGCTCGTACCACCGACGCCGCCACGCCTCGACCCACCGGAGACAAGGAAGACAAGAAACCACGAAGAAACGCTCTCTCACTGAACGGAACGAAACGGGAGAGCACATAAACGCAGCCAGCAGATCTGAACGCCGGCGAGCAGTATGAACCTAGCAAGCGAGCAGTATGAACCTAGCAACACCAAACGGACAAGCACACCCACGTCGCAAGCACAACCAAACCCCAAACGACCGATAGAACAACCCACGTTGCAAGCACCGCCAAACCCCAAACGACGGGCAGAACAACCAAATCTACAGAGGAACGAAAGACCTGAGCAGGCAAAGCAGATCGAACCACGTAGTACCGGAGCCGAAGCCGACGACGAGACGAGACGATGGGAGGAAGCCGGCGGCGACGAGGGACGCGAGAATGGAGACGACGACGGACGCGAGGACGGAGGCGACGCGGCGAGGAGGAAGAGAAACACGGGAAGAGAGGGACGAGAGGTAGGCAGAAGAAGAATTGAATGAAGGAGGTAGGCAGAAGAATTGAATGAGGAGTGGCCCAATATGAAGGAGGGACGGCAGGCGACACACGCGAGAACGGGAGGAGCCAATGATTGAGAACCACGCTGGACCGACGCCGCAGCCCACGTCAGCTCCACATCGGCAGTCCGACGTGTATAGCCCGGTTGCCCCCCAACTCTAGGCGGATGAATAAGAGTAGATAGCAGCGGTAAAATAAGTCGGTGTCAGATTTGAGAAAATTGCAAATACAGAACACCAAACAACGTGTAATTATAGGACCTCAATCGTCGACGCCATTAAATTGACCCACCAAACAAACATCGACTTCTTGTTTTCCATGGCATTTAGTGCACTTCACCATTTTCTTAATTTAAGGGCAGTCCTAATGGTAGAAACTAGGCACATTTTCCATAACAGCCACGTCATCAGTAGAAACTATCACACCCAGTGGAAGTTTCTTCATGTAATAAATGTCACATTTATTTCCCCTCTTTCCCTGTCCAAGAACCATCTTCCCCTGCAACCGCATCCTCTCACCGGAGTGACGGCGAGCGCGAGCGCAAGAGTGAGCGGGGCGGGGGCAGCCGGTGAGCGCGCGCAGGCACGACAGCGCGAGCGGGCAGTCGCGGCCGGGCGCGCGCAGGCGGCCGCGCCTGCGCGGCGCGAGCGGGCCAACCGCGGCGGCACAGTGCGAGCAGACACGGCCGGCGAGCATGCGCGGTGGCGCGGGCGACCCAGCGCGGCGCCGCCATCCATGCATGCGCCCAAGAGCCTCGTGCGTCCAGCATGGATGGACGCCGGCGAGCACGCACACATGCACGTGGGGCGGCTGGCTTGCATCTCGTGAGGACGGAGGCGCTGCGAGCGAGCACAGGAGCAGCCTTTGCTGCTCCGCAAGACGGCGTCCTGCACGTTGGCGAGCGCAACAACGGCCTTTGCGGCGGTGAGCGCGGCGAGCGAGCGTAGGAGCGGCCTTCACTACTCCGCGCAACAGCGGCCTTTGCTGCTCCACGTGACGGCGGCCTTTGCGGTGGTGTGCGCGGCAGCGGCCTTCGCGGCTCCGCGAGTCAGCGTCCTATGCGTCAACGAGCGCGGCCAGCAGGCTTCGCGGTGGGCGAGCACCCTTGAGCAAGGCCGGCAAGTGAGCGCGGCAGCCGCAGACTCGGGTAGTTTCTTCCCAATGCTAATTCCGTCGTTTCTTCGTGCCTGAAGACCTAGTTTCTCCTCCAGGAAATGGTTTCTTCAAATTTACTTCTCTTTCTTCATTTATTAGGACCACGTCAGCATTTTCTTTGAGGCAAGATCTCATTTAATAAAGATAGAAACTGCTCATTAATTACTATTGGGACTGCCCTTTTGCTCTTCAATGTTTTGATCTCTCTCCACCTGCATTTTGTGAAGACGGGCTCTCCACCAGCCAGGAACGGAGTCACGGAGACGGAGCGGCCAGACGCGTGACGCGGCCGATTACTCCATCTCCAGCTCACGGCGTGCTCCAGAGTCCAGGTCCTCCTGCTGGCTGCCGCGGTGCAAGTCGTCGGCGTCGGCAAAAGCGGCGAGATCGTCCCGCGTCCACAATATAGGAGAGGCCGTTGCCGCCGGTAGCAGGTTACTTAGATCCCAATCTCTTTCCCTAATTTTTGTTGGGTAAATTTGGCATTTTTGGTAAAAATCGACAATCAAATTCGCCATCGGGATCGCACGTCCTTGCCCCCTCACGCACGAAGAAAGAAATGGAGATCGATTGCGCTTCTGTTTCTCTAGTCATTAGGGATTTTGATTTTTTTTTCTTTTTCTAGGATTATTTACTTAATACTTCGATCAAAAAAGGATTATGTACTTATTTAGTTAGTTCATAAAAGTCAGAAGTTCAGTGAAACAAGTGCCCAACTACTTCGCCATAAATTTAAGTCAAATATGTGCCTAAAAGCGACCGACGACGACATGGGCCGTGGCTAGGGCAGTCGCGGGGCCAGCGCCACCGCCTCCCACGCGCGCACGCGCTGGGGCCGCCGTCGTCTCTCCGCCACATCAGTCATCCGTCAATAAAGTATTTTCTATAATTAGGGGATGTAAAATAAAGAAAGAGAATATCCGCATGAATTCTCTAGAATAGTTTAGGATCTAAGATAGGCCAAATAGGCTATATATATCCTCCATATGTAATCAGATCAAAACAATAATAGAAAGGGATAATTCTCATCTATCTCTCTCCCTTCCTGCTCTAGCCGCCGCCGCCCCTCTCCATGCCCTCGCACGCGCGCTGCCACCCCTCCCCAGCGCCGTCGCCGCCAAGCCGCCGCCCGCGGCCACCGCCGCCCTAGGTCAATCCTATGGAACTAAGCGTAGGAATTCAATCCTATAGAATATTTCCTATGTGTTTCTGTGAACTAAAGGCAGTTGTAGGAAAATTTTCAAAGGAATCCAATCCTACAAAATTCCTTGCCAATCCTGCAAACCAAAGGAGGCCTGAATTTTAACATTCTTGCACATGTCAGCAGAAATCTTTACCTCCTTTAGTGATAAGATTCCATGAGCGTTTTTTATTAGTACAGTTATTCTGGACAATTTGGACCACCATAAATGACAGAATTTTCAAAGGAGTTCAAATAAATCTTTATGACTGCAAGATGAATTTTACTAAGAAAATCTTGCTACTATCCTTTAGGGCAAATTCAAAATTTCAATAGATTTTTAATTTATGGATCTAAAATATTGTAACATGTTAGTTTGTGCTTATTTTCTTTATCTCCTTTGTTTCTTGAACTTTCTTTGCCCCCCACGAATTTTCTCCCTAACACTTATATATTGAAATGATTTCAGCTATATATATGTCATTTTCCAGTCGTGATATGACCGGTATATATGTCGATTCCCATTTGTTCTTTTCCATTTGTGTGAACGCGAGTACTGCTTGACTGCGAGTACGTATATATCCAGAGCAAATAAAACAACAAACAAGTACAATACAAGTATATACAGTTGAGATATGTGGATATCTCGCAGAGGACTCGTGGATAGCTAGGTGAGAAGCTGGCCGGGAACCTAGTTACCACTCGATCGTTTACTTATCCGAAGCAAGTTGTTCTCGTGGATATGTCGATTGGTCCATGTCCATTTAACTCCATATCTAGATAGCTTTGGCAATTTATTTGTCAACATTCGGTCAGGATTATCTGTATGAAATGAAATGTATATGTATATATACTTGATTTCCGGAAGATTTATTCATCACATTCGTTCGGCCATTTGCTGGTCGTTGGGATGCCATTATTCATTTTCGGACAGGTCATTTATTTGTCATTTTGGGAAGAATAGGACCTGCATGTATCCCTCGATGTTGAGAGCCGGCCTTCACATTGGATGTACTCCGGTGTAGAAAATTAACATTTGAGTTTTATTATTTGCACGTGAATCGATAATATATAGGATTATTTTGGGTCTAATTTTTTTTTTGACGACAACAGCATATATTATATATTAATGCAGCCATAGTACAAAGAGATCTTCCGAGGAAGACCTGAATACATCAAGGTCCTGCGACCTGAAAAGAAGATAGCAGCGTCGACTAAAGCATGGAGGACATTTCTGCTGGTGAGGGGTATACGCAGAGGCGTCAGAGACGCTGCACCCAGATGGACTGACCGCGCAGTGCGACGGTGAAAAAAGGGTCGGTCAAGCTGTTGAAATAAAAACATGCCGACAACCGAAAGATGATGTTGATGACGTTGCCGGAGGTAGATGAAGCTGAATCCAAGAACCCAGATGGAGACAGAACTGTCAAACCAACGCCTAAGAAGTAGCTGTCTAACTGGAATAGAAGACTTCAGGACCAAAGGCTGCAGAAGAAGCATTCCACGGCCGTTAAGACTACCCGCACTCATCAACCTCTATATTCATTCCTCAAAAGGAATATTCTGTCCTGGTCAGCCAGATTCTTTACTCTATACAACTTTCTCCCGCACTCATCAATCCTTTACAGTTTCCTCAATACCAAAAAAGTGGGACCCACATAATATTTTTTTTCTTTTTTTTTCCACGACACCCTCCTTCTCCTCTCTCTCTCTCCTATCCTTTCCCCTTCTCCCGCTCTCTCTCGGTCTCTCCGCTCCGGTACCTCCGTTCTCGGTCTCTCCGCTCCGTCGTCCATCACCGGCGGCGTGCAAGGTCGGCGAGCGCGGCGGCCGGCTGGCGGGGGAGCGAGCTCGGCGAGCTCCGGGCCGACGCGCGAGCTCGGCGGCGGCGGCGCGCGAGCGGCGGGCGAACCCGCGAGCGCTCCAGGACGAGGCCGCCGGCGCGAGCTCCAGGACGAGGCTCCGGACGACGCCGCCGGCGCGGGCTCCAGGACGAGGCTCCGGACGACGCCGCCGGCGCGAGCTCCAGGACGAGGCCGCCGGCGCGAGCTCAGCCCGGGCGGCCATGGCGGCGGTCCCGGTCCTCCTTCCCCACGCGCTCGCCGGCCGCTCGCCGGGCGTCGCCATGGACGGATGGGGAGCGAGCTCCGAGGCGGCAACCCCATCTCGCGCCCGGAGCTCCACCGCCGGCCCAACATCCACCGGCCGAGAAGCAGGAGCAGCAGCCGGCGGCCCCGCCTGGCACGGCGGCGAGGAAGAGCAAACCTCGCGCGCGCCGCTGCGGAGCAGCTCGAGGCAGGAGAGGGCGCTCGCCGGGGCTGCATCTCGAGCAGGGGCGGCCATGGCGAGGCGGAGCAACCTCCACCGGCGGCGGCGCTCCTCGCGCGGGTTCCATGGCGGCGCGGGCGACCTCGCCCCCCGGCTCCGTGCTCTCCCTCTGCTCCGCTGCGCCGCCGCCGTCCTCCCACCTCGCCGCCGTCCTCCGCCGCCGGCAGTTGGGACGCGGCCTCGCCCTTCTCCTCCCGAGCCGCTCTCTCTCCTCAGGCGGGCCCCGCTCTGCCTTTGCGTATCGGCCGTACATCACCGGCAAATGGCGTCCGAACGTGGAAACGCAAGCTTTGCGGACGCATTTGCGTGCCCCGCTGCGGCGCTTGCGTAAACGCAAAGTGTTTTGCGTGGCCTTTGCAGGCGCCCAGTGCAGCTGGTCTAAGACTACCCGCACTCATCAACCTCTAAAATCCAACCTCTAACAGAATATTCCGTCCTGGTCAGCGAGATTCTCTCCTCTATACCACCTTCTCCCGCACTCATTCCATACTTAATACCCTCCTCTATTGTGGGTCCCACTTTGTCAAGATTTTTCTTTTTTTCCTTTTTTTTCTTCTTCCTTTTCTTTTTCCCCTCTCTTATCCATTCCGAGCACGCTGGCTGCTCCCGCGGGCGGCCCGCTCCTCGCGGCCGCGCTCCTCGTCATCTCCGCCCAACCGGCGTCCCGGCGGAGGCCCCCAACGGGCATGTGATGCGGGCGGCCGGCCTCGCGAGGCGGCGGCGGGCGGCGCTGGGCTCGCCGGCGGTCGGCCTCGCGGGCGCGTCCCGGCGGAGGCCCCTGACGCGGGACGGGCGGCCGGCCCGGGACGCGGCGGGCGGGCATGCGGGCTCGCCGTGATCGGCCTCGGGCGGCCGGCCCGCTCCGCCTGCGACGCCCGTCTCCTCTCCAGTGCGCACGGCGCGCGGCCCCGCCTCCTCCTCCCGCCCGCCATGGCCGGCGGCCCTCCTCTCCTCCGCTTCCGGGCCGAGCGGGCGTGGAGGAGCTCGGCGCTGCGGGATCCGCCGGCCATGGTGATGGGCGGCCCCCCATCTCCAGCCTCCGCCCGCGCGCGTGCTCGACCTCGACGCCATCTTCTTCACCCCGCGCCTCCTTCTCCCTCTCCGTCACCACCGCCGGCCACGGGACGGCAGCTCCGGCCATGGCGGCGCGCGGAGCAGGAGGACGACGAGCCATGGCGCCTCCTCCCTGCCTTCCTCTCTCTCCTCTGGCCACTCTCTCTCCTCGAGCGGGCCCCGCGGCTTCTTTGCGTCTCCGCTGTACAGACGCCACAGACACAGGCCGGAGCGGCTTCCGCAAGCGTTGCGGAAGTGTTTGCGTTCGCCGCTGCAGCGTTTTTCATACGCAAAAGCTTTTGCGTAAGCCTTACAAGCTCCCAGTGCGGGTAGTCTAAGAAGACAAAGAAACCGGATGTCTCTGTCTATAGGAAGACTTGTGACCGTGCGAGAGCGAAACTGATCTAGGACATAATAAGAAAAAGAAAAAACACGAAAGAAATTAAAACGAAGGTGAGGCTGCATGAATAAGACCAGCGGTGGGCGGCACATTGTGGATGAGGATGGCCACCGATATTTTGCCCCCCGGGGTCGTACTGCATGTCGTCGTGAAGAACTTTCAGCCGAACAGCACAGGCTCGTGCATGCGGTCCACGTAGCGGCTGCGGAGCCCACCACGCTGCAGTACGCGGGTCCCACCACGATCCAGTGACGAAGGAATTGCGTACGGCGATGGAGATCTGGATCGAGGAGCGGCAGCACGGCGTCACCGCCGCCGTAGCGAACCTGAACGCCACCTTCTTGGTCGGCCGCTTGGACAGCATGCAGATCCTGCCGACGGGCTTGGTGCGCCAGACGTCGTCGAGGGCGCTGAGCCAGGACTCGTCGAGGACGGGCTTCCGCCTCTCCTCCGCATGGACCGCCGTCGGCGTGTTGATGGAGGACGTGAGGACGACTCGGCGCAGGGTCCCCGCGCGGACTCAGGACAGCGGCACGGAGATGGTTGACGTCGTTGATATCCATGCCTCTGCCTCCGCTCAGATTGGTTGGGAGCCCTCCCAGAGGCGCATCGACGCAGAGCGAGGCAGCAGGAGCCGCAGGCCAGCTGCGGTCTGCAGCAGGTCGTCGAGCAAGCATGCCCGCCTGGCCACCGCCGCAGAGACCGCCCGCAGGCGGAGCAGGGAACGCAACACCTCTCCAGCGGGGGCCGACGAGGAGTAGGGAAGCCATGACTTCATCTTCGGAGGTCGAGCTGGCCATGCCGGCCTTTATTCCAGTAGGGAATTTTACAAGGGGGAAGAGAGGGGGAAACAGGAATAGAGGAGGGGGAACCGGCCCACCTGACCTACCGCCGGCGAGCTCGCCGGGGAGGCAGGGGGCCGGCGACGGTGGAAGCTAGAAGGGGCGGCTGGACTCTCTTCGGATGGAAGGTTGGGGAAGTAGAGAGGAAGGAGACGACGATACTACTCAGAGCGGTACTACTCGACGAGCGAGAGAGTGAATTAGATCAAGGTCAATGGCTTTTCATTTGGGTCTAAATTGTACCCACGGTCAGACGAACATAAGAAAAAGATACTTCCTCCTTTACTAAAAAAAAATATCGTTCTGGCCTCTATACTCCTGCATGCAAAAGAATGATGTGGGTAATACCTCTGCATGCCACTTCGATTCCCATCCGCACATTGATAACCGACCTCCTCGGTTCCCATCCGCGCCGCTCGATGCTGCTTGCTGTGGCCACACGCCTCACTCGTTCCCCATGGACGCCGCTCACGGCCGCTCGTGCTCGCCGCTGCTCGCTCGCCGCTCGCCATCGCCGCTGCTCGCGAACGCCGCTCGCCCTCATTGAGATCAAACGCAGCGTCGCCGTCGTCATCATCTTCTAGTCGAACGTTGAGATCAAACCCAACATCAGCCATTGCTTGAGCTGCTGGAAGAACAACCAGTGAAGAACCGCAGCAGTGAAAGAGAAGAAGTGAAGAACAACAGCAGTAAAGTGGCGCTTTAATAGAGAGCTGGGCAACCCAAACGTCGGTCTTTTTAGCCTCTCCACGCGCGCCAGTCCGAGCAGCAGTGAAGTGGCGCTTTATCATGGCGCCATGCACCTCCGACGCGCGCCATGCCGAAAAGTTTGCCAAAACAACGAAACCAGCGAAATCAACGCGCCTCCGTTCATCCATTCACCGCGAAAGAATAGCTCCATGCAGGCCACGCAAAAAATTGCGGCTGCCAGGCTTCGAACCTTGCACCTGTGGCCCAACACAGCGCTGCGCTAACCAGTTGAGCTAGTAAATTTTCTCATAGAGAATGCACCGCAACCGTATTTAATAGGGGCAGACATGGAAAACTCTACACTAATTAATCACTCTTTGATATCCTAAATCATGTCATAAACGCCATTTTTTAGAGTAACGGACTGAGTATATCTTGCACCAGGATCATAGCCTTATTGAGTAAATGACTTTTTAGATATCCCTCTCATCTGATGGCAGACAGGAATAGAGATTTTGGTGGAAAAATACCCTCCATCTTATTAATTGGGTCCGCAAACCTAGTTGATATAAAAAGATAGAGCAAGAACAATAACATTTGTCCGCTAGCTGGCGAAATGAAGTCTGACACGGCACCAGCAGGCATAGCAATGCATGAGCACATGCAACCAATGAGAACCAAGCGAGGCGTTTGGTGAGACGCCCGTTTGGCACTCTCTCCCCTTTTCTCTCTCTGCCAGCAGGGATTCAGCCCGTTCCCAACCACCCATAATACTTGCTCTTAGAGTGTGCACAAGATAAAACATATTGGAGCGTCCAATGATAGTAAAAATAATGAATTTTATTCAAATAATAACTCTTGATATGATAGAGACAATATAGCAACTTCAAAATTTGTCACCGTATTAGTTAATCCACAGTTAGTCAGTTATATACCATCAAATAAAATTATTAAAAGCAAGTGGTTCGAGTCTCGTGCCGTGGTGAACACGAAAATTGGAAATACATGCACGCGCATAGAAACCACACCACACGGGCAACGGCGAGCGAGAGTACCAGAGAGTGCCGGGCAGTCGGGCACACGTCGTCCGTCGAGATATTTTAAAGACACAGGCTTTTATTTCCACCTAATAATACCTACCCAAAAAAGTGATCGAGCAGTACCCTCATTTGTTTCTCCAGCAGCTTCCTTCTTCGTCCCTCTCGTCGCCGGTGTGCATGAAGATCGGGTGCGACGCGTGCGAGCGCGCGGAGGCGGCGGTGCTGTGCTGCGCCGACGAGGCCGCGCTCTGCCGCAGCTGCGACGCCGCCGTCCACTCCGCCAACAAGCTCGCCGGCAGGCACCACCGCGTCGCGCTGCTCCCGTCCACTGCTCATCCCTCTCCCAGTTCCATCGTCGACGGCCACCCCGCCTGTGACATCTGCCAGGTACGTAATTGTACAAAAAGATCCTATATGTGCTTTGCAATGGTTGACTGTCAAATAAAAGAATGACTTCTCGGGAAAAATCTAAAGTTAGTTCTTGTAATAAGCTGCATGCATAATGGACCAGTCCATGTAAAAATTACTCCCCAAAGAAAAAAATGTATTTTGTACTTAAAAATGTAAGGTGTTTTAACCTTTTGTCCTAGCTAATTAGTCAAATTCTCCAATTTGAATTAAATTATGAGAAATATGTTAATGTTATACAATGAACATTTCCCTTCCCTGGTACTTAATGCCACATAAATTTATCATCAAAATACATTCTATTGTGGATTTACTTCTAATCTAGTGTTGTTGTGCAGATGTTAATGAATATTTTTATGAATTTGTGGTCAAAATTAAAGAAGCTTGACTTCTGATATAAAACTAAGAAAACATCATACCTAACATTATTTTGAACAGAAAGAGTACAGAGTATGATTTTATTTTGGTTAGTCAAAGCATATTTTCAAATAGTAAGGATACCCTTTTGTTGATAAAAATTTCTTGTCCATTTCCTGAAAGAAAGGTTTGCCTGCTTGTTTGTTGCTGCCTCTCTCTCTCATCCAATGTGGTCCAGTGTTTTGAAAGATGCAGCGCATCAGAAGTACAGCGATGATATCACAACCCGTACGATATCTTTGCACGTGATCTTGTCACGCTACTTGCTACGACCGCTATACGTCTGCAATATTAGTGGTCCCAAAACCACTATCACCTAAAAAATTTCAGTTAAATTGTTATGAGTCTGAATAAACACCGAGTCACCGTAGATAAATTTGCGCACTGAAAACGTCACAAATTTTGAGTACAACACGATGACGACACGAAATAAGTTTATATTGCCTCTGCCTGATGTCGCTGCTGCCTCGTAATTTTTGCACGCCTCCTGCTTCTGTCTGATGTCGGTGTTGGTGCTGACAGGAGAAGACGGGCTACTTCTTCTGCATCGAGGACCGCGCCCTGCTGTGCCGGCCCTGCGACGTCGCCGTCCACGCCGCGGGCGTCCACGTCTCGTCCCACCGGCGCTTCCTCATCACCGGCGTCCGCGTGGGCGACGTCGAGAGCCTGAGCCACCACGTCCCCGGCGATGGCGTCATGAGCCCAAGCACCAGCAGCAGCGCTCCCTGCTGCAGCTCCGGCGGCAACCCGATGACGACGACCATGCCCGACAAAGTGCGGCCATCATCGTCTGTCTCGGCAACAGCAGCGGCAGAGGGTTCCGACGGGCAGGGGCAGCAGTGGGTGTGGAGTGAGTTCTTGGCCGACGACGTTGGCGTTGACGTGGAGCAGTGCTGCCAAGCTGAACTATCTGAACCTGGCTCGTCCGGCCTTACTAGATGATGTCATGTTGAGATCTCATTACATCACTAAGATGATTTGTTCCTGGAATCAGCTGACCAAAGAACAAATGTAGTACCAAGTCAAGTGTTTGGGGAGCTTTAGCATCTCTTAACTATCAAGTGTTATAAATTCTTCAGAACATAAATTCTCCAGAATTTTGGTTGTTTTGATTTGAAGTTTGGACTCCTGGCCCGCCAGTCCACCGCCGTGCCGCCGAGATCGCAGAAGCAAAGGAAGGGCATCACGCCCGGAGCCGTCGTGCTCGTGCAGGAGTATCAGGATTGGAGGAGGGGGATTATCATAAAAATGCCAAGACCCCAAAGCCCACTGTCCACGGTGGTGTGTCCACGGATGTTGGCGCCTGAGAAGTTACACTTTTTAGTTGGAGTACCTATTTGAGAAACACTCAATAATTTAAGTAGCTACGGTGCAATATTTATCTCTATAGCGCTGCTAAGGCTACTATTTTTTTTACATGTAGCTTATTAGCAAGTGGCACACATATGCATGCACGATAATTTTCAAAACCTAGCTAATTAGAATTCGCACGCAACACCGTTACATGATGCTGTGATGGACAGAACGCCACATTTTGTGTTTGACTTTGATTCATACCTAAATCTTGATTATTCATTTCGTAACCTGTATGTATATTTTGGTTGAACCGACAGTGCCTCATCTTCAATATTTGTACTTTTTATATAAGTTGTACTACCTCAGTCCTGAAAAGAATGCAACATAGGTTATGTACCACCAAAAGTGATCATATTTGACCAAGTTTCTAGTAAATAATATTTATATTTATTATTTTAAATTAATTTATTATAAAAACATATTCTATAATTTAATCTAATGGTATTTATTTATAGTATCATAAACATAGATACTTTTTTATCATCAAAGCGAAACCTAAGCTAACAGATCTCAAGATTAAAGTACCTTGTTGTTGATGAGCACATCAGTTACCACTAAAACATTATCCACTACTGGATTTAGGTTCTTTGTCGAGTGCTAGCGGCACTAGGCAAAAGCTTTGCCGAGAGCCGCACTGGGCAAAAGCTTTCTTGAGTGCCACACTCGGCAAAGGGTCCTTGACAAATTTTTTGACGGCAAAGGGCTCTTTGTCACACGTCGTGGCATTTTTCGTGTGCTTCAAGGCTGGTGGGCTTTGAACTCATGACCTCTCTCTCGTGCGTTATCTTCCTTAACTAGAACATCACAAGGCTAGTTTTGGTTTTCCACATATTAGAGAAAATTGTTTGTTTGAGGCCCTAAAAGAATTCAAATAAAAAACTTGCCAACTACAAAGTATCATAACCTTTTGAATTCTACACTTTTCGTTTAGGAAGTTTATCCATCCGAAGTCATTTACAAAATTTAAATTTTAAATTTGAGAAATTTAAACATAGTTTAGCATAATAAGATGAATTTAAATTAAAAAGTTTTCAACTACAATATTTTCATAACTTTTTGAGAACTACAAACTTTATTTTGGGTGTTTTTTCATCCAAGGTCATTTCAAAAATTTTAATTTTAAATTTTTAAAAATTAAACATAGTTTAGAATGACAAGATGAACTCAAATGAAAAAAGTTTTCAACTATAATATTTCATAACTTTTTCAATATCTACAAAGTTTTTTTGGGTGTTTTCCATCGAGATTGTTTAAAAAAATCTGAATTTTAATTTATGAAATTCAAACGTAGTTTAGCATGACAATATGAACTCAAATGAAAAAGTTTTTCAACTACAATATTTCATAACTTCTAAAGATCTACAAACTTTATTTTGGGTGTTTGGTCATTTATTCATTCGACGTGGTGGTTCTAACATTATTCACAAATATTATATATATCTACCGTAGTTTTCATGAAACTTATTAGAGAGATAGATTTTGTGAACAACACTACTATCAATTTGTCAAATGAAAATGACCAAAATGAATTTTGTACATCTTAAAAGTTATACAACTTTGTAGTAGAACTTTTTTTTATTTGACTTCATTTACTACTTCAAAATATATTTTGAAAAATCTCTTTCGAGTGCCAAAAGTGCCAAAAGGAAGGCTCTCAGCAAAGACCTTCTTTTTGGTGGTCGGCAAAGAGATTTAATACTCGATAAAGTCTTTTGCATTCGGCAAAGATCTAATTTCCAGTAGTGATCAGTAAACCCTAAAATAAATAAATCTACCAAAATACAAATACCAGCATTAATTAAGGACTAAAACCCGAACATACAGAGGTTTCACGACAACATAACTAAGACGATCAGAAATTGATCGAAGAATGGTGAAGGTAAATATAAGATGAACAACGCAATTGTTCAGCTCCAAATCCGCAGCTTAATTTTCAGGGTGTTCATTCTTGTTAGTCTTATTTGACCTACAAAAATAACAAACATGTGTAAATGTGTACAGAGAGATCTATATGCTACGATGTACATGTGTTTGTGTGACCTCAAAAATGTTACCGTAGATCTAGGTACGGGGAACTAATAAACTCGTGACTCTGACCACCATCTAGAGATCACGCCGCCGTCGTCTGATGGCACGGTTCAGATTTGTCTACTCTGTTCATGGTCTGTTCTGAGGAGGAAGACGAGTTACATACGGGACCGAGTCGCCGTTCGCCCGTTACATGGGCCAAAATGACAAGCAATGAAAATACGAGGATTAGGCCTTCAAGTCCTCTTAGCGCCTTGAAACAGCTGCTTGCCGATGCTCCCGCTCTTGACAGTTTCATCAGGTTCAACAGCAGGCTTGGATTGTTTACCTGATGATGATGAAGTCTTGGTGTTGGCGACATCCCCTCTCCTCGACGAAAAATGGCTTGTCCCCAGGCCGAAGCTCTAGGGAATTCTTGTTTCAGGGCTTCTTCATCCTCCCAAGTAGCTAAGTCAACCGGCAGATTGGACCACTTCACCAACACCTGAGATACAGTAGCATTGTTGTGAAGACGTAAGCGTCGGTCCATGATGATTTCAGGTACCTAAATGTTCTCAGAAGGATCAGGCAAGTCTTGATGGACCGTTGTATGAGAAGAGATGGCCTTTTTCGGCAGAGATACATGAAAGACATGATGAATTTGACATCCATTGGGCAACTGAAGTTCATAAGCCACATCATTTATCTTAGCCACAATCAGAAAAGGCCCAAAGTATCTGAATGCCAGTTTGTTAGATAACCTTGCTTCCAAAGTTGTCTGTACATATGGTTGGATCTTCTCATAGACAGAATCTTCAACAGCAAATTGCATGAATGATCTTTTCTTGTCAGCTTGCTTCTTCATCTTGTTTTGTGCTCTGAGTAGATGTTGATGAGCTAGTTGTTGCATCATTGATCTATCCATGAACCAATCCTCATCATCATCAGGTAAACAATCCAAGCCTCATCATCATCATCAGGTAAACAATCCAAGCCTACCGTTGAAACTGTCAAGAGCGGTGCGGGAGCATCGGCAAGCAGCTGAGTCAAGCCGCCAAGAGGACTCGAAGGCCTAATCCTCGCGTGGTTGGGGCCGCTGTGGGTCAAATGAAGATGAAGCCCAGTACAGTCCAGCCCATCACTTCGACTATTGTATTTTCATTGCTTGTCATTTTGGCCCATGTAACGGCCGAATGGCGACTCGGTCCCGTATGTAACTCGTCTTCCTCCTCAGAACAGACCTTGAACAGAGTAGACAAACCTGAACCGTGCCATCGGGCGATGGCAGCGTGATCTCTCGACGGTGGTCGGAGTCACGAGTTTATCTAGTTCCCCGTACCTAGATCGAGATACTGAGTACGGTCATGTACACGGCACGGCACGCACGATCGACCAACAACTGTTTAATTTGGTCGCTTGCACTCCAAATCAAAAGTACAAACACGCATGATGTAGGTAAACAAATGACGCAACCAACACTGCACAAGCCACAATTATTGGAAGAGGTTACTTATGTGACAATGAAAACACGCCATGCATCTAGAGTAGCTAATTAAATTCCACGGGTAGTATCAAGACGAGACCAAGTCACGCCGACGCAGGCGTCGACGAAGTCCTCGTCGATGAAGTCCGTGGACAAGACCTGCAGCTTGTCGCCATGGCCCTTGGCAAAGACCTGGGAGACGAAGAGCCGCGCGAACCTGTGGATCCGCCTCGTCACCGGCTCAACAGCCGAGGACACGAACACGTTGTCGCCCTTGGGCGTCACCGTGTTCTCCACCCGGTACCAGTACTTCCTCCCGGACGCCGGCGGGTTCCGGCTCGGCGTGCTGAGGTTGCCGTCGAACTTGGTCTTGGGCAAGTCCGTGTCGATCCAGTCGTCCCTGAGGTACCCTGCGCTCCACAGGAGGCCGCCGGGGCTGGGCGCCGGCGACTGCCTCGGCTTCCACACGCAGATGACCCGCCTGGGGAGCAGCTCGGCGATGGTTCTGTTGAACACTTTGTCGTCCAGCCGGATCAGGTGCTCGCCGAGCTTGTCGACAAGGAACTGATCGAATCCCGGCGGGTCTTGCTTGCCGAACTCGGTGCGTATCTCGAGGACGATGATCTCCGAGCTTGTCTCGGCCAGGAACCTCTTGACGTCGTCCAGCACGACGTCGACGGGGTAGCCGGTGACGATCCCGTGGCAGACGCGGCGGTCCTCCTGGACGCGCACGTCGAGGACCCGGCACCCCATGGCGAGCTGCTCGTAGACGGACAGTGTCTGGCACTGCGCGAAGGGCCGGGTGATGAGGTTGATGCCGATGCCGTTGGTGGCCGAGTCGTGGGTGCCTGGCCACACCACCTGGTGCACGCGAACGTTGCTGGGCCCGAGGCCTTCCATCCACGTCTTGCGGTTCTCCGGCCGGTGTCCCGACCCTGGGAACGACTCGCCGGACGACGAGAGCAGCTCCTCCAGCGCCTTCTCCTCCCTGGCGACTTCCTGCAAGCGTATCAGGGCGGCAACGGGATTGACGGCATTCATAGCCTCCCCGACCTTGGTCAAGACCGTACCCATAGCACTGGCGTACTATTGCAATTTGCTGTTGGATGTTGGAATGGAAGAATCTGTTTTAAAACCATCTACAAATATATATAGGCTCTGGGCATGTCACAGCCTCACAGGTCAACGGGACCTTGTCATTGTACAATCGTCACAAGCAAGCACCAGCAGCGTCAACGAAGGGAGCAGCAGCGCTCCATGACGACGACCATGCCCGACCAAGTGCGGCCATCATCTCATCGTCATCTTTCCGCGCAAGCGCAACGGCGCGGCGACAGAGGGGTTGGGCGGGCAGGGCAGCAGTGGCTGTGGAGTGAGTTCTTGGCCGACGACGTTGGCATTGGCGTTGCCATGGAGCAGTGCTGCCATGCTGAACAGCTATCTGAACCTGGGTCGTCCAGTCTTACCGTTACTTGATGATGACATGTTTGTTATAAAAAAATATATATAGAAGACGACGACATGTTGAGAACTTGAGATGTCATCATTCATTTAATTAGCATCTCGACATTAACATGATTATTCATGCTTCATTCTATGGACTGAAAGAATATAAATTGTACTCGTGTTCCGTTACTTCGGTTGTTTTGAAGTTTAGATGTGATTGAGATCATATCCAAACTTGACAATCACAAACTTGTGTTCTGTAGGAGGATCTTGGCGAAGAGTTTGCATTTGTTTTCCGTATGCTCTTTTCAAATTAGCTCCGATTGAAAATGTCAGTTGCTTCCTTGGAATTGGAGGCAATACTCTGATTTTTTTAATCTGAATTCATTTAAAAACTCAAATATACATTACAATATCCGCTAAGGTGAACAGAAGAGCAATGTATTAGTCATTTAATCACAAGATATTGTGAGGCACAGCTACCTCTCACGAGGCCTGAGGGCGATTTCAATTCTCCGTGGAGTTTGTCTGGTCGGCTTCTCCTATTTTTTTTGTTTGTTTTTCTTTGGCTATTTTCTGGACCCATTTATAAATTCTAGAAATATAGTGAGATATCAAGTGCTTGAAATGTCTAGGTCATTATGGCCTTGCCGTCTCACGCTGACTGGCAGAACCAAAATGGTTAGATGAATAAAAAGATAATTGTTATCTCTAGGTTGTTGAACATCAAGAGCTAAGCATATCATAGAATAGGGTCAGATTTGTCAGAATTGAATAAAAAGAAACTTTGGAGCAAGAACATCCACAGAATGAAGCATTAACAAGTAATACTAACATAGGATCATTAGTACAGATGAGCAGATAGATTCGGTAACTTAAGTCTATATATGATCAGTTTCATTCATGTGATTTCCTCATTGGACATTGTATACAAAATTAAAACATTACAGTTAAATATCCGTACAATATGTATTATCTTTCTTTTTTCCCCCAAGGAGCACATAATAACTTTACTAGGACCACATATAAATACAAAATCTGAATGCTGGAGAAATTGTCCTCTGTCCCTGAAGCTGTTATAGATGGTTATTGCACCAAAATCCCAAATCCTGCCCCATGAAGGCCAAAAAATATGCGGCCATCAGAGTTGAGTTTCAGGCTGGAAGAAGGATAGTGAAGTAAATCTGGTAGTAGTTTCAAATGTCCTTGTCTTCTTTAACAACAATGTGTCATTTTGCAAAACAAGAACCATTTCAATCACATATTTAATTCCAAGGCTTCGCTACATCATCATCACGTCATCGGCATGTTAAACAGCTCTGCCAGACTAAGAAAATTTCACACTCATCTGCCTCTTCGTCTGCAGTACACACAGGTGTCAGGTTGCATGCCTGATGTTTGATGCCACTGCAAGAGATAAGAGCATTTGATATTTACCTTTACTCGCTTTGGTTTTTGAGTTTTCCATGGCAACCCGATTTTCCAAGCTCAGAGCATCTGTCAATTAGACACGGTAAGCATGATGAATTTCAGAGGCCATACAGAATTGCAAAGGATCAATGTAATGTGTCTAGGACATGTCATAAATTTTAAAGATTAGTATGGCTCAATTTCAACAATTAGATGCACCATGTCAACAACAAATCAAGTTGTGTTGTCTCCAATTAATTTGACTAGAATGACAATTTTGCATGTTTTAAAATTTGAACGTCAGGATAAACGATAAAGGCTCAAATGAGAGCATGTAATCAAAACACATAGGTTTGGACTTACACGCTCTCTTTGTCGCAATCAACCATGTCATCCTTTTTGTGCATTCTGCTTGGTGAAATAGCAAAGCCATTTTCACTTCTTCCACTCTGGTGCTTCTGAGAACCATAACTGTCAACTATCTTCAGAGCTTCTATCTCATGAGCAAGATCCTCATCTGCATGGCTTGAGGGCACAACTAGGGATCTTGAGGACTTCCTTTGGTATTGGTTGCCAACAAATTGAGACAGAACCTGATGTTGATCGTGTCTTTCCTGATTCAGCAGACCTGGTGTGTGCTTTTCAGAAACCTGGAGCCATGCGCTTTCCAGTCGCTGTTCATCATTTGTTGATTCTTTTGAAGTCTCCAGTTCTTTCTTTACTTCATCAGGATGATGAAAGCTTCTCCTTGAATCCAAAGTTCCCTTTAGTCGGTCACTGTTTGATGAGCAACTCAAGACATCAGACTCGTATCTTCTTACATTAGGACCAGCCTCTAATGTTATTTCTCCGTCCATCAATTCTGCAAGTGGACCAATTTTGACTTCCACATTGCATTTCAGTACTGTCTCAATTGAATTGGTAATGCTACTCAAAAATCTTTGAGCTCTAGATTTTATGCCAGAGTCCTCAAATGCAATGAAAGCAATCGCATGGCCTGACAAATATGAAAATGAAGATTATAACTCAATAACAGAGAATAGGTAGCCAACCATTTAAAATACTGGGCCATATGGATAGTTTAATTCAATTTTAACTCTGAGAGATGCATCATTTCAACCTTTGTGGATAACACTGACATACTTCTTTCAGACTTAATCACATGTCTGAAGATGAAATCTGAAGTGCATTACAAAACATACAAAGAAAAGCTAATCAATGAGGACCGTGTATTTTGCTTTCAGTGAAAGAAGTACGCATATTAGTGACAGCAAGTGATAAATGATAAGTAACCCACTTAAAGATATTCCAAATTGATAGCAAGAAAAAGTGAAAAACATAAGACATGCTTACCCTCAAATTGCCTGATTGATACTAGTTTCCCATGGTCAAGAAGTAGCTGCTGTAATGTCTTCGAGTGGCAGTTCTCAATGCATCTTATCCAAACTTGGGCAAGGCTATCTGAGATTCCATTTACCAGGGCTCTTTGCTGGGGACAGTTGCCATTCAGTTGATTAGAATTGAGTGGAACTCTATCAGCAGACCTACACTCTCCATAAACCAAGTTGTCATTCAGTCTCAACCGAGATGAATGTGAGGCAAGGACCTGAGGACTCGAGTGCACACTAGTTGTTTTTGCGTCAATTGTTCTCTTAGAAATGCCAAAGGCAGGCAATGATTGAGAAACACTTCTGCTGGAGGATTCCCTTGCTATCTCAGACATAGCATCATTGGCTACTTTATGGTGTTCTTGAGTACTGCATTTTTGTTGGTTCATATCTGAACTATGACCACATCCAAGTTGTAGTAGAGCAGCAGTAAACCACGTGGGACGCTCACTTGAAAGCCTTATCTGCTTTTCAGCATCAGAAAGAATCTTCAATGCTTGTTGTAATCTTTCTAATTCTGCTTCCGTTACTACAGAGCATAAAAAAGTCGTTAGCACATAGATCATGTAGACTAATGAAGGGCGAGGTTCAAATCAGGCTCATTGCTTAAAAAACAAGGCAAGGCTGCCTTCAAATATGTAATTTATCAGTGACTTTGCTTGCTTCCTGCATGACTACATAAAAATTACTAAAACACACTTATGTGATTTTGTGATTCTGATGAATGAACCAAGAATCATTTTTGTTAGTCTACACAAAATGTTTTGAAATTACTTCCATCAATCACCTAGTATGACTGCTAATAGCCTAATACGATAGTAATTTTGTGATACAAAATAAAGCATGGAAGCAACGATATTTATGATGAGAAAATATAAAGATGGAGAGGAAGAAAGAATGAATGAGCTGAAAACACCAAAAGAACAATAAGGTATGGTTGAGTGTACTCACAACTTCGACCACCAACTGCTGAGCCATTACAACAAGCAACATCAGCCAATTTGTAGGTGCCAGCAATGATGTCCATGATGAGCCCAGCTAGCTGAGACATTAATGCCATTGGATCAGTGCCAGAATCCATCAGCTCTCTGGATCTTTTCACTGTCTCAGCCGTGTCTCCTGACATAGCTATCTCCAGAAGATCAAGCAATTTCTCTTCCGAGACAACACCAACCTAAAATTAAATTTGCAATCATTATCTGGATAGAATAACTAATATCTCGTTCAAAAGTCATTCTAAAATAAAGAAAGGAAGAAATTTAGCATGCCCATTATACTTTTTTTTTTTGTGACTAGCATGCCCATTACTTGTGCAGTCATGCAGAAACTGAACAGCATTTCAACTCCCCAAAAGGACAATTTCAGAAACAACCCATTTTCACAAAACACAGGTTTTCATTAAGACACGAGTTGAAGATGAAAAAGGTGCAAATATATGGCCAGTGACAAAGTTAACCTCAGAATGAGTACTTTATCTGTTTTTTTTTCTTAACATCTGGTATAACTTTGACACTGAATTTTTACAGGTTTACTTAATTTTATGTGCATTATGTACATTATTTTTTTTAAAAAAAATAATAGAGTCCCAAATCATGCTGAATTCACTGGGGGACACCAGAATCCATGGATATAAAATGCACAAATAGTCCACTAAATCAGTGATTGGAGGAAAAAATGCAATACAGATCGGCGAACAACTTTCATTTTCATGTAATTCAAAGCAGCATTCGTCACTAAAAGAATTGATTGATCATAGCAAGAAATTTACCAGATCGTTGACAAGTGAAGGAGTTATCTTTTTCCCTAACAAACTCAGTTGATCTAACATTGTTTCTGCATCTCGTAGTGAGCCATCTGAATTCAGAGCTATCAAATCCAAAGCTGCCAGCTCAACATCAAGATTTTCCTTGACACAAATTTTCCTCAAGCGGCACACAGTGTCAATATCTTTGATCTTAGAGAACACATACTTCTGGCAACGAGATACAACTGCTCGAGGTAGATTGCCAGGGTCAATTGTAATAAATATGAACACAACACGAGGAAATGGTTCATCAAGGAACTTCATAAATGCTGACCACAATTTGGAAGGTATCATGTGGCATTCATCAACAACAAACACCTTATACTGGGGCAAAGGTGCAGATGGCGGCAAATTTTCCAGTAGGTGCTTAATTTTGCTTATACACTTTCTGTTACTTGCGTCAACTTCTTTTAGATTGCTACCTTTTCCACTGAAAAAATCAGTGCACTGATTACATACACCACAGGGTTTGTTATCTCCAGTAGTAAGGCAATTTAGAGCGGCTGAAAATATCCTTGCAGTCGATGTTTTTCCGGTTCCACGCGGACCTTGAAAAAGATAGGCAGGAGCTATCCTTTCCCTTGTTATAGCATTACTAAGTGATTGGGCTGCAATGTTTTGACCAACAATTTCAGGGAATGTCCTTGGTCTATATTTTTGGCTCAAGCTTCTTGGGTCTGACTCGACCAGATCAGCACTACGAACAGATAGATCCATCCCATCCTGGCTTTTACAGCTTGACCATCTTTTCCCATCTAACCGGCTTGAAGCTTCCATATCAAGCTCCCCTATATTGGTTGAGAGTTCATCACTTGATGAATCAAATGATGAAGAACCAAAATCACAGCTATTACCCAAAAGTGGCATTCCCTGAGCAGACTTTTTTGAATGTGCCCATTTCATTGAACCAAATGATCTCTTCTTCTTATGCATTGTCTGGCTCCCACATATTAGGCGGCTACCTTTTCTTCGAAGTATAGCAGATAGTGAAGGTGAATAATTACTTCCTTCAGATCCTTGATGTTTTCTCCTCTTTGATGCATAGCAAGGGACATGCAACCTCTGACTTCTCAGAACTGCTGATTGGTTAGACTCATCACCATCAAAAGAAGTAGTTGTCCTAGCATCCCAAGAACCAACAATGTTGGTGTTCCTTCTCACATGCCTGTAATAGGAGCTAGTAGAAACAGGTGTGCAAGAAAAGGAAGATCCCTCTCTTCTACCTATTTTCAGTAGTTTTGAGGGATTCGAAGAGCTGACACATCCACATGCAGCAAATAGCGGAGATGTAGGACGAGAGAAGTAGCCTCTTTGAAATATCTCCAGAGTCTCTGAGTTGCAGTTCTCAGTATCTTCAGATTGCTCACAGGAGTTAACCTTAAGATCTGATACCTTCGAGACAGCTTGGTTTCTGACTGCTCCTTTTTTGGACAAAACACCCTTTCTCCTTCTAGTTATTCTTTTGACAGGAGTACATGATGTAGAACTCTGAACATTGTAGATGCTGGCTGGAGGATCCAGATATGCATCACCTTTGGAGTTTACCCCATTAGATTTGCATGGAGTGTCCAGGCTTAGCTCATCAGATGGTTGCTCAACACCCTCATCTATCTTCATTCCACTTTCACTAGATTTACAAGAATTCTGCCTCCAATTGTAGAGATAAACCTTTCTTCGTTTCTTCTCATTGTTTGGAGGTGCACAAGATGACTCATTGTGCTTTGGTGCTAAATTACTAGAAGTCCCGCCATTGCATGTAATCCTTGAAGTTGCCACCAGTGACCTAGAACTCAAAGGTGATCTCCATGTTGAGCAAGTATCAGGGTCCTGCAAGCAGCGCGCCTTTTGCAAAGCAGTAAGTTCCTTCCTCAGGTGAAGCTCACTTGGGCCAACACACCCTCCAACCATAGTCCCCATCTCCAGTCTGGAAAGACGCCGACTTGTCTAAAACAGAGAGCAAAGCAGTAAATATTAAAGGACATCACCATCCAGGAAAAGAACTGTGGTATGTCCATTACAAACAATTTTAATGTGTTTACAGTTTAAGCTAGGTGCAAATTACAAAGACACTTTATTGATGCATCTTAAGAACATAAAAATCGGTATGAAGCAGTGAACACAGTTTCAGCAGCTGAAGCAGCATGCTTAAGCTGCAACGTAGGAAGGAATGCATATAAGAACAGGAAGTAAGGCGCACATGATTGGGGACAGTTTAGTACCAAAGGAATCTAGATTGCAACATAATTCATTCTAAAATGTATAACTCTGTTTTAACCATCAACAGGTAAGAACAGGTAGATTGCAGAGTCAGACCCTATAAGTGTGCAGATATGTGCAGGACATAGAATCAGGCAGACCTTACCAAAGGTTATGTACATTATGTTGCAGTAAGTTCTCAGGTAATATAGAGAAATTATTTTGGAACTTTTAAGAAAAGAAATCATCATAAATAAAGAGATGATGAAGGAAAGTTCATGCCATTTTATCTGATGCCAAACCGGATGGTCATCAACAGTTTAAAAGCACTGAAAGCACTGAAAACCAAATAAAAGAGACATATGTGATATATACTGATGGGTATTCGTGGTATCAAAAAACAAATTAGAACGAACCATCAGGAAAAATAAATGCTTTGCGCAAAACGTGAAATCTAAGCTGGTAGCAACCAGATTTTTTGGGAAGGATTTGATGCAAGAGAGAGAGAGAGAGAGAGAGAGAGAGAGAGAGAAATGTCGTATACAGGAAAGGGAAGGGGGGAATCAATACTCAGTTTCCTAAAGTTAGGAAGTAAAACGGTACCAGGATGAGGGACGGGATGAAATGAAATGAATGTTGGATGAAAAGGAATCTGAATTACTTTGAGAGAAACAGCCGGCGAACGCATTGCAAATCAAATTGGCAGCCACTAACAATGCAAGAATCAATCCCCAGGAACCAGGAGCTGGGAGGCCTGGAGCACACACAGCACTACAGCAGCATTCCGCCACCAATTTAGATCCAAAACGTGCTTGGAAGAAAAAGGGGGGGCAAGAACTCACCGGCAATCACGGAGCAAGGCAGAGGAGGCAGGTGGGATCGACGAACCCTGCAGCTGCAGCGGCGCGCACGGGAAGGAGGTGGGGGGAACGAACGAGCAGTTCAAACTGGTCCTAGTCTGTCCTAGAAAGGCATCAAGAAGCCAAAAGGGCGTCGAAAAAGGAGGCGCCTTTGGAGGTGGAGCCTCACATCCGTCGCCGTCGGTCAGTGAATGCCGGAGGAGACGGTGATTCGTTTCCAAACAGCACGCACGCGGGCAGATTTAAAAATCTTCCCCCCTGCCCTGCCCACCACCTTTGCTGCTGTCACAGGCGCTTCTTGGCTTTGCTCCCCTCTGCACCACAGTACAGTTTGTCGGCTGACACACAGAATATAATGCAGCAGAATTTTCAAAGAACAATCAACCGGATACTAAAATCAGGAAGGTTAAAAGGCCTTTGGTTTTTCTATACGCCAAATAGTCATTTTGGTACCACAATTATTGTTCTTTTTTTCGAATACGCAAAAGATTTGCGCATCATTATATTAAGTAGAAGAGTTTTTTACACCACGCACGGGCGCGTTTTGGGAGGATAAAATTTACAAGTAACACTGCCTCCCCTCTCTGGTTACCCATGGCGATTACTCGCGGACTAATTCTCCTAAGTGGCACGCCCCCGCCAGTATCCAAAGGTTGGCGATTTGTAAAGAAGGGAAATTTCCAGTTTTGTATGTTTTCCTTGCCTAAACTTTTTAAGTGGTCATTTTATTCATCAAACTGTTGGATCATATTTTTTTCTTATTTTGCAAAAAATAGATGGATGCCAAGTAGAAATGACAAACTCTTGAAGATGCTTTTATAGATTTCGAGTCATGACCTGTGTGTTAGATCATCTAGGTTTTAGTCAAAAGATCTATATAGATCTACTAGTACTAAACCAATAATAGTTAGCTAACAATGTCTAAAAACCTCCTTAGTATTTAAAGTTAAATAACCATAATCTAGGGAATGTGTCACCATAAATTAGCGTCAATTGATTTATTTTAAAATGTTACTTGTGGCTAAAGAAGTGCTCCCTCCGTATAGGATTTAGAAATCGCTTTGGACAATGTTTTGGTAAAACAATGGAAATATAAATCATCAATAGCTTTTAAGTTGTTGAATTTGGAAATGTGAAAATTATATGAATAGATTTGTCTTAAAAAAATACTTTCATACAAGTATACGTATATCACTTTTTTATAAATATTTTTATAAAAATAAAAGGTCAAAGTTGTGTTTTGCAGACTACGTCACCGTCCTAAAATGACTTCTAAATCCTACTTTATACGGAGGGAGTTAGTCTCTCGAAACATAAGTAGTACTAGTTGGTGAAGTAGTGCCAAAGAGCAATTGTTGACCTTGGGTTTTTCTACTGTTAATATTACGTGTAAAATAATTCTGCGGATGACTTTATAAAATACTTTAGTTTTGGAACACTATTTGTGTTTGGCTTCAACTAAACCTTGTGGTTTTGAAAACCATAATACTCCCTCTGTTTAGATATATATTAAAATAAATATAAAAAAATTAAAGTCACTTAAAATTTGGAATGGAGGAAGTATTGCTAAAACTGGAGCATTTTTTTATGTTTCAAAAAACTCCACCCTACGCCTGTCTCTTCTAAACCGTTGGTTTCATACGCCTATGAATTGTGAAACTATAATAACTTCTTATTACATACACCATTGTTTTATAGTATTACTATAGCATCGAAACAGGGCGTTTAAAACTCATGAAAATCAATCGGTTTCAGGCTGTCACATGTTGTGTTTCCTTGGAATTCCCACACTGATTTAGGCAGAGGTTTTGTCCGTCAAAGCACGGGCCGAGGTCATCAACTGTTTCTTTTGGCTACTACTCACTCCAGTTCATCAAATAATAAAGAATTGGGCCACCGCCTGACAATGATAAGTTTCTTTGCTGATGAACGGAGTTACCAAGGGCACATTTTTTCAAGTAATTTAAACTGCTCGCAACACACGCTGGGGGTCTCTTATGCTGCTGCAGGAGGACGAATTGAAAGCCAAGGTAGGCGCCAAACGAGACTACAGAGTTTTTTCTTTCTTTTCTTTTTTGGTTTAATAACAATAATGAAAGCAACAATGGAGACATTTTTACTTTATAAGAAAAACGAGGATCCACTATTTAGTCGTCTCGAGTCTGAAAACTGAAGGCGGTAACATTGGCTTCGCATAGTTTGTTTGAATTTGAATTATATGACAATATAGCCATAGCATATACTACCGATATACGTAGCCTGCCTGCCTGCCTGTGCCTGGTATGGTACTGCTTGCGAGTTGCGACGATGTACACGCAGCTGACACAAGTAAGGATCTCAGCCTCCTCCGTTCACGCGGATCGCACGGACATGATTAATGCCAACGTGAGTGCCATTATCACAGCCTTCAAAACTTCAATTCGAATACAACTTTGTTTTTCCTTTGAGTTGGAGAATCTACCCTCACTTCTTGCTTACTTTTGCACGCGCGCACGCACGGCGGGCCAAAAGCTCGTCATCTCTGCAAAAGGGAACTCCGGAGATGGATGATGGAGCACGGATGATTTCATTCCGGAAATGGTGTCGTGCCATGTGTGAACCAACAGCAAATGCAGACAGTCCTCTCAAAACTCATCAGAGAGAGGATTTTGTCGAAGATACTGCTGTTTGGAGTGTCGGAGGACCACAGCCCAGACATGAACTTACAACGAGTTCGGAGGCATGGCATACACATGAAGTGCAATTATTGCTAGGATTAGAATGGAGACTGCGCCGCCCACTCCCACATACCACAATACAACATCTATCACACGGACACAGTTCACGGGATTTGTGTATATATTATTTGAGGAATCGTTTGTGTATATATTCTCTTTGCATAGGAACAAAATAAAAACATTTAAAGTTGGGACGGACTTTTTCATGACTCGGCTTGTTGCCAGAGCTGGATGGATTTGGATCATCAGTCAGACTTGGTTAATACGGTCAAACTTGTAACTTGGGGGTGTGGGGTGTTGTGGGGTGGGGGGTGGGGGGAGGAGTTCTAGAGTATCGCACCAATTGTACAATCTGTCACCGTTCTCTAAAGTGTCTAGTTCGAGGAACCACCCCATCTTAGATGATAAGGTGGTGCATCATGAGTTGATCAAACTTGGTGGAGTGGTTTGAGGACCTTTAGTTGTGGTTGGTAACACTAATCCGGACTAAAGGGTCTACATTAGTTTCGGTTGATGTTAGAGCTCTTTAATCCCGGTTGGTCAGGTTAGTTCGAAATGAAAGCATCTCATCCAAAGTCATATGTATTGTGTAGGTGCGGTGGAAAGTTACGCATGAAGCAGTATGAAGTCTTGTCCATGAATCAAAGGGGTGTGGAAGGCTTGTGCATTTTTTTTTTGCCTCACGTACCCTTTAATCTCGGTTGGAAAATAGTCCAGTCTGTGAAGTTTCTCAAAACTTCATTCTCTCCTCTGGCTCCAACACCAAGTTTCTTTTGCCCCCTATGCCCTTCCGTCCACCATCTATTTGGTTTGGGACGTTAAGGTGCTGTTGACGCAAAATGTGACTCTCTGCGTCTCACACACAGCAAGCCGGAAAGCCTAGCTTCAATCGGGTGCCCGGCGTACGAATCCGGTGGCGTGCCGGTCGATTTGACACGAAAATCGACAAGGGATAAAACGATAAGATCATAAGCCGGAACGTCCGGGTGAGACCAGGCAGTTCCATCTTTACGGCCACGGAAGCCACTTACGACGACACATAGCTATGGAAGCTATCGCCAACGGGATGCGTTCATTCGGCTAAAGTAACATAAGCGTGTAAACGAACAAACTAGCCGAATACAAGTAAATGAAGACATGTTTGAACAAGATTAAATCATTAAAGCATATCAAACTACATCTCATGTTTAAAGCATCATCAAGCACTAAAAATTAAGAATAAGTAACTTATAAATATAAATCGACTAAACAACACATGCATAGGCTACTCCAACTAGTCGCCGCACGTCTAGCCTTCATAAACCCGTCGAGCATAAACTCAAGCAAGCTAATCCACCGCATGATACCACTCACTATGAATTTACACCACTCCTTGCTACTAGATCAATCCACCGCATGATACAATCTAGCAATAAAGAGCTAAAAGCATATAATTATCTAACAGATCTATAGATACTTGCTACATGTATAAGCATAACCGTATCGGCAAGATTGCCGAATCGGGGTCCATGAAGAAGGAACAAACAAGCAACATGTAAAAGGAGCCTATCGATTAAACCGATCTCTAGTCCACCGGATGACTAGCTCTAGAGTAACCCAAAGACTCGCATACGCACGGTACCGGTCTGTCAAGGCTTATCTACATATAACGTGAATGAACCCGCAACATGTAACAATCTAGATCGATCTAATTCGGCTATATGAGCTTGATCTACTTGATATTGAATAAGCATGAAAGGAACGATCAACAAGCCGAAAGAGTATCAATTTAGATTGGGCAAAAGAGTGTTGCAAATAATTAAACATTAAATAAAGCATGCAACACGTGATAACTTAATGAATCTATTAGATCTTGCCAAATCTAAAAGAGCCGATAACTATCTTTACTCATGTCTTAATCCGCCGCACGATACAAGGCACAAGCAAAAACTTCCCATCATTAAGCTTAAATCCGCCGCACGATACTAAGCAAAACGGATGAGACTACTTGCATCACATCTAAATCCGCCGCACGATACTAGACATGATAGCAAGGTTGCCGGGACTTACGGAGGTCGACGGATCGATTGGCCCTCTCGAAGAACTCGACGACACGACTAAAAGGACTCGAAGGGTGGCGCGTAGCCGGTTGTATTGATTTGGTTGTGAACCCTTATTACAATGGTCGAGGGTTTATATTTATACCCTGGACAAAACATGAGTCCTAAGCACTTACGAACTATCTAACCAAAATTGGAAAGACAAAGACACGCTAACTCTATCCATAATCGGAGTCCTTGATCATCACGACTCCTTCCCTTTTCGATCGGCTTCCTTTTTCCTTTCTCCGCCTTCAAATAAAGCGTTGCCGACCGCTTGGCCATTTGCCGAACACATGGAAATTAGCCGACCGCATATGCACTTGCCGAATTCCTCTCTGCCGTCTCGCGGGTCCACTGTCATATTCGACCAAATTCGGTGTTAACACATGCCCTCAATTTCGAGATAAAAGGATTTTATTTCGAAATTGACTATCGCCTTTCATCTAGGTCGGCACCGCCAACACCCGGCCGCCACTTGAGATCTGCGCTCGCTGTTGACTTCAATGGCGACAGAGACTTCAACCAGCTCCATCATGGCGACAGGAACTCAAGAGGAGTTTCTAGAGGTAACCCTACTTGCTTTACCCATTCGGCAATTCTTCCTGAATCAATTTCCAGATGCACCTTTTGATTCATTCGCTTCAATTTCTTCTTAAAGGAAATGAAGAATGAGATCTTGATCTCCAATCTTGCGTGTCCTGGATCATTTTTTCTTGGTCCGCTTCAGGGCTACTGGGAACACCGGCGACTACATCGCCAATGTCCGGAGGCGGGTCGCCCGGGCCGGCACCCACGCTCCCTCTTCCGCTTCCGCTCTGCTCCTGTGGTGGACGCGGCGGAGGAAGCGGCCGTGGTGGTCGCCGTCTGCGGTAAACGATCTCCCCATCTTGTCTCGTGTTTTTTCTAAATTAGCCGATCTTGACGGTACCTCGTTTGTAGGACGGCGAGGATCAGCACCGGCCAATGGCGCTTTCGGCGCCGGCTGCGGCGTTCGACGCCTCGCCCGCGCCGGCTCCGCTCCGGCCGGCTCTGCTCCTTCTCCGGCACCGGCACGCCGGCTTCATCGGGGTCGGCTTCGTACGTTCCTATATGGGAGAGGAACGACGAGGAGATCCGCCGTACGGCCGTTACGACGCCGCCGCGTATCGCCGTGAGCGGGATGAGGCGATGGAGCTTCTTGGTGAAGAAACCAAGAAGTTCGGGATCGCTCGGCGGAGTTGGAGGACAAGCGCCGGCGGATGAGCGAGGCCATCACCGGTATTCACTTTTCGCCAATTGCCTTCAACCCATGTTCCTTCCGATTCATCTGCTCATTGATTAATCTTATTTTTCTTTACGAGACCTCACCGCGGAGTGGACCGCTTGAAGGTGGCGGCGATGGCGGCGGCCAACCACGTGAACGCCCAAGGGCGACGGGTGTGGAGCGCCTCGGCGGTGCGGTCGGGTCGACCGAGGTTGCCCTTCATGGCGTGCGCCTCGGCACCTCCTCGGCACGGCGGGGATGTCGTCTGGGCCGGGGGCGACTACGCTCCGATGCCGACCGGCTTCGCGGCGGGCTCCCTCACGAAGTTGACGACATCGAGGGCCTCTGGCGGGTTACGACGCCCACGCCGACGCCATGGCCAACGCCACCAACCCCGAGTCTGTCCTCAACAAGCTCTTCAACGAAGAAGAGGAGTAGCTTGTACTAGGATTGGCGCGGGTTGTAAATAAAATTTTAATGAAGAATGTTGGTCCTCTTCTTGTTCTTGCTTGTCCGTGATGACATTCGTCTGTTGTATTTGCTTCTTTGCAAATTTTTCCTTTAGCTAGAACTTCGCAACACTCTTCTCAAACGAAAAATCCCGAATCGCATGACATCATTTTAGCCGATTAGATCTCGGTCTGTTCCATGACTTGACGGTTTGTAGCGTAGTACTTCAATTCCCTTTATCTTCTCCCGATAAACCTATCAGTGAGAGATAAGATCAAACTGTTCACTTATACTTTTAAAAATCGACTAAAGGCGATACAACTGTATCGGCTATTTTTATTCTCGAAAGACGATACACACGATATCGGCTATCTTTCCACTAGAGGCGATAATATTATCGGTCATTTCTTTCCAACTTCTTTCCTTTGCTCGAAGGCGATTTTATTCAATCGGCTATACCACGCTTATGTCATAATCACAATTAAGATCCAACTTCGATACTTGGATAAAACTTCTTAAGGTATCGCCATTGATGGCTCTAGTAAGTTCTTCTCCAAACAGCGTTTTTAATATATACGCATTGCCAGTGCACAACGACAACCCGAAAAGGTCCTTCCCAATTCGGAGACCACTTGCCGAATATTCGTCTTTGGTACCAATTGGCAATATTGTTTTCCAAACCAATTCTCCTTACGCAAATTGCTTAATTTTAACTCTCTTATTGTAGTACTTGGCAACACGTATTTTATTCTTCTCAATATTCTCCAAGGCCTTAAGACGAATCAAATGCAAATCTTCTAACTCATCCATCATCGATCCTTATAATCTTTTACGTCGGTCCTTTTGTAACTCAACTCTCCTTGATCGATTGCAACTCCCAAGGCATCACAAAGCATTATGTCCATAAACCAACTCATATGGAGATGCTTGTGTGGACCCATGGCAAGCCATTCGGTAAGCCCACAATGCTTCATTAAGGACCAAGTGCCATCTCCTTGGCTTCTCATCGATTTTCTTACGAATAATCTTGATCATGATCTTATTTGACGCCTCCGCTTGGCCATTGGCTTGTGCATAATAAGGAGAAGAATTATTATGACCTTATCCCCATGTTTTCGGCAAAATCACAAAACTCGAAGAAGTGAATTGAGTCCCCGATCGGTTGTAACGGTCTGTGGAATCCCAAACCTATGAATTATATGTTCTTTGACAAAGCTGATCATATTTTCGATGTGACCTTTTCAAAGGGATAGCTTCAACCCACTTGGTGAAATAATCTGTTGCTAGCAACACAAACTTGTGTCCTTTGCTAGATGGAGGATTGATCTGTCCAATTAAATCTATACCCCATCCTACGAACGGCCAAGGTTTAATTATCGGATTCGGAAGCGGATCACGGGTGCTCTACGAACATTACCAAATATCGATAATCTCGACACCCTTTGTAATATTCAAAGCAATCCTCCAACATAGTCGGCCAAAAGTACCTGTCCTCCTTATTATCCATTTCATTCGGTAAGCCGACCGATGTGCACCACAAGCTCCTTCATGGACTTCAAACATAATCTTCTTAGCTTCTTCTTGGTTCAAGCATTTGAGCAACACTCCATCTATAGACTTGTGGTACAACCGATCATCAAGAAGCACAAATTTAAGTGCCTTATACACGAGCCTCCGGGAAACTCTCGAGATGGATCTTTCGGATAGTTGATAATGTCACTTCTCCAGTCATTACTTATCGATCGAATTGAAAACATCTTCTTCTCTTGTATAGACTTCATGATTTTCCCGATATCCGAGCGGCTTGAGCTAATTTATTTGCTTCTCCATTGTGCTCTCTGGGTATATGATGCAAAGTAACTGCGAAAAACTTTTCGAAGTTCCCTACATTGTTCATGGTACCCTTGCGGTACATCATTTTTGCATTCATATTGTCTGTCAACTGATTGATTACCAATTCGGAATCACCAAATACCTCAACAATGACCTTCGAGTTCTACCAGTAGCCGAAGCCCTCTAAGCAAAGCCTCATACTCTGCTTGGTTGTTAGTGACAGGATATTCAATTGAAAAAGCAAACTCAAATATCTTTCCACGTGGGGATATCAAAAGAATACCAGCACCACCACCTTTGTCACATGATGATCCATCAAAAAATAATGCCCATGGGGCAATGTTAATCATATCAACGAGATAAATCACGATGTTGAGTAATAAAATCGGCAATTGCCTGTCCTTTCACCGCTTTTGCCGACTCATACTTTAAATTAAACTCGGTGCTAATACCCATTTGCCGATTCTCCCACTTAAAATCGGCATTGACAACATGTGTTTAATTACATCAAAACTAGATATAATCACACATTCGTCATTTAATAAATAGTGCCGAAATTTGGTGCATGAGTAATAAACACACAAACGAGCTTTTCTATAGCCGAATACCTTGTTTCAAGATCTAACGAGTTTTCGGCTAAGGTAAGCTATTACTCTCTCTTTTCCATCAAACTCTTGCATAAGGGCCGATCCTATTGTTAGGCTATCGGCCGCCACATACTGACTTGAAAGGCTTCTCAAGTTGTGGAGGTACCAACACTTGGTGGTGCCTTCATATATTGCTTGATTTCATCAAAAGCCTTTTCTTTGTATGTCACCCCGGACAAATTTCCGATCTTTCTTGAGCTTCAACAATGGAGAGAAAGGCAACACTCTTTCGATAAATTGGATATGAATCTTCTCACGAAATTGACCTTGCCCAAACAATGATTGCATTGCAGTAAGGTTAGTTGGGGGCACAACTTTGTCTATTGCTTCCATGCTCTTTTTCCCAACTTCTATCCCTCCTTTGTGGATCAAGAACCCTAAAAACTCACCGCCGAGACTCCAAAAGCACACTTGTTTGGATTCATCTTTAAGCCATGTCTCCTTGTGCACTCCAAAGTCTTTCTTAAATCGGCTAAATGTCCTTCATGGTCTCTGGATTTGACTACTACATCATCAATATAAATTTCTACAATCTTGCCGATTAACTCATGAAAGATATAGTTCATGGCTCTCGATAAGTTGCACCAAAGCATTCTTCAATCCAAATGTCATCACTATCCACTCAAACAATCCAATGTGACCAGGACATCGAATGCAGTCTTTGTAATATCTTCAAGCGCCATGAAAATCGATTGTAGCCTTGCATTGCCATCCATAAACCGATAACTTCATAACTTTCCTGCTGCATCCACTAATAAATCGGCAAGCGGCATTGGGTATCCATCCATTGGAGTAGCTTTGTTGAGATCTCGAAATCTATGCATACCCTCATCTTTCCATTCTTCTTGTAGACAGGTACTATATTTGAAATCCATTCGCATACTGCATGGCCGAATAAAGTTTGCTTCAATTAATCTCTCAATCTCTTTCTTTACATCGGCCAATACCTCCTCTTTATAGATTTTCCGTGGAGGTTGTTTGAAAGGACGAAATCCAGGTTTTATAGGCAGTTTATGCTCAACAATTGATCGATCCAACCCAGGCATCTCTGTGTAATCCCAAGCAAAACAATCTTTGAACTCATTCAGCAACTTTATTAACTTCAATTTATATTCGGGTCTAAATTTGCCTTGATATACATCGGCCTTGACTTTGTGCTATCACCAACATTGATTTCTTCTAATTTGTCGGCCGACATGAAACCACGACCCAATTTGCCTTTGTTGCCATCGATTGGATTGCCCATTAAAAGTTCTTGTCGGAGCCGACGCTTGGATCATTTGTTGATCCGTCGAACACATTGACAGGACCTTCTTTCCATACCTTACCCGAAAGGCAATCTAGTCCATCATACTCCCAATAAGCGAGGCTCGAAGTGGCAACACTCACTTGAATCATCGGCTGAACAACTTCTACATCATCTCCTACTTTGAATAAGGATTTGATGCATAGTTGAGGGTATACGACAATTAGCATGGATCCAATCCCTTCGAGAAGCATGCTATATGCCCCCTTGCCATCAATGACAAAGAAGGTAGTGATCAAGGTCTTGGATCCAATCATCGGCTCCACATGTCTTGCTCCACGAGTATCGAAGCATTGCAAAGACAAAATCTCTAAGGATCATGTCTGCGGCAAATCTTCATTTGTCATACCAAGTTTCGAAAGTAGCATAGGGCATAATATTGATAGCAGCCCCTCCATCAACAAGCATCTTAGTTAAAGGCTTGCCATTGACATATCCCTTCAAGTACAATAGTTTGAGATGACAATTTTTAAGCGGCTTATCAAAGATTGCTTGCCGAGTCAACACAAGTTGAGCCATCGGGTCTCGGCATTCGGTCTCATCAAAATCGAATATACCTCATCTTGCACTTCTTGGTCTTCGGGAGCTTTAAACTCTAATGGAATGAAGAACACCATGTTAGTATTAGCCGATGGGCCCCGTCCACCATCCTTTTTCTTAGGACGCCATCGGCTTCTTTTCGGCTATTTCTGCTTCATCTCTTGATTTCTCAAACGCTGAACTCTTCTCTTCGGCTTTTCCGCGAGACCAGGAGGGCACCACCGACCTTTTTGCCACCTGTAGGAGCTCTCTTCCGTAGTATGGACACTCTTGTGAGCCCATGTTTGGTCTCGCAAATCTTTTCCTCGATATCCATCAAAAGCTTTTTATTTTTAGGCGCCGATCGTTCTCGGAACTTTCATCCCAAGTCTATCATGAACGGGACGGTTGACTCGAGATTGCCGTACTACGAATATTGATCACGCATTCGGGGCAATTGTTTACGCGTGCAATTTCAAGCCTTCATTCCAACAAGAACCGAAGAAGGAACAATTCCAATGAGATTGCTCTTGCTCTCTCCCGTACTCTTCTTGTTCCCTTTGGCGCACTTTCGCTTCATATCTCCGACGTTACGCCATGAACTGCGCTCCTCCTCAATGTACTTCTTGTTCCTCATCATACTCCATCTTCTTTTCCCATTGCCACTTATTCAATAAGTGTCGTCTTTGTAACCTGCGCTTCGGATCGGCGTGTATTCGGCAATTTCCCTTAGCTGCATCGAAGCTTGACTCTTCTCGTTCGGCTATTCTTGAACTGCGCTTGTTGCACTTCCTCCTTGGTAACTTGCCGATTAGGGTCAACGAGAACCAATCTCTTTGGCTCTCTCGGATGTCGAACCTTCATCTTTCCCTTTTCCTTGGACTCACCGGCATCAACCATGCCTATGGAGAAAGAGACCATGTTCGAGGGAACGGGTTCTTGTCTACTTTCATCTTGCCATCAAATCTTAAGTGTCCATCTTGAATAGCCTTTTGAATCTTTACTCGAACACTCGGCAATCATTGATATGATGAGAGTTTGTATCATGAAATCCACAAGTACTTCTTATCCTTTACTCCTTCGGGCGCGGCATAGGATGTCCTTACAGCGGCTTAACGCGTCCTTCTTGGACCGAGATACAAAAAGAGCTTATCGCTCGACATCAAAATCATAAGATCCCTTCTCTTGCTTCACCCATCGATGTGACCAAAGTAGGCTCTTTTGTCCAGGTCAACTCTGCAGTGACTACTTCATCTTCATCTTCATATTCGAGATGCTTCCTCCGTAAAATCCACGATACATATCAACGGTTGCTTGTTCTTCGAAAACGAGCATCTCTTGAACCCTTGGGCTTGGTTGCTCATTCTTTGTCGGCTTTTGTGCAAAGTTTGTCCAAGATCTTCAAACTCCATGCCGAATAGCTTGTCTCTAATATGTGGCGGCATGCCCGCAATGACCAATTGTGCAAGCCGATCATCGGGAATAGTCGAGAGAATAGCACATGTTCTTTGCTTCTCGGAATCATGGAGATACTCCATTGGTGTCTCGGTAGTTTTCATCCTCATAGACCACAGATCAACCATCTTCTTCTCATTGGTTCTGTATAAAAGTATGAATGGAACTTTTGCTCCAATTCGCCCATGTACCAATGGAATTGGCCGCTGCGATGCAAACCATGTGAAAGCCGGCCTGTCGAGACATAGGAAAATATCGATCCTCCAAGCTTCATCGCGCGGCTTCTCCAAGTTGCATCGGATATCTCGACATGCTCAATGGTACTTGGTATCATCGACCGGAGAATTTGGTCAAATCCGTCGGTGGCTTAACTCTTGGTGGAAGAGCTACCCTATTGTACCATTCGGGAAAGGAGATTTGTATGCATATGTCTCGATGCTTTGGTTTCGGGCCGAATTGATTACGCATCATATCAGCCATTACGCTTAGGAGCTCATCATTTGCATCTTTTGCTCCTTGTCTCCTAGAAGGCACTCGATGCACTCCTGTATCCTGGATTCGGCAAAGCATCCAGACTTGCATGTCAGTGAATTCACTATACCCATCTCCATAGACACTCTTCGCAATACGTTTACTCTTTGGAGAAATCTTATAAGCGAGATGCGAGGTATATCATTGTTGTCGCACCAAAAGCTACGACCATGAGTTTTTGCTCGGTCACGGGAGGTTTCTCTTTTCCATCATGAATAGCTCCGTCTTTGCTTGTACCGATTATCTCTTCTCCTCCAGTTGACTTCCCCGAACATTCTTTGAGTGTTGAAGTACACGCCCCTGACAAAGCTCTCCAAATCTCGCTTCAAATCGTTTGTCAAGTTTGCCGGACCAAAAGTTTCAGCCATGATTTTGCGGAAGGTGCCCGAGAAAAGCCGTGTTGTGATTCAACATAGTGTCTCCTACAGCTTTGTAGATGGCTCCAACTACCCTCTGCATCTCTTCCTCGTCGGTAACATCGAGGCCCGACCGGCGAGAAGAACTCGTGGCGGTGCTTGCTTGATCATCACTCTGCCACTCTTGTTCTTGGAAAAGGACATGGACATTTCGCTGAAATTGTTCCATTGCTTGCTCCACCATCGGCGTTGCTCACGGTGGCGGCTCGTCCATGGTCACGTTCGAACGTGTGTTGTCAATTTCCGATCCCATCTTATATTGAGAAGTTGTCCCTTTGGGCGTGCCAAAAAGTGTGTTGACGCAAAATGTGACTCTGCGTCTCACACACGGCAAGCGGAAAGCCTAGCTTCAATCGGGTGCCGGCGTGCGAATCCGATTGGCGTGCCGATCGATTTGACTGAAAATCGACAAGGGATAAAACGATAAGATCATAACCGGAACGTCTTTGGTGAGACCAGACAGTTCCATCTTTACGGCCCTGAAGCCACTTACGACGACACATAGCTATGGAAGCTATCGCCACGAGGATGCGGTTCATTCGGCTAAAGTAACATAAGCGATGTAAACGGAACAAACTAGCCGAATACGGTAAATGAAGACATGTTTGAACAAGATTAAATCATTAAAGCATATCAAACTACATCTCATGTTTAAAGCATCATCAAGCACTAAAAATTAAGAATAAGTAACTTATAAATATAAATCGACTAAACAACACATGCATAGGCTACTCCAACTAGTCGCACGTCTAGCCTTCATAAACCCGTCGAGCATAAACTCAAGCAAGCTAATCCACCGCATGATACCACTCACTATGAATTTACACCACTCCTTGCTACTAGATCAATCCACCGCATGATACAATCTAGCAATAAAGAGCTAAAAGCATATAATTATCTAACAGATCTATAGATACTTGCTACATGTATAAGCATAACCGTATCGGCAAGATTGCCGAATCGGGGTCCATGAAGAAGGAACAAACAAGCAACATGTAAAAGGAGCCTATCAGATTAAACCGATCTCTAGTCCACCGGATGACTAGCTCTAGAGTAACCCAAAGACCTGCATCTGCCGCACGGTACCCGGTCCTGTCAAGGCTTATCTACATATAACGTGAATGAACCCGCAACATGTAACAATCTAGATCGATCTAATTCGGCTATATGAGCTTGATCTACTTGATATTGAATAAGCATGAAAGGAACGATCAACAAGCCGAAAGAGTATCAATTTAGATTGGGCAAAAGAGTGTTGCAAATAATTAAACATTAAATAAAGCATGCAACACGTGATAACTTAATGAATCTATTAGATCTTGCCAAATCTAAAAGAGCCGATAACTATCTTTACTCATGTCTTAATCCGCCGCACGATACAAGGCACAAGCAAAAACTTCCCATCATTAAGCTTAAATCCGCCGCACGATACTAAGCAAAACGGATGAGACTACTTGCATCACATCTAAATCCGCCGCACGATACTAGACATGATAGCAAGGTTGCCGGGACTTACGGAGGTCGACGGATCGATTGGCCCTCTCGAAGAACTCGACGACACGACTAAAAGGACTCGAAGGGTGGCGCGTAGCCGGTTGTATTGATTTGGTTGTGAACCCTTATTACAATGGTCGAGGGTTTATATTTATACCCTGGACAAAACATGAGTCCTAAGCACTTACGAACTATCTAACCAAAATTGGAAAGACAAAGACACGCTAACTCTATCCATAATCGGAGTCCTTGATCATCACGACTCCTTCCCTTTTCGATCAGCTTCCTTTTTCCTTTCTCCGCCTTCAAATAAAGCAGTTGCCGACCGCTTGGCCATTTGCCGAACACATGGAAATTAGCCGACCGCATATGCACTTGCCGAATTCCTCTCTCTGCCGTCTGCGGGTCCACCTGTCATATTCCTGACCAAATTCTGGTGTTAACAGGTGCCCTGCCAGGTGGGACAGGGGTGCACAAATGTCTATCCTGTCCTTCTTCTCTTGTAACTCTTTTTCCCTATCCGGTGGGGGCAACTTGTCAGCCTTCATCTTCATCCTCAGCGGGGTAGAGCGTAGCGGGAACGGCCCAGGTGGCCGGTGGAGGGGATGGCCAGCGCTAGGCGGAGCGCGGGGCGCGCAAGGCCGGCGGCATGGAGGGCTTGCACGGGGCGGAGCATGGCGCGGCCGACGGCGTCCTCCTTGACGACGCGCCTCCTCACAGCTCGCCTATGCGGTTGGTGTGGCGGAGGTAGCCCGTGCGCGCGCCCGTGGTGGCCATGGCGGAGCTCACTCGCCCGCTCCGTCCTTGCCGCGACAGGAGGGCGGCCACGGCGTCGAGCTCAGCGTTGGAGGGCTCGTCGTGGCCCAAATCCCAGTCTCCTCCTGCTGCCACCCCGCGCTGTGGCTTGCGTGCCCTCGACGCCCACCACGGTCGCATCCTCCACGGCGCGCCCCTGTAGGTCGGCGGAGCCCTTGCTCGCGGCTGTGGTGGCCGGAGCTTGTCCCCGGATCGCTCCAGGCGGTGCTGCTCCAAGAGGCGGCGGAGGCGGAGCCCGAGCCCGCGCCCGGCGAGGCGAAGCTCGGGCCCGCGGCGGGGGCGGAGCCCGTGCTTGCGCCCGCCGGCGAGGCGAAGCACGCGCGGCGGCGCAGCGGGGCGGAGCGCCCGCGGCAGGGCGGAGCATGCTCGCGGTAGCCGCCGGAGCGAGCAGGCAGCGTGGGCTCCATTCGGCTAAGGAAAAAAGAAAAGAAAAATGAAGGTTTGGGTGGCTGACCAAATGGTCCCACTATTGGGCAACATGGTCATTTACGTGTCTGTTTGCGTTAGTTGCTAAAGTGGACGGAAGGTCACAGAGGGCAAAAAAAGTTGGTGTTGGACGGAAGGGCACAGAGGGCAAAAAAAAGTTGGTGTTGGAGCCTGAGGAGAGAATATAAGGTCACACAGGTATAAGGCTCCGGAAAATGGGACTAAATCGCTTTCCCAACTGTGCTTGACTATTGTCGCTCGTGGTAGCTCACATATGAAAATTTAAGCGTACCATTATAAAATCATGGTCATTTGTTGTAAGTAGGGATGAGAATGGATCAGATACAAAATGATCATTGACATTATATTTGTTTTCATATTTGTGTTTGGATTTGAATTCGACTACAGTAGTATCAACTATGTATATGATACGATTTGAACATCATAAATATGCGCTTTGAGTATTTGGATTCCATATCAGATGTTAAATATTCAAAATTGGATACAAAGTTACAAACAAATCTGAATACAATTGAAAAATATCCATACCCTTTCACTCATAAAACGAATCTGAATACGATTGAAAAATAACCGTACCATTCTCGCCCCTAAGACATCATAACAATTATTTTAACATTATTAGGACTCCCATGGACTCTTAAGAGCATTTTAAAATCCCTAAACAATCGGGACCTGACCTTTACTGCGCAAGTACGATTAAACGAAGACAAATGTAGTCAAGAAATGACTGGGATCTAACTTAAAAACGACTGCTTCATCACACATGACACAGTTGGAATCTAAACCACACAACTCAGTACACTACAGAACTTAGATACTTGAGAGCCACACAAACTACAACAGTTTACAGTTGGTCAGTACTCGTAATTACTGACACTAGATTTAGAGGCATCTCAAGCACCAAAGTATCCAAACAAAGTATTCAAATCTATTAGCTGCCCTACCCGGAAGATTCAGCTTACAACTCTCGTCAAAGGCTCCTTAGTTCACGGAGCATCGTCGACAATTCAGATCTCTCATAGCGTCAAGCCTTCGCCCTCTTGCTTCCTGTGCAGGAGGGGCATTTGTACTGCTTGATGTGCTCTGCTTTAGCTGGGGTGATCTTGACACACTTGCCGTGGAACCATGTCTCGCATAGGTCGCAGCAGATCCAGAAGTCGTCATAACCTTGGCCACATGCGCCGCACAGCGCACTCTCATGGTCTTCCTGTGGTTCCCCTTCCTCCCCTTCACTCTCTTCGTCCTTCGGAGGTGGCATCTTTGGGACCCTTGAGTTGGGTTCCGCTAGGCGTGAGGGCTGTGTATTCATCAAATATTCAGCGTCAGACATCAAAGGAGAATAATGGAGTTAGGTGGCTGGCAGTCATATTAAACGATATAGCTATGTGATAAAAAAACTATATACCTTTGAGCCAGATTTGTTAGTTTTATTGTTGCTTTTAGGAGTTTTTTCTTTGGGCTCTTTCTTGGCAGTTCCTGTGACAACCTCATATATGCTGGGAAGGTTATTGATCATAGTGAAGAGACGTTTCCTGCAAGAAAACAACCAGAAGGTGACTCCATCAGACTGCTTTAACTACAGAAAGAAAATTAAGCCCCACATGGCTTTCATCAAAATCTAATAATCTATGTGGAATTCAGGAGACATCAGGAACAAGGATTTCACATTAACATATATAAAATATGATCCAAAAGGTAAGACAGTGCTAAAGTAACAATGGAATACAGCAATTTACTGTCAAACACATCAACACACTCAAGTATAGTATTTTAAGGTCATTCTTAAAGGAGTAAGCAAACTTGATGCTAACTAATTGGCCCTAAACTTTTTATAGAACAAGGGTGAAACATGAGAAAATAATCAGCATTATTTAAACCACTATTGCGTCTAATAGATTTAATCCACAACAATGTAGCAGCCAATGCTACTATTCCTAATGATGAATATGCAAACTGGTTTGTTCGTTTACAAAACATCTGATCTTCAATGATGCATTCAATGCTCCAGCTGACACATACTTTACTTAATCAATAACAAGATAGGCCCAGTGGCACCCACAAGCTTTAGAATGTAGCACTACACTAGTATAGAGATAACGCAGAAGTAACTGGACGCATGAAATGTTCATATTCTAAGCTTCACCAACAGGGGAAAAAGTAAGACCTCAAAAGCGAAACTACACCCAAAATAGCCGACAGCTGTCACTATCTGACATCAACTGGAATAAGGATTCTGTAGTTGTAAGTTGACTGCTCAACAACATTAGCAGCAGATGGAATGTGCAATAATTCCAAGAATAAGATGTGCAACTAGTAATCTCCCATCAAATGTGACAATGGGGCATATTTTTCGGTCATATCATTGAAAAAAAATACCAGTTTGGGAGGAAGGGGGTTATGAAATACCGTTTTCCATCTTCGTTCTCTCTTATCACTATACCCATCTCTTTCCACTCGTTTCTCAATCAAAACTCACTTTGGATTTTGATAAGAATAACATAGAGAATTAGTGATTCTATTTTGGTTTTGAAAATGAAAAAAAAAAAGAACATTGGCTGGTAGGGAAAGACCAGGCCCAAGGTACTACTTCAAAGAAGAAACTTAGTCTTCAACCAACCAACAAACCCCTGAACCCTGACAGTGCATACCCTATAGCACCACTCTGTAACCTAGGCCGGCGGCTGCCACGGTTACCATAAGCCAGCGCCAGTGAGGGAGGTTTTTTTAAACAACCCTGAAATTCGTTCCCATGGGGAGTTGAACCCAGGCGCTGGAGGTGCTACTCAGAAGTCACAAATGCTAGACTATGAAACCTTTTACATAAAGAAAATGAATACTCCGTGAGAAAGAATAACTGAACATTTATATAACAGTCAAACAGGAAAATCTTATCTTGGAATAGAACAAATGGAATACCTGGATTCCTTGTCAAATCCAAACCTTGCTCCAAAATAAAATGCAACAGACATTAGCCAAGAATCACTATGCACTGCAACAAGTGATAGCCAATCTTTTTCATTCATCCCATCACGGGCGAAATTAATTCCCAGAGCGGGCTCTGGGAGTTCAGGAGGGACCTCCTCAGCAGGCAAGTTCACTTCCCAAGTCTCATTGGGAAGTCCATATAAACATAGGTTCTCCTTCTCTGCGCAAAGCAAAAGAAAATAACATCTGAAATAAGGTATTTGCGGTTGTTTCAGACAGTAAACCTAAAATAGCTCACTGTAAACGAAAATGAATTAACAGACATAAGCTGGGACTCTGTAAACACAATAAAAACAGGATGAATAGGAGAGACTAAATTGACCATATAAAATTAAGCGTTCCATCTCTCCTACTTGTTCTTAAGGAGAATATAGATTGGACATTCCATGAAAAAAAGGAAAGGGACACAAAAGGGCAGACTTTTTGAGCAAAAGCATGAAAGAGGGGGACTATGACTAGACATGAATAAATCAGTCCCATATCAACCACCAACAAAAAGACTATTGCCCATGCACACTGCAACTTTTGATCAGTACTGAGCTACTCATCTTGCATTTCCAGTGACACCAAACTTCCTGTGCTAAGCATCTAATAATGTTGGCAATTTAATGTGGTACAGACACAGATTTGAACCCACACATCTGTGGGAAACAAAATCATGGATGTGACATTAATAACCAACATACTCCCCCCGTCCCCAAACAAACAAATCAGATTGTAACCATGTATACTTATTTAGACAAGGCTTTCTGGTACAAAGCTGTCCACAATTATAAGCGACCAGGGTAGCACATGCAGTTGTGTAACAGCTTCGGTCACCATCTGACTTAGGTGGGCACTGGTAAAGCAGGAAATAAGGGAGTTGATTGAATCCAGGGAAAGGCACAGCAACAAAATGTTTGCAATACTCCCATTGCCAAAACCGAGTAAATTTTGGTGTCCAGAACCGAACCCAACGTTGTTGACTTGGACCAGGACAAAGAAATGCATGCTATCCTGACACTCCCCACTACCAGACACCAGTGACGCACTGCCGAAAGAGACGAACATCCCGAAAATGCCCCTGGTACAGTCGCGGCGGGGGTCGTTGTCCGCGAGCATAACCGTAAATCGACGGGCGCACGACTTTTGGAGGTGACTGGCCGGCCGGCCGTCCCGTCCGTGCGGTCGACCGGACCAGCTCAGCAGAAGATAAGGATTCCCTCTTCCGCTTTCCCATCCCCCCAGATGAAGAGCGCGCACGGGCCGGGGAGGAGCAGCTAGAACGTCGCCGGGGAAACGGAGAGCAGAGCTCAGCGGCTGTCACCGGCAATATCGCAGGAATTCCGCCCTCCCAGGGCGCACGCCACACGAGAATCAGTGAATGGCCGGAGGAACGCCGTAAATGAAGGCCGAGAATCAGCGGACTAACCGCTCCCCCACCCGCAGATGGGCTTTTCTGCGAGAGAGAGCTATCCATCCGTAACTGCGAAGGAAACACGGTCCAAATCCGGGTGGTAAAACATCTGAATCCGCGCCCCCCAAAACCAAGACCAAAACCCTAGGAACCCCAGCCGGATCGGGGGAGCAGAGCGGGGCGGCGGGGAGGCTCGCTCACCTGGGTCGCACATGACGTAGAACTTCTCCACATCTGCAGCGGCCAACCAGTCAGCAGTCAGCAAAGAGCTCGCCGGAGGAACGCACGGGAAGGAAGGGCATTACCGGTGGTGAGGGCCCGGATGAGTCCGGCCTGGCGCGCGCGGTAGTCCCGGAAGACGTCCTCGGGCGAGCGCGGCACCGGCGGCGTGCCCGGGAACGCGGCTCCCCCGTCCATCCGCGCCCGCCGGAGCTTGGTCAGCGAGGGTTTTGGGAGGGAGGAGGAGAGCTGGGGGATTACGGCGAAGAGAGGTGGCTGTCGATTGGAAGGAAGGAAGCGTCGGCGGTGGGAGGGACGGGACGGGACGGGACGGAGAGACGACTTTTCTCGGCTCGTCTCGGAGAGGAGGGGGAAGGGAAGGAAAGAGAGAGGTCCGGTCCGGATGTTGCGTTTGGTTGTTTGTTCACACGCGCGTAGGTGGAGACGCGGTCGCGGGCCGGACGATTGCTCGCGATGGTTTGTGGGCCTGTTTGGCGCGCCACTGACCCCCGCCGCGCGGCCCATGTGAATGAAAAAGCTAATGTGTCATCCGGCTCAAACCTTTTCGTTGCTAACTAAAAAAAATGTTTTTTACATTCCATAAAAACTCAACAAATATTTCTTATTCGTTTCCTCCTCAAAAATCTAAAAACATATTTTTCTTTGGTTTCCCCTATGCTTTGTACACTCGGCTCTAAAAAGGGGTCCCCTCTAAAAACTCCAGAAACTCCAAAAAGGAAATCTCAAGTATGTGAGTACCGCTTTCATTAGGTGCTCTCGCAGCTTCGGATCCGAGCCAAATGCAGGTGACCTTTAATTTGTACCTTTCGGATTTCAAAATGCATGTGAAATTCGTCACAAGTGTTTGGCAGGGGTGAGCGATAACAATGCATGTGAACATCTGTATTGGTGATATATATTTTCACATAAAAGATTACAACATTGCTAATTGGCGCCAAGTACTTTGATCCTTATTTGTCTGCATTTTATTCGTTGCATGGGCTAACCAATTCTGTTCGCATTCTTCTCTATTTGATTCAACACTACATGACTTTGATCATAATTATGGCTCCCATTATCAGCCAGCAGCTTCACAGTTTAGAACCAGCAAGCCAGCGGCTGTAGAATGCCAATGCTTCCTGTGGTTTATACTCTGGAACTGCATGCCCAGAACCCTGCGAGAAAATACAATTACATGACAGTTAATAGTAGTGGCAACCTAATATCGAAGCTTCAATTTGTTTTGGTGTTTCAGTAATGTGACCATATCATTAGACATAATTTATGTTTGCTTTAGTAGGCTCGTATTTGTGCTCATTTGTACATCAAGGGATTATTGGACAAATTTGAAACTATAGTACCTTAATAGTAGCAAAAGTGAGTCCATTTTCATATCCTTGGGTGTACCTGAGGAGTATAACAAGCAAATATACATGAGCTATATGTCCAATTTCTTTCCTTGATACATAAACACATTTGCTTCAAATCATGGAAAATACAAAAGACAGTAATTTAACTGAAATATAACTGTCAAATATTATATGGTGATTGTGAACTTATATAATAAATCAGTTTCTAGGATAAGACCATTCAAAAATCTTAGGACAGAATGATCGGTGTTTGTGAAATACCCGGAAACTTGTTCATTAACAAACCACGCTCGCCATGAATCAGTGACTCCATAGCCTAAAGATGTGGTCCATGCTAGGCTCCCAGTGTAAGGTACACACATATCATGGTCACCACTGAAACGAATGCAGATTAAATGAAATATATCAATGATAATAGGAGCTTATTCTGAGATTAAGAATATGAGATTCGATTTTGCGTTCTTAAAGTACCTGTAAATGAGAGCACGGTAACCCTGTCTCGTAAGGTTTTTGTGATAAATGATCATGCTCCCAGCATCATGGTGGAATGTCAAATTATCTGTGCATAGGGTCCAAGGTCCAATTGAACTGACCTAACATGTGAGCATGATAAACTATGTTGAGAAGATGGAAAGTTCTAAAATTAAAACCATCAAGTAGAAGGTGATTAGTGTGTGGATATCATACAGGTTCTGCATGAATTGCAGATCTGACGCTATCATTGTTTAGCCATGCGGTTGCAACTTCATCATTCTGAAGATTAATAAGGAAACAAGACATGATACATAAGTAATGGGGATCATGATGAACCAGCTTCACTTGGGAGAACAAATAACTTTTATATACTCTAATTTGGGATGAAAAATGCACCCATCCAAAGGAATGGGAATCAGACAAGATCGTAGAAATCTGAAGTTGGAAAATATGCCTTATTATACAATATAATAATCAGAGAAGACGAAGATAAACGAAATGAAGGAGTACCTAGCACAATATCAGTACCACTCCTACACTACATTACCACATTAGAATAGTTGTATGCCAAAATTTAGTCAATTTGTAGTCTACTACAGTGGAAAGTTTTGCACATTGACTACTATACAAAAACATAAACCTAGATTTGCCACATGAATAAATTATTCCTCGATTCATGGTACTTGGTTTTTGCATTGCTTCACTATTTTTTAGCCTTTTGTATTTTGATTGATAGAAATTAGTGGCAAAATTTGTAAATAAAGAGGATGGAAGCCACAAAATGACTTTGTTGAGTCAGTACCATACAAAAAACTTAGTGCATTGTATATGAGAAAAAAGTATAATCTCTCAGCAAGATTATTAACTGTCCAATAGATCATAAGAGAACATAAAGGTTCAAAGGTTAATGTGCCTGTGCTCACCATACACATAACTGATGGTCCAGTGCTATCGGCTAGCTCTTGCCATGATGGAACGCGCCCATCTCTTACCGGTGCTCTCAAAGGCCATGCACGTCCAATCATTCTTGTTCTTACGGGAAGGGGCCTGCTAGTTACACCAAGATCTTTGAAACTTTGTGGCATTCTATTGTTTTGTGAGATCACTTCGTTGGTATTTGTGCCATGGTAGCACGGTTCAAGAATGTTGTAAATATTTAATCCATTGATTACCTACAAAGATCATAATATATAACATGAGAACGATATCGATTCTTTTACTAGATAGTGCCGCTAGTTTACCGCATCGATTTTTGACACTGCCTTGGTGCATTCTCCACTGTTAGAAGAATTCCAGTAGTTTCCTTGACATGCGGTTTTCGCTTGCTGCATTACCAATGGTAATGGTGGTTAATTGAAAGAAAATGCTGGGTCTATTTCAAAGAATATATGACATTTTAGTATTATTTGGCATATACAAAGGATGTGGAGGACGTGTTCTGATATCACCAATCCATCACTAAAAATCAAGGCAAAATGAAATTTCATATCCAGGTTTTGGTTGAAGTACCGACATACCTTGTATATATCATTTGAAATTAGGCCCATTCCATGCGCAAATGGTACAAGAGCATTACCATCAAAGATGGTGTCACACACACCATTCCCAACCATGTAGCCCTAACAGGAGAGTACAAAATAAAGCTAACCTTATTCAGAGATTTACATTATTTTTTAGAACAAGAATTTCTTTCTTGGCTCTGCAACCACATATATATAACCAAATTCTTGTAATGTTTTCAGCTAATCAAGATCAAATAAAAAGGAAAAGAGACACACAAAGTATTTATTACTCTGATCCTCCCTTCATTATTCTTGGCCAAAATGTCCAAAGGAACCTCTTATTCATAGTGTTGAATGGGATCAAGAAAAATCACTAACCTTGAAGTTTATAACTGGATTATCTTCTTTGTGGATTCCTATAGAGTAATTCATTAGAAACAAGAATAATACAGAAACAATTAATATATGTTTAAGTGATTATGATCTCAAAGCCAATACCTTTGACCACTTCGTTTGCAAGGGTAGGGATATACACTCCGGCATAAGACTCTCCAGCAATGTAAAATGGATTTTTCAGGAACTCAGGATAGAGCTGGAACCACTGGTTAAAAATACAGGAGGAAACTCAGACAAAAAGATGATACATTACTACACCAAGATGAAGTAACATCTTTATATATTTCATCTCGATGTAATGCACTCGAAAATCAATAAAATAAAATCTTCCTTATATAAAAAATATACCTTTAGAAGAAAAATATGTGAATCAGTAGCTGTCTTAAGATCCCCAGTAACATAATCTGAAACATTCTTTGAGTATGACAGCCCAACACCAGAAGGGGAGTCCAAGTATATTACACTAGATACCTGCAAGGAAAATTCCACTATTTTGTCTAGAACTCCAGATAATTTGTGCTTATTACTTTGGATACCAATGGAAATGTCGGACCTTAGACCAGCTATAAGGGTTGAGATGAAGCTTTGGTAGACTTCCGGCTGACCCTCCTGACTCAAAGTTGAATGGTCCTGACCCAAAACAACACAGATTAATTTTTTGAAACGGATAAACAACACAGATTAATTGGCATCAAAGGATCAAAGTGGATGAATGAACGAGTATGAGTGTACATGTGGCACACTGCAGAAACATTATCTGGCCACATATAGATGCATACCACCACACATCGTCTCGTTGTAGTTACAAAAAAAAAAAGATGCACGATGAATTAAGATATAAAGTCTCATATTGGAACAAACAACTAACATTGAGTTTTAATTGGAGCAAAACTGCTATTAGTAATGTGATAAAAAAAGCTGTGTATAAAAGAAAACAATGGTAAAATTTGCTGAAGCTCTGGACAATAAGATGAAGTGTGTATGAAAAGGCACACCCAAGTTTAGCTTTGATCTGTGCTCTGAATAATATGAGATATTCTTGTAGTAGATTACTACAGCATAACGACAGAAGCTGGGCTTCAGCATAACGACAGGAGCTGGGCTTCAACATTTATTATTCCATAATATAGGCTTGCTGGCAAAAGCCAAACTACCTGTACTTGAAAAAAATGCTACAATAATAGAGAACATATCATTGCAAATATGATTTGTCATTTAGAGTAAATAACATAGTACAATATGATTAGTCGTTTAAAAAAAGTGTCAAATATGCAAATGTACTGGTTTAGTTCTTTTTTTTTTCCCAATTGAGATCTATTACTGGCTTAGCATTTTTCTTGAGCAATATTACTGGTTTAGCTATGGCCTGGTAAAATAAGCAAGAAAAAGATGACAACGGCGGATAGAAGCGTGGGCCAGAGCTCATCCAAAGCGTGGGCCAGCATTCCTACAACTTCTCCTTTGCATTTTATTAAAGGACGTTAAACCTCTGCTTTTAAGAAAGCTTTGCGTTCTTCATCCATAATCCACATAGACCTAGCGCAATGATCGCTGGGTAAAAAAAATCACACTGCACACGGAGAATAGGGTCGATCGACGACGCACCGTGCTCGTAGACGAAGCCGTCCATGCTGGAGCAGCCAGGACCGCCGTTGAGCCAGAGCACGACGGGGTCCTTGGCCGGGTCGCGCTCCGACTCCACCAGGTAGTAGAAGAGCCTGCTCCCGACCGTCTCGTTCACCGTCACGTACCCGGCGTAGTGCTTCGACGGCAGCTGGGCGCCGTCGAACCCCGGGAGACGCGTCACAAGCGCGCCCGGCGGCGCCGAGCGGCAGCAGCAGGCGATGGAGGCCAGCACCAGCAGAAGAAGGGCTGCTGCGGCGGCGGCACAAGCCGGCGGAGCAGAGGAGGCCATTGCTATGAGCTCGAGTGCTCGATCGACGGATGCTACGTATTGTAGATTGGCCAGGGAGTGTGTTTAAATAGAGCTGTGTGGCTACTGATTAGAGACGGAAATTAAATATGTCTTTGGCATCAGGTACGCGCGCTCCCGGCATGGAATTGATGCAGTGACGTAATGACGCTGTTGACCGGCTGGAAAGCCAGCGTATACTCAGTAGTCACTTGTCACTGCGTCCAAAAGGAATGACCATATAGTAGCTTCAGTTAAATCAGGGTACAGTCAAACCGTTATGAGTTTGACTAAATTTATAAAACAGTAATATTTATTATATTATAATTCAACTATTGGTAACATTCAATTTTTCTATGTAATATACTTTATAATAACGTCTATCTGGTGTCATAAATGTTAATACTTTCCTACTCAAAAAGACATGTAATTAATAATACTATCTTTTTTTTTACTCCCTCCTAGAAGAGGTTGCTATAGAATTTGTGACAATAAAGCTTTAGTTTGACTAGATTTGTAGAAAATATTAACTAAATTTATATCTTCAAATAAGTTTAGTTTATTATGAGCTATCGAATATTGATACTAATTATGTATAAAAAATATTAACAACTTCTTACATATTTTTGGCCAAAATTGATTTCTTTTACTTCTTATGATATCTTGGTCGGAATGTATAAAAGAAATCAATTTTGTGATATATAGTATATGTTGTGATATCTTGGTCGGAATGTTTGTTCTAAGGACAGTCTTAGTGAAAAGTTTTATGGTGTATTTCATGTATCTTTTCATGAGGGAGGGAGAGAGTTACTTAACAACACTATCAGGAACTTATTTGGATTTAGGCAAATATAGCAGACTTTTAATTTTTATTACCTTTCGGACTTCAAACAAATAAAAATTGTCACCAATATTTGTTCACACCGTAAAGGTGTGAGCAATAATGCATGCCAGTATCTGCATTAGTGATATAATATTTGCATAAAAGAATGCAACATTGTAGTTTGGCTCTAAGTACTTTGATCCTTTGTCTGCCTCTTTATAATTTGTTGCATGGGTTAACCAATTTTGTTCACACTGTTCTCTATTTTTTTGATTCAACACTGCATGACTTCGAATAGAACTATGGCTCCCATCACTAGCAGTTGCATTCATGAGCTTCACAGTTTACAACCAGCAAGCCAACGACAGTAGAAAACAAATGCTTCTTGTGGTTTATACTCAGGAACTGTGTGCCCAGAACCCTACGAGAAAAACAACATTACAGTTAATAATGGCAACTTAATCTCTAAAGATACAATTTTTTTTGGAGTTTCAGTAATGTGACCATATCATCACTAAACATAATTTATGTTTGATTTGGTAGGCTAGTATTGTGCTCATTTTTGCATTAAGGGATTATTAGATTAATTAACTAAAAATTTAGTACCTTAATAGTAGCAAAAGTGAGGCCATTTTCATATCCTTGGGTGTACCTGAGGAGTATAACAGGCAAAGATACGTGAGCTATATGTCCTTAATTTCTTTCCTTGATACATACAAACATTTGTTTGAAATTACGGAAAATAAATAGACAATAATTTAACTAAATATAACTCTCAAAAAAGAATTATTAATTATGGTGATTATGAATGTATATAAATATTCAGTTTCTAGGATAAATATAACTATTTAAAATACTTCAGATAGAATGATCATTGTTTGTCAAATACCCAGAAACTTGTTCATTAACATGCCATGATCGCCACGGATCAATGACTCCATAGCCTAAAGATGTGGTCCATGCTAGGCTCCCAGTGTAAGGTACACACATATCATGGTCACCACTGAAACAAATCAAAAAAAAAAAAAAATATATCAATGAATCAATGAGAGCATATTGTGCAATAAGCATATGAGATTCACAAGCATATTGTGTGTTCTTAAAGTACCTATAAATGAGAGCATGGTAACCTTGGCTCGTAAGATTTTTGTGATAAATTATCATACTCCCAGCATCATGGTGAAACGTCAAGCTTTTAGTGCATATGATCCATGGTCCAATTGAACTGACCTAACATGTGCATTATAAACTATGTTGAGAAGATGGAAAGTTCTAAACTTAATTAAACCATTAAGTAAAATGTGATTAGTGTATGGCTATCTTACTGGTTCTGCATGAATTGCGGATCTGACGCTATCATTGTTTAGCCATGCCGTTGCAACTTCATCACTCTGAAGATTAATAATAAGGAAACAAGTCATGATACATAAGTACCAGTGATAGCAATGAACGAGCTTCTCTTGGGAGAAAAAGTAACTCCTATATACTCTAGTTTGAGATGAAAAATGCATCCATCCAAAGGAGAGGGAGTCAGACAAGATCACAAAAATCTGAGTTGGAAGATATGTTGCCTTATTACAATATAATAATCAGAGAATAAGATAAGCAAAATGAAGGACAATATCAGTATCTACACTACATTACTAAAATAGAATAACTATGGGTGGCATGATGATCTTAAGGATCAGACGATCTCTGTGGCACAACACCTAGAGACATCGGCTTTAGATTTCTTCGGGTCAAATGGTTGGCTTTCGCAAAGACATGTTGGTTATGCGTAGTCAAGAACTTTTTACCTATACTGTTAGTCGTGTGAGTGGTTGTAAGGTTAACTTTAAACCGTTTCTCGTGCCCATGTTTTGGAGTCTGTAATAATTGGTCTGATTCTATCCTTGGATAGATGAAGCCGGATATTTATTTACCTTTATCTAAAAAATGGGTATGTTTGGGCCGAAGCTGGGCGAGTTGTGGTGCGCCATGCTTGTGGCGGTAAATTTTGTCGCCACAGTTTGCGGCAGGTTTATTTTTTGTGTGTTATACGCACTTGTGGCGGTAAATTTTGTCGCCACAGTTTGTGGAAGCTTTAATTCCAACTACATTTTTATGTGGCAGACACACTTGTGTCTGGAACCAAACCGAAGCTCCAATTTGTGTGGCAAGCGTGGCGAGCCACAGGTGCAGCAGGGTGGCATGTAGCCAGTAACCTAATGCGCCCTATAGACCAAAATTTAGTCAATCTCTAGATTCATGGTGATTTTTTGGCATTGCTTCAGTAGTTTTTTTTGCAGTGGAAACCTAATGTGCAGTGGAAAGTTTTGCACATTTATACAGAAACATATACTTAAATTTGCCAGATGAACAAATTATTCCTAGATTCAGGGAGATTTTTTTGGCATTGCTTCAGTAGTTTTTAGCCTTTTGTATTTTGATAGAAACTAGTGGCTAAATTTGTAAATAAAGAGGATGGAAGCTACAAATGACTTCGTTGAGTCAGTACCAAAAAACTGAGCCAATTGTGTGTTGAGGAGAAAAAAGTGTAATCTCTCTAGAAGATTAACACTCCAATAGATCACATGAAAACATAAAGGTTCAATGGTTTTTGTGCTTATGCTCACCATACACATAATTGATAATGATCCAGTGGCAGCGCCTAGCTCTTCCCATGATGGAACACGCCCATCTCTTACCGGAGCTCTCAAAGGCCATGCCCGTCCAATCATTCTTGTTCTTACCGGAAGGGGCCTAGTTACACCAAGATCTTTAAAACTTTGAGGCACTATGTTATTTTGTGATATCACTTCCTTGGTATTTGTGCCATGGTAGCACGGCTCAAGAATGTTGTAAATATTTAATCCACTGATTACCTACAAATATCATAGTATATAAAACATGAGAAAAAATAATTTTTGTACTTGATAGTGTCACTAATTTACCTTATGGACTTTCGACACGGCCTCGGTGCATTCTCCATTGTTAGAATAATTCCAGTAGTTTCCTTGACATGCAGTTTTTGCTTGCTGCATTATGAATGGTAATGGTGGTTAATTGAAACAATATGGGTCTATTTCAAAGAAAAATATAATGTTTTAGTCTTATTTGGCATATCTGATATCACTAGTCGATCATAAAAAATCAAGGCAAAAGGAAATTTCATTGAGAGTTTTCAGTTGATGTACTGACATACCTTGTATATATCATCTGAAATTAGGCCCATTCCATGCGCAAATGGTACAAGAGCATTACCATCAAAGACAGTGTCACATGCACCATTCCCAACCATGTAGCCCTAACATGAGAGTACAAAAGAAATCAAACCTTATTCATAGATTTACATTGTTTTTTAGAAAAATAAATTCTTTCTTGGTTCTGCAATCACTATAGCCAAATTCTTACAACGTTTTCAGCTAATCAAGGTGAAGTAAAAAGGAAAGGAGAACAAAAGGAAGAAGAAAATTATCACATGAAAAATATTTATTGCTCGGATCCTCCATTCATTCTTGGCGAAAGATGTCAAAGGAAAGAACCTCTTATTCATAGATTTGAATGGTAATCATATACGCAATTTATGAAGACAACAATATAAAAAATCACTAACCTTGAAGTTTATAACTGGATTATCTCCTTTGTGGATTCCTGTAGAATAATACGTAAGCAAACATGAACAATATAGAAACAACTAATAGCTCTTTAAGTGATTATAAGCTCAAAGCCGACACCTTTGACCACTTCATTTGCAAGGGTAGGGACATAAATTCCAGCATAAGACTCGCCAGCTATGTAAAATGGATTTTTCATGAACTCCGGATAGAGCTGGAACCACTGGTTAAAAATAAAGGCAAAAATTTAGGTTTTTATTCCACAAAAAAGATGATACATTACTGCACCAAGATGAAATAACATCTTTTATATGTATCAACTCGATGCAATGCACTTGAACATTAAAAAAACTTTCTTATAAAAAAATACCTTGAGAAGAAAGTTATGCGAATCTACAGCTGTCTTAAGATCACCAGTTTCATAATCTGAAACATTCTTGGAGTATGACAGCCCAACACCAGAAGGGGAGTCCAAGTATATTACACTAGATACCTGCATGGAAAATTTGACTCAATACTCTTTATCTAACGCCACATAATTTATGCCTATTACTCAGGATACCAATGGAAATATAATGGTCGACCTTGGACCAGCTATAAGGGTTGAGATGAAGCTTTGGTAGACTTCCAACTGACCCTCCTGACTCAAATTTGAATGGTCCTAAACCCAAAACAACACGGATTAATTGTCATCAAAGGATCAAAGGGGACAAATGAGGCGTGTACATTTGGCACACTACAGAAGTGTTATCGGGTCATATGGATGCCTGACACTAAAATGGGAAAAAGGCATGTCAGTTTCGGAGATCGGCTCTTTGCCAAGTGTCAGGTGATTTGTCCAGTGTAATTTTTCGAGCACTCGACAAACAAGCTCTTTGTCAAGTGCTAGGGGGAAAAGACTCGGCAAAAAAAACACTCGGTAAACAAGATCTTGGCCAAGTGTTTTTTTGCACTCCGCAAACTTGTCTGTTTGCCAAGTGTTTTTATGGCTTGGCAAACAACTGCTTCAAAGTACATTTTAAACCAGTAAATTAATTCAAATAAAAAAGTTTTCAACTGTACAGTTGTATAACTTCTCAAGATCTACAACTTTTTATTTTGGCCATTTCTTCATTTAATAAAGCGATAGTAACGTTGTTCAAAAAATCTACACCTCTGTAATATAGTTTTATGAAACTATATAAGGGATATATAATATTTGTGAACATTGTTAGAACCACCATGTCCGATGAACAAATGACCAAACAAACAAAATAAATTTTGTAGATCTTTAAGTTATAAAAGAATATAGTTCAACTTTTTGATTTGAAATCATTTTGTCATGCAAAACTATGTTCAAATTTCAAATTGTAAAATTCAATTTTTTCAAACAACCTCGGATGGAAAGACAACCAAAATGAAAAAGATATATCTCTAAAGGTTTTGAAACTTTGTAGTTGACAACTTTTTAATTTAAAATAATCTCGTCATACAAAACTACATTTGAATTTCTCAAATTTGAAATTAAAATTTTGTAAACGACCTCAGATGTAAAAACTTTCTAAATAAAAAATGTAGATCCCAAAAAGTTAAACTTTGTAGCTGATAACATTTTGATTTGAATTCGTTTAGAGCCTAAAACAATCAATATACACTCGGTTTAGTATAATACGTGGGGAACCAAAAATAGAATCTAGAGATAAGTGACATTGTGGTGCAGTGCTAAAGGGGGTACACACAAGGTGGAGGTCGTGGGTTCGAATCCCCACAGCCGCAAAGCGAGCGATTTTAGCACGAAAAATGTCGTGATTTGCATTTTTTTAGTTTTTGTTTTCGTTTCAAACTTTGCCGACAAAAAGCACTCAACAAAAAGCGGCCTTCAGAATTTAAGACGAGTGGGTTTTGCCGAGTGTGGCACTCAGCTTGCCGAGTGTTTTTTGGGCTGCACTCGGCAAACTAATGGTTTCCGGTAGTGAGTATCGTCTCTAAAAAAAAAACGATGCACGATGAATAAAGATATAAAGCAAAATATTGGAACAATCTACTAACATTGAGTTTTAATTTGGAGCAAAACTGCTATTACCAGCAAGCTAATTCTTGCCGCATATCAACACATAAAAAATTGACCGCATGTAATGTGATAGAAAAAAAGCTGCGTATAAAAGAAAACCAATGGTAATATGTGCTGAAGCTTTGATCTGTGTGCTCTGAATATGAGATGTTCTTCTAGTAGACTACTACGACATAACGACAGAATATCCTTCGTCCATAATCCACATAGACCTAGCGCAAGGGAAAAATCACACAAAAGCACACCGTCCGGAGAGGGGTCGAGGTACGACGACGCACCGTGCTCGTAGACGAAGCCGTCGAAGCTGGAGCATCCAGGACCGCCGTTGAGCCAGAGCACGACGGGGTCCGTGGCCGGGTCACGCTCCGACTCCACCAGGTAGTAGAAGAGCCTGCTCCCGACGGCCTCGTTCACCGTCACGTACCCGGCGTAGTGCTTCGACGGCAGCCGGGCGCCGTCGTACCCGGGGAGACGCGTCACCAGCGCACCCGGCGGCGCGGCGAGGCAGCAGACGACGATGGAGGCCAGCAGGAGAAGAGCCCCTGTTGCTGCGGCACGAGCCGGCGTAGCAGCGGCAGAGCAGGCCATTGCTATGTGAGCTCGAGTGCTCGATGGATGGTGTTGCAGCTCGGCCGGGAGCGTGTTTAAATAGAGCTGCGTGGCTACTTGATCAGTAGAGACGGAAATATGTCTTTGGCAGGTACGCGCGCTCCCGGCATGGAATTGATGCGATGACGTACTGACGCTGCTGACCGGCCGGAAAGCCAGTGCATACTCACTAGTCACTACTCACTGCGTCCAAAAAAGAGAAAAGCTATAATTACTCAAGCAATTTTTAATTTCCCATCACACGATATTCTGTAGTGTTACTTGCGATGTTTTTGGGGTGTTCTTGGCGATATTCTAGACACAAATATCCCGGCCCAGCCAATCGATCTGTATTAAATCCCTCATCTTTTTTGGTACCGTAGTCACCAACATTATGATCTGTATCAAATCCGGTCAACACTGAGAGAAGTTGAAGCAACGATTGAGAAAGGGCCAGATAGATATGGGGGGTGGGGAGTGAATTGGGAGTGGAAAGGGAGGGAACCACCGGCGCCTTGCATTTTTGCAACAGCAGGGTAAGTAATCCTAGCTAGACCAATGTTGGGCGGCACCAATGCCGTGTACCAACTCTGCCATATTATGCCTTGCCTCCAAATTTAGCTTGCTCATACCGTACACGGCTAGGAAAATTTGTTCCCCACTTGTGGTGTTTTTTTTTTTTTTTTTTTTTTTTTTTTTTTTTTTTTTTTTTTTTTTTTTTTTGCACCAGAACATCCCAGGCCAAATTAAAACTCCATACAGCTTACCAAACAGAGATAGTGCAGCCATAAGTCTGGCTAGAGGTAATTCGTTAAAAAAAAAAAAAACTGGCTTGAGGCATGTCTAGGTTACAAATTAGGATCGAAGACGGTCATAGAATGAAGTAGAGTGTGTTTGCTCATGAATATGATCCACATGTTTCTAATATGATTCAAAAATTATATTATAAAGGAAAATTTCCACAAATGTTTTGTCACACTGTGAAATCATGAACAATGCAGTAAATAGCTGCATTAATATACAATATTTGCAGAAATCAATGCAACATTTGTTGTTGGCGCTAGGTACTTTTCTCCTTTAACTGCCTTATTGCTGTATGCTTTATCCAATTTCTTTATATTGTGCTCTGTTTGATTCAATACTACATGACCTTGCACAGAAATAGGCCTCCCATAATCAGGAGCTCCTTCATGAGTTTCACAGCTTACTACCGGCAAGCCAACGGCTGTAGAAAGCCAATGCTTCCTGTGGTTTATACTCAGGAACTGTGTGCCCAGCACCCTGCGAGAGGAACAAACAGGATAGTTAAAGAAACGCAACTTCGTTTTTTTGTGTTTCAATAATGTGTCATTAGATGGAATTTGTTTTTGATTCGGAAAGCTAGTATCGTGTTTGCGAATCCATGGATTAATAGACAAAGTTTAATTTGAAACTGTACCACACCTTAATAGTTGCAAAAGTAAGGCCGCTTTTATATCCTTGGGTGTACCTGAGTAGTATAACAAGCAAAAATATGTGAGCAGAGCAACATGTCCTTAATTTCTTGTCTTGAGAACATACAAACATTTGACAGAATTTATGGAAAATAAACAAACCATTTAACTGAAGATTTCCCTTATGAGAGAAATGTTAACTTTGATTGGTTATTTTGAATTTCATATCCAAGAATAATTCAACATCTAGGGTAAAACAATTTGAAGATCTTAAGGGAAAAGAGTCAACGTTTGTTAAAATACCCAGCAACTTGATCATCGACAATCCATGGTCGCCATGAATCAACGATGCCGTAGCCTAAGGATGCAGTCCATGCTTCAGTCCCAGTGTGCGGTACACACATATCATGGTCACCGCTGAAACAAATGCAATAGAAATATAACGATGATAACAGATTTTGTGAGTCTAAGAATACAAGAGCTGAAGAAACCATATTATAATTTTATAGGTTCTTGAAGTACCTGTAAATCAAAGCACGATAACCCTGGCTTGTAAGGTTCTTGTGATAAGGGATCATACTCCCGGCATCATGATCAAAATCAATGTCTGTGCATAATTGCCAGGGTCCAATTGAACTGACCTATTTATATGTTCATGATAAACTACGGTTAGAAGGTGGAAAGCTTTAGAATCGATCCAATCACTAAGTACAAGGTGGTTAATTAGTGTATGACTATCATACTGGTTCGGCATGAATCGCAGATCTGACGTTAGCATCGTTTAGCCATGCAGTTGCAACTTCATCACTCTGAAGATTAAGGAAACAGGACAGGGAGGGTACATAAGAAAATGTGACAAAATGAATCATGCTTCACTTGGGAGAAAAAAAATTACTCTGTATTTCGAGACTAAGAGTAACCTCTCTAGAATATTAACGTTAACAGGTAGAACAACGATAAAGGTGGTTACTGCGCTTGTGCTCACCATACACGGAACATCACCGTCATAAACCGCAGCTAGCTCCTGCCATGATGGAACACGGCCATCTCTTACAGGAGCTCTCAAAGGCCAGGCCCGTCCATGCATTCTGTTTCTTACTGGAAGGGGCTTGCTAGTTACACCAAGATCTTTGAAACTTTGAGGCAGTTTGTTACTTTGTGGTATTTCTTTTTTGGTGTTTGTGCCATGGTAGCATGGCTCAAGAATGTCATAAATATTTAATCCATCAAGTGCCTACACAAAAACATAATATATAATACAAGAATAGTATTTATATACTTTTACTAGATGGTGTTACTCTGGTTTACCGTATCGACTTTTGATAGTGCATCCTCACATTTTGTACTGCTATAGTTCCAGAAGCTTCCTTGACATGCAGTGTTGGCTTCCTACATTTTGTATAGAAATTGTGGTAAATCAAAAGAATATATGTATGTTTCAGCAGACACACAAAGTTTTGAAACTATTTTGTGTATTCAAAGGATATCAAGGAAGTGTTTCAATATATTATCACAAAAACTTCATTGTGTAATTAAAGAAATTATTTTCAGGGTGAGAATATCAGTCCCCAGTTATACTGATGTACCTTGTATATACTTTCTGAAATTAGAGACATTCCATGTGCAAATGGCACAAGAGCGTTACCATCAAAGGCGGTGTCGCATACACCATTGCCAACCATGTAGCCCTAACATGAGAATACAGAACAGAACTTTAAGAATTATTATATATATTTCTTTGGTAATAACCATGTTCATCGTTCTCATAAAGGCAAACAATATAATTAAAATTACTAACCTTAAAGTTTATAGTTGGCTTATCTCCTTTTTGGATTCCTGTAAAGTAATTTATTAGAAACAATATCAAAACAACTAGCAGTTTAAGGATCATTACTATCCCAAAGCCAAAACCTTTGACAACTTCATGTGAAAGGGTAGGGACATAAACTCCAGCATATGACTCTCCAGCTATGTAAAATGGATTTTTCAAGAACTCAGGGTAGAGCTGGAACCACTGGTTAAAAGTATCAGGAGGGAACTGATCAGCGTTTTGTCTACAGAAAGATCATAAATCGAAAATTTACTAATGCACCAACACGAAAGATATATTTACCTTGAGAAGAAAAGTATGTGAATCAGCAGCAGTCTTAAGATCACCAGTTTCATAATCTGAAGTATTCTTGGAGTAAGACATCCCAACACCAGCAGGGGAGTCCAAGTATATAACACTAGACACCTACAAATGCAAGGGAAACATCACTAGTCTGTCTTGGTTCAGATAATTTATCCTAAGGACCAACGGAAATGTCCAACCTTAGACCAGCTATAAGGGTTGAGATGAAGCTTTGGCAAGCTTCCAGCTGACCCTCCTGCCTCAAAGTTGAATGGCCCTGAACCCCAAAAAAACACACATTAATTGAGATGAAAGATGTTAGAGTATGTATTAGGCATCTCCAGTTTGGGTTCTAGTTCCGTTACTTGGTATCATAAGTTAAGATTCATGTTCTTGATCATAAACCCTAGTCTCTTTTGCTGCATCTACGCCCTAGATAGGCTGATGTCACTATTTTTCCATCCTTCACCACACAACTATGTCTGCGGTTATGTCATTGTGCACATCACCTATGGTATTCTATGCAATTGCATCAAATTGACAAAAAATTGTATTTGCGGCTATGTCGTTTTTGCACATCATGTGCAAAGTGTTTGGTAGGATGTTTGTGTTCTTCACACTGAGCATCGCCATCATAACATCTGTCGGTTCGAAAAAATAACATCCTAGACCTACCTCCTCACTTTGTCCAGTACAACCTCTGCTAGTACTTTAGATGTTGATGCATGGTTGATTGAGAACCTCCCTCTAGTATGTTCGGTATTGGCAACACCAATGGGTGCCTCTATATCCCTAACACAATCCTAGCCATGACAAACCCAATGCTTAATTACCTCATCCATGCTGACATTGGCTGCATCCTTTGTGTCGACTACTCTCCCTCAACAACTGCCTCGTTGTGTCGCATTCATCCATGGTGACATCTCCTATGAACCACCATCCCTGTGGAAACACCTTGTGTATCCATGGCTTCTTGTGTGGCTAACTCTCATATTTGGAAAACTTTGGCATCCATGTTGACCACAACTATCGTACACATGACATCCTCGACAACACCAACTTACTCCCAAAGGCCTCATGGTATCGCCGTATTTTTTAGCTTCACTCCATCCAGCATCCATGATGAATCAGCCGTTATGATTGGAAGGGGTGATAACTCTTTGAGTTACAACCTTAGGCTTGTCCATGTCATAACCACTATGAATGTGCAAAAATGTTAGAATATATTTTTAGGCTTAGGCTCAGACTTAGTGCTTGATCCAAGGTTAATATAGTTATTATCTAGCCTAGAATCCAAAGTTCACACTAGATAATTTCTAGGTGCACTTCTTGCTAGTTAGTGATTATTATCTAGCGTAGAGTCGTGTCGGAGCCTTGGGTAAATTTTCGTATTAGTGATCCAATTTGTTACTACTCCCTCTGCTAAGACGTTACTAACAAGACTGCTAAATTCTTTACAAACCTACATCTAATACTCCAAAGGAAATACCAATTTGTCAAGCAATATTGTGATGAAAAAAGAGCAAAGATAAGAATACAAATATTGATAATGTATAACAAAATAAAACAACAAAAAGAATATGAAGTGTATGAAACTAAGCACCCAAGCTTTTCACTATACAATTTGAAACAAGAATTTTGTGCCCGAATCCACCTTTTCCTTCTCTATCTTTGTTCGTCACTTGTTCTAGCAAGTGTTGTCTAGAAATATCTATTGCCATAACACCACACTCCTCCCGTCTTGTGTCTCCTACCACCAGATTTGTAATCCGCCATGCTAGCTAACCACTCTCAAGATGATGCTTTCGTTCATCCTGACTCGACCCACCAACCATGCATCCTTCACCACCCCAGCGTATCCCCGCACCATTCCACTAACAAGCTCCACTAGTGTGGTCCAACATTTCCTCCCATCATCAAGGCATCAATCCTAAACATGCATAATCCCAAAACCCTACACCTTGGCTCCTGGTGCCCCGCTATATACACATCAGCCAATGCCTTCACTCTTGAACCAACATTTATTTATTTCATCAAGATTCCTAAAACTGGAAGTCCCTGTCCCACGTCCATATTTACACGCATGAGGCAAATTTGGTTGTCCACTACACAACCCTGGTCATAACCCATCCATGAAAGTTGGATCCCCAAAATGCTCAATTATTCTCTACAACCTTTATCATCCCATACCCATATCCTTACTCTAAAGAGTTGGTTGGAAAAGATGCATGGTGAGGAAAGCAGAAACAGGAAAGAGAAAACGCGATGGAGATATGTCAAATATAGCTATATCTCTAGCTAGAGAAGGGAATATATATGATGATACTAGTTTAGCTTCCCCAGAAGACAGCAACGTGATATACACGATCCAGTGCGTCGGCATACTTTGTGCGATTGCGATGCCGATGCGTAGTGTTCTTCTAACTAGACAGCAACAGCGCAGCAACCAGCTGCCACCCGTCCCCACCGCTAACCTTCGATCGGCTTTTCTCTGGATTCCGTCCACACAACAGCAACAGGCCGCCACACAAGCAACGACGATGATTGGGCAAAGAAAACTCGTGACGACGACGCTCACACGGCGACGACCACGACGACCAGAAGAGAAGAAACCATCGAGAGAGGCAGGACAGAGGAGGTCGTCGTCGTCGACGACGACCTACGGTTACGCACCGTGCTCGTAGACGAAGCCGTCGAAGCTGGAGCAGCCGGGACCGCCGTTGAGCCAGAGCACGACGGGGTCCTTGGCGGGGTTGCGTTCCGACTCCACCAGGTAGTAGAAGAGGCGCCTGCCGTGGCTCTCGTCCACCGTCACGTACCCGGCGTAGTGCTTCGACGGCAGCTTGCCGCCCGTGAACCCCGGCACGCTCGTCACCAGCGCACCTGGCTGCGCGGCGAGGCAGCAGCAGGCAAAAAAGGCCGAGGACACCAGCAGCAGCACCGGGAACGATAAGGCTGGAACGGCGGTACAGCCGCCGCGTGCCATTGCTGCTGGCTTAGGAGGCCGGGAGCTCGTCGGAGGAGCTTGCTAGGAGAACGACAGATGATACAGTGAGTAACCGGACGGGATGGAGCGGGGTTTAAATACAGAATGGAGGCGTGGATGGTGACGTTGACGACGACGACAAAGCCGGCCGGCGCCCGGCGGTTATGCGTGTCAGTGTGCTTGTCAGAGTGTGGGTGTGTTGGAATTCTCACCGTCTCAGCCTACCCACTAAGACTGAGTCACCCAAGACGATCGGCCGAGACACGCAAGGGCAAAGATATGTTGACCAGGCCACGGATTTTGTAAAGGAGAAGCAAGTCAGTTAACCTTTTCCACCACCATCCATGTATGACTGTCCATATCAAATATTATACGAGTAGAATGCACGTGTGTAGCTAGCTAGCTAGCTTCTCTCGCAAGGCTTTGTACTCTCCGACGGGATTCGTCTCTCCTAAATAAATTATAGGTCATTTTCTAGATACATAGTTTTTCCTATGTAATAGAGAAATTTATCTAAAAATATCAAAACGACTTATAATTTTGGACGGATGGAGTTATAAAATTTAACTTGTGATTTTTTGTGGCAAAACAATCAAGGTTTAGAGGTGGTGCCGGCGGAGAACAAACACTGTGAGCAGAGATATCAGATATGGCCGGCAGCGAGGTCAAGTGACGACGGCTATCTCGATGAGTGGGTCGATGACTGCTGCGAGAGTGTGAATGGAGAGGCTAAGATCCGGCAACATCGATCTATGGACCGCTGGAGATACGATATATATGAGGGTAGGCCGATAGGGCATGGACATGACATGAAGCAATTCAAAGATAGTGGCCATGCAGGGTGCAACAAGCAAGCCAAGATATCCTATGGACGGATCAGATGGGAGGAGTAGTATGGTGTGGTGGTATTAGTGGCCACGGTGCACCAGCAACACACCAATATGGCCGGTGAGTGTGTTTTGTGAGTTGTGACACTGTGAGCAGGGCAGGAAAAGGGGCACTCATGGTGTCTAATAATATGGATGCACATGAAAGATTTTTCGCTCAAGTGGGTCAAATGGCTTGAAACCTTTTCTCACTGGGTGGAAGTGTAGCATCCAATTAGCGTAAATGATGAGATTTGTCATTGTTCCTAGTTAACATTGAAAGGCTTTTGTCAAGGAGATCTGTTATCTACTCTTTTGTAAAATATTGTTGCTGACATGTTAAAGGTCCTTATTAATAATGGAGCCAAAGAAGAACGGTAGTTTTACTTTTGAGAATCTGAATAATGGTAGTTACCGCTATGGAACTGCCGGCCCCCTTCCGGCACATGCGGAACAATTGGACCTTCTCCCAAGCCCATGTTGTAATGGTGCGGACCATGTCGATGAGTGCGAGTTAGATTCCGCCATGGACAATGATGGATTGAACTTGCCCACACTCTCGGCTCGCAAGGAGACCCGACCCGCGTTTTATATTGCTTTCCCACCACCCCATTCTAAAATTCCTACCCCTTCCCCATTTTATTAAGTGACGGAAAAAGTTGACAAGCGGGCCTCGACTAAACACTGAGATATCGGTTATTAAATGTCCAACCAAAGAAATTACCTCACTTTAATATTTAGTTATTAGATAAAGAATGGCGAGATGAGTGCCTTGTCTAACCAAAATTTGAGTGCCTTGTCCAACAACAAATTGATGTGTATATTTGGAGCACATTGATGTTGACACAACTAACAATCCAACTGATTTATATAACCTATAATTCCAGTTCTTATAATCTATAGCTAGTAGCCTGCTAACCAATTATATATAATCTACAATCGGGGTTCTTATAATCTATAGCTACTATCTACATCGACGTTTTCCCTAAATAAATAGGTTAGAAGTGCTCTAATATAGTATACCTATATATATTATAGTGAGTTTATTTTCTCAATTCCTCGATGTAAATCCTTTGCTAATTCTGCACAACTCCAGTGCTAGAATTTGCCCCACAGGGAGAAAAATGGCCTTTACAATCCCTAGGAGCAGTGACACAAAATTAATTTTAGTAAACTAGTATAGTGCGTATGCTAACGCTACGGCTTCATTTCAGGATACACATGAAAATTACACTTCTAGCTATGCACTGTATTTTGGTTTGGCACCAGGGTTTTTTTCGGTACAAAAAAAATTTCGGCTCTTGCTGATAAATGCGAAATTTCGGATATTTCAGGAATTTCGTTGGGCACTATAGCATTTTATTTTTTAAAAAAATAATTAATTTTGAGCTAAAAAACAAAAAAAATAATGACATACCGGTATGTTTTTCTTTCGGCACTCACCGATAAATGCGAAATTTCAGATATTTCGCGAAATTTCGAAAAAAAAAAAACCCTGGCAATCTGCATTGCCTAATCCATCATCCATGTATCATGGTAGATGTGAGGGCATTAAGTTTCTTACATCTCTATTGACATGAAAATCCTACCTGAAGACAAAATTTCGACATTGAGCCCTGAAGCCAACACCATATTGGAATATTGTACATCAAAACCTGGCACCAGAGACATTTTTTTTGGGTACACATCGAAATATCCGACCTTCATGGAGCTTATAAATTTCCAGGCTGAAAAGGTGCAGTTCTCTTTCAAGTGTACATGTTTTGAATATCCCAAGGACCAATTTCCCTGGATCTTAGGTGCTCACAAAAGCACCCTTCTGCTATCATAAATTCGTAATTACGCAAGAGTAATTACGCAACAGTTGCATCTTAGTCTGTATACAGAGCCAAAGGCACAGTGGTTCTGACTCGGAAACATTCATGCTTCAGAAAAAAAAAAGGCCTTTACAATCCCTAGGAATAGTGACACAACCAATTTCAGTAAATTTGACAGAAGACATCTGCTTAGTGTTCATCTATTTGATTGCTTCCATAGAGCTGTTCATCTATTTTGTCCTTTCCTGGTGGCCTCGCCAGTTGTGGAAATACTTATTTTTACCCAGTTGCCACTCAGACAGACAAAACAGACATCGTCAGCAAATGCGGTTCACTGTATATTCCAGCATTCACAAATCTCATATCTTATACAACCATGTAACATATCTCATACAATATGGGGATGTTTTACACCAGCATGGCAACAAGAAGAAAAGCATAAGACAAGCCAATACTTCCAAACAAAACATAGGTTTCGGCGGGGACTCTCAACAAGGAATGAAATTGAAGCGGTCTTACAATCACAAAAGTTAAACTTGCTCAAAGGACTAACATTGTAACTTGACATGTTAAACTGTATCCAGTTATGAATGAGCTGACTAGAGATGATACTGATAGTCATAGATAAAGCCCTGGTCATTCATGGAGAGGACCAATACATGATTAATCTGAACAAAAAAAAAATCAAAGAAACTAACACTTTGAATTCCAGTCATTTATTTCGATGACCAAGAAAATGTGGATGTTCGATCTTCCAGTAAGTTTCATTCTGTTAACAGCTGATGGGTTATAAAAATATAGAATTTCTTCTAATTGAATAATCAGTTTGTAAGTGGCAATTTATCAGGACATAACCTGCAAGCGCACATAGAAGCTTATGTGTTTCTGCAAGAGGTTGTGGCTTCAGGCATTAAGATAACCACAAGAACCCAGTCACTACTCAATCCCAGTGACAACAGGTGTGTTTGCAGTTAATGATTGAGAAAAGCTATTAATGATTAAGAAAAAAATTAGAAACAATAACGAATTGTATAAGTCAAACCTCTCCAGATTTGACCAAGTTTACAGAACAATGCAGAAACATCTACAAAATCAAACAAGCATTAGATTAACCATGAAATATATTTTAAATGCGCATTTATTTGATATTGTATGGATGTCAGTACATTTTTATGTAAACTTGGTCAAAATTACACAAGTTTAACTCAGGATAAAACTAAAACAGCATGTAATTTGAAACCGAGGTAGTATCTAGGAACACATTACTGCCACCAGCCAAAAGGCACAACATGGTTCAGAACTTGAAGTTGCCAGTGCTGCCACAGCAGGGCTTCACCAGGATAGCGTGTGCGTCCCTCCCTTGTTAGACCAGATGCCGTGCGCACCTCTTTATTGTTAATCATCAATTTTGGCACTGAACACACCTTGTGCATTGCTGTTCTCCATGAGGATCCAGTGCCTTTCTGAGAGGGCTGACCTTCACATGCTCAATGGATGGTGAATGGCACGCAGCCTGCTGCATGAACAAGCATGGGCCTGGTGAATGGTGATCACCAGCACAAAGAAACTCATCTTGTAAGATCCTCTGGGCACGATTCGATTCTGCTCAGGAGAATAACAACATCATATTGGATGACACAATCAAGTAAGACAAAATTATAAGTTTTGATAAAATTAATGGTTAAGATGACATATTCATCTACAGACAGAGTAATAGTTTTCTTTGGCATGCATACTTCAGTTGAATATTTTTTTCATTAACATATAACTTGGATATCACAAATACAGCTGCCCCATCTGAGATTTTTTTTTTGTTGTAACATTGAAAAAGCAACTTACTTTTCATTTTTCTTGTAGAAGATCTTTAGCCTTTGCTATTTCTCTGGCTCTGATACCCCCATTTACAAGGACTGTGTATGCACAAACATCAGGTTGAAGTCCTTCCTGCAACATCTCATAAAATAGTCCCTTAGCTTCCTCTAGAGATTCTGATTTGCACTGTCCATCAGTACTGTGTAACATTGTACATCAGGTTTAATTTTCATGTCTTTCATTTCGCTCAGCAACTTCCTATGCTTTTCTCTGAGAAGAAAGGTTCTCTTCTCCTTTGAAAACCCCTCCCATCTTTGCCGAACGGTTTCCTTCAGGAAACCATCTAATAGGACTGTATATTCAACTACATCAGGGTTAATGTCTGACTTTATCATTTGATAAAATATTTTACTTGTTCTTGGAAGCTACCAGCCCTGCAGTAACCATTCATCAGCACAGTGCATACAGTGACATCAGGAGAATGCCTTGCTGGACCATATTACGGAACCATAAATGGGTATTGTACATATCTCCATTCTGAATATAAACTGATATGAGTTCACTATATGAAATTACATCAGAAACCTGCTTAATGAATTACATGTCTATGGCATGTTCTAGAAAAAAAACTCTCATTTCCACATCATGTTAAATACAGTTGAAATTTTTTGACAGTCTCATCTCTGCAAAGGTTATTTGTCAGTTTTAAACATGAAAAACGATCTAAAATATTTCCTTGTTGAGCAACCCTACGAAACAGCTTGTAAGCATCATCAGTGGAACCTGAATGCAAATAGCCACGAACCATAGCATTGTACAGAACTTCAATATTATCTAACCTTTTCCCTGCTTTCTCAAATATTTCCTCTGCTTTGCTCAGGTGGCCTCCCCTACAAAAACAATCAATTGCCAGACCATAGGTTAGTGAACTCTCCAACCCTTGATCCATCATGTGGGCTAGGGTCATCTACCGCAGTAACAAGGCCTCTCTGGAAAAATCCATTGATCAATACATTATATGTAACTACATCTGGTTTCATATTTTCCTTCAGCATCTTCTTCAATACCTTTAGATCACTTTGTATTTATCCATTCAGACAGTCACCAGGCATGTATAGTGAATTTTGTCAGGTGCCAAACCACTAGCCATCATGTCAATCAGTAGTCTAACTGCCTAGCAAAGTTATATACAGCCCCCTCAAGATGGACCCCTGAATCCTCAAAATTTTTTTTTTTTTTTTATAACGGGCAGCAAAAGCTTTGCCGCAGATTTTATTAGACGATAGAAAGGGAAAAACAAAGTTTCTACAGCTCTATTTACAGCCACACGACTTACCCACACGGAGCTACTAAACAACAAACAACCAAGGAAAGAGCAACTGTAAAAATAGAGTCATCCACCATCCTGTGCTCTTGGCGCCATGGCCACCTTATACTGCATAAACTTCAAATTTTTTATCCAACTTCCTAAAGCACTGTAGAAGATAACCAACAATGTGACAATTTATCTCTATACCATGGGATACCATGGATTTGCAATGATCAACTGCCCTCATTGTGTTTCCCATTTTGCAGTAACTACGAATGAGATAGCTGTAACCATATACATCAGGGCCATATTCTTGTTTGATCTTTAACTCCAAGACCTTGTCAGCCTCTTCCAGTTTCATTTCTTTGCACAGTCCATCTATTACCATATCATAAGCTAAGGCCTCAACTGAAACCATCTCCCTGTGGCCCCTTGAAGAGTAGCATAAGATAGATCATACATTCCACAGCTGCAAAGACCAATAACAAATGAAAAGTATCCATGTGCATCTGGTTTCACTCCCATTTTAGTCATCTCAACCCACAACTGGAATGCTATGTCTGCCTTCTTTGCTTTTAAAAGAGACAATGACTATTTTAGTGAATCAGCATTCAGATTCGATTGAGAGTATTTCATTTGTTCATAAGCTGCAACAACCATCTCTGCTTCACTTCTCTGTGCTACAAATTTGAGAACAAAATTGCAAGCCCAAGCTGATGGAACATATCAGCCTGCAATGATGACAAAGCATCTCGATTGTCGCTTGTTGATAATGGTATATCATGTAAGCCTTGATTAAGCAACTGCAAGCAAAATGAGAGTGCGTGAGACATGGCACATGTTTTTCTAAGGTGATTCATGAGTGCTACGATTTCAGGAGCACCACTACCAGTTGGCGAAACAATATCACAGAACAAGGATACCAACATCTTCTCCTGGCATGAATGGGATAAAATGTGCATGATCTCTGAATAGTTTCAAAAGTCATGAAAAAACCCAATACTTTGGTATCTTTGAAGTAGGCAAATTCAACAGCAGATTTCCTCTTTAGACAGCAGAGTGCCTGCACAACACTATCAAAGCTCAAAACATGTGATTGTTTAAGGATGATTTTAGTCGGAGCAAAATTTGGCTTTTCATTGCCACTTGCGTAGTCTGATAGAACTGAGGCAGCGAGAGCTGAGAGGGGGCAAGAAAAAGTTACCCTGGAGAAAACCCTCCAGCGTCTGAACCATTCAGCAGTGCCTTTTGCTTGACTCCACATGAGCTTTTTAAATATGGATCTTTCAGCCCTGCATTTGGCCCATCATAGGTAAAAAGGAATCTGCCTGCAATAAGAAAGAGATACAAAAAAATCAATCAAATCATGAACTTGCTGGTGTATGGACTTTAATATGATAAGTAGGAACCTGTATAACTTCTAATATCACAAATCAGAATTATATAAACATTTTGGAAATCTTAAAAAACTATTCCTAAATAGGATGTATTAAAGGAGTACTCCCAACTCATTTGCATCAGCAGAAGCCGCCAACAGAACACTTCAGTTGTGAGTACGAGTTCACCTCCTAACAACTCACTGTCATAGACACATATAAGCTGGGTCACGGTAGCAGTACCTAGAACACTTGCTCAGAGAAGAAAATACTAAGAGGTTTTTGCATACTTGCAAGGATCAGAATAGCACAGTGGTGCCGCCATGAGGGTCAAATCCCAAGCAGCCAAATAAGCTATGCAAGAGCAACATAAGTTAAACAGTCAAAACTTGTTTATAAAAAAGTATACAAAAAGAGAATGAACCATAGTGTTAAATTGATAACTTTGAGAGGATGACTAAATATCTTTCCCAAGGTGTTAGACCATTTTAGAATTCCCACGGGTGTAAATAGTTCTGATATTTTCTGACAGTCAATCCGACCGAAGGGCGTCAGTATCCCCTGCATCTCTATCAAGATATTCAATTTTCTGAGTGAACAGGAGGGGTTTTACACTTTTACCCCCTACTGAGCTTTATTGCAAAAGAGAAGGTACAAAAAGGTTCCCTAAAACAAAACCAGGGGACAAAAAATGTTTACAAAGAAAATTGAAAGGATTACACATAACCATTCATAAGTTATTTGACACAACTGACAATATCCGTACCTAAAACCGAATCCGATGAATACAGTAGCTATCTATATTCCTATCTAGTTTATGTACCCATCGGTATCCAATCCATTTACACCCCTATTACAATTCAACAAACAATCCATCTTCATACTCGCTTGTTCCTCCATGGTAACAGCGTACATTTGTTATGCAACTTGGTGGGCCAGTGAATTTTTAGCATCCACTTTGGGTTGGTACGTATGAATGAATTACCAACGAACCCACATTTAGTTCAAATCCAAATCTGAATTACTTAATATAGAAGTTAAGTACTCGCAAATATGCCAGCAACCAGCAAGCAATCTCTGTTCGGCAAGTCGCGCTGGACCTGCTCAGCAGCTGACCTCCCAGCCACACGAGTTCCCCTGCCACCAACAGCCTCCTCCACTGCCGTTGCCGCCGCGCGACGCAAACTATGGTTTTTGCCTGCAACTGAGCGCCGCCGCCGCCGCTCTGTACATCTGCGTTCCAGAGCCTGGCTGCCTGCCTGGGCTTCCGGCCCACTGGACCAGCGAACAAATGGAAACCAACTGAGGCCCAATACTTAACTATGGTTTTTGCCTGCTAGGGTGATTGGTCTCGACGGCCCAGTCTATTTGTATGCCATTGTTGTAGACTGTGTAATTTCAAAAAAAAAAAGAAAAGTTTACCTAAAAAAAGCGTGTATTTTTGCTTAAAAAAAAACCAAGTGCGTATTTGGAACGGAAGGGGTCCGACTCTGACCTTTTTTTCCATATAGGTGCAAAAGCGTGGGCATACGAAGGGTCTATTTGGGACTGCTTTAGGTTTCACAACTCCACTCTAACTTTTGAGAGTGTTGACACGGTTGGGTCGAGAAGAAGGGCGAAGTCGATGTGGAGCTAGGTGAGCAGGCTAGTGAACGAGGGTTGCGGGATTGCAGAGAATTTCACCGGCATGCGGAAGTCACTAGCGGCTGATGTGCCATGACTACTAGGTGTAAAGGGCATAAAAGAAATCCCCACCAAAACCTCCTGCCATCATAGCTAGAGCAGTGTTGCATGCCAGTAGAGCCGTTCCATTGGGAATTGATGCAACGGAGCTCAAAAAATGAGAATAGAGCAATCTCAATCAGGCTCAAAATGTGGTGTATCCTTGAAGAGTAGATGGAGGGCCAACGGGGTGGAAGAGGTTGTTGACCGTGGGGGGCGTCGATGTCGCCATTGACCCCGTTTGGCCGGCTGATGAGGCTAGGTAGCAAATTATCGGTCTCACACGAGTGATTGGTGGCTACATGAGGGGAATTATTAGGGGAAAAGGGACGAGGGCGGGTTTTAGGGTTTATTGCCCTTATCTTAAGAGGGTTTCTATCAAATGGTTAATAAGCGGTCTTGATATTAAAATAAAAAATGGTCTATCTATTTTAGGATAACCTCAACAAGAGGTTTATATCTACCATACCTATGATCTTCCTACCAGTGACATCCATCTTGTCTTCCATCCCTAGAACCTGTCTTCCTCGACGCGCCCTTCCCTAAAGAGCAGGACGCGTTGAGATCTTTTGGTTTTCTCTAATATCTCATAAATAAATAAAAATCGAGATAAAAAAACAAAGAAGGCTCAAAGCCATTTATATATGTACTTAACATGGGAAGCATTTGTATGCATGTTGGTGTATATATGGTGCTTCTGTTGTGTGTATTGCTTCTAATTTCCGATGGTGGTTACAATAAACAGCTGTGGTTGCAGGAACATGTTTGCCAATTGCTTTATTTCCTTTTTCGATGGTGAATTTCTTTATTTTCCTAATAATAAAGAAAATGAATTACTTTATTCCTTCTTTGACCCACCAAATCACCCCTTGTGTGTTCATCCCCCTATGCATTTTCGCTTGCAAGTTTGCATGGCCAACAGATGGTTTAATATTTAGGAACAGTTATGTACACTTTTTATATACATCTCTATCTTTATATTATATTTTATTTTATCTACTTAAAACATTGTTGTTGCTTATATTTATATTTAGGAACATAGATAAAAAAGAAAGTACATCATCAAAAGTCGAGTGGCGAATAATTACAATACAATCAAATATAAATCTCCAGACAAATAAGTAGAAAAAATGATATGCTTGTAGCATTATTTCTCTATCTATCAAGGTGACCTCAACATGAGGCTTGGACCAAGTTCTCCCATGCTTGATCTCTGCACTGACCGAGGTCCAATCAGCGAGAGTCCATGGGTGATGGTGCTGCTCCACGGTCTTCCAGCCCCAGAACCCGTCTCCCTCGACGCGTCCTTCCCGGTAGAGCACGACGCGCTCCAATGGCTTGCACACCCGCACCAGGTACCTCAGGAACCGTGTCTGCCGCGGCGTGTTGGCGAACCCGACCATGCACACCTCCCTCAGCTTCCGGTGCCGGAACTTGCGCCACGGCTGCCAGTATATCGGCTGCCCCTCCTGGTGTTCGTCCGGCGAGGAGGAGCCCGCGGCCACGTGGATGTGCAGCCTCTCGAGCGCCGGTGCTGCCTCGAGGAGGAGGCGTGGCCACGAGACGTCCCAGGTGGGTGGCACGTCGGCGACGAGGAGCTCCCTCAGGCCGTGCAGCGTGGCGTCGAGCGGACGCGGGAGGATCCACCTCTCTGGCCCGGTGAAACGGACGGCGAGCCTCGACATCGACGCCGGCGCGCCACCGAGGAGGGAGTCGAGAACGCGGTACGGTATCGCCGCCGGGGATGGGGAGGCCGAGAGCGTGAGGTTGACGTGCGTGAGGCGTGGGACGGTGCCGAAGCTGAGCTCCGGCACCGGCACTGGCGAGACGCCATCGACGAGGCACGCGAACAGGCGGAGCTCAGGGAGGTGGCGCAGCTCGACCGCCCGGAACGAGCAGCTGTCCACGACGAGCTCCTCCACGCGGGAGCACGGCGCGTCGATCGCCAGGACGTCGCCCGCGCCGCGGCAGCACAGGAGGTGCACCACCCGCAGCGCCGCACCGCCGAACAGCGCGTGGTACGCGTGCATCGGGGTGGACGCCGCCGTGTCCTGCAGGACGAGCCGCTCGAGCGCGCCGTACCGGTGCAGCGGCGGCAGCACGCAGTGGCCCAGCGTCAGGCTGCGGAGGCGCGAGCGGTGCCGCTCGTCGTCGAGGAGGTGGTCCGGGAAGACGTACGCGGGCGGCGGCGGGTCACGCGGCGCCGACCGGAGGACGACGACGTCGAGGTGCTCGACGCCCCACTCTCCGACGGCGGTCTCGATCATCCGGTCGATGGTGCGGGCGCCGTCGTCGTAGGGGCGGAAGAACTCGAGGTAGAGTGCCCTGGAGGCGCGCCGACGACGAGGAGCGCCTCCACTGGGCGGCGGCGCGTCCAGGATCCCGGCGACGCCGTCGAGGAACGCGCGCATGGCGCGCCGTTCGCAGCGTTTGATGTATCGCAGTAGCTTGCCGTCGATGTCCTCGGTGGTGGCGCCGCGTGCCCTGGCTCGGAGGACGCGGTCAAGGGCACGGTAGTAGCGCGGCGCGAGCACGTCGTCGACGGAGAACCTGAGCGCCGGGAGGTCGCGCGGGAGGCGCGCCCAGCGGCGGGAGAGGACGGCCGTGGAGAGCGCCGTGCGGGTGTCGAGGCGGGACAGGACGCGCCGGAGCAGGGCGTCCGGCAGCGAGCTCAGGCGGTCCTCGCCGCCAGCGGCCACTGGGCGCACCGGCGAGCGGCAGTGGCCGTGCGCGCTCTTCAACCTAGCCATTGCGGCGAGTGGCAGAGATCGATTTAGTTTGACGCAACGCAGGCAAGCAGCTGATAATATATAGCCGGTTTGTCGAGACGGCATCGGATGGTATCCGAATTCGATTCCGATTCCAGCGTGGTCACGCGGCGAGGCAACCGGCTAGACAGACTAGACCGCCGCCAAAGGGGATGGCATGGCACTGAGGACATGCCTGCCTGTGGCAACATATGTTGGTGGCCGCGGCGCAGGGCACGTCGGCAACAAACACGGCAGGGCCGACAGTTGGCTTTGTCACTGCTGCTCCGTTCGATGGGAGATTGATCGAGTGATGTTACAAAGACGAGGAGAGTTGCATGACAAGTTCGACGTTTTCACCACAGACATAGTTACAACAAATGTTCAACATAGTGCAGAAATCAGTTGCCCATCATCCATTGTCAATGAAGCCGAATTGTAAAGAGACTCTGGTGCTGAAAATGCCACCACCATCCTCACTTCCGCAGCAGAAATCACAATATTGTTCAACGAACGAGGACAAGAGCAACAAGCCAACAACCCAAGTATTTCAACACTAGGGTTATCGTCAAAAAAAAAAAAAAAAAAAAAAACCCTAGGGAAAAAAAATGACATGGAAGGTTCTCAAAAAAATATCAGTTGCACTCCAACCAAAACAACCATTCCACCAAATCATACAACACAAACAGAAAACCTTACTTCCTTGCATGTTACACACTCCCAGTTCTGCTAGTACCTCGGCTAACAGCATCCATGTCAGTGCTGATTTATCAGAAAAATGCACGAACAAAATACAAGCGCCACCAAAGCATGTCAGACCAATATTTACATCGTCATACTTGATTTAGGTAAGGTTTAGGGTTTAGAGACACTCCCTAAAAAATAGACAAGGACCCCCCCCCTCCCAAAAGCACAATAAAGCATGTCAGATCAATATTTACACAACCATGCTTGTGTCGTATTTTACAAATGAAAATTGACTAAAAAAACAGAGTGGGGTCCCCTCAAAAATGCACTAAACAATCATAGAGCCCAATTCTTCTGCACAAAATCATTTACAAACACCATTTTTACTAGTGCTGAACTCAGAGAGGCATTTCCAAGCATTATGGCCAACATCAGGAACCCTCCATTGATCATTAGAGCCTTCACAAAATGGCCAAAATGACAAATAGTTAGTTCCATGAAAAATCCTTTTGCGGAACCCAAGGTTGCGGTGTGCATTAGGAACAACACACATGTGCTGTCATGTAGTTTCCTACATAAGTTAGAACCAAAAACTCAACTCAACCTCCAACTACTAGGACTAAAATTTAGGAGTCGTCACATCGAATGTCACATAGAGTATCGCATAAGTGTTCAGATACCAAAAAAAATTGCAGATTATGCCAACTAACTGCAAGACAAATTTATTAAGCCTAATTAATCCATTATTAGCACATGTGTATTGTAGTACTACATTATCAAATCATGGACTAATTAGGCTTAAAAAATCATCTTGCAAAAGTCTCAATCTATGTGTTTAGTTTCATGATTAGTCTATATTTAATACTCCATCCATGTGTCCAAACATCTGATGGGATAACAACTAAAGTTTAGGGGGTGGAAGTGGAACCAACACTAGAATGCGACACCCCATGTGACACCTCTTAAACTTTAGTCCCTACATCCAAACACATTCAGTAGTGACCGGAAATAACGAGCTGTGCAAGTGATGTGACTGAAAATAATCCAAAAGTCCAGTCCTATATAACACCAACCACACTTATTCAGTAGATGTGGTTCCTAGAGTCTCTTTAGTTACTTATAAAATTTTGTGTATTAAAAAATAATTGTACTTGGCCAAGGTGTACATAGTTTAATTCAAGGAAAAAAAAAGACCACCACCTAGAGGAATAGCAAGTGTACATAGCTTAATTCAAGAAAAAAGGAGGTTAATGCACATACCAAGAGGAATGACTTATTGGTTTCTCTTATCAATGCCCTCTCCCATCTCAGCAATGTATCTAGGTGCAATAACATTCATCTTTATATATTCAAATTTGTTTGAGAATCAATCTGCCTAAACTTAACGGAGCACTAGCAAAGAGATAAAAGCATGTGCATCAAAATATGGAAATGCCATTAGTGCACAACCTCATCATCTCAATGAAGCTGCACAACGGCATCGTTGTAAGGTCACAATGGCTGGGGGGGGGGGGTGGTGAATAGCCTAACAAAAATTCTAGCAATAACACTAGACACCAAATTAGATAGCAAGGCGGCAAATGTGCAAAGCTAAAGCTTCGACTACTCTATGCAAGCCGTCCTAAACAAAGCAAGGCTACTCAAACCAAAAGCACAACAACCACGGTGATCAAGCTACACAATGTCGGCTCACCGAAACCAACCAAGCAATTCTACCCACGGGATTTACTCTACACAATGAGTGGTTCCCGACCGACCACAACAAGTAGTTCTACCCACGGGATTTAAACTACTCAAAGAGTGGTTCCCGACCGACCACAACAAGCAATTCTACTTTGCGGAAAGTAAGGAAGTGATAGAAGTTTATACCGCCGCGAAGAGTAGAAGATAGCCAATCACCGGTGTAGTAGCCAATCACCTAGAGAGCTCAAGCACAAGCACAAGGAGATCGAAGCCTCGGAAATCACAAATCGACACAATGATTTTTACCGAGATTCACTTGCTTCTCGGCAAGCTAGTCCTCGTTGTGGCGATACACTTGCTTGGTGAGTTGCCCGCTCAATTGGCTCGGTGCCAAAGACCCCAATGGGGAGCCGCAATCTCCACACAAGACAAGGATCCACAAGCCACGAGCAATCCACTAGAGTATCCTTTCGCGAACTCCCGCGGGGAAGGATCAAGAACCCCTAACAAGAACCCGGTGTGGCCTCGAACAATCACCAAGTCGAGTTCAACCACCACCCGCTGCTCCAAACCGTCTACGGTGACGGTAATCACCGAAGAGTAACAAGAATCCGCAGCTCACTCGATGAACAAGTGCCTCTAGATGCAGCTCTCAATGCAAATCACTTGTTCTCACTCAAATCTCTCTCAAGAATGGCAAGGGAACCAAAGAGATGAGTGGGGAGGAGTGTCTCTAGTTCAAAGTATGCTCAAGAGTGTTAGAATGGGCAAGAGAGAGCTCCCATGGCCGGCCATCCACTATTTATAAGCTCCACCAAAGAATAGAGCCGTTAGTGCCTCGGGGCCGCCACTTCCACTACGCCGGACGCGTCCACCGCGGACCGCCGGACGCGTCCGGCGCCTGCTCCGCTGCGCCGCGCGCCGACCGTTGCTCGGTTCAAACTGATCCACGTCAGCGTCCGCCGCGAGCCAACAACGTGCGTCCGACGCCCTCCTCTCGACGTCCGGCGCTGGCGTCCGTCGGGCGCCTGATTTTCTGAAGTCTCTGGAGTGCGTCCGTCGCCTCGAGCCGCGTCCGTCGCCCGCCTGCGGCCGCGTCCGACGCCACTGACCGCCGTGCCAGCCACCGTGCCACGAGAGCAACCGCCGGATGCCGTACACGCGCCGTACAGCGTCCGCCGGCTCACCGTCGTCCGCGTCCGGCGAAGAAGACTTGCGGCAGCCCTCAACACGCCGAGGACCGCCGAACTCCAAGCCGCAGCGTCCGGCGCCTTCCAACAAGCGTCCGGCGCGGTGTCCGGGGGTGCCGCGCGCCGAGAGAGCCACTGGACCGCGTCCGGCGCTCCTCGCGCGTCCGGCGCCCCGCGACGGCCGCGTCCGGCGCCGTTGAGCAGGCGACGTCCAAGCCGTTTCTTCGCACCGTCTTCGCTCCAAGTCCATCCTCTTGCCTTGAGTACCAACTCCACCAAGTGTAGACCTCGTCTCAAGCACCGGAGTTAGTAGTACAAGCACGACCACGTCGGCAAGAGTTAGCCGTCTAGTTAGTCTCTCATGCATCATGCAAAGTCGCAACTAGAGGCACTTAGGACCGCGAATGAAACCGAGGAAACCCCTCTTGATAGTCGGTTATCGATCCTAAATGTGGTCACACTCGCTAAGTGTCTCGACCACTAAACTGGAAAGCCCTATCAAGTATACCTTCGCCTTGATCTCCATGGGCCTCCGTCGGAGCTCGATCACCTCACATGTCCACCATGTTCATCACCATGATCACCATGCTCCATCATCCACCGTCACGTTGTTATGTGTCTAACCACACTTAGAGCAAAGCATTAGCAACGTTGAGTGTCATTAATTACCAAAACCAAACCGGAGCTTTCAATCGTTTGCATGATATCCTAAATTAGGATAGTTATAGGCATTCCACACAAAAGAATGAAAATATAGCTCCGATTCAAATATTACAAGAACTTACAAGATCAGGTCCAAACAAACCGTAATCAAATTAACTCCAACTCTACCTCTACCTCAACATTCAGTAAACAAAACCTCTGTTGTAATCATCAGATGTAAAGCTATTGCGCTCACAACTCTTCACAAAATTTATTATTCAGAAATCTTGTACCAGCTGCTCGGCTAATCGGACTCCAAAACTTTCCAACTCTCCTGTGAATCTAAGTGGAAACGATCCAACAAATTAGCAAATACGTAGCACCCAAAGTCAAAAAACGATCAGAATGGCAATAGAACTACTACTAATTTGGGAAAATAAGTAATCCTATAATTAGGTTCCTCAACAGCTCTCATGCATTCACTCATGCACGTGCTTTGCAGAACCAGTAGCGATGCCAACTGGCTGCAGTTCTGGGCACCGTCCACGTCAATTGCAGCCGAACACTCCTTCCATTGACGCCCAATCTTATCCGCTCAAACCGAGCACGACCACATGAGTGGAGCCCAACAAAACAAGCAGGAGACATATGAACTCACACAGGCACCAAACTCTCGAGCGGACCCGTCAGCCACCCTAGCCCGCCATCCCTGTTACAACAAAATCAAAACCACAACTACTATCGCAACCAAATCCACATCTGTTGACACCGAAAAGTGATCCGGCGCCTAACACACCACACGTGGGCCTTGGACGCCCTCGAGGTAGCCTTCGTAACCTGCAACGCGGTGCCTTCGACACGTAACCGGCAAAAACCGATCTAGAGATCGGTAAGCCGATGTAGAGCTCGAAGTTGACCAAAAAAGCTCCCGAACTCGCTCCCGGAAGGATCCGTCGGGGATGAGCACGTGGAGGATCTTCTAGGACAAGCGGATGGCGCCTAGAAAGCCAACGGAGATCACGGAGATAGCCGCCGGACAGCAACTAGAAGGGTTGAGGAGAGAATTAGGGCAAAGGAGATAGTTTTTGTGTTGTTGGTTGATTCGATTGATAGATGGGATCAATCGGCCATGATCCTCTCATATATATAGAGGGGGGTGGTCTTATCCCCGTAGGAAACAACTCCAAAGCATATACGACAAGTTTCCCACGTCCAAAATTACTAAAAACGCGACCCGGTTCGAGTCGGTCGTGGCGCGTCCGGCGCAACTCTTTGCGTGCACAGCCGATGATACGTTGATTGATCTTTCATCGGACATTTTTGCGTGTCAACACATGCCCCCCTGTTTTCAGGTGAATTAAACGACGAACCTGAAAATAATCTTTTACCTGGAACCAACTAGCAATGATACCCATCACATCGGCTAGCCGGTGACTAAGGGCGATGTATACATCGGCCATTTTTGTTCTAAGGGCGATACATGTATCGACCATTATTTGGAAGAGCACTAGGCTTCTTGCCAAACACTTGGGAAGTATTTTTTGAGATACCTCCCGTTAATTGCTTTGTCGAGACGTTCCTTCTTCATTGTCTCTAGCACATAGGAATTTCCAGGCACTACCTTGATCACTCTTAAAGGACCCTCCCAATTAGGAGACCATTTGCCAAATTCGTTGCTCTTCGATCCAATGGGTAGTATGGTTTTCCACACTAAATCTCCCACTTGGAACGATTTGCTCCTCACTTTCTTGTTATAGGCCCTTGCAACACGCAGCTTGTCCTTATCAATCTCCCTAAGAGCCTGCAACCTCTTGTCGGTCACTTCATCTATGTTGTCCATCATGAGATTATCGTACATTGTTAGAGATAAATCGTTTTGTTTAGCAAATCTGAATGCACCCAAGTTCACTTCAACAGGCAACATAGCTTCTTGACCATAAACTAATTCAAAGGGAGAAGTATTTGTAGCACCATGCTTTGATATGCGATACGCCCACAAAGCTTCTGACAAGACTTCATGCCACTTCCTTGGAGTCTCTTCGATCTTCTTCTTAATGAGCTTGATCAAGGTTTTGTTACTAGCTTCAGCTTGACCATTAGCTTGAGCATAGTATGGAGACGAATGAACAACTTTGATTTTATATGATTCGGCAAAAGCCCTCACCTCTTTAGCCATAAAGGATGTACCCTGATCTGTATGTAATGTTTGAGGTATGCCGAATCTATGGATTATATGTTCTTTAATAAACTCAATCACCTCCGTATGTGTCATATTCTTCAATGGTGTTGACAGTAGATATTGCTTGTTTTTACCCCATTACAACTGCCAACAAAGTGTTCTTTCTGGAAGGAAACCATCAAACAAGTAGTGACATAGGTACAAATAACTTGGTTTCACATGTACATGTCAGTATTTGGATGCAGCACTCAGAACAGGTATATTTCAGTGTCCGGAAGCTCCAAATGAAGATAGAACCACCAACCAAGATGGCCAATGGACAAACCAACTTCACATTCATCAATGTCCTGACCTCTGAAGGCAGTGTGCAAAAGATGAGCACAAGGCTCAGGTCGGCCGACCTGACATTTGTGGGTCCAATACCACCATTGTGCTTAGAATTGCATGGTGAAGCTACCTGCAAAAGATGGCCCTTTGGTTCCACCAAAGGTAGTCGACCGACCAAGCTTTGGGACCATCTCAAACACTGCTAGAACACCAGAGTCACCCCAATATAGTCCCAAGCAAGTGCCACCTTTGGATCACAAGTGTTCTTCCTCGCAAAGACCAATATCGTACCACATGGATCCATAGGTCCACATGGAAGCAACCAAGAGTCCAAATGAGCTCAAATCTGGGAGACACACTCTATGACATGTGGGGACAGCAGTGGAGCAAGGCTGGTGGGCCCACGTGACAGAAGTCCGGTCGGCCGACCGGACTTTGGTGGGATTTCACCTTGCCAAGCATCCCACCGACCTCAGGATCTTCTAGAAGGTTGGTGGGGCCCACCTGGCAGTCAAACCCAGGTCGGCCGACCTGGGATGTGGGCCCACCTTTGGTCGGTTGCATCCCACCGACGTTGGCAGCTCATCCCTGACGTCCATTCAAGTCGGTTTGGAGGTCGGTGGATCCAACGACGCATGGTGGAGGGGCACACGGATCGATGACGTGGCGGTGGAGTAGCCCCTACTCCACCTACTCCACCTCTCCACTATAAATACCCCCTCTACCTCATTTGTAACACACACCTACACATATTATACTCCTCATTATCAGTAGTAGTGTCCCTCTGGCGGAGTTTCTCCTCCAGTTGTAGAGAGGCGATGTTCGGGAGGAGATCCGGGCGTGTCGGAGTCTCTCCTGCCTTCTTCCTCTCCAGGTCTTGTAAGTTCAGCTCAGGTGCGAATCTTTAATTGAGCATTCAGTTATTTTATTAAAGTCTTTACTTTGTTCCTTGCTTACTACTTAGTATTTATTATTCAGTATTTACTTACTGCTTAGTATATACTAGAGTGAGTGCTTTACTTTGTGCACGGGGTAGAGTAGTGATTGATAGTGTAGACGTGGGGTCTAGGCTATTGATTACCCCGATCTCGCATTCGTTCAATGGATCGCGGTGGTAGCCGGCGAGGTGGTGACGGCCCTGTCCGGCCTACGTATTCCACCACGTTAGTTACGCTCGTAGGACCTAGGAGTGGGCTGGCCGCTTCTCTTGAGTGGGGTGGTCCCGGGCGCCCAAAGTAGAGGCTTTAGTGATCGCTCTTTGCTCAGTTATCTATAGAACCTTAGTTCCACTATCCAAGGACCTATCTATCTTTCCTTCACCTACCTTGGACTACCTGGCTTTAGATTAGAACACTTCATGTTCCCTGTGGATAAATACGATATCTTGGAATACTCCCGGGTGAAAACTACAATGGTACTTCATGCGCTTGCGATGTTATTTGCATATGCTAAGATTTGCCAACAAATGGGACTGCCTCACACCATTTAGTGAAATAATTTGCAGCAACCAAGATGAATCTGTGTCCCTTTGAAGATGAGGGGTGGATTTGGCCAATGAAATCAAGCCCCCAACCTCTGAATGGCCACGGTGTTGTGATAGAATGGAGTTCCGAAGCGGGCGCCATTTGAATATTTCCAAACTGTTGGCACTCTTCACATCTTTTGTAGTAACGAAAGCAATCGGCTATCATAGTAGGCCAATAAAAATCAGCCCTTCTCAATAACCACTTCATCTTAGGAGCCGATTGATGCGTACCACAAACTCCTTCATGGACTTCCCCCATAGCCACTCTTGCTTGATCAGTCCCTAAACACTTTAGCAACAAACCATCGGCTGTTTTTCTATAAAGCTCATCATCTTGCATTATAAACTTGAATGCAAACCGCCGAATAGTTTTGTCAACTCTAGTGGTAGGATCCTGCAAATATTTCATTATGGGAGTTCTCCAATCCTCTAAATCGGTATTAGCATCATTACTTGAACTAGACCGATTTGAGACATCACCAATAGCACACGCCTCTAAAGAATTGGTTGATCCGATCATGTTGAACGGTTGAACCAATTCACTTGTTCCTGCACAACAAAAATTGATATCTTCATGAATCGGCATTGTTTGTATATGAAAGTTTCATTTACTAACATCAAAGCCGAATGCTTGTTGAGCCAACATATTAGCCTTTTGGTTTTCATGTCTAGGAATATGCCGAATCTTAAATTCAGCAAGTCTAGAAATATAACCAAGACAAGTATCGAGGCAAGAACATAGTGATTCATCTAAACATTGATACTCTCCATTAACTTGTTGAACCACTAACAATGAGTCACCATAAGCTTCAACATGCTGTACTTTTGTAGGATCCAGCACACCATAGGCTTCAACATGCTGCACTCCCATAGAAGTTAACACAATTAATTCGAATAACAAAGCTTGATATTCGACTTGATTGTTAGTGCAATTAAATTCCAACTGGCTAGACATCTCGGTTACAAGACCGTCGGGAGAGATTAAAACAATACCAACTCCTCGACCGTTACTGCAAATCGATCCATCAAAATATAGTTTCCATGGAGTAATAGTGACATAATTGATTTCATCATCAAGATTGATGCTATGCTCAACAATAAAATCAGCAAGAACTTGACCTTTGATTGCTCGCAATGGCTCAAAAACCAAATCATATTCAATTAAAGAGTATGCCCACTTGCCTAACCTTCCACTGAGGATTGGCCGATGCAACATATGCTTAATAACATCGGCCTGGCATGCTACAACACATGTACTTGACAGCAAATAATGTCTCATCTTTTGGCATGCAAAGTACAGTGATAAGCATAATTTTTCAATATAGGCATACCTTGTCTCGGGATCAAGAAGACGACGACCTAGATAAGCAATCACATACTCTTTCCCTTCATCTTCTTGAATCATAACAGCCCCAATAACCTTGTCTTCGGCAGCAACATAAAGCTTGAATGGTACCCCTCTCTTAGGTGCACGAAGAACGGGTGGTGATGACAAATATTCCTTTATCTTGTCGAATGCCCTTTGTTGGCTTGCCCCCCAAGTGAATTCAGATTCATCCTTCAACTTGAGTATAGGAGTAAAAGGAATAATTTCCCGGACAAATTAGCAATAAATCTTCTCAAGTAGTTCACCTTCCCTAGGAATTTCTGCATGTCTTTCTTGCATGTAGGGGGCTGAACCTTCTTGATCTTTTCAATCCTCTTGGGATCAACCTCTATGCCTTTGTCATGAATGATAAAGCCTAAGAATTTTCCAGCCGATACTCCAAAAGCGCACTTGAGTGGATTCATCTTCAAACCATAGCGATGCATCCTTTCAAAAGCAAGACGTAAATCGACTAGGTGAGATTTATGGGCAACCAATTTAATCACAATATCATCAATATATACTTCCATGATCACCCCAATTAGATCATGGAAAATCAAATTCATTGCCCTTTGATAGGTAGCACCTGCATTCTTCAACCCAAAGGTCATCACAATCCACTCAAACAAACCGACGAATCCGGGACAAACAAAAGTCGTCTTTGATGTATCTTCTTCCGCCATAAAAATCTGATTGTATCCCGCATTACCATCAAGAAAGCTAATCACCTTGTGTCCCGAAGCATCATTGATCAACATATCGGCTATAGGCATAGGATATTCATCTTTGGGAGTGGCCCTATTCAAATCTCTGAAATCAATGCATACTGTAATCTTGCCGCTGTCCTTCTTCTCAACGGGCACAATATTAGAGACCCACTCCGCATATTGACATGGACGAATGAACTTCGCTTGCAACAACCTTTCGATCTCCTCCTTTTATTCGGTCATGGATGGCCAAATTGGAGCGCCTTGGATGTTGCTTGACGGGCTTGAAGTTCTTCTTGAGAATGAGCCGATGCTCAACAAGATCTCGGCTCAATCCCGGCATCTTGGTGTAGTTTCATGCAAAGCAGTCAACATATTCTTTGAGAAGCGCGATTAATTCAGCTTTATAATCGGCTTCCAAGTTTTGATTCACAAACGTCGGCCGCGGTATAGTACCATCCCCAATATCAATTTGTTCTAAAGGGTTGGCCGACGTGAAACCTTGGCCCAACTTATTGAGCTCATCAAAGTCATCAATAACCTCACAAGCATCGGTCTTTTCAGCCCGATACTCCTCCAATCGATGCTTTAACCACTCGTGATTATCCATTAAACAATTGTATTTAGCTGATTGTCAATCGGCTTGACAGATACGGGAACAAAGCCACTTCTAGCATAATCTACATAATCATAAGTAGATAAATCTCTACCTGACAAACAGCCAAAAGCGCCATGCCCCCCGGGCTCGGATGAATCGGCAACTGCAACTTTAGCCGATGAGTCCGCATGGACAATCTCAACAGCATCGCCTACCCACTGAATGAGAAACTGGTGTAGACTAGAAGGAACACACTCATTAGCATGTATCCAATCACACCCAAGTATCACATTGTAACTTTCCAAGGTTTTGCTCCCGATGGTCAACTCAACGTTAGCAATACCCTTAGCTGGAATCGGAGCATCTCCGCCAACTCCCGTGATGGTCATGTTGGTCTTGATCAACTCCTCTTCCTTGATCCCAAGCTTGCGGCACAACGAATAAGGCATGACATTAACAATAGCACCGCTGTCCACAAGCATGCTGTGTACTGGAGTTCCATTGATATGACCCCTCAAGTTGAGAGGACGAAGGTGATCCACTCTAACTCCTGGCTTCTTGAACACAGCATCCTCCACTGCAAACACAAGCTCCGCTGCTGGTGGCTCTTCTTCATCATGATGGATCACATAATAATCCGATGACAAGTATACTACGTTGATCCGCTCCGGAGATGGCTCATAATCCACCATCTCATCATCTTGTTCTTCCGGAGCCTCCATGCCTACAGCATTAGCAACCACAGCCGCAAACTCTTTGGGATTCTCCCCAAGATCCTCAGAAATTGATGGGATCGGTTTGGATTCCTCAGGAGAAATCTCAACCGATTCAACAACCGCCGGGACAATCGTGTTAGCAATTACTGACTCAACCGATTCTTCAATCGGTTGGGGTGCCACTACCTCCATAGCTGGCCCAACTGGCTCCACCGGCTTAGCCAACTCCAAAGTTGGCTTGGCCGATGCTACTTCCTTAGTAGCATCATCATCACCCTTGGGCAAGACTTCTTGTTGTTTCTCAAGAGCTTGCTTCTTCAACTTCCTCGCCCGGGCGCGCTGCAACTTCCGCCTTTGAGTTTTGTCCAAGTTCGGTGGACACCACTTGGGCTGCATGTACTTAGGATCTCTTGGCGGCTTCTCCTTCACCTCTTCTCCAGCAACTTCCTCTTGCTTGTTTGCTGGAATTTTATTGTTGATCACAATCGGTTCATTGTCGGCAACCACAGGAGCCGACATTGATCCGATAATGACGCCAGGTGATGGAGCACTCTTGGGAATAGGCTTCTCAAGTTCTTGCACCTTCTTCTGGACATATACTTGCTGCGTTGGTGCCTTGATTGCCTTTTCTTGAAACGTCTTGCTGGAGCTCGATTGAAATTCCAATCGGCTAGAGATAGGGCGTCTTGCATCCTCCAACCTCTGATGAACTGGAATGCGAGCTTGAGGATATGGTACCCACACGCCTTGAGTTCCCCACTGTGGCAATGGCAACTCAGGTGGAGATGGAGTAACCGGTGGCCCCCAACGAGTTAGACGAGAATGAACAACCTGCATAGAAGAACCAAACGATGGAGCTACACCCTTTTGCTTCTTATCTTCAGCTTCTCTCTTAGGTGGTGTAGACTCTTTTTTTTATGGGCCGATTCTTGGAATCGGCCTTTTCTTGCTTGTACTTCGCCATAAGTCGGTCGAAAGTACAAAGTGGCTTAACCACAAACTTCTTTGGCTTCTGCTCTTGTTGCTTCCATACACCAATCTCCGGCTTTTGTGGTATGAAGGTGCGTGTCACATGAATACCGGAAGCAATGGAGCCCTCTGGAATTTGAGAATCGGTTCGACCGATTGTAGCAATCGATTTAACCGACTTTGCAGCTATAGAAATGTTGGCGGGCTGTTCACCTTGGGGCGCCTCCTTGTTCTCAATAGATGGGTCAACCCCGAAGGGATTGGCCGGGCTGGTCTTTGCTGCGCCGCTTGATGCTCATACCACCGTTGCCTTCGCAATGCTTCCACTGAACTAGCGGTGATTGTAAGCTTGCTCTTGCCTTGATCATCCTTCTCAAGTGCCACTTGTCGCCCCGAATTTTTTTGGACATTCGGTGCAGGACGTGGCTCGCCGATAATCACATTCTTGCCTCTAGCTTTATCGGCTTGGTGAGGACGAATCAAAATAGCCGGCTTCCCTGTTTCAATGGTATTTGTAGGAAAAGGATTTTTCTTGATCTCCATATCAGCAAGGCTCAATCGTCCCTCATTAAGGGCCGATTGTATCCGTCGACGAAAGTAATTACAATCATTAGTTGCATGAGAATAAGAATTGTGATATTTGCAATAAGCTCTTTTCTTAATCTCATCCGGCGAAGGCATAGTGTAATTGATTCTAATGTGTCCGATTTTAAGTAACTCATCAAAAATCCGATCACATTTAGAAGTATCAAAAGTATACTTTACTTCTTCATACCGATTCTTTTGAATCGGTTTGAGAGAAGGACAAGTAACTTGTTTATTTTCTGCTGGCCACCTAATTTCAGCAGCATTGCACTCATAGTTATCATCATCCAAATGATCTGAAAAAGCATCACAAGCATGTGTATTCGAACGATGTGACTTATAAGGCTCACGAGAATCTTTAAGGCGCGATTCCCAAAAAACGGCCCTCTCCATGAGATGATTGAAGCTATTAAATTGAACATTTTCTAGTTTCTCACGAATCCTAGAGTTCAAACCATTAAAGCATATATCCACTAGATCTCTTTCGGAAATATTAAGATTAAAACATTTATTCTTAATCTCTCTAACTCTAGTGAAAAATTCTACACAAGCTTCATCACGCATTTGCCTAACAGCAGTAAGGTGTGCCAGTCTAGTTTCTTGAGTTCCAGTATAAAAATGATTATGAAACCTTTCCTCTAATTGAACCCAAGAATTAATAGAACATGGTGCTAAAGAAGTAAACCATGCAAAAGCAGTACCGGTCAATGATAAAGGGAAATTACGAATTTTCATATACTCATGAGCACTATGTTCCCCTAATTGAGCAAGATACATACTAATATGTTCCATAGTAGTTTTATTGCCAACACCATTAAATTTCTGAAAGTCAGGTACCTTCCATCCCTTGGGATTCTTCATGCAATCATAAGCATAAGGATACGGCTTGGTATACAAGTTTTTAGCAGTCTTCAAGTTGATACCTAAACTTTCTTCGAGGGACTTAGTAAAATCATCCCTAAACCGATTCAGTATATCATTGAAATCGGTAGGGGGATAATTAGAAGTGTTTTTGCCCTCAAAATCAGGAATCGGGCTAGGAGACTTCGGTGGGTTGGGTAAAACATTATTTCCCTCCGAAGCTTTTGATGCCCTATGATCGCTTCACAATGGAGTCGATTTAGGAACACCTCCCGATGTGCTAGCTCCAGGATGACCGGTTCCAGTGAATGGAGCCGATTTCAATTTGTTAGCATCAGAATAAGATGATTGATTATTATAAAATCCTTGTGGCATGCCAAGCTCAGGTTGTGATAAGACACCCGAACCTTCTGGTTAGGTTGTTTTCCCCATCATCTCATTCATCTTAACTTCTAACGATTCATGTGATGATTTAATAAGTTGAGTTAGAGCAACATTTTGTTCTAACAACATCTTAGCTACACCGACTTGATTAATTGGACCATCATCATATTTAGGGCCAGTTTCGAGGTTTACCTCTTCCTCTGCCGATGCTCCCAAGATGTCTTCGACGTTTGGTTCTTCCTCCAGAATCACCCGCTGTTGACGATCCTTCACGCAACCGCCCAAGAACGCTTGCTGAAGAGCCACCATCTTTTCTTCTAGCTGGGCCTTCAATTCCGGAGATAGCTCCTCCACGGAGGTAGGTCAAATGATGTTGCTGCCATGGACTTCGCTTTTGTCTTGCGTTGAACCGTCATTCGCCATGTCACCGTTTGAGGAAAACGTGAGCTTACGCCTAGATTTCCCCAGCGGAGTCGCCAAAAAGTATGTTGACACCGAAAAGTGATCCGACGCCTAACACACCACACGTGGGCCTTGGACGCCCTCGAGGTAGCCTTCGCAACCTGCAACGCGGTGCCTTCGACACGTAACCGGCAAAAACCGATCTAGAGATCGGTAAGCCGATGTAGAGCTCAAAGTTGACCGAAAAAGCTCCCGAACTCGCTCCCGGAAGGATCCGTCGGGGATGAGCACGTGGAGGATCTTCTAGGACCAGCGGATGGCGCCTAGAAAGCCAACAGAGATCATGGAGATAGCCGCCGGACAGCAACTAGAAGGGTTGAGGAGAGAATTAGGGCAAAAGAGATAGTTTTTGTGTTGTTGGTTGATTCGATTGATAGATGGGATCAATCAACCGTGATCCTCTCATATATATAGAGGGGGTGGTCTTATCCCCATAGGAAACAACTTCAAAGCATATACGACAAGTTTCCCACGTCCAAAATTACCAAAAACGCGACCCGGTCCGAGTCGGTCGCGCCCCGACACTGCGCCGGACGCGTCCGACGCGAAAGAGGCGCGTCCGGCGCGCTGCGTCCGGTGCTCGCGCGCGCGAAAATAGTTTCTGGACTGCGTCCGTCGGGCGCCGGACGCGTCCGGCGCCCGCGTCCGGCGCCTCAGCGCGCGCGCGCGGCTGGCCCGACGCGGCGTCCGGCGCAGCGTCCGGCGCTCCGTGCCGCAGCGTCCGGCTCCTGCGTGGCCTGGGGACGGCTCTGTGCCGCGTCCGGTGCTGGCGCGGGGGCGCGTCCGGCGCTCAAGCCGCCTCCCGGCCGACTCTGCGTCGCGTTTGATGGACGCCGGACGCGTCCGGCGCTTCGTCGTGGCGCGTCCGGCGCAACTCTTTGCGTGCATAGCCGATGATACGTCGATTGATCTTTCATTAGACATTTTTGCGCGTCAACAACATCCAAACCCAAAAAAAACCACTGGCACAACCCCTACCGCAACCAAATCGAACCAAATACCAGCAACCCCCATCATTACCCCCAAGGCCAAAACCACCAAAATCAATCTATCCATTCCAGAGAGAAAACCAAAGAAATCGACACACATCGCACTTTTGCATGACACAATAATACACCATGAATGAGAGTCAACGGAAAATGATTGTGACGGACGAAACTGAAGAAACCCTAGAAAATCACCATCGGACGTCACCGCCCGCGATCCCAGCGGCTGGAGAAAGATGAAGACAAAAAATGGAAATGAGGAGGGCGGGGACAGCTGAACAACGGCTGTCGACATACGGGTCCACCTAGCAGAGACAGAACAACAAGGCCACACCAACAACAAGATCAAACGACACAGGAGAAGCAGACCACTGAATCAGTTGAAAACAAAAGTCGAATCATTCGGTTGAAGTATATCAATTCCATTTATTTTATCTACTTAAAACATTGTTGTCGCTAATATTTAGGAACATAGATAAAAAGAAGTACATCATCATAAGTCGAGTGGACAATAATTACAATACAATCAAATATAAATCTTTAGACCTATAAAAATATAAATCTCTAGACAAATAAGTAGAAGAAATGATATGCTACTCTTTATTTCATACATACAAATATATTGTAGAAATGATAGAATTATTGATTTGCTACTCTTTAGGTTGCTATACCATGTCACAATGTCACATGGGACCCTCGGAGTCAATGACGTGTCGGTCGGACGAAGATAAAAACAAATGTACACTAAAAGTCAAGTGGCGAATAATTACAATACAATCAAATATAAAATCTCCAGACAAATAAGTAGAAGAAATGATAGTATGCTTGTAGCATTAATCTATCTATATCAAGGTGACCTCAACATGAGGTTTGGACCAAGTTCTCCCATGCTTGATCTCTGCATTGACCGAGATCCAATCAGCGAGAGTCCATGGGTGGTGGCGTTGCTCCAATGTCTTCCAGCCCCCAGAGCCCGTCTTCCTCGACGCGCCCTTCCCGGTAGAGCACGACGCGCTCCATGGGTGATGGCTTCCTGTTGAATATAATGAGAGGAATAAACTTGTTCTAGGCTCTGGCCTTCGAACGCCACGGTTGCCACTCAGGCGAGTCAATACGAAAAGGTGAAAGAAGAAATGACGAAATGGATGAGACCGACAGCTGCACCGTGAGTACTTTTTATACTCACGGGACTTAAGTCCAACATATAATATTTGGTGGATGCAAAAGGATAGTTAATAGGCATTTGTATAAGTGCGTGAAAGCAAATGCAAAAACTTGAAGAAATGATAGGCCATGGTTCAGCAAGTAAATACAAGATTAAGCAAATTGTTGTTATCCAAGGTATTGTACCGTGCTCATCAATTATTAACAACATACTACGGGTATAGAAAGTAAGAATAACCGATTGATTCTGTCTTGAAGGACTTCTGACTTTGATGAACCACCATACTCGTGCCTGAATATAAGGGTTCACCTTTCCCTAAACTAACATGAGTGTCTTATAAAAGGTTGGACTGATGTTCTGGGTCAATGTCCCAGACATTTTCGACCATCGCCCATGCATCCTCTTGCTAGTTCTTCGGATAAATAGATCACAGATAGTTGCTGGCTTGTCGACCCCATCCGCGACATGTGGTCTATACGGGTGGTTATGAGCATCTCTAATAGATTAGCCAAAAATAAATCGCTCTTGAAAAAAATATAGACTACTCCAACAGTGTATCTAAATGAAGACTCTCTATTTTTTAAACTAGCTACATGGCACAAGTTCTATGGCGGAGGCCACTAAAGACGCATGTGGGCATGTGGTAGAACAAGCTGCCTATATTTGGATAGCGGAAGTCTAGTGATGGCGAACTATCCAATTTGAAGAGGCACATGCATAGTATGTTGAAGAGTTTTTTTTCCTAGTAGTAGCTAAATTTAGCTTTTTGTAAAACTATTTAGACCATCTCTTGGAGATGCTCTTAGACTCACGTATTCCAATATTTTCTTAGCGGATATACTAGATCTCGTTGGCCTGTTGTGATCTTCAAAGCAATGTTTGGTGAGCATGTTTGCATGTGTTCCTTTTTTTCACCGTCTATTCGTTGCGGTTTTCAAGATCTGGCAATGAGCGGAGGGTCGAAGGAAAAGAATATGACCAATTTGATTACGGACGATCTTACTCTCTTGTAAGATCAAACCCTGTCATCGTCTCTGTTGGCGGCTGGAGGTCTCAGCTTGTCTGTCTAACCGGCTGCCTCGCCACGTATCCGGTTCAGCTGCGTGTTTGGGAACTTGAATCGGAATCGGAACCCAAAGCCGTCTCGCCGAACCGCCTATATATTATGTTAGCCACGTTCGGTGACCGCCATATTATCTGCGTCCAAACTAAATCGATCTCCGCGGCTGCCATGGCTCTATTGAAGAACGCACACCGCCGCCGCCGCTCGCTGATGCGCCCAGAAGCCGGCGGCAGCGAGGACCGCCTGAGCTCGCTGCCGGACGCCCTGCTCCGGCGCGTTCTGTCCCGCCTCGACACCCGCACGGCGCTCTCCACCGCCGTCCTCTCCCGCCGCTGGGCGCGCCTCCCGCGCGACCTCCCGGCACTCAGGTTCTCCGTCGCCGACGTGCTCCCGCCGCGCTACTTCCGTGCCCTCGGTCACCGCCGCCGAGCCAGGGCCCGCGGCGGCGTCGAGGACATGGACGGCAAGCTACTGCGCTACCTCAAACGCTGCACCCGGCGCGCCATGCGCGCGTTCATCGAAGGCATCGCCGGGATCTTGGACGCGCCGCTGCCCAGTCGTCCTCGGCGCGCCGCCAAGGCACTCTACCTCGAGTTCTTCCGCCCCTACGACGACGGCGCCCGCACCATCGACCGGATGATCAAGGCCGCCGTCGGAGAGTGGGGCGTCGAGCACCTCGACGTCGTCGTCCTCCGGCCGCCGCCGCGTGACCCGCCGCCGCCCGCGTACGTCTTCCCAGACCACCTCCTCGACGACGAGCGCCACCGCTCGCGCCTGCGCAGCCTGACGCTGGGCCACTGCGTGCTGCCGCCGCTGCACCGGTACGCCACGCTAGAGCGGCTCGTCCTGCAGGACACGGCGGTGTCCACCCCGATGGACGTGTACCACGCGCTGTTCGGCGGTGGGGCGCTGCGGGTGGTGCACCTCCTGTGCTGCCGCGGCGCGAGCGACGTCCTGGAGATCGACGCACCGCGCTCCCGCGTGGAGGAGCTCGTCGTGGACAGCTGCTCGTTCCGGGCCATCGAGCTGCGCCACCTCCCTGAGCTCCGCCTGTTCGCGTGCCTCGTCGATGGCGTCTCGCCGGCCGGTGCCGTTGCCGGAGCTCAGCTTCGGCACCGTACCGCGCCTCACGCACGTCAACCTCACGTTCTCGGCCTCCCCATCCCCGGCAGCGACACCGCACCGCGTCCTCGACTCCCTCCTCGGTGGCGCACCGGCGTCGATGTCGAGGCTCGCCGTCCGTTTCACCGGGCCCGAGAGGTGGATCCTGCCGCGCGCGCTCGACACCACGCTGCTCGGCCTGAGGGAACTCCTCGTCGCCGACGTGCCACCCACCTGGGACATCTCGTGGCCGCGCCTCCTCCTCGAGGCACCACCGGCTCTCGAGAAGCTGCACGTCCACGTGGCCGCCGGGAACGGCTCCTCACCTGAGGGGCGGCCGATATACTGGCAGCCGCGGCGCAAGTTCCGGCACCAGCAGCTGAGGGAGGTGTGCATGGTCGGGTTCGCCAACAAGCCGCGGCAGACACGGTTCCTGAGGTACCTGGTGCGGGTGTGCAAGCCATTGGAGCACGTCGTGCTCTACCGGGAAGGACGCGTTGAGGGAGACGGGTTCTGGGGCTGGAAGACCGTGGAGCAGCAGCGCCACCACCCATGGACTCTCGCTGATTGGACCTCGGTCAGTGCAGGGATCAAGCATGGGAGAACTTGGTCCAAGCCTCATGTTGAGGTCACCTTGGTATAGATAGAGAAATAATGCTACAAGCATATCATTTCTTCTACTTATTTGTCTGGAGATTTATATTTGATTGTATTGTAATTATTCGCCACTCGACTTTTGATGATGTACTTTCTTTTTTTATCTATGTTCCTAAATATAAATATTAGCAACAACAATGTTTTAAGTAGATAAAATAAAATATAATATAAAGATAGAGATTGTATATAAATAGTGAACATAACTGTATGTTCCTAAATATTAATCCATTGTTGGTCATGCAAACTTGCAAAGGAAAATGCATAGGGGTCAAAGAAGGAATAAAGTAATTCATTTTCTTTATTATTAGGAAAATAAAGCAAATTCCCCATCGAAAAAAGGAAATAAAGCAAAACAAGTTCATGCAACCACAGCTGTTTATTGTAACCACCATATGAAGTTAGAAGCAATAAACACAACAGAAGCACCATATATACATCAACACGCATACAAGTGCTTCCCATATCCTATCCCATATCCTATACAAGTGCTTCACATATATAAATATATAAATGGCTTTGAGCTTCCTTCGTTTTTTTATCTAGATGTTTATCCTATATCCTATATATATATCTATATAGTTCATACCCACTACCAACTCACCACCTCTAAATCTCCTCTCTCAGCATATCCACGTCATCCACTCTTTTCAGTTTCTAATCAACATTAGTTGTGCAGCCATGGCAGCAGTTCTTGGTTCCAATTCCCCTGTTTTCTCAAACCAACAATTCAATCCCATCCCTTCGGCTTCCCGACGTCTAAACTGTTCGTGGCAGCCGAGATTCATGTGATTGTCATCGCTCTTGCTGGCCAAAAGGCACAAGCCCACAAATATCGCTCTTGCTGGCCATCACAGCTACACACCCCTTCCAGTCTTCCACAATTCCACCGTTATAGGTTATACTCCAATTGTTTCCATGCCACGTCTACTTCATCAGACAATATTCCCTAAGCAAGATTAACGGGAGATTAGCATTCTTCCCCGCAGCCGTATCTTTCTGAGTGTTAGTGTAAATATTGTACAACAGAACTCATTTTTTCGTCGGTTTTGCTGTCGAGAACTTCCTGCAATTGATGCGCCATATATGCATGTTTCGTTAATGCTGTCATGTTGCTTCATATTCTACTGCTTTTTGTATGTTTCGGTAGTCGAGTTACATTGTTTCACATGTTTTCCAGAGGCTATAATTATTATGAGTTATATATCATGCTTTGTTACTTTAGTAGACAAATCATGTTATCATGCTTGTATGTTTTACATGTTCATCGGTCACATGGTTCATATGGTTATGGACATTTGTGACATCATGTTTACAATGCCTAATTATCTATTACATGTCATCATCTTTATGTTAATTTACGGAATTAAAATGACATGGAAATTGCCTAATTGTCTAACAATCCAAAAACCTAATGATAGGCATTTTTCTGTCGGAGGTTTTGCTGCTGCATTAAAACCTGATTCTTTTGATGGAAAGAATTTCTTGCTTTGGAAAGCTAAGATGGAACTATGGTTGACTGCTATGTCTTGTTATCACGCCGCTGAGGGCGAGCCTGAAAACTTGTCTCTGGAGCAGAGGACTAAGTTTAAGGCTGATGACAACCTCTTTAGAGGAGCAGTGATCAGTGCATTGGATGCAAAGTTTCAGAAGAGCTATATCATTCTTCCCACTGGGAAAACCGTGGGATGCACTTGTTGAAAAGTTTGGAGTAACCAATGCTGGTAGTGAGCTGTACCTCATCGGTTTGTATGACTACAAGATGGTTGAGAACCGATCTGTAGTGGAACAGCTCATGAGATTCGGAGCGGCTAAGGAGCTCGAACTATTCCCTTGTCTTCTTCGACAAGTTTGTGGTGCGGTATAATCGCCAAGTTACCACCTTCTTGGAAGGATTTTGCCACCTCCCTTAAACATAAGAGGCAGGAGTTCAATGTTGAGGAGCTCATTGGCACTCTTGATGTTGAGGAGAGGGCAAGGGCAAAGGACAAAGGGAAAGGTGATGAGACCGCTTCTGCAAATATGGTGCAGAAGAAATTCAACAAGTTCAAGAAGAAGAACAACACCAACAAAAGCAAGGGAGGTTGCTTTGTTTGTGGGAGTGAACAGCATTGGGCTAGAGATTGCCCAGATCGCAAGTTCAATCCAGAGAAGAAATCAGCAAATGTTGTCACTACAGAGGCTGCAGATGGAACAGTGGGGTATGGTAATTCTTTACCATTTGTTCTTTCAGTCTGTAATTCACCAGAGTGGTGGATGGATAGTGGTGCCAATATACATGTGTGTGCTGATATTTCTTTGTTCTCTTTTTACCAGGTCGGGAGGTCTGGCGCCTTGTTGATGGGAAATGGGTCGCGTGCTCATGTTCTTGGTGTTGGTACGGTCATTCTGAAGTTCACTTCGGGAAAGACGGTGCCATTGAAGAGCGTGCAGCATGTGCCCTCAATAAAGAAGAACCTTGTTAGCGCGTCTATGCTTTGTAAAGATGGCTACAAAGTTATTCTTGAGGCGAATAAATGTGTTGTTTCTAAACATGGTACTTTTGTTGGAAAAGGTTATGATTGCGGAGGTCTGTTCCGCCTATCCTTGCATGATGTTTGTAATAAGTTGGTAAACTCGGTTGATTTTACGATGAATCCGATTTGTGGCATTCACGCTTTTGTCATGCAAGTTATAGTTGTCTTATGCGGCTAGCAAACCTCAATTTAATTCCTAAATTTAACCTAGTCAAAAAGTCTAAGTGACATGTTTGTGTTGAATCAAAACAACCCCGCAAGCCCCACAAGGCTGTTGAGGCGAGAATCGGCACCTCTAGAACTTTTTCATTCGATCTTTGTGAGATGAATGGAATTTTGACTAAAGGCGGCAAAAGATATTTCCTCACCTTTATAGATGATTCCACCAGATTTTGCTATGTGTACCTCTTAAAAACAAAAGATGAAGCGCTGAATTATTTTAAGTCCTATAAAGCCGAAGTTGAAAACCAACTTGAGAGGAAAATAAAACGTTTAAGGTCTGATAGAGGAGGTGAATATTTCTCTAATGTTTTCGATGAGTTCTGCGTGGAACATGGAATTGTTCATGAGAGGACACCTCCATTCTCACCACAATCCAATGGGATTGCCGAAAGGAAAAAACCGCACTCTAACTGATTTGGTAAATGCCATGTTGAGTACGGCGGGATTATCCAAGGAATGGTGGGGTGAGGCAATTTTGACCGCGTGTCATGTCGAACAGAGTTCCTACAAAGAACAAAGAGATTACACCATTCGAGGAATGGGAGAAGAAAAGATTAAACCTCTCTTACTTGCGCACTTGGGGGTGTTTGGCTAAAGTGAATGTGCCAATAAACAAGAAGCGTAAGCTAGGGCCTAAAACTGTTGATTGTATATTCCTGGGCTATGCCTTCCATAGTGTTGGTTATAGGTTCTTAATTATAAAATCTGATGTGCCTGATATGTATGTTGATACTATCATGGAATCAAGAGACGCTACATTTTTTGAGAATGAGTTTCCAAAGAGGTCTACACCTAGTGAAACAAATCATGAGAATATAGTTTCAAATGAGCAAGAACTATCTATTCCCATAGATCATGCTTTGAGGAATCTCCTTTGCACATCCTGAGGAGGATGATACTATAGTCACACGCAAGAGTAAGAGGCAAAGAGTTGCTAAAACTTTTGGTGATGATTTTATAGTATACCTTGTGGAAGACACGCCATCCACCATACAAGAGGCCTATTCTTCTCCGATGCTTGACTTATGGAAGGAAGCGAAGGAGTGAGATGGAATCTATTATGGGTAATGGAACATGGGAGGTCGTGGACCGTCCTTATGGCTGTCAACCTATAGGGTGCAAGTGGATTTTCAAGAAAAAGCTTAGGCCTGATGGTACCATTGAGAGGTACAAGGCAAGGCTTGTGGCCAAAGGATATACCCAGAAAGAAGGGGAAGATTTCTTTGACACTTATTCACCTGTGGCTCGATTGACTACAATTCGTACTTTGATAGCCGTGGCAGCCTCTCATGGTCTTATCATTCATCAGATGGATGTAAAGACAGCTTTCCTAAATGGAGAGTTGGATGAGGAGATCTATATGGATCAGCCAGATGGTTTCATTGCGGATGGTCAAGAGAACAAGGTGTGTAGGCTGTTAAAATCTTTGTATGGCCTGAAACAAGCTCCTAAGCAGTGGCATGAAAAGTTTGATAATACTCTCACTACCGCTGGATTTGCTGTGAATGAGGCGGATTCGTGTGTGTATTATAAACATGGTGGGGGTGCTGTCATGCTATGCCTTTATGTTGATGACATATTGATCTTTGGATCAAACCTCAAGGTCATTGAGGATGTGAAGAATCTTCTATCAAGCAATTTTGATATGAAGGATTTGGGAGAAGCTGATGTCATTCTAAACATCAAGCTTATCAGAGAAGGTGATGGTGGGGTAACTTTGTTACAATCTCACTATGTGGAAAAGGTGTTGAGTCGCTTTGGTTTCAGTGACTATGATCCTGCTCCCACACCTTATGACCCTAGCATAATTCTGAGAAAGAATAGAAGAATTGCAAGGGATCAATTAACATACTCCCAGATCATTGGCTCTTTGATGTACTTGGCAAGTGCAACTAGGCCGACATCTCTTATCTTGTGTGCAAGCCGAGTCGGTTTGTTTCAAAACCGGGAGATGATCATTGGCGTGCTCTAGAGAGAGTGTTGCGCTACCTGAAGGGTACTATGACTTATGGTATTCATTATACTGGGTTCCCCAGAGTGCTAGAAGGCTATTGTGATGCCAACTGGATCTCTGATGCTGATGAGCTTCATGCCACAAGCGGATATGTGTTCTTGCTTGGAGGTGGCGCTGTTTCCTGGAAGTCTTGCAAGCAGACTATCTTAACGAAGTCTACAATGGAAGCCGAACTCGCAGCATTAGACACTGCTGGGGCTGAGGCCGAGTGGTTACGTGATCTCCTAATGGATTTACCGGTAGTTGAGAAACCAATACCGGCTATTTCCATGAACTTGTGATAACCGTAGTTGTTATTACAAAGGTAAACAGTTCAAGGAGTAACATGAAGTCCACAAGGCATGTAAAGAGGAGATTAAAATCTGTCGAAAGCTGAAAAACTCCGGAGTTATAACGTTGGATTATGTCCATACGTCGAATAATCCGGGCAGATCAGTTTACTAAGGGTGTCACGCAATGTGATAGAAAGTGCATCGAGAGAAATGGGTACGAGACCCACATGAGGTCTACTTTAGTGGTAACTCTGCTCCTTGTGATCGGAGATCCCGTGAATTGGAGTGGTGAAACAAGCTAGTAGTAGATCGAGAGGAAAGATCCCTTCTTGACTCATTTCGATGCACATCTTTCCTATCAGAAGGTAGGATGGTATATTTACCTTAATGTATTCCAAGAGCCTATTGAGGTGAGATGTTGTCCTACGTAACATCTTTTGAGGAGTACACCTATATGAGTCGATCGCTGGTCACGTCTATGGGACTTGGGTAATCCCTAAATACTCATGAAAGGCACGAAGTGAGACTTATATGCTTCAAAACAAGCGGGGATGCCTTTTGCGGCCTAGTATCGGCAAAGGACTTGAGTGAATCTCGCTCGCACAAAACTATCAATTCAAGGCTTAGTCCATTGTTCGGTTGGACTCGGGTGAAACTCTTGCTCTAGGTGGATGTTCAACTTAACGAGTCTCCATCGAAACACCGGTATATCAAAGGATTGTGGTTTTGGTAACTACATCATTACAAACCCTAGAGTTTGGTGGGGATTGTTGGATTTATTATGGGCTAGGCCCAATTATATATATTCAATAAATCAATAAAACTCTATGGTATGTAATTTGTTGGATGAACCGTTTTGTACGGTACAAGATTTTGATCGAACGTAGCAAGGCAGGAGAGGGGGAGGCGAACGGACGGAAATTCATATGCCAATAATGATGCTTGTTTATGGGAGTAATTTCTAATTAGGAGTTATTTCCACTTGGAAATTACTTTCACTAGTTTTAATTGGCATATTGATTCTCCTCCCATAGTGGAGACTAACGTGAGTCTCCTTGCCTCCCATGGTGAGGCCCTTTGCCTCCGAAAGAGAAGTGAGTCTCTTGATTTGTCTCCTGTGCCTTTTTGGCCTATATAATTGGGGCTTGTTCTTCGGTCATAGTGCTTGGTTCATTCCTCTCTCCAACAAGAGAAAACACACAAGTCCATAATCCATTTGCAACGAAGGTTTCTCCATCTCCTCAATCCGCGAGCACGGAGAAGGGAGGGCGGTGCCTCCGAAGCCCTTGCCGTTCGGGACCTTGCACGGGGATCGGCAATTAGGTTTTTGGGGAGCGTCTACGCGGACGCGCCAATCGCGCCGCCGCTGATTCGTCGTCGTCTACTTCCTCGGAGGCGCCGTCGTCGTCTACTTCCCGGAGGCTTTGCGTTCTTCATCTTCTTCATCGACATATGGAAACAGGACAAGGATCGGGATCCTCCGGAAGGTATAAACCGTTCATCTCCTCTCTCGTTTTTCATGATGCAGTTTCTGCATGTTTCGTTAGTCCATGCCCTGTTTCGTATCTTGTGATGGATATGTTTCGTATGCTCGATCTATTATTTCGTCGTTCTTTCATCGCTGTCGTCGAACTTCCCGCAATTGATCTCGCCATATATGCATGTTTCGTTAATGTTTGTCATGTTGCTTCATATTCTACTTGCGTATGTTTCGTTAGTCCAGTTACATTGTTTCACATGTTTTCCGTGAGGCTATAATTATTATGAGTTATATATCATGCTTTGTTACTTTAGTAGACAAATCATGTTATCATGCTTGTATGTTTTACATGTTCATCGGTCACATGGTTCATATGGTTATGGACATTTGTGACATCATGTTTACAATGCCTAATTATCTATTACATGTCATCATCTTTATGTTAATTTACGGAATTAAAATGACATGGAAATTGCCTAATTGTCTAACAGCTACTGGATCAAGATTCCTGACTTCGGTGAGCTCGTCAAGGCATCGTGGGGCGGCACCAACCCAAACCTTGACGCCTGCCGCGCCTTCGACCAAAAGCTCCGGTTCCTTACTATGGCCCTTGTCAGCTGGCGCGCGTCGGACGTGGGGAACACCAGGATGCAGCTGGCCGCTTGCAGGGCCATGATCTATGAGTTCGACAAGGCACAAGAATCAAGGCAGCTTACTGCGGAGGAACGCTCGTGGCATGGCGAGCTCAAGGCCAACAGCATGGGGCTGGCGTCCCTTTGTCGCACCATGGCGCGCCAGCGATCGCGCAACCGCTACTTGTGCGAAGGGGACGCATGCACGAGGTTCTTCCACTTGCAAGCCTGCCATAGAAGAAGGAAAAACTGCATGCTCGTGCTACACCACGAGGGGCAAACTTTCACCGAGGAGGAAGCGAAGGTGGGGGCAGTATTCGACTACTACGACGCCATCCTGGGTAGGCCGTTCAGGCGCTCGCACCGCATCGACCTGTCTAGGCTGCTGCTGCCTCAGCTAGACCTCTCCGACCTCGTGCTCCCGTTCACGCTGGAGGAGATCACCCGCATCGTGCAGGACACTCCCTCGAACCGCTCCCCCGGTCCCGATGGATTCTCCGAAGCCTTCTACAAGGCTGCATGGGAGACCATCCGGGTGGACGTCCTCCGGGTCTTCCACGCGCTGTGGACACTGGACTTCCGAAGCATGCACGACGTCAACGGCGCCTCCATGGTACTTCTACACAAGACCGCAGTGCCCTCTGGACTGAAGGACTACCGCCCAATTAGCCTCATCCACTCCCTTGGCAAGTTGTTCGCTAAAAACCTCGCCATGCGCCTCGCACCGAGAATGAAAGAGCTTGTTCACGCCAACCAGTCCGCGTTCATCAAGGGAAGAAGGATATATGACAACTTCAGGGTCGTCCGACTCACCTGCAGATTGTTACACGCCAGACGATTCCCGGCCATGCTGCTCAAGGTTGATCTTGCCAAGGCATTTGACACCGTTGCCTGGCCCTTCCTGCTTGAAGTGCTCGAACATGCGGGGTTCCCGCCTCGTTGGCGCGAATGGATCGCGGCCTTACTCTGCACAACTAGCACCAGGGTGTTGGTCAATGGGAGGCCCGGCCAGAGGATCTGCCACGCGCGTGGCCTGCGCCAAGGGGACCCACTATCGTCGTTCCTGTTTGTGCTCGTCATGGAGGTACTCAACGCAATGATCTCGGAGGCTGATAGAATTGGTTTGCTCACCCCTCTGCCGGCGGCTGCTGCTAAGTGCAGGGCGTCCGTCTACGCGGACGACCTTGTGCTATTCCTCGCCCCGACGACTGAGGACGCCGCCTGCATCCGCGATATCCTCCTCCTATTCGCGGGGGCTTCTGGGCTGCAGACCAATATGGAGAAGTGCACCATCTCGCCCATACGATGCATCGAGGACGATCTACAGCCGGTTCTCTAGGTCATACCTTGCAGGGTGGAGCTCTTTCCAACCAAGTACCTAGGGGCGCCACTCTCCATCTCCAGGGTCGCTCGAGCAAAAGAGCAGGAACTCGTCGACGCGGTTGCTGCACGTATTCCTACCTAGAAAGCGGGGCTCCTCAACACAGCAGGGCACGCAACTTTGGTGCAGACCACACTTTCAGCGATGCCTATACATCTATCCATCTGCTGCGCGCTCTCCCAACGGGCCATCGATGCGATCGACAAGGCTCGGCGAGGCTTCCTTTGGGCCGGATCCAACAAAGCCTCCGGTGGACAATGCAAGCTCGCCTGGCCGGTTGTCTGCTCCCCGCATGATCTGGGAGGCCTGGGTATCCCGGACCTGCGCGCCCTGGGCATCGCACTCCGCCTGTGATGGGAGTGGGCGGCGCGCACGGACACGACTGTCATCTGGGCAGACCTTCCTTCGACGACGGAGCGCCATGTGCGCAACATGTTTGCCGCCTCCACAACCGTGGTCATCGGGGATGGCAAGCGGGCACGCTTCTAGACTAACCGTTGGCGCCCGGAGGGATGACTATGCCTTCTCGCACCCGACGTCTACCGCTCCATTCCGGAAAGGCTGCGGCATAGGTCGGTCCACGATGCACTCACTGGCCAACAATGGGCCTGGGACGCACAGGCAGCTTCTACTGAGTCCTACATTGCCCAGTTCCTTCGCCTCTGGACTTTGCTCGAGGGTGTCCAGCTCGCGGCGCATATGCCCGACCGCTTTCGTTGGAACTGCACGGCTGATGGGGAGTACTCCTGTGCTTCGGCCTATCGTGCCTTCTTTGGGGGCAAGACGTCATTGCAGGGGGCGAAGGAACTATGGCAGGCTTCTGCGCCCCCCAAGGTCAAGGTCTTCTTCTGGATTGCACTGCATGGTCGGCTCTGGACCGCGGGCCGGCGCCGGCGCCATGGGTTACAGCAGCACGACGACTGCGTCCTGTGCTTGCAATTGCCGGAGGAGTTTCACCACCTGCTGATCACCTGTGTCTTCTCCAGGGAGGTCTGGCACCGCCTCCTAAGCAAGGTCGGCCTCTCGCACCTCACCCCTGCGACCGACGATCGACTTGACGACTGGTGGCTACAAACTAGGGCCCGAATACCGAGGATCTTCCGCAAAGGCTTCGACTCCCTCACCTCTTGGATGATCTGGAAAGAGCGCAACAAAAGAACATTTCAGCAGCAGAGCAGTCCGGCAATGACCGTCGTCGACCGCATACATGAAGAGGCCGCAGTTTGGGTGGCTGCGGGGTTCAAGGGTCTCATGCCTTTGCTTGCTCTTTGGGTTTAGCCGTCCTCTGCGGTTGTGAGCACAAATAGTTCTTTAGCCCGGTACACCACTCGAAGCTCCGCCGTTCTAGCCGGCGACTTGTGTAAGTGTGTCGTCCGAAGCACCCTGGTATCTCGCCAGGGGGCGGAGGAATGTATCAAACCTTCTAACTTCCCTTAATGAGGCACGTGCCAAGCACGATTTCGAAAAAAAAGAAAACTAGACTTCCAAATGGTAGAGGGTGCCAAATCAATCTGCAGTGCAATGTTCTAATTTTGCAATGCTGAACTATAGGGTCAAAGTAAACAGATGATCATCCCTGCAATTAATTCCCGACGAAAGAGCTATTCATCGGCAAGGTTTCATAACCAATCTTATGACCGACACTTCCCAAGCCCTCAATTCAATCATAAATCCTCATAAGGCAAATTCGTCACAAGGTGCTCTGGATTTTTTCAAAGGATTTCCAAAATTCATATATTATCATATTTTTATTAGATTCATTCATTAATTTATATTATGATTAAATGTAGCTCCACGACTATGACAACTACCGATGAACCAACATCCAAAAATATCAAACATGCACAAAACAATGCAAAGGGCAACCACCAGATTCAAGCCAAGTAACAACTTCATTAGTCAAAGATTACTATGCAATCTTAATAAATCTTAGGGTGTCCTCTCCATGTTTTATTTCCGCACTGCAAACACCTTACTCCATCGGTCTAATATTTGGTCACCTTATTGCATTGCAAATAAACTACATAAATGACAACTCCACTCACTTGATGCTTCTATAGAATTGGTGTCTCAAATTCCCGCCGCAATGGGCGGGGAATTCAGCTAGTTTCTTTATGAGATATTAACCAAAAGATCTCAACACGTCGTGCTCTTTAGGGAGGGACGCATCGAGGAAAGCAGGTCTTGGAGATGGAAGACAAGATGGATGTCACTCGAAGGCAGACCATATGTATGGTAGATATAAGCTCCTTGTTGAGGTTATCTTGTATCAAGACTGCTTATAAATCGTTTGATAGAAACCCTCTTAAGATAAGGTCAACAAAACCCTAAAACCCGCTTCTCATCCCTTTTCCCCTGATTCCCCTCATGTAGCCACCAATCACTTGTGTGAGAACGTGTAATCTACTACCTAGCCTCGTCGGCTGGCCAAAAGGGGTCAATTGCGACATCGACACCCCCCACGGTCAACATCTTACATCTCTCCCTCCATCTACTCTTCTTTTCCTCAAGCCGGTGGCAAAGAGTTGTCCCTGCACCATCATCTTCTCCGCCTCTGACGACGACCAGCCACCATCAATTACCTCCAATGTACATATACCTATTTCATACATACTACGTAGTGGAGGCATTGTCGCTGGTGGCGGGGGAGCTTCGGCCGCTGGTGCTGGGACCTGGGAGACGAGGGGCCGGCAGGCATCCGACGCTGGGAGACGACCGGCTTCGGGAGCTAGGTGGCGGAGGGGTGGGTGTCCGGCGATGGCTGGGGGAGGGGCGAGCGGCGGATGGAGGATTAGGGTTGGCGGCATGGTGGAGAGCTGGGGGGGCGGAGGTGTGGACTACGGCGCTGGGTGGCGGAGGTGCTTCGGGCGGCGCTGTTGGAGGGCGGCGTTCGCGCGCGCTGGTGTCGATCGAAGCTGCGCGGCGGCGGACTCCGGAGTGGTGTCGCGGGTCGGGATGAGGGGGTGCGGGGCGGCTGCGGGGATAAGGTTGGGGGGGGGGTGATTTTTGCCTTTTTTTAGCAAAATTTTGCCTGTGTTCGGCGGGCTGATGGGCCAACAGAGAAAAAGAGCGCGGGCCTTTTCTCCTCCGTGGCGCCAACGTGAAATAGAAGCGCGCGGCTAGCTTTTTTTAGGCGCCAACGTGAATTCAGCCAACCAAAATGGATTGCATACATGTTTCCTTGCGGCAACAACTATTTTCATGAGAGTTTATGTCACGAAATAAAATATTTTCGCGGCGGTTTACAGAGCACTCTCACGAAATAAGGTTTTCATGCCGGGAATTGCGGTACCTTCACGAAAAATATGAATTTCATGAGGGTGCATTTTAAACTCTCACGAAAGCTTGTCCCCCTCATGAAATCTCGAGTTTCTGGTAGTGTACGTACCTATTTTTATACGGCACAATCCCATTTCCAATGTACTTTGTAATGCATTTTCATCGTGCCGCCTGATTCAAAATCGTCACCCATCTCATTAAGATGGCTAACACCACAAACACGATTTTGTGTGTCAAGAGAATGCCTACACTGTATAATAAGTGTCCACGATAATATAATAAAAACAGTTTCCACCACATGATGTAAGATAAACGACTTGTCATTCACCCTACTGTGTTTTGCTGGGCCCAAAAGTATCTACCCTTACGGAAACATCGAGCTCCTCTCTTGTTTATCGCCCCGCTACTCCGTGTGTCGCCTCACATCGTTCGACACTCTACATCCTTCTTCACGAATATGCCACACTTTGAGCTTGTTTGAGACCGCCCTGGTCTCATTTTTTGAGTTCCATTGCACCAATTCCATCATGGAGCAGCTCTATTGGCATATATATGTAGCACTGCTCTAGCTATGTAGCACTGCTCTAGCTATGGTGACAGGAGGTTTTGGTGCGAATTTTTGTTCGGCCGTGTAAAACTACGTGATGTTTGTTTATGTTGGCTTTAGAAAAGCCAGGTTTCCCTCTGTCAAAAAAAAAAAAAAAAAAAAGCAGTCATGGCACATCGGCAGCTAGCTAGTGACCTCCATATGCCAGTGAAATTCACCGCAATCCCGCAACCCGTGTCCACTATAGCCCGCGCACCTAGCTCGGCATTGACTTTGCGCTTCTTCTCGACCCAACTGCATCAACACTCTCAAAAGTTAGAGTGAAATTGCGAAACCTAAAGCAGTCTCAAATAGACCCTTCGTATGCCTAAAAAGAAGTCAGAATCGGACCCCTTCCGTGACAAATACGCACTTTGGTTTTTTTTTTTAGCAAAAATACGCACTTGGTATCCTCAACTTCTTTCTACAACAATGTCATACATACAAACTGGACACACTAGCAGGCAATTCACAGAAGAAGCCCAAGTATTCGGCCTCAGTTGGTTTCCATTTGTTCGCTGGTCCAGTGGCCCGGAAACTGATATACGCCCGGGCAGCCAGGCTCTGGAACACAGATGCACACAGAGCGGCGGGGGCGGCAGCGCTCGGTTGCAGGCGAAAACCATACACTAGTAGAGAAAGGACTTTTGAATCTCGCAATTAGTCCCTGCTCTTTTTTGGCCCGGGACTAAAGGGTGATTTAATCCCGGTCGGTGTCTCCAACCGGGATTAAATCCCGTGGCCAACGGCTCCGGCGCCAGCTTTTGCTGATGGGTAACTTGGGACAGAGTTTTAGTCCCGGTTCGGAATATTAGTCCCGGTTGGTAACTTTGACCGGGACTATTTGTGCACCTTTAGTCCGGGTTTGTAGCACAAACCGGGACTAAATATCCAGCCCTATACACCACCTTTCTTCCTCCCACAGCCCGAGCCATTGCCACTTCTCTGTTCTTGCTCGTCGCCGGCGCCTCCTCTCCATCCTCTTCGGCCATCTTCGATTTGCATCGGCTCCTCCATCCATTTTTCGGTTCTAAAGGTCAGTAACTTCTTCCTCTTCAGTTTCATCCATGTCATTTCCCATTTGGTGGTCTAGACAAGGAGGATTTGTGGTTTTTGTGTAGAATGGCTATCATGGTGCATGTTTCTTGATGTTTATGGCACTTTAGCTCAAAATTGCTTGATAGATGCATAGTTGGATGAAGAAAAGCTTATAGTAGTTCATGGAAACTAGCTTCACCTTTCATTGGTAGTATATGTAGTGGTGGCTTAATCAAATTAGGAATTATTATATATATTTATAGCTAAATAATTTTAATTTTATATATGGTTTTCATTTATACATTGGACAATGAGGAATTTATAGTAGTTGCTGTAAATGAGTATAGTGCGTAGATGGCGACTGCTTCTGGTTCCTCGGGCTCGCATGGAGGTAGGCGATTGAGGCCGGACTTACCATTGGTTCCTTGTGGCAAGTGTAAAAATAAGGAGAAGATTGTGCGGGAGTACCGAGTGAGGAAGGGGGTCCCAACCATGGTCGTATCTTCTACACGTGTCCGGATCGCAATGTGAGTTGTTTATCTTGTCATGTGGTTTGCAGGCATACTGTTCATGCTGATGCGTATTATATTGATCTTCTCATTGATTTTCGTGTTGTATATGTAATTTTTCAGTGGGATGGCACAGGATCATGCAAGGGATGGTACTGGGAGGAGCAATATGTTACGCGTGTCAAAGAGTATCCTGCATCTCAGGAGGCTATGGTGGCTGATGAGAGTGCAGGTGTGGATGATGATGAGTTAGTGAGCCAACAGAAGGGGCATGCGACTGCGTCCTATGATGGTGCAAGTGTGGATAATGAGTCCACAAGCAAGCACAAGGAGTCCGTCGATGATCTGTCTGTTTTAGTTGGAATAGGCCGTGAAATCCTTTATGTGCTTAAATGCATTGCAGGTTTATTAGTTTGTCTAGTGGTACTTAGGATTGTGCACCTTTTTATGTAGCCTCTTCAATCAATGCACCTTTTAAATGTCAAATGATGGACAGAATAATTCATGATCTTCTTTGATGTGGTGTATGTGTCATGTAATGCAGATGAATCGGCAATGGATGTACAACGCTGACCGCCGCTCCAGAGACTTCATGGAAGGCGTTCATGATTTCTTAAATGTTGCAAGCGCGAACAAGCGGAATGGTTTCATGTGCTGCCCATGTGTTGTATGCCGGAATGAGAGGGATTTTTCTTGCTCAAAGATCCTTCAAGAACACCTGTTTAGGTCGGGTTTCATGCCAAACTATATTTGTTGGACTAGGCATGTAGAACGCGGTGTTATAATGGAAGAAGATGAAGAAGAACAAGGGGATGATGACCAAATTGTTCGTGGTTTCGCGGAATACAATGACGCCTTTGGTGATACTGAAATGGGAGAAGATGAACAAGAGGATCTGCCCGACGATCTTGGTCAAGCCATCCTTGATGCACAGAGAGATTGTGAACTTGAAAAGGAGAAGAAAAAGTTCGACCGTATGCTAGAAGATCACAAGAAATTGTTGTACCCGACATGTGAAGAGGGGCAGAAAAAGTTGGGCACCATACTAGAATTGCTACAATGGAAGGCAAAGAATGGTGTATCAGACAAGGGGTTTGGGGAGTTACTGACTATCAAAAGGAAGATGCTTCCGAAGGATAATGAGTTGCCCGCCACTACGTACGAAGCAAAACAGATCCTTTGCCCTCTAGGGTTAGAAATCAAGAAGATAGATGCGTGCCCTAATGACTGCGTCCTCTACTACGACATACATGTGGACAAGGATGAATGCCCGATATGCCATGCATCGCGGTATAAGATCAGGCCAGATGACCCTGGTGACGTTGAGGCAGAGGCCAACGAACAACGTCCCAAAAAGAAAATCTCTGCCAAGGTGATGTGGTATGCTCCTATAATACCACGCTTGAAACGTTTGTTCCGAAACAAAGATCATGCAAAGCTGCTGCGTTGGCACAAAGAAGACCGTAAGGTAGACAATATGTTGAGACACCCCGCCGATGGGTCCCAGTGGAGAACAATCAACAGAGAGTTCACTGATTTTGCAGATGATGCAAGAAACATAAGGTTTGCTCTAAGTACGGATGGCATGAATCCTTACGGGGACCAGAGCAGCAAGCACAGCACTTGGCCTGTTACTCTATGCATCTATAACCTTCCACCATGGTTGTGCATGAAGCGAAAGTTCATTATGATGCCAGTGCTCATCCAAGGCCCAAGGCAACCTGGCAACAATATTGATGTGTACCTGAGGCCATTAGTTGATGAACTTCTGCAATTATGGAAGAAGCCAGGTGTACGTGTGTGGGATGAGTACAAACAAGAACACTTTGACCTGCGAGCCTTGTTGTTTGTTACAATCAATGACTGGCCAGCTCTTGGTAATCTTTCAGGACAGTCAAACAAGGGATATAATGCATGCATGCACTGTTTGACTGATGTTAAAGGTATATTCTTGAAAAAATGTCGAAAAGTCGTGTACATGGGTTATCGACGTTTCCTTCCAGGGAATAGCGTCCTAAGAAAAAAGGGCAAGCATTACAAAGGCAATGCAGATCATCGACCAAAGCCTAGCAATCGCAGTGGTGAGGTTATATTCAATATGGTGAAGGATATAGAGGTAGTACATGGGAAGGGACCTGGCAGCCAACTCGTTCCAAATGATGCTAACGGACACGCACCAATGTGGAAGAAGAAGTCCATATTTTGGGAGCTACCGTATTGGAGAGTCCTAGAGGTCCGCAGCGCGATCGACGTGATGCACCTAACGAAGAATCTTTGTGTGAACCTACTAGGCTTCATGGGTGTTTATGGAAAGTCTAAGGACACACTAGAAGCACGACAAGAGCTTCAACGTATGAATCAACGAGACAATCTGCATCCCGAGAAGAAAGATGATGGGTGCCATTACCTTAGTCCTGCCAGCTACACTCTTAGCAAAGAAGAGAAGAAAACCATGTTCGAATGCCTAAGCAGCATCAAGGTCCCATCTGGATACTCCTCGAATATAAAGGGTATAATAAATGTCCTAGAAAAGAAGTTCACAAACCTGAAGTCCCATGACTGCCACATACTTATGACAGAGTTGCTTCCTGTTGCATTAAGAGGCATCCTACCTTCAAATGTACGATTAGCCACCGTGAAGCTATGTGCATTCCTCAATGCAATTTCACAAAAAGCAATCAATCCAGTGGATCTAGTTAAGCTACAGAAGGATGTGGTACAATGTCTTGTGAGCTTTGAGTTGGTATTCCCACCATCCTTCTTTAATATCATGACACACCTCCTAGTTCACCTAGTAAAAGAGATTACTATTCTTGGTCCCATGTACCTACACAACATGTTCCCCTTTGAGAGGTTCATGGGAGTGCTAAAGAAATATGTTCGCAATAGAGCATGGCCAGAAGGAAGCATCACTAAGGGCTATGGAATAGAGGAGGTCATTGAGTTTTGCACTGATTTTATTCCTGACCTGAAGCCTATTGGTGTTCCTGAATCACGGTATGAGGGGAGACTGAGTGGGAAGGGTACACTAGGGAGGAACTCATATGTAAGAAATGGGGACGATTCTTTTGTTAAAGCGCACTACATGGTTCTGCAAAACTCCACATTGGTGCAACCTTATATCGAGGTACACAAAGACCATTTATGTTCCGAGAACGTGGGAAAGACTGAAGCATGGATTAGACGTGAGCACCTTTCTACTTTTGGCACTTGGTTGCGAAAACGATTTCGAGGTGACGAGACTATAGATTTGCAACTGTACATGTTGGCAAGGGAACCATCGTGGAATGTCTCTACATTCAAACGGTTTGAGATAAATGGCAATACGTATTACACGATGGCACAAGATAAAAAGAGCAGCAACCAAAATAGTGGGGTCTACGTAGATGCCATAGACCCAAATGGGATCAAGGGAAGATATTATGGCCGCATAGAGGAGATATGGGAACTTGACTATGGAGTTGATCGAACCGGCAAACCATTTAAGGTCCCTCTATTTCGGTGCCAATGGGTGAAGTTGAGCGGAACCGCGGTACAAGTTGACCCTGAATACGGAATGATAACAGTGGACCTCAACAGTCTTGGGTTCCCAGACGAGCCATTCGTCTTAGCCAAGGATGTGAATCAGGTGTTCTATGTTAAGGATATGGCGAGCGAGACCTAAGAGAGGGAAATCAAAAAACAACGAAGGTGTCACGCACAATGAGCCAAGGCGCCACATAGTTCTTTCGGGGAAAAGAAACATCGTGGGAATCGAGGATAGGACTCGACATGTCGAAGATTATAAAACGCACGACGGATTTCCACCCTTCACAAAGTGAACGGTGACCCAAGTATCCTACTAAATGCGGAGGATACTCCATGGTTACGAAAAGATCATAACCAAGGGACGTATGTTAGGAAGAAGTTTGTTGTTGTGCTCGAATGATATTGTGGTGTAGCTATATTTATTACCACATATATGTAATAATATTGTACAATGAGATTTTATTGATGGCTGCTTTACATTTGGCCAATGTGTGCCTAAAAACTCAATAATCTACGTCAATTAGTTGTGAAAACTAATTTCCAGCCGATACACAAGTGTTTGAACAATTTTAAGTTGTAGCATCATTTTTGCATTATTGAAATTGTCATTTATTAAGTTTATTGCATTAAACATTAGTAAGGTTTTTCCAACTTTATTCAAATATTAGTAAACAACATTGCGGGATTACGCCTAAGATATTTTTTTCAACTTTTTTTGGTCGACTATTGACTTACCAGCCAATTTACAGTGTCCTGCATTTATAAATTGAAATTTAAAATCTAATTATTACACTCCTGTGTTTTGGCGGGAGCCAAACGTAGGCACTATTAATCCCGGGTGGTGTCATGACCCGGGACTAAAGGTGGGCTGCATTTTGGTGGCCCGCCAAAACCCAGCCTTTAGTCCCGGGTCGTGACACCAACCGGGACTAAAGGGGGGTCTTTAGTCCCGGTTCGTAGCCCCAACCGGGACTAAAGGAGGGGGGGGGGGATAAAAGCAGCCGCTCGCGGCTGGCTCCTTCCTTCTCCCCCACAGTCCCAATCTCTAAACCTAAACGCCGACCGCCACCGACCGCCGCCGACCGCCACTGCAGATCTCCGCCGCCGCTCCCTCGACACCGCTGCGGATCTCCGCCGCTGGTCCATCGACGCCGCGGGGGATCCCCGACGCCGGCTCGCCACCACCGACGCCTCCCGGCTCCCCGAGGCCGGCGCGCCACCCCGTCTTCTCCACGCCGCGACACCGCGCCACCCGCCGCGCCGGCCCCCCCACCAGGGCCCCCTCCGCCCCGAGGACCATGACGCCCGCGCGCAACCGCCGCGCAGCTCCCACCACCCCGCCGCTCCCACCCCGAAGCCCCGCGCCACCCCGACCCCGACTCACACGCGCGGCGCCGCCTCTCGCCACCACCAACGACGCCCCGGGCCCCCACCGCCGCCGCGCCATCCCGGGGCGCCACCCCGCCGCCGCCTCGGCTCGTCCGTCGCCGCCTCGCCACCACCGACCGCGACGCCCCGCCGGCCGGCCCGCCACCCGGCCCGCCACCGGCGTGCGCCACAACCCCGTCCTCGACGCCGGCCGTCCCCACCACCGACACGCTCCCGACGCCGGCCGCCACCCCGACGCCCCGACGCGTCCACCAGCACCGACACGCCGGCGCGCCACTCCACCGATCGACTACCTAGCTCTCCCACCACGCCGGCCCCCGACACGTATAGGTGTTTGATTTTCTCTGGAATTTTTCATCAAATTGGGACGTAGTGTGTTGTTTGATTTTCATCAAATGATAAAATTAAATTAGGTTTGGTTTTCATGAAATGGATGTCCACAAATGACATTGGCTATTATCATATTTATAGGATAGGGAGGTCTTGCCTCCTTGTAGAATAGGGTCACATATAAAAGAACATGTTTAAACTGATCGGGAACAATTCACAAATAATTCATTCTAATGTATAGAGTCTAGATGCTCCTATTTTTTGGCCTGTGAAAACCTTCCGGTCATGATAACTTTGACATTCGTACTTCAAATTGTATAAACGATATGCATGTTCCAATCTTGTAATTGTCTTTGTTGTGAGCTTACTGTAATTTTATTATTGCTCCATGGTAACGCATAATCGCTAAGGAATGACGATTTTCATATATAGTTCATAAAAATGGGTGATCCGATGAACAACCGGGACTTTACTGAAGAGATGATGAACATCATCCGTTCTGGCGACGGATATGTACCCCCATCAATGAAGTCGGTCGTGTAGACGATTATTTAAATTTCGATTTCCAAGAACTAGTGGGAAACCAAGGGCAAGGACAAGCGGACGAAGAGCATGCAGGTGCTAAGGAAGAACAAGCAGGTTCTAGCTTGGAGGTAATATATACATATATGTACATGTGTACCATAACACTTTATTGATGCTTTCATATTGTATGTTTGATATTAGATTAGCTACATTAATTTTCCTTTTTTATTCTATGCGTAGCCCTCTAGACAAACGACCTCGACGATAACAACCGACGAGAAGAGAGTCAGAGGTGCGACTGAACCGGTCAAGGGCCACTTCACCATCACTAAAGTTAACGAAGAAACCGGCGAACCGTTGGAGCCGCCAAAAATTGCAAGCAAGTATGTGAAGAACTGTGGGGCTCTTGTCAGGGCAAGGCTATCAATCAACACTCGTGAATGGAAAAAGAGGAAGGAACTTCCAGCCAATGTCAATTTTGTCACTGACCGAGACAAGGAGCTTCTCTGGAATGAAGTCAAGGCACATTTTGCTTTCCCAGCTCATCTTACGGAGCTACAAATAGAGTTAGTTAGGTGCTAGACTCTCAAGAAGATGGCCGAGCTATTCCGAGGTTGGAAGAACGGCCTGTTTCAGAAATTTGTGAGTAAAAATATTACTCCAGATTTTAGTCCGAAGAGCCGATACAAACATTTGGAGGCTGACTGGCAAGAATTTGTTGAGTACAAGACGTCAGAACATGCTGCGGAAGTATCAAGTAGGAACCGAGAGAATGCGCAGAAAAAGGAATACCATCATACTACAGGATCTGGTGGGTACAAGAGTGCCATTCCCAAGTGGAACAAATGGGAGGAGGACCTGCTAGACAATGGGGTTGTTCCAAAATCATTAACGTGGAACGACCGTTGCAAGCAATGGTTTTTTGGGCATGGGGGGAAACTAGATGCAGACACGGGGGACTTGATATATGCTGGGGAACTTACACCCGCTGTAGAGAGACTTATTCAGATGATAGATCAGGCTGCACGTGGTGAGTTCCAGCCGTGCAGAGAGAAGGATGAGCTGACTTATGCCCTCCAAAATCCTGAACACCCAGGGCGAACACATGGCAAAGGTTTGATTGCATGGAGACAAGGCTTCCCAGAAAATATTGATATGTACAGAAGCCGCCAACCAAGGAAGGATGACGAATTAGCACAGTTGCGTAGGCTAGAGGAGGAGTTGGCTGCATCAAAGATGCGAGAACATGAGAGGGAAGCAAGGACTGATGCGAGGATCCAAGAGGAGGTCAGACGACAAGTGGTGCTACACATGAGTAGCATGGGCCATCCTACACCAGATCAAGGAGTGAGCCCCTCTCAGCGAATAAGTAGCTGTGCTTCCACTGAGTTACCACCTGCACGACGGGATGATGAAGCAGTACACTTCCCAGTGGATAACATCATGGAGCCCTTTACGGCATGTGAGCTACACATCCCCAGCGGGTGTAGCACAGTGCTAGTGGCTCATGGTTATATCTCTCCCGAGGATCCTAGCAAGACACCAAGGCTCCATGCTGGTCCGATCATTCCACCTACACATTATAGAGTGAGTGTGGATAGAGTTCTCGAATTCCATAGGGGAGTGGAACTTGACTTTCCTGGAGGTGAAGGGGAGACCAAATTAGGAGATGTAGAGCATGGCGTCATTATGTGGCGCAAGCTCTACATCATCATTCCCAGCCTTGCGTCAGCTACGAAGGAACCTTCGCTACAGCTTGATAATAGAAGGTGCGGGATGCATTGTTTTTTTTAATATTCATTTTCAATTGTTAGTATTCATATATATATATATATGCTTCTATATATAGCAAAAAACTAAATACTAGCGCGCAATTTAATTAATCTCTCAATATATATATACAGGTCTCCACCAGTTCTTCCAGCACAAGAAGATCATCATAGTGCTATTGACGACGCTGCTGATCTGGATGATGATCATGCCGCTTTTGACGGTCATGACGATGCGCCCCAAGGCGCAGGTGCATCTCCGCCTCCATCTCCAGCTGCATCTCCTTCCCCATCTCCAGCTCCGTCGCCCCCTGCTCAGAAGAGGCACCCGAAGAGGACCTTATCGCAATCGATCATGTCCCCTATGCCCGAGAAGAAATCAAAAGGGGGTCGTAAATGAAAGGCAAAAATTGCGGAGCCACAACCTGATGAGGAGGTTGATCCCTATAAAAGGGACACTGCGAGATGGCCGAAAGGTATTGAGGAAGAGCGAGCTCGGGCGCTTGAGCTCAAGAAGAACCCACCACTTGCTCCGAACGCACTAAGGAGAAAAGTATTGGAATATCGGAGTAAGATGCGTCAGAGAAATAAGTCCCCGCCATTGTCAGACTATGAACGCACACTTGTAAAGTGTCACGAGTCCTACAGTAAAAAGGGGCAGAAAAAGAAGACAGGGAAAGAGGTTTCTCAGCTCGGCCAACAAGCAAACCAGTCTCTCGCACCCTTAATTATTCATAATGATCGGGCCCCACCACAAGTTGTTCTTCGGGGTATAGCACCGATGATATTTCGGCTGCGTATGGGGGTCCAGTTCCCCCAGAACAGCTCGCAGAGTTCCTGGCGTCCGCGATGATTACAGAAGAACAATTACGTGATGAGAACTCGATTGAAAGAGCTAAGGAGGTTGATTTATTCAGAAAATATAAAAGGGGCAGGAGTCTAGTCGGCAAAAAAGACTGGCCAACTCTGGGCACACAAATGAACAACTTGAACAAGTGGTACATGAATAGGTGTAAGGCAGATCCGGAAGAGAAATACTTAATTGTCAGACTTCGTCCTCACCATTGGTATAATACGCGTGGATATTCAGCTATGCCAATTGATTTTAAAGACTTGCACCTCCTTCTTTGGCGGGATTCTCTCGACAAAGCATTGCTTAGCTCCTTTTGCTTGTAAGTGTGACAAATACATATAATATATAATTGTCCTTTCATGCATGCTAATTAGTACTGACATATATAATATATGCAGACTGCAGATGCTACTACTCAGGGGGAATAAACGGAATAATCTTGGCTTCATCGATCCAGATTTAATATTCAGTGACCCGTGGACTACCAAAGAAATTTGGACGAACGCTACAGTGGACAATCTGTTCAAATTCATGGCAGCCCTACGAGAGAAGGAAGAAATCCTCTTTCCTTATTGTGCCAGGTGAGTACTAATTCAATTTTACTTAATGATTTTCACACACTTTATTTTGCTTAGCTGCAACCATGTTTTCACACTTGGGTTACTGATCGGAGTTATTCCCCGCAGCAATCACTGGATACTGCTGGTCATCGATATGACCAAGTGCAGCATAACAATCTGGGACTCATTAGATCGCCCTATAGACAACAACGCAGAAATACTACGTCTGATCCAAGAGTAATAATAATTTACATATATCAGATAACTCTCTGTGCACGCATGCATGAAATCTAGTTGATATATATCTACATTATTTTAATTAATTTTCTTGGGCATGCGCAGAGCGTGGCATAGGTTCACAAAATATATCAAATGTCAACATGGAGATTGGACCGTTCCACTAGCGGTGAACAAATACGGTGTAAGTATATATGTACTTAGATATATCCTAACAATAATATACGTATTCACTGCAAGCATCTTTGTTATGTTGATCATTATTAATAAAATGTTTCATCCACTGACGACAAATCTTTTTTTCTCATAAAGTGGGCTCGACAGCAGGGACCTGGGAACAACTTATGCGGATACTACGTTTGTGAGTTCATTCTGTTTCACATAAATAGAACTCCAGACGAAACCCTAAAGGTATATGTAACAAAAAATAATTTGGTAATTTTTTACTTATGCACCAGACGACATATATTCATATATATTTAAATTGCAGGAGTTATTTCTAAGAGAAAGGTGCATGCGGCCTAACCAGATCAAAGCAATTCAAGAGTCAATCCGGGATTTCTTGTTGATCATGTCGCAAACCCCAACGGCGAATTCTACTATGACGGAAAAGAGCTCCTTCCTAGTAGCGGCACTAACACGACGACGAGCACCCGGCAGCAGGAGTGAGAGTGCATTATTATTCCCGGCCAGGCAGAACAAATTCATGAAGTACTTATTATTATTTCATGTGCATGTTTGGGATGTGCTAACACATTAAGTTAAGCTTTTGTATGTATAAGAACTTTGCTAGTGTGAGATTCATGTATATATAAAATGCTCGAACCAACGTATATTATATTATTAGCAGCATTGAATTCGTACACGACAATCTAATTTCAAATATAATTGAATGCAATTGAAAAGAAACCAAAAAAATAAACCCTAAACCTAAAATCATATTGTCCCGGTTGGACACACCAACCGGGGTTAACGAGGGACTAAAAACGCACGCTTTCGAAAGGGAATTTATCCCGGTTGGTGGCTCCAACCGGGATAATAGGCGCCTCTCTAGTCCCGGTTGCCTAACCGGGACTAAAGGGGGTACCTTTAGTCCCGCATGGCCAATCCCGGTTGGGAAACCGGGACTAAATGGGGTTTCCCAACCGGGACAATAGGCCGATTCTCTACTAGTGGTAGTTTGCATCGCGCGGCGGCAACGGCAGTGGAGGAGGCTGTTGGTGGCAGGGGCACTCGTGTGGCTGGGAGGTCAGCTGCTGAGCAGGTTCAGCGCGAACAGAGGTTGCTGGCATATTTGTGAGTACTTCACTTCTACATTAAGTAATTCAGATTCGGATTTGAACTAAATGTGGGTTCGGTGGTAATTCATTCGTACGTACTGTTGACGATAGGACTAGGCCAACACATCGGGCAGTGGGCTTTGGATATCCTAGAGTTAGCTCGAAGCGACCTGCAATGCAGCGGCAACGTAGCATGACCGGCAAACCAATCTAGAGATCGATGAGCCAATGTAGAGCTCATTGACGGCCGTGAAAACCCTAGAACAACCTCCGGGAAGACCCGTCGGGAGGATGCACGTAGGGGATCTCCAAGGAGACACTAGAACAACCTCCGGGAAGACCCTAGAACAATCTTTATGCCTTTATCAAGAATGATGAAACCTAGAAACTTTCCAGCCGATACTCTAAAGGCACACTTGAGCGGATTCATCTTCAAACCATAGTGGCGCATCCTCTCAAAAGCAAGACGCAAATCGTCTAAGTGAGACTTATGGGCAGCCGATTTAATCACAATATCAACACGCGCGTGTAAGTCGATTGCGGAGGACCGCGCGGCGACGACGGCGGCACGAGAAGAGCGACATGTGAGAGGAGGAAAAGGAACGAGAGGAGTGGGTCCGCATCTGAAATGAGGAGGACGCGAGATGAGTGGGGAGAGGGGCGGGGACGTAGACGTGCATGGTGGGCGGTCCACTTGGAACGTGCCACCCATCCGACGCCATCCGACACATGGACATAAAACTACCAGCATTACCGTTGCTGAATTCCTTGGTTTGAAAATGCTGCTCATTTTCATCGGCATGTAATCGGTTCTTTATATGATTTTTGCTGTCGAAGAGTTTTCTTTTGAAACAGGATTTGATTTTTGACGTGAAAAGGTGGAAAGTCTATTGTGGAAACACTCTTTTCCCTTAGTAGTTTTTTTCCAAAAACTATTTTTTTCTCTTTATATGTCTAAAAATCCGCAGAACTTCCATATAAACCCCTTTAAATATGGAACCCTGCCGCCCTCTCAATTGAGTTCCCATAATAGTAAACAAAGAGAAGGACCTGATAACAAAAATCAAGGGTAGAAGGGTCAACGAAAAGATGGTGTTAAAGAAGGGGAAGCGGCTCCACCGCTCCTCTGAAGGGGGCTCAATGGATCCGCTGCTCAAGACTTCTTCAGCAGCTAGTTAGACACCGTCGACCTTCGTGCGATCTGGACGAGGTGCTCGAGGGCACCAACGAAGGAGCTCCGCCGTCTCCGCTGCCATGTCCATGGGATGTTTACTTTGTTCATATTCTCGTCTTGTTCTTTGTGCCGAGATCGCTTCTGGTGATTGGGTTTTTGATTTTTGGGGATAAAGTTTTTTCTTGATAGAAAAACTTGTTGATTTTAGGTGGCGGTGCGGAACTTATGAGGTTAGAGTTAAGTAGTTAGGGACACTTAGGGAGGGCAAAGAAGATAGTGTTTACCTTAGAAAATATCTATGAAATAAAGCCGGATTTGATTTTAAAGCTGAGCAATATTGGACAATAGAACTATTGTGTTTCTAAAGTTTGGCGCTTTTACAGAGTCAATAGCTAAGGTAGGAAAATGAGAATTCTATGCGGGTGAATGCTATTGCATATATCGCTGAAATCTGAGAGTGCATTGATAGGAGAAAACTATAACTATATCCACTTGGTATGGTGCATTAAATTGTAGCCTTATTTTTTTCTTGAATTAAGTTGTGCACACCTTGCCAAGTACAATTATTATATCCTACCCAAATTCTACAAGTAACTAAAAAGCTCTTTCGGTGAAAAACAATGAAGATATAGGAACCACAATGTCCAAACAAGTTTCATCCACACCTAAGGTGTGGATGAGGTTATATAGACTAGACTTTTGGATTATTTTCAGTAATCCCCTGCACAACTTATTATTTTCAATCATCACTAAATAATGATGATTGATGTGACTTGCAGGATGATATGATACAACCTAGGAAGTTGCAGGGTTAGTTGAGTTTTTGTTCTAAATCCTACATGAAACTATATGAGAGGACATGTTTTACCCTCGCCTGATGCAAATTTTAATGCAACCCTCGTTTCTTTTTCATATTTCTAGGAAGTATTAATGATAATGGATTCAAGAGGTCGAGCTAAATAGTGGGGCAACTTAGAAGGTTAGAATTGAATGGTTGGGGACACTTGCGGGAGGACAAACAAGGCAGTATTTTATCTTAGAAAGAAATGTTAGGATTTCGGTAATTTTGACTCCCTTTTTGTAAAATAATACCAAGATGATTGGATTTGACTTTAAAAAGATTAAAACAATGTTTCATATTTAAAGGGAGTACCGTAAAATTTTTGGAAAGTTCTACTAACTTTGATTATTTAATACAACTTATTTAAAAATTAAAAATTTTAATTTTGTTTTTAAATTCAAGTGAAATAATTCCACCTCTTTGGTTTTTCATAGTAAAAAAAATTATTACCTTGCAAGGTTTGTGATTCGATTAATATATGATTACTTATTTCCTCCATCTAAAAAACAACTTCTGATATATTCAAATTCAACCAATACTTGATGATAATTCAGCCTTTTTACTGTGATTTATGATGATGTTTCAATAATTGCAACTCAATGTTGTACATGTGCCGTCAAACTGTTTCATGGAGACTTAAGGTCTTGACTATCTCCAACAGCACCAACCTAAATAGGAGATCCATTTGTTGATTTGGGTCACGCTGAAGCAAAGGGTCTTTCTCTTTTCCATCAGCAAATGCAAAAAAGCATATCAACAGCAGATTGAGCGCTCATCGAAAATAGGTCCCTCCCATTTGCGTCATCTGTTGGACTGCTTTTTCTATCCATAAAGTAATTTCTTTTATGAAAACAGGAGGGGGTGCCCCTACTGTACTTTTATCGATAAAGCGATTTAGAGTAGGCATTTTGCGTTTTGGTGCTGTGATGCATGAGCTGTTGGAGACAGAGTGGCTAGTAAGGAATATTTGTTCACGTGGAAGAAAGAGAAAAAAGAGTAAAATACACTGGCAGTCCTTTAACTTGTTGGCATGTGCTACATTGGTCCACGAACTTGCAAACGCGAAAAAGTGGCCCCTGAACTTGTTGGTCTGTGCCACTTTGGTCCATGAACTTGCAAACACGAAAAAGTGGCCCCTGAATTTGTCCGCATGTGCCATTTTGGTCCATGAACTTGCAAACGTGAAAAATGCCACTTTTTCGCGTTTGCAAGTTCATGGACCAAAGTGGCACATGCGGGGCCAGTTTTTCGTAAACACAAGTTCAAGGGCTAGTTTTTCGCGTTTGCTAGTTCATGGACCAAAGTGGCACAGGATGATAAGTTTAGAGGCCAGTTTTTCGTATTTACAAATTTATGTACCAAAGTGGCACGTACCGACAAATTAAAGGGTCGCCAGTGTATTTTACTCGAGAAAAAAACATCGTTGTTGGGTATCGCAAGGCATTGCCGGCGGCCTGCCGGCCTCCTTCGATGACGATGGGTAGTCTGCCTCTGCCGCCAGTTCTTGTGCTTCTCCCTTCACGCCTTGTCCGCTCCGCCGATAGTTTTGTTGACCCTGTATCCCCCCCCGGCGCTTCAACACCAACAGCAGCTAACTCCAAGGCAAGCATCCTTCATCCACAATTAGCTACAACTAAAAATACTGAGTAACAACTAAAACACAGTGCACAATGTTTAATGTCGTTTTGAGAATAAGGTGGGTCCGAATTTTCATGAAAAAAATATTCCAACCCCAACCTCCGTGAGATGGTCTACCCACGTGCGATGCCTAATGAGGAAAATATCACGTCCCATCCTCAACCTTCCATCGATCCCCAAATCTCACGGCCAAGGGTGAGATCCAGATTGAGGATGACGCCATCAACACTGTCCCCCCGCTGGCATTGGACTCATTGCAGTCATGCATAGGCGGTTTGTTTTGTCATGTCATCAGAGTATTCACTAGTAAAGGTACTTGTAGCTCTAGAATAGCATTCACATAACTTGGTTATATCTCTCTTGAAATTACCCCAATGTACCCTACATTGCTTGGTTGTCCTTCGTACCCATTGCTTAGCATATTTGCGTTGAATTCATTAGCTACAACCTTCCAATAATGTTCAGTTTTCTTGTAGTTGCTTTGTATGGGATCAAGTGTTTCAATCAGGAGCTCATTAGTCTTAAATTGGCATCTTCAATCCAGTTGATGCGTAGCCCTCTTCTTCCTTCTTCTTAACTGCTACCCTCTTTTTGCTTTTGTGATGTAGGCCATGGAGAAGCTGACTCTGATCCATGGGAGGAAGTGTTGGATGGAATACAAAATGAAGGACTATGTTGCATCCCACCTTGTGATCTATTAGCTGTAAATCTCAATACTTGATTTGATGAGTGCAATGGATTTTCTTAATTCTGGACTCCTTGAAAGCTTGCAGCACTACTTTGCCTCCAATTTTCTTGATTTTAAGGGCCTTGAAACATTTGTGGATGGCTATATGGTGGATAGTTGTTTCAAGGACCAAAAGGACGAAAATCTAGACAAAATTAGGTGAGTAGTATTGTGAAAAATTGGGGAACTAGATAGGAGGCGTGGTTTGGCTCTCATTCTCTTCTTGCTGGTTCGAGGAACCGTCCACCGAGCTTGTCAAGTTCTAACTAAAAGGCTCAATATTTTTCTACTTTTCTCTGGTGAACCAATCTATTTCAAAGCATATATTTATAGCATTATGCCTTTATTTAAAAAGCTCCTGGCTAGCGGTCCAAGCCGACGGTCCAAAGCATGTAACGATTACCTACTGAAACAGTTTGAAGTGGCCATAGCTAAAATATAATAAAATTCTGCCGTATTTTTTCTTACATACCCGTAGCAACACGTGGAAAAATCTTCTAGTTTTATTATAGTAAACAGTACGACAATAGAAAGGTAATGTATTTTATTGCTTGTGATTGCACTATAAGTTTGTGGTCTTTTGTTACTTGACTTCAACTATGGATGTTTGGAGCGGAAGAAAAACCGAACTTGGCTTCCTCCTAGATCCCTCTGTCGCCTTCTAGCTGGTCCCTTCCCGTCCCCCTCCGGCAAGCTCGCCGGAGTGCGTTGGGAGCGGGGCCCAACTCCAAGTAGCCTGTAGTTAGTTGTAGCAGCTTGTATTTAGGTTCCTCCGTGCCTCGATGGCCTCTGCCCTAAGTGGTATGCGCTACTCGGGGAGTGCCGCCGCCGCCGTTGTCGCCGTCCTCAGTTTCTTCGTCGTTGCCGTCCTTGCTACCCAGGTTAGTCCAAATAAAATAAAATCGCTCCTTCATCCACTCGCCCCCCCTCCACATCAGCACAGACCTTCCTTCCCCTACCTCCGCCCTGCCATGTCCGCGCTGCTCCGTCTCACAACCACCGCAGCTCGTCTCCGCCTTCACCTCCATGTCTATCATGCAGCCATCGATCCATCTAATCCAGTCTCCATACCGGCAACCCCTCATTCGGCATTGGTTCGACGACTTCGTCTCCACCTGGGATTTGGTCGCCTGGCATGTTCTTCCCCGACGACTCCGTCGACCCATCTTCAACCGACGCTTTGCGCGGTATTTCCATCTGGGTGTATGCGCATCGACGCCTCTACGGCCCCTTGCCGGCGAGCTCATCGTCGTCAACGCCTTCGATGTTGTTGCTAATGCTACTTTTATCCGGTCGTTGAACCTTGTTGTAATTCAGTCTTATTCAGAGGACCTTATTGTAAAATGACTGCTTAATATATAATATACGCAGTTGTCAAAAAAAATATGGATGTTTAGCTACAATGGTTGTGGTTTAGTATTTTTTAGCAGCATTAAATGTTTTTTTCTCGAATACGCAAAAGACTTGCGCATCTTTTTCATTAAGAAGAGAATGCAATGCAGTACAATGAAGACACCGGGGTGGAAACAATATTTGAAACAAGCTCCGCCACCTCCGGTGAGAAACAACACGAAATAAAGCAAAGAAAAACGCCGCCACCGCAACGACTACCCGAAGACCCAAGAGGGCAAGCAGGGGCACGACTTGACGTCAGAAGAGCTCGTAGGTGCGCCAATGGAGCCTTCAGGAAGGATATGACGCCCGCAGACACCAACTCCATTGGACCGTGCATCCATGGGATCTTTCGTTCCCGAGTTGGCTCTGGCAGTGGCGCCCAAGGAACAGCGGGGACGACACCTTCAAGTAGGAGATGACGATGACGCCACCGTCGTCACTCCGAGCCCGAAGGCCTGAGGACATGGCTTTCACCAGCGCCGTCCTGGGTTGCGGCTGCCGCCCTCGACGTAGCTTGATGTCTTCGTGGAGTCTGCCTCTGGTGCCGAACAACGGGATGGTCACGGTGGAGACGCGGAATCCGGCGCTAGAGTACCGCCAGGTCGGTCGTGGCTCTCCGCAAACTGCCAGGGCAGGCGAGAAACCAAACGACCGATGGTCACCATCAGAGCACTCTCCCCGAGTGTTAACGGGAGGGCGCCGCTAGGACGGCCGAAGCACGCCTGCGGGAGCACAGGCCCCGGTGAAGTGCGTGGGGAGACCGGGGAGGGCCACACGGCCGTCCTGCCGCCCACCCCGAAGACGGGGTTGGCCGGAACTGCCGCCGGAGGCCACCAGTCACCGGCTATGACCCACCACTACTGCCACGTGGCGTGGGTGGTAGGGGACAAGTGCACATGGCCGCCGCCGCGGGATGCTCTGGTACGCCGAAGTTTGCGATCGGGGGCCTCCCCGCCGCAGCGACTCCGGTCGAAGCTCTCCGCCTCAAGGTCGGGGGTGCAGCGGGCGCGGGGCGTACCAAAGCAGCGCGGACGAGGCCGTCGGCGCTCAAGCCCCCAGCACCATTGCCGAAGGCGAGTCGGGTGGGACGCCCCATGACGCAACCCAACAGCCCACCGCTGCCGGCCCCGAAAGGAGCCGCTCCCGGCAGGGAGGCCCCGCCTCCACCACCGGCAACCCCCGCCGTCGCACGGGCGCGCAGCGCACGCCCGCCGGCCACCGCAGGGGTGGGGGGAGGCCGGATCCGCCAGCCGCGAACAGGACGCGGGCGGCGGCGACGTCGGTGAAGCAGCGACGAGCTGCTCCCCGGCCGAGGTCCCACGCACCTCCAGGCCGGGGCCCGCTGCGCCACTGCCACGGCCCGAACTCACGGGTCCGGCACCGGGCGGCTACCGCGCGGGGGGTGGCAGCGAATCCGCGGCCCGGAGGCCGCCTGCTGCTCCACCGACGCCCCGGGGAGGACCACCGATGGACGGGGGCCGGGCAGCCCGCGCCGCCGCCGGTGGCGGCAGAACCCTAGGTTCCGCCCCCTGGTCGCCGCCGCCGCCGCCAAACGCCTCAGGGGGGCTGGATCCGGTGGCGAGGATGCCGGATCCGCCCCCGGCGAGGCCTGCCCAGGGCCGGCCGCCCGCGCCGACGGCGCCGGTTCCGGAGGAGGGGGGAGGAGGAGGACGGGGTCACGAGGAGGCGGGGAAGGTGCCTTTTTGAGCACCTCCCCCCTTCAGGCCGTCGCCGCCGGCGAGGGAAGCGGCGACGGCGGCCTGGCCGGCGGTGAGGAGCGGGAGCGCGAAGGTGCAGCGGCGGGGCCCCGGGTCGCCTCCCCCGGGAGGGAGACGACGCGGGTCGGGCAGGGTCCAGTCGGGCCGAGCCGGAAAGATATGCTCTCAGCAGCATTAAATGTTTAGTACAACCTTTTAGAGCATCTCCAAGAGCTCCCAAAAACAACTTGGTATTCTATAATTTTTGGCAAAAACACAAATTTTGTTCTCCAACAGCTCCCAATACCAACTTAGTAAAATACCAACTGCGGAAAAAACACCCTCCGCGCGCGTAAAGATCCGCAAGGCGGAGGGCGCCACGCGCCCGCGGGGTCGCCGCCGCGTGCCGCCCGCGCTCGCCCCGCCCCGCCGCGCTTTCGTCCCGCCGCCCGCCCGCGTTGGCCGCGCGCTGCTTCGCTGGCAGCTCGCGCGGGCCGCTCGCCGGCCGCTAGCGCTCGCGCGGCAGCTAGCGCGCTCGTCGCTTCGTGCCAGGCCAGATACTTCGGAGTCGAGTACCTACGGTGCTCAATATTTTGATGGGAAATACTCAAAAGTTTCGTTTTTCGTTACGATCGCGTAGGATCAAACCTCATCCGATTTGGCGCGGCCGTGTCGAGAAATCGCCGGTCAAAGGCGCCGCACGGCCGCAGTAGGGACTAATCCTATGATAGATTTTCTTTTATGGACTTTTCTCGAAAAGTACCGCATACACAAAGAATTATAAATATGCCCTTGATTGATTTCTGAAAGTTTGTGACTAAATCGTTCGAAAGTGGCCATCACGGATTTGCAATGTGATAAGTGGGGATGAGTTGATGGACCTTTTTTTCACTAAAAATAAAATACAAAGCCGCTATAACACGAGATTGGATTACTCGGAGATGCTCTTACACACGTTGTGGCTTGTTATAATGGGTAAAGTGGGTATCGCATCGCATCGCCGGCCGGCCGGCGGCCGGCATACTTCGATGACGATGGATAGCCTCTGCCCGTCTGCCGCCCATTCTTGTGTTTCTCCCTTCACGTTCACGGCTTGTCCGCTCTGCCGATAGCTTCGTTGACCCCGTATTCCCCGCGTGCGCTTCCAACACCAACAGGAGCTAATTCCAAGGCAAGAATCCTTCGTCCACTGTTGGCCTCACTCGCTCAGCAGTAATCAGCTGCCACTGCTGCTGTGTCTCCGTCTCAACAGGAGGCGTTGCGGCCATGGCGGCTTCGAAGCCCATCCTGTACAGCGCGTGGATCAGCTCCTGCTCCTACCGAGTCCGGATCGCCCTCAACCTCAAAGGTAACCGGATCAATCCGCTGGCTATGGTTTCCTGCTCCACAGATGACGGCGAATCTTGCCCAAAACCTGGGGGTCTCTGTCCCGGGAGTTGTGGGCAATGGGACCTTTTCTTGATCTATTAATCAGTTCGACAGATTTTGGGGGGAAATTGGAGCCTAGTTACATGAGATAAAGCAAGTTGATTTTGATTTGTGCAAATCTTTACTTGTCTGTCTTTTGACTATGTAGCTCGTGAGAAGTGCATTATATATGGTAATGTTCTAATTACTCAGTGGATAGAAAAAAGTATGTGTCAATCCAACTTAGTAATAAAGTTCTGTAATTGCTCTGACGGTAGACTACTCAAGTTTGACTGCAAGTTGAAGCGTGCAAGACTAAAGCTTCTTGTGCTATTGCTTGTCATTTAATCATGACTTTTCTGTGAACTAATTGTTCTAATTTCTCTGTGATGAAGGTGTGGATTATGAGTACAGGGCTGTGGCACGGACCGATCTAGGTTAGCAGTAAGAATATTCCTATATTACATACATAAATCAGCTTAATGTCTGAAAGGTGTGATACATGGAGGGAAAGAAATGTTAAGTAGTAAGTTGTTAGCGTTAGCTATAACAATTCCCGTAATTGTGACCCTGTTGTAGATTATGAGAAGATCAATCCAATCAAGTATGTCCCGGCATTGGTTGATGGGGATTTTGTTCTTTCTGACTCCTTGGCAATCATATTGGTGAGCTATATTCTTCTGTAATTTCTTCATCACTAAATTGCCACTTCAGTATTATTGACAAACTTCTTGCTTTCTGTTTAGTATCTTGAAGAAAAGTATCCTCAACACCCTCTTCTACCTCAAGATCTCAAAAAGAAAGCTATAAATCTGCAGGTAAACAAATACTCTAGAGGTTTTATTGGATGAAGCTAGGGTTTTCTTAATGTTTTTGAAATTATGAGACTACAGGGTATTCAAGTATTTAATAAGACATCCATGCTGTATTTTGCAACTTTTTTTTGAGAGATCCTGTATTTTGCAAGTAATAATCACTTTTTAACAAATATAGGAGCAAAGGACCAACAGGTTCCCAGGATCATCTCAGTGTACACATCTAACATTGTAAATCACCAATACCATGTGGATGATGGATGTTTCTTACTTCTCTGCAGATTGCAAATATAGTCTGTTCGAGCATTCAACCTCTTCAATGTTATGCAGTAGTTGTGAGTTCATTACAACCAATGACTATTAATGAAATATTGTGTTTACTTTATCAGTATTGATGTAATGATCTATGGTTTATGCTATTCCCATGGCAGGGTCTGCTTGATGGCAGGTTAGGCTCTGATGAGAGCCTTCAGATTGTTCTGAATTACACCGACAAGGGATTTAAAGGTGTGATTTGTTGCACTCTGTAATTGAATTGTTTTTGGTCATTGCATATCATTCTTCCTTGAGTACAAGCGTACAACTCTGGAAATTAGGTAGAAATATGGTACCATAACAAATGGCATTTCCTTGTAACACCTAATAAACTTGGCCTTTGTCAGTTTCTTTCATATTCTCATGTCCTTAATTTTTGTTGCAATATATTTTGTGTGTACCCACTATGACTTTCCCCCTGGATTTGCTCAGCAATCGAAAAACTTCTGGAAGGTTGTGACAGTAGATATGCTACTGGAGATGAAATCCAACTGGTTAGTAATTTAAACTAGTCCTGCAATTTAAACTAGTCCTGCAGTCATCTTCCTTGTGCCACAAAGGTTCCTGTTGCACTGGTTCTGATCATTTGCTATAGGAGTGTTTCCTGACTTTATTTACTTGATCAATTTAATACGAACCTTGATACTTAAATTACTAGACTCTGTCGCATTGGATGTTACTGAATATTTTGCTGTGTGTTTTATGCTCTTGCACAGGCAGATGTGTTTCTTGCGCCCCAGATCCATGCAGGCGTGACACGCTTCAAAATTGATATGGTACGATATGAAACCTGGCATCACCTCTAGATGTAAAATCATTTCTGCTGAGCAATGCTCAGAAGTCAGAAAACTAATGCATAGAAGTGGTTGCTTTGCTGCAGTCAAAATACCCTCTTTTGGAGAGGTTCTACAAAGCCTATATGGAGATCCCAGCATTTCAAGTAGCGGCTCCTGAAAAGCAGCCAGATGCGCCTGCATCCCCATACTGATGAAATCTGCATCCATGTTCAGATAGATGCCTGTAGAGATTCAAATGAATAAGGACGTTTGAAGTAAATGAAGTTGTTTGCTTCGTCTACCTAGTGTGGAGGCGTGTTACAATAAAGGAACTAGAGATATTTGGAATTGTGCTGTACCAAAAATTCTAAATCCTTTATCACTCAAAATTTGAAGCTCCAGATCTTTTTGGTGGATTAGTCCCTTCAGCCTGGCCTTTCAATCCATCATTTTAGTGCTTGCGTGAAGCCGCCCCACCAGCTCCATGGCTTTGAGCTATGGCCTCTGTTCCAATAGGCCCGAGAAAATGATTCAGTCCAATAGGCTGAGCTAAACAAACAGCCAAACGAAAGCTTGGGCTCTAGTTCATGCCATAAGCTAAATTAAAACCAATTTAGTAATTGAGTAGCCTGTTGCACTACTGAGCACAATTAACAAAGAATGTAGCTCTACTTTGCCAACATTCATTACTTGCAACAAGCAAACTCAAACATTGCCAATAACTTCTGCATGAAGATATAGTGGGTTATAGATTATAGTATAAGTCAAACTGACTGTGGCTCTGTCACAATTACACAAATCTTACAATACAGACAGTTCATTTAGCAGCCCCCTATTACCAAACAGGAACAGAGTCAGCCAGTAACTACTCAAAGGGTAGGCATGCACCAACCTCTGCTTCAACACATTCAAAGGGATCGCTTATAGACAAATCATGGGCATGATTGACATGCAAAAACTCATGGCGACAACTTTTAGTCTTAAAATAAAACCGAGCGTGTCTTGAAGCTCTTTTGTCCAGCTGGAGCAGCTGATGCTGCTCTGCAAGAAATCCAGCAGTCACACTGCGCCCACGACATTGAAATGTCATTGATTCCAACATCTTTGCGTTCAGTACAAAGAATGTTGCAAAGTTAACTTGTGACTTAATGCCTTGATAATACTTATTCAACACAACTGTCTTGAGACGGATGTCAAGGCCTTTGATAAGATTACGATGTTTACGGCGCCAAGAATTCATGTCTCCATCCTTGTATGACTGAAAAGGAAAAAAACAGTATACAAACACATCAAGAAGAATTGACACAATAGTAAACCGGATCCAAAGAATATATAACACAATGAACCTATAAAGACCTTTAAAGGTGGTGAACCTTCACTATTCATCTACCCCTTTTCTCCTCACAGTGCACTATTCATCCACAGTTCCTTATTCCTGGCCATCAGATCCTCCTTAAGCCCTTGGATGCCCACCTAATTAGCCCAGCCCATTGCACCATCCGATAAAAAAAAATGAAAAAGGAAAACGAAGTCTCTCAGTCCTTCCACCGCTGCACCACGAAACCCCGCTGCTTCTCCGTCTCTCCACCGCGACAACGCCCCGCCCCGCCCCGGCGCTAGCGCCCTCCGCCGCGCCCCACTTCCTAGCTCGGTGCGGCGCCTACAGTTGCTTCACGCACCTCGCCGTCGCCGTGGTCTGACCCTGCCGCGGCGAACCCCCGCCTCTGGCCAACTCCCTCGCGGGGCCCTCTGCCATCGCAGCACGGCACGCCCGCCCGCCTCGGTAGCGGCGGCCCCGTCCTGTGGCAAAGGCAACATCCTACTCGCAAAGCTTTGCCTTTCCATGCACCTGCAACGGCGACAGCGCACCTACAGCTCCCAGTGCGCCGCATCGCCTCTAGCCACCTCCCTCGCCAGCAGCCGCCTATACGCCCTTCTGCAAGGCAAGTGGGCCAGCCGCACCTGTGCTCCCCATTTTGTAAACTTTTCATACCCGATAAATGTTTAAACACTACATTTGCTACGTCAACTTAGTGACATCCTTCTGCCATACTGTTGTTTCAGTGTGCACAGCTTGCTGCTCGACACGCCAGAGCAGAGTACTGCACTGCATTTTGTTACTATTTTTTTGGTGTACTGTTCCTACGACGCCCTGCATCCGTTATTAAGTGCCAGATCACATGCCTTCATTCTGAAAACACAATTCAACATTTTTTTTCTGGTGGCGTGTTATTCCTCCCTATTCCATCACTTATCTGCTACATTAGTTTGCCTCAGCTTTATTTTCATACGCATGCTATGCCTCTGTTTGTCATTTATGTTCGTGTATCTCAATCAATGTCAGGATTAATTCCAGTTGCGCCACTCTCTAATTTCTACAATTCTACATTTTAATTTTTGCAGTGCAGGAGATGGATGAAATGGTCGGATTTTACTTGCTAATAACACAGATGCCACAATGAATCCTACCCTTCAGTTCTTCACTCGAAACAAACATGAGCATTCACCTGCACTTACTGCTACCGAATAGACACACTACTGCTAATTTCTCAATGACCACATACTGCATTATGCTACTGACCTTTTTATATTGTCCATACAAAATTGAGTTCATGCCATCTATTAAGTACCAAAATTATCCCTTCATTCCTCTAAAAAAAAGGTTGGTTCAAAAAAAAAAAATTACAATTTTTCCTATAGTAAGCATGTTTTGATGTTTGGTACTAAACAGCGAGCCAAGTTTCCTCATTTCATTTTCCATTTTTTGCCATGTGCTTTTGTTTCAAAATGGATATACTTGATTCCATTTCCATGCGAATATTTTCAGCTGTTGTGTCAGCATAAGCTAGCAAAAGATATTTATTGATTTCCAAAATATTATCCCACCTATATTTTCAGTGCTAACTCCCGTTTAGTCCTGTAATCAGCAGGTTCTTTCTTCTTGAGCCAACTAAAGGAGGCAAAGGAGGCAAGTGATCCAGGGCATTGGTACATACAACCAGGCTACCCAATTGTGGGTACCTTCTTTGGGACTCCTGTATTTGTCTCATATTATCTAAAAAACTGCATTTGCATGCGACTATGTACTTTGTTGCTACTTTTTTGGGTGCCCAGGTTCATAATCTTGGCTTTCAATACCACTATAGGTATATATTTTCGTCTTCGATGTAATAGACATACACTTTTATCTATTATTTTTTATAGACCTACAACTCCTTGATAGGTAAATGCGTGCAGTTCTAACTACTTGGAATCAAACCAATGCAAATATCAGTTCCTCAATTCAAATAAGTCACAACTTACTAGCCATATAATTAAACAAGTATTGTCACAGGAAAAGAAAGGAAAACTACCATATATCCAAGATCAGTACCTGTTTTGGCTTACCCAAAATGGCCATTTAAAATTAAATGGCGTCAGTTCCCTATTCATATTTCATATAGAATGACAATCAATAAAATCCATGGACAGAGATTGACTTGGTGTCTACTTACCAAGCCCTATGTTTTCCTATGGCCAGGTGTATATATGTTCCTTTCTCAAGCTCCACTAGGTCTGTGAGTCCTCATTGAAAATAATCTCCCTATTTATAATAAAACACGCACATAATGTTGCCTACACTAATTTGTTTGATGTATGTAGTGCATGTACTCGAACTGCGCAAGTATTCTCATAGTCATCACCTCTATTTCCTTTAGCATCAACTACCAATAGCTATTTAACTTCTAATGCAGTTTCTTCTGTTTCAGGTTTAATCCATAGTGTCAGCCATCCTCATTTAAGGATTACACATGCTTCTGCGAGCCTTCTAAATCTAAATTTTCAGTTAAAAGTTTCTGTGCTTGCCTCATGTTACCTACAAAAACATATTTCCCTGTTTGCGTGGTATTGTATTATGCTGTTGAATGTTTAATGTTATCTATAACAGATTAATTGCATTTGATCCTATTACTTGATACCAACATGTTTACTGCCCCTCTACCTATTTAGGTTCTCATTAAGGTCTCAGTTGAGTGAAGTACATTGCATTATATACAGAAATGAAGAATGTAAGCTATATTTAGTTTATTTGAACATAACAGAATGAATCCATACGGTCCTTCAACTCATATATAGTATCTGTATCTACCCACACGAAGCGCTGGGGTTCTGGCTAGTTTAGTATGTTTACCTGGATATACAACTTCTCCAAGCATGGGAAGCATCTCATTAAGTCAATAATCACATCCAGGCGAAGACTATAAATATAGACTGCTAAAATCTTGACAGTACATGCCGGAGTTGTCGAGTTAATGATCCGGAAATCCTTTATGCGGCATGGCTGAAACATGCATCAGCACATTTATAAAATTCGATATCAGAAAAAAGCAATTCAGAACCTATAGGCAACAGGTAGGAAACCAAGAAGTACCTCAATAATCAATGAACCCAAAGAAAGCCTGGAAGAGCCTCTATCAGCCCAACTCAGGCAACCCAAGGTCTCCAGATGAGGTGCTGAAATAACTGATACTCGTAGTCCCGAGCCCGTTTGATACGATCGAAGATACAGAATCCGTTTAAGGCAAGGGGCATCCTCGACAATGAATTCTTCTAAGCCGGTCATTGTTGGGTCATAGTCATAGGCACCACTGACCCCAATGCTTGTAAGGCTAGCAGAGTTGATCCTGACACAGCTACAGCCAAAGATTCTGCGAAGCAGCAGGCCCTCAAGGGCTGGAGAAGCAGCAATGATACTATGCAAGGAATCCTCTGAAACGATGACCCGTTGAAGCGCGAGCTTCTTGAGCCGGGGAAACCGGAGCTCCTGGGCGATGATGTCATCAGCGAGGCGGCACTCGCTGAAAGTGGCGACGCAGAGCGACAATGAGAACCGGAAGGCGGACGCCGGCGGTGGAGGCGGCAGATTCAACAACCCACCCGTCGCGAAGCAGTCGATCTCCTGCAGGTTGTCGAGGGCCGGGGATCGGAGCCAAGCGTTCACGGTGGCGGGGTTGTCATGCAGGTGTCGTGCGGGGAAGCGGAAGCGGCGGCCGGGGCCCCGGTGCGCGGAGAGGATGCGGGAGACGACGTTGAGGGTGATGAAGGGCTCACCGCCGTCGAGGTTGAGAGGGGCGGAGCGCCACAGGTGGCGCCACCGGGCGGCGAGGATTCGGGTGCGGGCAGCGTCCTTGGTGGGGAGGAGGGAGATGACCTCACCAAGAATCGCGTCCGGGAGGTGGCTGATTCGGTCGACCCCATCTTCTTCCTCTCCGCCGGTTTCAGCTCCGGCTCCAGGCGGCGGATCTTGGATGTCGGGTTCGTCGTCTCCCCCGATTCCGGTTCCAGGAGGAGCGCTGGAATCAGGCGCGCTCGTCGCTGGTTGCGGCGAGATGTTTGCTTCGCCGTCCTGCTCAGGTTCAGAGCTCTCGGGTGCCTTCAGCTTCCTTCTCTTGCCACGGCGAGCCGCCGCCAGAGTCTCCATGCCTGCCGGCCGGCCGGTGAGGGGAAGGAGAAGAGAAGTTTGGGTCCGACCGTGCAGCATCCCGTTCCCGGCCCATGGGCTTTTGACTCATATTTTCGAATGCAGCCCAACGCACCTGCATCCAACAATTTATATATTTCTGTTTTGTATGAGTGCATATATGAACATTTTGGTAATATAGTTTCAAAAAAAGACATTTTGGTAATTAAGAAATACAAGTACATTTTAGATTAAGTTGTGAGGAATTCTCTGAAGCAAAACTGCCTCAAGTGCTCGTTTGGATTCTATCACTAGGAATTGGAATCTAATTACTGGGTTAGGCTATGTAGCTTGGAACTTGAGATTTCACAACTTTCCAAAGTTCACAAGTAAGTCTATCTCAACACAAATTTATAAGGTGAGAGATGGAAATGAATTCTCTTGATCACCATGCTATGTTTGTAATTGTCAACTTAATTAAAGATATAGTATAGGCTACCTCAAATATATACTCCCTCCATATAGGACTTTAATTTCGTATACAGAGGGAGTATGTGTCTAAACTATAATTTATTTTGAAGAATGAATGAGCATGCTGTTGGCGGTCCTTAACTCATATTTATACCCGCCAACTAGAGGTCATTATGGGGGAAATAAATATTTTATTTCACATATATCTTTACTATTGACCTAGTTCCACCTGTGCTTGGAGAAAATATTGTTTTGCAGAATATACACCAAGTGCAGGAATTTCCGGAATAAAAAGTACGCTTTTTGGAAAGCGTAAAACAAGCTAGAGAGCAAGTGGGCCATATGGAGGCCACATGGGCCAGAAACACCAGCATGGATGCAGCCTAGGAGGTGGCACGGGCCCACTGGCCAAAGTCGGTCGGGGGGCGGCGCCATCCAGGCGCGGGCGCGCCTGGGGCGCGGCCGCGCCCCCCTGACCGACCTGTGGGCCCGGCCAAAGGCGGTTGCCTCCTGCCATCTGAAGAAGGACGGTTCCGCTGGTGATTTTGACCATAGTACCCCCGAACCGCCTCCAGCGCCCTATTTAAGAAGAGGAGAGGCCCCCCACCTTCACACACACCATTTGGAGCCATCTCTACACTTCTCACTTGTTCATTAGTCTTAGCATTAGTCCTTTGGAGCTAGGCAAAGCTACTTGGAGAGCTTGTCTCCAGGAAGAAAAGCTACACTCTTGGTATAAATCTATGGAGCGTTCTTCCTTAGTCAAGTTCTCATTACATTTATATAGTCGTGCATATGAACTAGAGTATAGTCTAGTATGCGATATATTCGATGATCAAGAACTAGGCCATAGTTCTTGTGAGAGTTGTTCATCGTGTTCTACATTGTTTTTCATCGTTCATATGTTTTACTTGTTTAGATTAGAGTGTAGAAGAGGAATAGCGGTTCGATGTGCCTTCGGGCTTGCCTATGTTTTAGCTCGTCCATCCGTAGGGTGGGAGTCCTGGGGGGACGTAGGTAGCTCCTTAGTATGCGGACGTGGTGTCCGGGTGCGAGGGAACCTTCGGATATGTCGGCATGCCACGGTTGAGGTGGTAGGCGGCGGGTGGTGACAGCCACTGTCCGTCCTTTGTAACCCCCATGTTCGCATGTTGAGTAGGAGTTCGTAAATGCCGCCATCGATCAAGTGGACCGCTTGCCGCGGTCTCCCCATATTCCTAGTCTATAGTCGAGTCTTGACTTGTTTAACATGTGGAATTAGCTGTTCTAGCATTGACCGTATAGGACTCCGCCCGCTCGCTCCGCATAGATTATTCTTTATTCTTTATTTTATCTTTATTCCTTTGAGGTTGCTCTAAGTGTGTGTCCACTATCCAAACTACCGTATGCTTACCCCCGTATAGCACATTGGTCGGTTTCTCCTCATGCTAGATATCATATTCATACCCATGCTAGAATACTTGACTACCCCATGCCTTCCTTTGGGAAATTATAAATAACGATACCCCGAATACTTCCGGGTGAAATCTTTGCGACGATAGATCCGTGCGCTTGCGGATATTTATCTACTAGGATGTGATCTATCTCTCGGCAACACTCGCGTAGTTGCTAGAACCAGTTTCTAGTAATTATACCGAGTAAAGCCATTTAGCGTTTCTCGGCGCCGTTATCGAATTGGGCTCTAAGTCTATTTTGGTAATCGCGCTAAGAAATGCCAACAAGCATTTACGGCGCCGTTGCCGGGAAGGCATGGAAGTTAAGGATCTAGCAGCATGGATATGCATATGATATATAAAATGAGAAATGACAATGTCTATACAAAGGCTAACTTTTATGTTTTCTCCGTTGTGGATGAAAACAGGATAGTGCATGACCGGTTTCTCCCGCCGGAAAATTTCAACTCAAATCCGGAGGCACTCCTAAGGAGGAAGAGGACTCGTGCCATTTCCTCTTCTCGCTACTCCGCCGACGATAAACCAGTCACCACTGCACCTACTACGCCGCACTCCATGGCCAAGTCCCTGCGCGAGTTCTCCATCCCCAATGTTGCCAACGTGCCCACTGGGCCCGCTGTGAACTTGGGAGACAAGAATTTCGAGCTCAGGACTGGGCTCATTACCATGGTGCAGGCAAGTTCATTCTGTGGACTGCCTAGTGAGGACGCCAACGCCCACCTTCAGCGTTTCTTGGAGATATGCGACACCATCGTTATCAAGGATGTCGCACCTGATGCGATCAGGCTCAGGCTCTTCCCTTTCTCCCTAGTGGGAAAGGCGAAGACCTGGTTCTACAAGGACAAGGCCGCTGTTGACACATGGAGCAAGTGCTCCACCGCGTTCCTCGCTAAGTTCTTCCCCATGGGCAAAACCAATGCCCTGCGGGGAAGAATCGCCAACTTCCAGCAGAATTCACTGGAACCCATCCCTGAGGCATGGGAGAGGCTCCAGGAGTACATCCAGGAATGCCCTCACCATGGGATGGAAAGTTGGCTGGTGCTCCAGAACTTCTACAATGGGTTAACACCCATGTCAAAGGGGCACCTGGACGCCGCAGCTGGCGGCGCCTTTCTATCATTGACTGTTGACAGTGCTACGGCACTGATCAACAAAATGGTAGAAAACCAAGCTTGGGGGGAGGACCGCGCTCCCACCAAGGGACAAAAAGGCATGCATACCGTGAAGGAGGCGGATATGCTTGCCGTAAAAATAGACCTACTCCTGAAGAAGATTGACGGTGGTGCCATCAATGATGCATCCGGCACCGTCAACGCCATGGACGCTCGCATGACATGCGAGGTCTGTGGTGAAGCTGGACACTCGGGGAATGATTGCCCCGAGACCCGTGAAGAGGCCGCCTACCAGAACAATGGGTTTCGCCAGCAGCAAGGAGGAGGGAATGGCTGGAATAACCAGTCCCGTCCTCCATTCCAAGGTAATTCGAATTACGCCTCCGGGTTTAATTCGAATCAACCTTCATTGAAGGACCTGGTTTACGGCCAAGCCAAGATCAACGAAAATCTCACCAAAAAGATGATCCAAAATGACAAGATCTTGGAGAACATGAATAACAAGATAGAGGGCCTATCATCAGCACTCAAGAACCAGCTAAGCTTCAACAAGATGATAGAGACCCAGCTCGCCCAGATTGCCGCAGCGATCCCGACAAACGCTGACACGAGCAGGATCCCGGGGCAACCCGAGGTCCCGCCCGAGTCTGTAAACATGGTCACAATAGAGTTTGGTCACCCCTGTTAAGCCAAGCAAGCTTGTGGGGAGAAATAAGAGCACCGACAAAAGCAGGTCGGTAAGTACTTTCTTGCTACTCAAAAAAAAGAGAAAGAGAAAAAGAAAGAGAGTAGATGAAAAAAAAGAGAGAATAAAATAAAACATCTTCTCGAAAAAAAGAGAAGATTTTATTTTAGAAAAAAATATTTTCAAACGGCCGGGCGGGATCACTGCGGCGGCAAGGGCGCCGTTGGCGCCCAACGGCCAAGGCGGGGCGTCGGCGGGGCCCAGGCGGGCGCGCGCGCCGAGGCGCGCGCCGCGCCAGCTCGCCCGAGGTGGGGCCCGGGCCGGCGGCCAACGGCTCTTAGCCGTTGCCCTCCCCTTGCCGCCGGTTATTCCGGCTATAAAAGGAGGGGGTGGCCGGGGTGCTCAAACCACCTCCCATTCTCAATCTCTCACTCTCTTTCACTCCCACTTCCCACACAACAAGCTTCCACAAGCAATTTTTGAGCAAGAGAGCAAGAGTTGGAGCTAGTCTCGGGTGTGGAAAATCAACCTCCACCAGTTCTTTCGCACCCGAGAGCTAGCCACTGTTGATACTAGATACGCACATGAAAGAATCAAAGAGAAATAATCCGCAAGCGCACGGATATCGGTGAGCACTTCACCCGGGAGATATTTCAGAGTATCATTATTTATTTATCCGCTAGGAGAAAACGTGCATCTGAGCCCCGAATGCGGTGGACGCACTAATCCGTGAATTCCAAGCCGTTAAAGCCGCCGGATGAGCACACAAAGAATCAAAGAGCTAAAGGCATACCGTGATCGTTGCAAGGAGACATCGAAGCAAGAAACGGGATAACACGACCCGGTGTAGCGGTCGATCACGCAGCAAGAGAAGCGTAAAGGTAACAGCGGGAGATCCAGCACCGGGAGCAAGAACCGAAACCGAGAGCGAGGTCGATATCCGGGTTCGGCCTCGTGCAAGGGGCCCCGGATATGGTTGACATGGCGTCCCCTTTGTCCCCCGAGCTGCAAAAATACCCATGGCCGCCGGGGTACAAGCCCAAAATCCCGCACTTTAATGGTAAATCCAATCCCGAAGGTTCATATCAAGTTACGAGGCCGCAATATATTCGGCAGAGGCAACGAATCCTTCGGCCAAGACTTTGATTCGGCAATGCAAGATGTGGCACATGATTGGTACATGTCCCTGCGTCCATTATCCATTCGGTCATGGAGGCAGGCGAAAGAGGAGCTGCTGGCAACATTTCAGGGGCTTCAAACCGATAAGAAAACCATTATGGATCTGCTTACTTTGTATCAACCAGATGACGAGCCAATGGCCAAGTACACGGAACGCGTCATCCGGATGCGTGCACAAGTCCCAAATGTGTCGACGAAACGGTCATCGCTTCGGCCATCGAGGCCTCAAAATTGGGCCGTGCGCCGAAGTGTTGACCAGGAGGTACCCAAAACCGTAAAGCGGTTGTTCGATGAGATGAGAAAATTCGCCATTTCGAGGAAGACTCGCAGTAAGCGCAAGGTATCAAGAAACAGCCTCAAACAAAACACCCCGGCGTAATCGCGAAGTGGGGACGAATCAAGGTTATGTCAACAACCTTCGGGAGGAGTCATCCAAACTGCCCCCCCGAAGCAAAACGATAGCCAGTTTCATGAAACCCGGGGAGGAGGACAGCAGAACCGGTGGGGCCGCGCTAACAGAGGCGGACGAGGTCGAGGGCGCAATGGCGGCTGTTGACGGTTGTTAAGTGCCAATTTTTACCGTCAACTAAACATGAGAAAGGACTAAAATATGTTCACCAACTAGATATAGGGGTTATACCGACAGTAATTCCACGAGTTTTGGTGAATGTCCTGCTTCTCGCGGGTGTCACCGAAAATACCCAAGGAAGGCCCACATGTCGGTTTACATAGAGATAATCGGGAACCGGTGAAAATTCTCGTAATCTAGAAGGTTCGAGAAGGCTCGGACCAAACGGGAGCCCGGACGGGCTCGGTGGAGAGTCGGCCGACTCCCACCCTTGGTCGGCCGACTCATGACTGGACCATCGCATCGCCTCGCGGATCCCCGTTCCACCGCCTTTGAGGATGAATAATAATCGTCCGTTTAGGTCGGTTTGATCCGAGGGCCGTGGTGCATCCTAGAGGGCTATATAAACGGGCCCCCGGCCCCCGGAGGAGGCAATCCCTTAAACCCTAATTCATTATCTCCCGGCGGGATCGAGTTGTAGAGGCGTCCCTTGAATGGATGACTTCTCTTCTCTAGAGAATTAGAGTTAGACATTCCAATGTAGTAGATTAGATCTAGATGAGAGTTAGGGAGAGCGGGAGCTGCGCTCCGGTTCGGAGAAGTCTTCGGAGATTTGGTATGTCTTTGTATCTATTCTTGTAAGACTTATGCTTTAATATATATTTATCTTCTCTATGTACTCTTATGCATCTTGTGATAGATAGTATAGTTGTTATTCTTTGGCATGGGATCTTTGCTCGTATTGAGTGCTCTAGTTATATATAGTGATTAGAGTAGTAATCGATAGTGTAGGCATGGTGTCTAGACTATAGGTTACCTGAGGTTGCGCCCAATCCCACGGATAGTTGTGGTAGCCCCGAGGTGGCTACTGTCGGGCCTTTGTATTCCACCACGTTCGGGTTGGTGTTTCGTAGAGCTTTTTGGCAGCCTTCCCCCGACTACTCTTTACCCAGTCTTCTTCGAGAGTCGGAAAGGTACTGTTGCTCCAAAGTGCTATTGTGTGATCGTTATACTTATCCATCCCCGTTATTATAGAACCAAAGTAGTAGAGAAGAACATAGGAACCTAGATCTCTCCCGTTGTCCTCCCACTATATCTAGCTACTCATTTATCGTTAATTCTCATACTTGTGCTTATACATATATCCTATCATATATATTTTACCCCCGCTTTAGTCTAGTTGGTTTACTAAGTTAGTAGATACATGATGGTGATTTATTAGATTCTTTAACCCTTGCTTCCCCGTGGTAAAATATAAATAACGATACCGGATACTCCCGGTAAAATGCTACAATGGTATGTTCTGTGCGCTTGCGGAATCCTTCTTATTTTAATTGCACTTAACAAATACCAACAGCGGCGCCCCGAAAATGCCATATTGTTGCGTGTGTGGCGAAAACAAGGGCCATTTCACCAGAGACTGCAAATACACGCAGCAGGCCAAAGAGCGAAGGAAAGAGATGACGCTATAGGGAAATCCGAACCCACAAAGCACGTATTCCACACGGCACCGTCACAACACTACGCTTTCCCCCATCAAATGGCTGCTTTCCGGTCCGGGCAGCCCGGAATCCGTACCTCGCCCCACATGTTCATGCACATTGGGGAGGGTCGCCAAGCATGCAGTACCAACAATACCAGCACCCGATGATTGCGCATCCGATGCCAGTATCGGCTGTGGCTTCTTCCTCAGCGCCTACCGAGAATAGATAGCACCAGCAACAGGCAGCAAAGCAAGAAACTTCCAAGGAGTTGCAGATCGTACACACTGTAGCACCCGCGAATGTGATGCCATCCAACGGGCACATATACGCCATCATTGGAGGTTCCAATATAGAGCACGATGAAGCAAGAGAACGCGAAGAGAATATCGAGGCGCGTGTTGGCGAGTATCATCGGCCGCTCCGACGAATCGGGCCGCGTGGAAGCTTCAAACCCATCACCTTCATCGAAGAAGATAATCAGTCCGAGATTACCCGCACTATGACGCTTTCGCAACGCTTTCGTAGCTAGGGTACACCTTGCACAACATTTCGATTGACAACGGAGTTCGGCGGACATCTTGTTCACCAAAGCGTACGACAAAGATGAAACTCGACAGCGATCGCTTGATCGGGCGGGCAATGCCCTATTCGGTTTTGGTGGAAAGAAAATAGATGCACTTGGGAAGAAGACACTCACGGTAGCGTTTAGCGAAGGAGAGAAAGTGCGGGCGGAAGAGATATCATTCGATGTGGTACAAATGGAATACCCATATACAAAGCAATTTTCGGAAGAGGAATCATAAACAAGTTTGACATCATAATCAGCGAGCTACCGTGCATGAAGCCGCCTGCCCTCCCCTTTCGGGGTAATCACGGTGCATGGCGATCAAATCGCAGCTTTAAAGATAGATGGCAAACCTATACCGGATACAAAGCATGGTGCACGAGGTAAAAAAGCCCGCAAGGAAAGAGGACGCTAATGAAGCCGCAGAGCGGAAAGAGCGGAAGAGAGCAGAGCGACGAGGGCACGAGAAGAGTGCCTTTATCGGCGAACCGCCCGGATCGGTGTGTGCATATCGGGGCAAGTCCGTCGAACGGGACGCTTCGGAGCCGCTAGCATTTCGGGCCGAGAACAAGGACGTATTCGCGTGGACCACTAAAGACCTCAAGGGGGTCGACAGGAATTGGCACAAAGACAATCTCAACGTTAGCAAAACAACAAAGCCAAAGAAGCAAAAGTTGAGGAAGATGTCATCCGAAAGAGCAGACGCGCGGCAGCCGCATGAAGTGCAAAGGCTTTTGGACGCGACGTGATCGAAGCCGGTGCAAAGATCCGGAATGGCTAGCCAATGTGGTAATGGTCAAGAAGAAAAGCGGCAAATGGCGCATGTGCGTGGATTTCACAGATCTAAGCAAACATTGCCCTAAAGACCCGTACCCACTACCGCGGATCGACAAGCTGGTCGATATCGCGTCGGGTTGCGAGCTGTTAAGTTTACTGGATTGTTTCTCGGGGTACCATCAGATATGGCTGAATGAAGAGGATCAAGAGAAAACAAGTTTTATCACTCCCGGGGGACCTTTTGCTACAAGCGCATGCCCGAGGGACCGCGCAATGCCGGCCCTACTTTCTCCCGAATGACGGACGAGGTCTTTAGGGAGCGAAAAAGAGGAAAAACCTAGTCGCATACGTGGACGATATAGTGGTAAAGAGCGATAAAAAGCACACACATCGAGGATCTAAAGGAAACTTTTGTGAACCTTCGAGCAAGCGGCCTGAAGCTAAACCCGGAAAAATGCATATTCGGGGTTAGCAAGGGCAAGATGTTGGGATGTCTGGTATCGGCCAGAGGCATAGAAGCTAACCCGGACAAGATTGCCGCTATTGTAAACATGAGACCGCCCGAGACTAAGAAGTAGGTGCAGAAGCTCACTGGCAGGATCGCCGCTCTAGGGAGGTTCATATCCAAGCGCGAACGGGGACTTCCGTTTTTCCGCATCCTAAAAAATTCGGAAGGTTTCGGATGGGGCCCGGACGTAGCCGAGCATTCGATGACCTAAAGGCTTACCCGTCAAAGGCCACAACATTATCGAGCCCATCACCAGATGCGATCTTGCTACTATATGTAGCAGCATCCCACGCCGCGGTGAGCGCGGTCCTGGTGGAAGAAAAAGAGAACGAGGGGAAGTTACAGCAGTTCCCAATCTACTTTATATCAGAAGCGTTGACATCAGCGAAGACAAACTATTCCGAGCTGGAGAAAATCGCGTATGCGGTGGTCATGGCGTCGCGGAAGCTCAAGCACTATTTCCAGGCTCACCACATTCGGGTCTTGTCTGCTCAGCCCCTAGACGCCCCGTTCGTAAACGCAGAGGCGGTAGGGCGGATAGGCAAGTGGGCGGCCGAGCCGAATGAATATGTCATTGACTTCGAGCACGGATCGGCCATCAAATCGCAGGTCATAGCGGACTTCATCGCAGCATTGGACCCCTTGTGGGGATAACACTACTCTCGGCTTCGAGGAACCGAATGGACAAGTGCACACGGATGGAGCATGGTGCTCACTGGAGCAGCATATCCGCGGTATTGACACCTCCAACCGGCCCAAAGCCGTGATACGCCGCAAGGCTGCGATCGCACCACCAACAACACAGCCGAATACGAGGCAGTTCTGCTGGGTCTCAGGAAACTCCGAGCGCTAGGAATCCGCAGATGCGTCATCAAGTCTGATTCGCAAGTAATTGTGGGGCACATCCGGAAGGAATACACAGCAAAGGAACCGCTCTGGCCAGGTATCTGGAAGCCGTTCGGCGAATGGAGAAATATTTCCTTGGTTTCACTCGCAATACATTCCAAGGGCGGACAACACGAGGCGTATGCGCGGCAAAAGCCGCGGCTCGTAACACTCCCTTGCCCGCCGATGTTTTCTACCAAGTCTTGATGTTTGCAGCGGTGCAGGTACTCGGAGGAGGAGCGACGGCAGTAATTCACGCTATCGCGAGTGACGACTGGAGAGCACCGATATGGGCATTCATTTCTAGAACTTATGAGCCCGGAGACAGGAAGCAACAACAAAGGATGGAGTCCAGAACCAAGCAATACTCCATAATCGGAGAAAATTTGTACAAGGAGGGAGTTGTAGCGCCACTACTGAAGTGCATCAGCCGGAACGAGGGGGTCCAGCTTTTGCACGATATACATTCGAGAACTTGCGGGGCCCACAGAGGTCCGCATGAAATCGCTCACAGAGCAATGAGACAAGGCTTTTATTGGCCAACTGCTATCGAGGACGCCAAGCGACTGGTGAAATCGTGCAGGGCCGCGGAAGTTCGCAAAATACCGAGGGCCCCAAAGCAAATCTAACCTCCCGATATGTCCAACTTGGCCGCTACAGAGATGGGGCATCGACATAGTCGGACCGCTCCCGCCGGCGCCTGGAAATCTGAAATTCACTGCAGTGGCACTGGAATACTTCACCAAATGGGTCGAAGCAAAGGCGTTGGCGACAATATCATCTGGAACTCTAGTCAACTTTGTGTGGCAGAGAATCATCTGCAGATTCGGGGTCCCATCCTACATAACAGTGGACAACGGAAAGCAGTTCGATAGTACCAAGTTCAGGACTTTCTGTGAAGACGGGGGATCAAACCGACGTTCGCCTCGCAAAACCACCCGAATCGAATGGGGCAGTGGAACGGGTCAACGGCGACATTTTCACCGCCATATCAAAGACCCTCGAAAGCACCGAGAAGAAAGGCAGATGGGCTCAGGAGCTAACAGCTACGGTTTGGGGACACAATATATCCAAGTCGCGCGCAACTGGATTCACGCCTTTCAGACTCCTTTTCGGGGAAGAGGCCATTACCCCGGAAGAGGTGCGGCTGGGATCTTTCCGAACCGAAATCATGGCTACTACGCCAGAACAGCGATACTCGGCCTTGAAGCGGTTGACTCCCTAAGGCAACAGCGGTGGAAAATCTTGACAAGTACCATCAGAAACAAAGGCTTGGAGGGATAAAAAAGTGCTCAGGCAAGTCATCAACCCCGGAGATATGGTGCTCATTCGGCAGCCTGACAAGCAAGGCAAACTGCAGTCGCTGTGGTACGGACCGTACATTGTCGCGAGAATGGTAAAAGCAGGTGTCTACACGTTGGTGAAAGAGGATGGCGCTGAGTCCAGCCACACCTGGAACGCTGACAATCTACGCCGCTTTTACTCGTGAAATTGCCCCACAGGGGTTGTAATTTTCCTTTTTAATTCTTAAGCATACTCTTTACAATTCGGGGGGCGCGCTCTTTTTCCTCACTGGGGAAGCCTTTTCGGAGGCGTGAGGTTTTTTAATGAGGCGTCCCTATGTACCTTTTTCAATGCTTTTGCCGCGTTTCCCCAAAAGTGAGAATGCGTACTACTCGTTTTAAGCCGAAAAAGACAATGGCAATTATGCCATTGTCCCTATTCGGATCGTTTTTTGTCGAGTTGCAAGCAACCGAAAGCCAAAAACGGCTAGTGAACGCAGCAAAACGCTGGAGCGTCACGAACAAACACCTAAATTGCGCGAAAAGAAAACGCCGCAGACGAACTCCCAAAGAAAAACGCCGAAGTGTCGCGAGAACGGCAAAAAGCCGAATGCGCGCAATCAACGTTTCGTGTGAAGCGAGCTTCGGGGATAAAACCCGAATGTAACAATGCCGACCCGCCATCAACAAGCAATTTTCATCCGCAAGCTTAAACTTCTTATTCATCATATTCTGATGCTATAATTACACCGGAAGTGCTTGTGGTGTTTAATCTCACAATCAAGAGCAACATACCCTCTATATCGAGCAATGCCTCGAGAATGTGCGCGATTAGAGCTCCTCGGACTCTCGAAAGGAGCGCTGTACTGCACCATGGTCGGGCGTACATCACCCGAATGCGTTGTACATAACAAGCAAAAAGGCCGAAAGCCTACGCCCGATATGGTTAGTGAGGGCTGGGTAGTGAATACAGCATTTGGTCTGATGACACCGCAAATCCCAAAACCTCCCATTCCAGCACGACATAAGCAGGGTATGTGGTTGGGAAAACAAAAATCAAGGTCTTTGCAGCCATGATAAAAACCAAGAGCTTGGACCAGATTATATAATCTAGCCACTCAGCCTCTAAGACGGGTTAAATTTATGACTCACCTAACAAATGTACGACGGCGTTATGGCATAAAAAGGTGTTTCACGGCACTATGACCCAAGCAGTATTATATATGCATAACATCCCCCATAATGCAAAGCCATGTCGGTCAAAACAAACTCATCCCGCTCCAAAACTAAGGTTAGTAGGAATGAGAGGAGTCAGGAAAGGAGCCAGCACTCGTCCTCCCGTTTCAGTTGTGAGCGTGGAGCAGTTAGGCGCAGCCGGGTCAAATCGACTGCCTAGGCAAAAGCAGCAAGCGCGCAATAGCAGAGATGCGCAGAATCGCGCGCCTACCTATTCCCAAGAATGACTGGAAGTTCCAGCTCCTGCACGGCGACTAGTCCATATTCGGGAATCCAGCCCACAGCAAGTGTGGGGCAAACATAAGGCCTGGGATCTAGTCAACGGATGAGGTTTAGTGCTCTACCCGCCCATAAATGAGAAAGGGCACAGGCGCGCCCATTCGGGTGTTGGAAGCCGAGTCTTACCACTTCGAGATAGGACTCATCCAGTTTTAGCCAATAGGGCCATACAGAGTTCCATTCAGTGGCTATGCAGAGCGCATATGCACTTTGTAACAACCATGACAAACTCGTGTGAAAACAAACGCCGGAGGGCTTAACTCAAAAAAATTCACGAATGCGCCCTCCACCGCTCAAATTCGGGGCGACGCTCTAAGTCTCCACACAACGCTGGAGGGCTTAACTCAAAAAATTCACGAATGCGCCCTCCACCGCTCAAATTCGGGGGGGGGGGGGCGGCGGCGCTCTAAGTCTCCACACAACGCCTGGAGGGCTTAACTCAAAAAATTCACGAATGCGCCCTCCACCGCTCAAATTCGGGGGGGGAGGCGCTCTAAGTCTCCACACAACGCCGGAGGGCTTAACTCAAAAATCCCCGAATACGCCCTCCACCGCTCAAATTCGGGGGGGGCGGCGCTCTAAGTCTCCACACAACGCTGGAGGGCTTAACTCAAAAAATTCACGAATGCGCCCTCCACCGCTCCAATTCGGGGGCGGCGCTCTAAGTCTCCACACAACGCCGGAGGGCTTAACTCAAAAATTCACGAATGCGCCCTCCACCGCTCAAATTCGTGGGGGGGGCGGCCCTCTAAGTCTCCACACAACGCCGGGAGGGCTTAACTCAAAAAATTCACGAATGCGCCCTCCACCGCTCCAATTCGGGGGCGGCGCTCTAAGTCTCCACACAACGCCGGAGGGCTTAACTCAAAAAATTCACGAATGCGCCCTCCACCGCTCAAATTCGGGGGGCGGCGCTCTAAGTCTCCACACAACACCGGAGGGCTTGGCGAGAAATTTTCCCGAATGCGCCCTCCACCGCTTAAATTCGGGGACGGCGCTCTAAGTCTCCACACAACGCCGGAGGGTTTAATGAGGAATTTTGCCGAATGCGCCCACCACCGCTTAAACTAAGGGGGACGCGGCGTTTCACACAATGGTGGCGCGCTCAACAAAAAATTCTAGGCCGTATTCGCGGATTCGGCATTCTAAGTCTCCGTAACTAGGCGGGCCCCCGAATGCGTTGCTGGAACGAAAGTGGTAGCATAATCGCGCAGGAAAACGACCGGATAGTTAAATTACGACCGCATTCGGTGCTGGTGCCACAAAATATGTTCAAACAGTTCTAGGGTTCCCCGAACCCCGGCCACGTAGGGCCACAAGCACGGCCACGCAGGGCCAAATACGACAAAGCTAAGTTTTTACAAAGAAAAGACAGATAGATTAAGAGTTGGCCGCAGTTTCGCCTGCAGGAGATTGAGGACGGGGCGCGTCAGCTTCGGTGGACGCCGCCGCGGAGGGGTTCACGGCACCCGAATGATCGCCCTGTGCGGTACCTTCGGGCGCAAGAGCCATCTCCGGGGACCGCAGCGTGTTGGAAGACGGCGTGTTGCCCGCCGCGGCTACCTCGCGCTCGTCCCTATCCCGAATGTAGGCCATAACCCGGTCACGGATAATGGCCTCTTCCGCCTCATCTCCCTAAAAGAAAGAAACACGAAAGTGATCAAGTTGGCTAAAAGATTCATAACCAGACCCATCATAAACGACAAGCGCCATTCGGCAGCTTTTACCTCCGCCACGCTCAGTGCCGCGCGCAGCAAGCTGAGATTGCGACCGCCATAGCTCCAGAAGCCGCTGAAGAACTTCACGGCGACCTCGTGTGCGTCCCTATCCGGGACCCAGAAGCGGTCCGCGTCATCAGGAGCCGGAAGCGTCGCCGCATGCGGACAGCCCGCGTCCTTCGCCGCCTTGCACGACGACGGGTGGTTTCAAGGGCGCCTGGGGCGGCCCGAGCTCCATTTGGCCCTCCAAGGCGGCGAGCCCGGTCCGGAGGAACCTGGCGAAGTCGAACACCGAGGTATCCTCCCCGATGGCGGGCACCACCACCTCGTCGCCAACTCCGGCCACCAGGCGCGCGAAGATAGTAGCGGCCTGGTTGAGTTCATCGAGCTGTTGGCGACGGGCGGACCGCTGCAGCTGGTTCTGGGTGTTCCTTTCGGTCCTGGCGGTGCGGGCGTCTGCTTCGGCCTCCTCTCGCGCGGTTTTCTCCCTATTAAGCTCGGTGCGCGCTTGCGCCAGCTCTTCTTTCAGCCTGCGCACCTCGGCCTCACTTTCGGTGAGCTTAGACTCAACGAAAGCGACCGCGGCGCAGTCCTGCTTGGCGAGCGCAAAGACTTATACGTATTGTGCGCGAGGAGGAGCGTTGAGAATTTAAACAACCCGAATTGGAAAAGACTTTGATCATTCGGGGTCGACAACTCACGTAAATCGCGTGGAAATTGATGGCCGAGAGGAGCTCGGGCGATCCACCTTGGCCAAATCCCTTTCGGTGGTGGTGGCGCTAAAAGAGGTGTCTGACCGGTCCGCGAAAGCGACACGCCACGCCGGCAAGACGCTGCCGGCGCGGCAGCCCACCCCCGTGATTAAGCGAGCGTCCGAAGCCGCCCCTAGAGCACGAGCAAGTTGGTAAGTCCTTTCACGGTCTGGGCTCGTGTCTTCGGGAGATGAGCACCCCGAATACACGCGCATGTGGTCGCACTCGTCTGGGGCTCGCTCTAAGGAGAGCCTGCCATGTCCAAACAGAGCACACGCTGCGGTTTCGGGGGTCATGCGACGGAGCTCGCGGTGGAATCGGGACTTACCAGGTCTCCTGGCCAGATTCGGGTTCTGGTCCGAAACGGTTCGGGAAACTTCCGCGGAAGCAGGCGGCGGCATTGGAGCAGGCGCCGCAGCGGTTGAAGGTGCACCCGCGGCCCTGGGTTTTTTCGTCATCGCGAAAGCACCCCCGGAGGCGTCTGCCGGCCTTTTTAAGCTGACGCCCAGGGAGCTCAGCGTTGGGTGCGCTTTCGGAGGCAGGCGGCACGGGTCAGCAATTTTCTTGCGTGTTCCAGCCATTGAGCTAGAACCGCCGGTATCGTCCTGCAAAACATAAGGATGAAACTGTCACATTAGTCCATATCGCCCGAGATGTCAACGGCTATGCCCTAATGCGCAATGCGTATCTTGCTCTACCATTTTGACATGCAAAGGTTCCGGGACCCCCAGGAAGTCCAATGAGAATTTAGAGCTGCTTTTCAGAGGTTTGGTCCACAATCGTCCGGCCATTTCGCGGCATACCTGAACGTCGCGAGCCTCCGGCTCCGGGCGTTCCCGGCTTTGCCTCGCGCGCTTTCGCTTCTCGGCGGCAACGGTGCCGAGCCCGATCGGCGCGAAGGACCAGGGTGCCGAACGGGGCCGATCGGGCGCTCCCGATTCCGGGTCCGCGGCGCGCCACCCTCCGGCCGTTGACATCATCGCCGCTTTGGGCCTTGGGCGCCTTCGAGCCGGGGGTGGCCTTTCCGAATAGGGGATACCCATGCGATCCAGAGCACGGTTTTTCCTAGGAGAATTTCCAAGTCGAAGCATTTTCTTCTTGTGCTCCCTCTCTCCATACGGCCCGCATAACCGGACAGCCCTTCTTCTCAAATAACAAGCCAAGTACGTTAGCCGTCGAGTCAAAGTGATCCGGCGCTCGAGAAGGAAATCGGGACCTCGATAGCCATTGATGTCCCGAATAGGCTCGAACTTCACAGTTTCACATAGGGGCCATTCGTCAATAGCTATCATTTCTTCGCCAAGTCACGGCTAGTCGGGCCCCGGCGGTAAGAGAATACGCTTCCGCCACCGCGTGATCTGCCGGACCGAAAGTGTCGTGAGGCGGATGTTTCTCGCCAATCATCACGGCCATCAAGGACACCAAGGGGTTTGCCCGGCGGCGCCTTACTCTCTGGGCGGCTTCCATCTCTTCATCCGAGGCAACCCGAATATAAAACCAATACTTGTTCCAATCTTCCCATTTTTCTTTGAAGGTGGGCACCAAGCGTTCCCGTTTCCGCCCGGAGCCGGCACAAAGTTGTAAGACCCATATTCGGTGCGAATATTGGGCCGTCCATCAACCGTCCCCACTTTCGAGTGGAAGTGGGTGCAATGGAGCTTCACGAAATGGGCAACACTTGGCTCGTGGCCCATCATCTTCGTAGCCATGGCGTATATGCTAAGCCGGGCGATCGCATTCGGGGTGAGATGATGGATCTCGCAGCGGTATTTTTGCGAACGGCTCCAAAAACGGAACCAAGGGAAACCTCAACCCGGCGATGAAGAAGTCGCGGAACACAACCGCCTCATTCGGTCTCGGTTTCGGGGTAACCTCGTCCCTCGGAGCTCGGCTCCTTTCGCGCTCAAATGCGCTCGAAGGCCGCGTTGGTATGAGTTAAGTCGCTCCGTCAACTTTAGATCGGCATATGATGCCGGTGTGCCCCTCGATTCCCGACCCGCTGGCTTCTTCTGGCCGGGCCAGATTCGCCAACTCCACCCCCATTCGGTCCGGCGGACGCTGCGCTCCCCTCTCCCCCATCATATTCCGCAGATTCGGCATATTCTTCACCCGCCACTCCAGCGCTCCCTTGGCCGCTAATAGTCTCTTCAGCAGACAAATCAACCACGGGTGCCGCCGTCGTGGGTGCTATGGCGCGAATCGGTTCAACTATCTCAGCTCTCCCTCCCGGGCCCCGTAATCACGCGGCATTTTTTTCCGATCCGGATTGGCTAAGTTGGGCCGCCGTTCAGCGCAAAAGCGGAGAGCCCGGATGCGGTGTCGTGGGCAGTTCGGACGACCGCCGGACGAGGAGCTTTCGGACATAGGCGATCGCTCCAATAGGGCGCCCAGGCTTCCGAGCTATGAAGAAAAATGAAACTGCGTTCAATAGGGCCGATAGTAGCATTCGTACCTTACCTAATCCTCCTTACCCAGCCCCGAAAGCCTAAACAACACATAAGGAAACGATAGTACAAATCACTTACCGAATGAGGATGAAAAGTCCGGATGCGGAGACCGGAAGCGATCCTCGAATGCGTCAGGGGCAGGCGCGCAGGAGCTAAGTGCTCGCCCCCTCACGCGTCTCTGCCTTTTATAGGCAGGAGGCGGCCGTGGGGGAGCCGACGCGTCGGTTCACGCGAATCGAGGCAAAAAAAAAAGTCTCCTCATCCTGGGGGCGGCGCTGGCACATTCGGCGCGGGCACATTCGGCACAACGAGATATTGTCGGCCTTGCCCGGAAGGGATCACCCTTCCGGCAAGACCGAGGGCTACCGTTGGGGGCGGAGTGGAATTGGCCACCCCGTCCCCCGATTGCGTGCGCCTCTTGTGTTTGATGTACGCAGCACGGCCGAAAGCGCGGAGGACGCGCATTCGGCATCAGGCGCGGGTGGCGCCAGCGGAAGCCCCGATAGCGCGGGAGGACGCGCATTCGGCATCAACGCAGGGCGCCAGGACGGAAAACCCGATAGCGCGGGAGGACGCGCATTCGGCATCAACGCAGGGTGCCAGGCGGAAGCCCCGATAGCGCGGGAGGACGCGCATTCGGCATCAACGCAGGCGCCAGACGGAAAACCCGATAGCGCGGGCAGGCACACATTCGGTGCAAGCATGGACGCATTTGGCGGCCCGGGCGGGGAAGAAGAATCCGGATGTGCGACGGTCGGTGGTTGGCCGGCAAGGGTGGGCCCTCGGGCCATTTACTTGTCTGCCCTGTGTCGGTTATTCCTGTACGTTGAAATTAGGGTTGCCAGGGGCATTCTTGTACAAAAGGCAATACGACTTCCTATAAATACACCCTTCTGGGGACGTTGTAAAGGAGGTCTGGACTCCGCGCGTTTTAGCCGGAGCACAAGGAATATAAGGTTCGTGTTGTTCGTTTCGTTTTGTAGTTCTGTGTCTCTAGTATCTCCCGTTTCGGTCCCTTAGGGGGTGTAACCCCAAGGGGCCGAAACAACACTAACCCAAGTCTATACTTAACCCCTGAGCTACAAACAAGGTAATGAGCGATATAGAGAGGATTACTACCACAGTCTCCTTCCAACCTATGGCAAGCTTTGCAACTACTACTCTATGGGAGCACCTAAGAAAAGACACCACAGAGGATGCTTAACCTAGCACTTTTGGACCTACCTTACCTACCGACGGAAGTGGGCTACAAAGGTAACAAAGGGATCATCTCCCCGCTACTACCACGGTTCCGGCCAGATAGGGAGCATCTACGAGTGAACCTAGCCCAAGCACCACGCTTACGCTTACGAACGATTACTCTATTCCCAACCGAAAGCGAATAAAGTAAACTCGTAAACCAAAGAGCAATAATAACAAGAACTTACTAGTATTAGAAGTTGAATTACGTAATGATCCTAGAACCAAGCCTCGGGTTAGGAGACTTGATCCCCAGGTACAACCGGAGAGGAGACACCGACATGCGGGCTTCCTCCAACTCTACCTCCACCCTATACTCTCTCTATCTATCTTGAATGCTAGGCTCTAGGGAGGAGATCCATTCAAGGGACCTCTCTCACCTGATCCTCTCTGGAAATAATGAATTAGGGTTTCAAGGGATGCCTCCTCCAGGGGCCAGGGGCCCTGTTTATATAGCCCTCTAGGATGCACCACAGCCCTCGGATCAAACCGACCTAAATGGACGATTATTATTCATCCTCAAAGGCGGTGGAACAGGGATCCGCGAGGCTGACGCTGATTGGCTGAGGTCACGAGTCGACCGACTCTAGGGTTGGGGCGGCCGACTCTCCACCGAGCCGGTTCGGGCTCCCGTTTGGTCCGAGCCTTCTCGAACCTTCCAGACATGAATTTTCACCGGTTCCCCGATTATCTCTATGTAAACCCGACATGTGGGCCTTCCTTGGGTATTTTCACCGACACCCCCTGTAAAACAGACATTCACCAAAACTCGTGGAATTCTGTCAAGATAACCCCTATATCTAGTTGGTGAACATATTTTAGTCCTTCCTCATGTCTAGTTGACGGTAAAAATTGACACTTAACGACCGTCAACAACTCCCCAAGCTTACCTTTTGCTCGTCTCGAGCAAAGATAAACTCGTGATGGATCGGGAGTTGCTACAATGCTTTCACGCCTCAAAAGTACACATGCGTTCAAACAAGAACTCTCCTCCGGATTAGAGTGAACTATTCGACTCAAAACTTACTCATATTACCTTTCACCATGGGGCTTGTAGCCGTCACTTGGGTCTTGAGCGGTTGAAAGACGTAACGGTCAAGTCAAGCGCTATGTTTCTCGCTCTTTGATCAACTATTATTCCGGAGTTTTTGCAAGATTTTCAAATAAAACTCAGAGTTTCCTTGTATGACCCTTTCAAGTCTCTCATTTGTGGTATTTCTGGATCCTCTCCAAGGCATGTGTGTAGCGTATGCCTTCTCTCTTCTCTCAGAATATGTGGTTTTTATGGAACTAAGGCATAGTGGAAAGTGCCTCCTCTCTCTCACCCTACTTTCTAATAGGCTTATGTGGAGCTTATGGGGAGACACTCAAACTTACTTGCATATATTGCACAGTTAAACCATGGATCCAATAGGAACTAAAATAATAATAAAGTCATATGTGCATGTGAAGGAGGAAATGTGATGAATGATAAGATGATGATGATAAGGAAATGATTATGAGGGGTGATCACTTGGCGAACATCTACTTCTACACTTGCTCCTTTGGGGATAACATGACCCCCTTTATTCAGAAACCTTGAACTTCTTGAAAGGAAGGACTTGGCTACTCTTTCTTTTTTTTTCTTTTTCTCTCTTTTTTTTTAGAGCAACCAATCCTCTGAAAATGAAACTTTAGCAACGGAGAGTGTATAACTTGAAATGATAATGACCGGAGCTTTTATGTAGGCAAATGGAACGGCGATGATTATTTCTAGATGTTCACTCCCGTGGATAGGAGTAGAACCTTTTCGGATGAAGTGAAATGAGTGGCTTATGTATTTTGTGGATGGATGGATGGATGGATGGATGGATGCGTACTCCCGGGGTAGGAGCAAAGATAAGCGCGTATCTCCGGGGTAGAGACAAGATAATATGTGGGAGAATGCGTACTCCCAAGGTAGGAGCAAAGATAGGTGCGTATCTCCGTGGTAGAGATAGCACAATATGTGGTGGATGTGGATCTATATGTAGGTGGTACTTCTAGGGACAGAAGTAGCACGGGTAATGAATGTAGTATTTATAAAATGGGTGCATGCTTCGAGGACGTAAGTAGCATAGATCAATGGATGGAGAGCACATAGTATTGACTTTAACCGCATGACGGTTCCTTATGGGTCCACAAAGATAACCATACTCAATGCCTATAAAGACTACACTCAAGCCTACAATATGATCTATATAAATAGATGGGTTTTCCTAATCTAGCAAGCATGAATATATGGCGTGGTAGAAATTTTGAACTCTCATCATAAAGGAACTCATCATGCAGGAATTTAATATTTTCAAATAAATTCTCCAGAACTCTAGTATCTCTAGGAACAAGATGGACAGCAACTCAAAACTTTCCCATATCATATCCGTCAACTACCTAGACTTGGGAGAGTGCAAGGTTGAAAACTAGGTACTTGAAAGGAATTACGGCAGAGCAACTATTCATCATTTCCATATAAGAGCTTATTTCAGTAGGGTTCATTTTAGCAGCGAGACTTTTCACATACTCTCCTATATTTTATTTAGCAAACTTAACAAATAGATAGATAGATAGATAAGCTAGTGATACTTAGCTGGATACAAGGGGTGCTCTCCCCAAGCTGGATGTTCACGTAGTCTATTGGTATTGCCGACGGTAGTGAAGGCGCATCGCTCCTCCTGGAGTGTTAGGGATGATGGCCGTAGAGACAAGACCACGATCGTTGAAGACAAGACTCGACAAGGGACGGGACGTCCTTCCGCCTCGTTAGCTCTTCTTGATCCTTTAAATTTCGTGAGGCTCAAATAGACAACAATGCTTGTGGAACCGATTAAGTGTTAGTGATAACCCTCTAAGCCTTGAATGTCTAGAACCTTCTTAACACATAAATCTTTTTAGCAGGATCTCAATATTTTTGCAATTTATATATTTTATAATATGCAAACAGAAAAATGCAACTAAGATGAAACCTTATTTTTATGCCACCACGTGGATATCTTTGTGGGTCGTCGCACCACAAAATTATTCACATGGGGCTTAGCTTTTCTACATGCAATGCATGACATAATTATTTTCTTTTCTAATGCGGATGTAGCAAAATAAATATGCAACAAGAACCGATTATGCAAAAAGTAAATATGCTAAAGGAAAAACTTGTGCAATGCTAAAATGGGAAATATGGATAACTACCAAGTTACCTCCTTGGCGAGGGTTCGGTGTTTTAAGTCCTCTGAATAGGACTTCTTGTCGTGTTCAATCCTTCGGTGCTTCATTTGATCCCAAAGGTAAAGACCTCGAGAACTGCACTTCTTGAGTTGGTAACTCTTGAGGAAGATGTCACCTATGTTCTTTCCTTGTCCACGATCTGAAGTGAATCCTTCAATTGTGATGCCGGGAGCATCTGTTTTAGTGTGCATGTTGCAGTTCGTAACTTTATCACCGGAGCACCCCGTGATGAAGAGTAGATGCTTCTAGTGGTCCTTTCCCTAGACCTTGTGCTCCACTTATTGTTTCTTCTCCGCAGAGGATTAGTGGACAACACATACCCGAAGGAATATAATAAAAAGGGTAGATTTGTCATAGAGCTAAGATCATATTCTATGCTACAAAAAAGTTGGGTTCAAAATTTTAATTAGCATAGAACATTTGCTCAACATTACTTCTTCTCTTAAGGATTGATTTTAGTTTATCTTAAGTTTGATTGGTGTATGAAGTCTCGTAGAAAACACTCAAACTTTTAGAGAGGAAGTAATTGCGAATGGAGGGATTGCAAACCGTGCGTGAGCGACGAGGGCTTGAGAAGAGGAAGAGCATTGTTGGATCATCATTAGAGGAGTCGGCGACCTTCCTCCCCCAAGCTTGTTGTTGCTCATCATTGGAAGCCAAGTGTGTGTGTTGAATCATCCCTCGAAGTGTGTTGTAACTCTATGTTCTTTAGACAGTGTCCATCCTCTGTTCTGAAGTCTGTTGGAGAGGGATCTCGATTCTAGAGCAAAGATCTCTCCTTTGCATTCTTCTTTTCTTTGGACTATCCAATCTAGGACGGACGGTTGCATGATCTTCTTTTGTCAACCATTCTTGATTTTTGCCGAGCCTTGGTCGACTAATTGATGTTCATTGGAGATGTAGACTCGAGTTCTTCCTTGATGGTCTTTGTCTTCTAGCGAAGATGGCGAAGAGTTGTGGTTAATGATACGCCATCCGCCTTGATGATCAAGGAAGGAACTTCATTAATATTTGTATGCGAGCTTCATCTCCAAATGACCTAGGGACATCATCTTGCAAATGCGGTTGTTCATGGTCTTCTTGGGCTTGGTCGGTAGTCAACCCTTGATGGTGATTGGTTGACACAAGGATGCATGCTATATGACATGCTTGTCCTTACCGCCGACGTGCAAGATGGTGTCTTCAAGAACAACAAGAGTCTTTGATCGGCCGAAATAAGGTGAGTTTCACCTGACCTCTCATTGTTGTCCTAGCTTGAGTTTTGGGCTCAATGCCATAATATCTTCACGGTTGCTCATAGCTTGTCGCCTTGTTCATCCACTTCCTTTGGGTGAGTGCTATTGATGTAGATCCTTCTTGTGGCACTCTTGTCTCCTTTGTTTCATCACTGAAGTGGTGATTTGGCAGGTTCACCATGAATAGGCATGTCATAGATTCTTTCAATTCTTTCTTGGATGATGAATGAACTGTGTCTTGTGTGAGAAGTTGTTGGAGTTCATCATATGCCTTGCTTCATCTCCGATGTGAGTTCATCTCTGGACTTTCCCAATTTGGATTTGGAAGTTTTTTCTACAGGGGTTAGTCCAACAAAATATTCCAATATCTACTAGCATACTATCGGCTCAAAGATCAACCTAGACACCACGTCTAATTTGATTTAGGAAGGCATTTTAACCTAAGCACCACGCTTAATTTAAAAGCCTTTTGAAGTAGGATCAAGACACCTTTTGGTTCAAGAATTAAACTAGATACCTTATCTAACTCAATTCAGGAAAATAGTTTAAACTAAGCACCATGCCTAATTTAAAAGGTGTATGAAAATACCTCAAAACCTACATATACTATAGCAAACAAAGGTGGTATGAAAGCAGTATAGAGATTTACTCAAACAGTGATGAAAGAGCATGATTATTGTTTAGCAAATTAAGCATGCCTTAAAGGTAGGACAACCACGATAGTGTAGCAACATGGCAAGGAATCTATTTATGGAGTTATGTCCCCCAAGCTTGAATTCAGCAGAAATCAAGATTGGATGAATGTAAATCAATGTTGCATAATGATTGGTTGGGCATACCTTGCATGTGTTGTTCCTTCGATCTTTTTGCTTCAAACCTGGAAAGGTTAGTGACACGTATACCCGAAGAAATATTTTCACAATTATAACTCTATGCTCATTTAACAGGGCAGCGCAGTGGAAAGGTGAACACTTATGTCATGATCTGAATAGTGCTTGTTTTAGGACACTAAGCTTGTCCTTGGGAAACCTTCAAGATGTGAATTGGTGAAGTGGTTTCCCCTCCAACACCAATCTATGTGCACTAATCTCAGGATTCAACACAATGAGATCTACAATATTTATGATAAGTATATATGTCTACAACCACCCTCTCAAAATCTGTAGGAATAGGGAGCATGAGGGGGTTGAAGATCTTATGTGCGGTAATGTTGGAGAGACTAAGTGAATCGGAGATTTTTCATATGAGCAAGGTCTTGATGGGGTGTTTAAGAAGTAACTACTTTGCTCATTGAAGCCTCCATCATCTTCCACTTCCAAGGGTGACTCGACATAAATGTCCAAAATTCCCTTGGATCGTCTCTCGAAATGATCTCATCTAAGGCCTTATCCATCCATTCAATGGCAATAGCACATAGGTTTTTAATGCTCTCTAGCCATGGATGTTGCTCTTCAAGATCCTCTATATGTTCTCGATGATTCCTATGCATGGGATATGTACATAGATTTCTAGGATCGTCGGGAGGTTTGGGAGAAAGAGCATAGAATGAGTCATAGGGGTCAAGGATGGGTTTAAAGATGGGTTCGTATTCTATATTTGATGTGGGCACAAAAGGAGAGAAGACAAAGGTGGTTTCTAGATGGCTACGCTCTCCTTCCATGGCATCACTTGACATGCCATCCTTGAGTCTTTCTAAACGTCCTTCAAAGGAATTAGATTTGAGACGCTTTCTAAGAGATCTCTTAAGAAAATTTATAATGCATGTACTAAAGATCTCTTATGAAGCAGAAGTTTATGCTTCTCCCAAAATCGCCATCAAAAAGAATTTCTAAGGATAGAATTACTTCTTTCCTTAAAGAATTTTAGAGTACTCTTGGTTTGGGATGGATAGCCAAATCATGGGATTGGAATGTTTGCAAAGTGGCTATGGAAACTTCCTCTTCTAGTTTGGGGGATGATTCCTTTTCTACCTCTAGGATGTTATCATGAAGTCTAGTGCAAGGAGTATGTCCATTAATAATAAGGACAAACCTCACTTCACTAAAGGCTAAAGAAAAGAAAACTCCTCCAAAGGTGATATTATAAAAATGATGAAGAAGAACATGGTCTTGTAAGGCTAGGTCTAAACCTAAGTTTATAGGAAGATTAAAAGATTCCCTAACTGTAGCAAAAAGTTCATTACCTACTTGATCAGAAGATAGGACTTCGGGTTCATTACCTTCTCCATGGTTAGAAGATTGGACCTTGGGTACATTACCTTCTTGATTAGAAGATAGGACTCTAGCTGTAGAAAAGGGTTGGCTTTGACCTATTGCAACCATACATGGGCGCAGCTCATACCTAGATGTGAGAATCATGGGATCTAGTGGCTCTAAGCTTGCGCTCATGGGTGCAAGAAATTGATAGATAGGCATGTAATTTGGGTTATCTATAAGGATAGAAAATAAAAGGCAAAAGAAAACAAGAAAAAGATAAAAGTATAATACAAGGTTAAGCGGGACTTAGAGTTATCTCAGACCGTCTTTCTCTCCGGCAACGGCGCTTAAAATGCTTGTTGATACTAGATACGCACATGAAAGAATCAAAGAGAAATAATCCGCAAGCGCACGGATATCGGTGAGCACTTCACCCGGAGATATTCAGTATCGTTATTTATTTATCCGCTAGGAGAAAACGTGCATCCGACTAACCCAAGTCTATACTTAACCCCGAGCTACAAACAAGGTAATGAGCGATATAGAGAGGATTACTACCACAGCCTCCTTCCAACCTATGGCAAGCTTTGCAACTACTACTCTATGGGAGCACCTAAGAAAAGACACCACAGAGGATGCTTAACCTAGCACTTTTGGGCCTACCTTACCTACCGACGGAAGTGGGCTACAAAGGTAACAAAGGACTGTCATCTCCCGCTACTACCATGGTTCCGGCCGGATAGGGAGCATCTACGAGTGAACCTAGCCCAAGCACCACGCTTACGCTACGAACGATTACTCTATTCCCAACCGGAAGCGAATAAAGTAAACTCGTAAACCAAAGAGCAATAATAATAAGAACTTACTAGTATTAGAAGTTGAATTGCGAGAATGATCCTAGAACCAAGCCTCGGGTTAGGAGACTTGATCCCGCAGTACAACCGGAGAGGAGACACCGACATGCCGGGCTTCCTCCAACTCTATCTCCACCCTATACTCTCTCTATCTATCTTGAATGCTAGGCTCTAGGGAGGAGATCCATTCAAGGGACCCTCTCACCCGATCCTCTCGGAAATAATGAATTAGGGTTTCAAGGGATGCCTCCTCCAGGGGCCAGGGGCCCTGTTTATATAGCCCTCTAGGATGCACCACAGCCCTCGGATCAAACCGACCTAAATGGACGATTATTATTCATCCTCAAAGGCGGTGGAACAGGGATCCGCGAGGCTGACGCTGATTGGCTGAGGTCACGAGTCGGCCGACTCTAGGGTTGGGGCGGCCGACTCTCCACCGAGCCGGTTCGGGCTCCCGTTTGGTCCAGAGCCTTCTCGAACCTTCCAGATTATAGAATTTTCACCGGTTCCCGATTATCTCTATGTAAACCTGACATTTGGGCCTTCCTTGGGTATTTTCGGTGACACCCCGTAAAACAGACATTCACCAAAACTCGTGGAATTACGTCAAGATAACCCCTATATCTAGTTGGTGAACATATTTTAGTCCTTTCGCATGTCTAGTTGACGGTAAAAATTGACACTTAACGACCGTCAACAGCCACCGGCGTAGTTCGCCATGAGCGACTACAGTTCGTGGGGATACGGTGAGGCCTCGAGCTCTTACCAAGGTGCCCCCTACGAGCCAGAAACAGCCGAGGAGGCGGCGCCCGCAACCCCCGAGCCCGAGGGGATCTACGCGGTCGACGCCCCGTACCTCGACCTGGAGGGAGAGCAGGAGCTGCAGAGGTACCATCGCCTCAAGGATCGGCTCTTCAACCACATGATGATCTACGACGCCAACCTCATCGAGAAAATAGGTATGGACACTGACTTCGACACCATTTGGAAGGCGGTTGGTTGGGAGAGCTTCGAGCCCGTCGATGAGCAAGGTTCGCGTCTCTTGACCATCCAGTTTCTTTGCACACTTGATTATGATGATGAGTGTTTTTACTTCCGTTTGTTT